>OY731403.1:16121270-17321270 GCA_963425845.1 Sphenostylis stenocarpa | reverse complement strand
GGGTGATGCTCTTCTTACTGCATGTTATCTCATTAATCGCATGCCTTCTTCGGTTTTAGATAATAAAATACCTCATTCCATTTTATTCCCTCATGAACCACTTCATCCTTTACCTCTGAAAGTTTTCGAGTCTACATGTTTTGTTCATAATTTCAGCTTCGGTCTGGACAAACTTTCTCCTAGATCACATAAATGTGTTTTCTTAGGGTTTACAAGATCACAAAAAGGATACAAATGTTTTTCTCCTTCTCTTAACCGTTATTTTGTGTCAAAAGATGTCACCTTTGATGAGTTGTCTCTTTATTTTAAAAGTCAAACTTCACCTCTCGTCTCCATCCAATCTTGTCAACACTCCTAATACATTTAATGTTCCCGTTGTTTGTGACCCTCTAACCGTGTCTTCTTCACCATTAGTTCTCGCTCCGCAGCTAGCTTCTTCTCCACTCGCCTCTTCGATTTATAGTTCTCGAAACCAATCACAACCACCACCATGTGACTCTACTCAAGTGCCAACTACTCTGTCTCCTCCGGATCCGACACATGAGTCCGACCTTCCCATTGCCCTCCGAAAAGGTATTCGTTCTACACGTAATCCCTCTCCCCATTATATTGCTTTGAGTTATCATCGATCTGTCATTACCTTTTTATACATGTCTTTCCTCTATTTCTTCCGTGACCATTCCAAAACCGTCCGTGAAGCTTTAGCCCATCCTGGTTGGCGTCAGGCCATGTTAGATGAACTAAGTGCTCTTCATAATAGTGGAACTTGGGAATTGGTCCCGTTACCGTCTGGGAAATCTGTTGTTGGTTGTAGGTGGGTGTTTGCTATCAAAGTTGGACCCGATGGTACTATTGATCGCCTCAAAGCTCGTCTTGTGGCTAAAGGTTATACTCAAATTTTTGGGTTGGATTATGGAGATACCTTTTCCCCGTGGCAAAGATGGCTTCGTTCGTTTATTTATCGCCATGGCCGCTTCTTCAACAATGGCCTCTTTATCAACTCGGATGTTAAAAATGCTTTCCTCAATGGTGATTTGCAAGAAGAAATATATATGGAGCAACCTCCTGGGTTTGTTGCTCGGGGAGTCTTCTCGGGATGGTATGTCGTCTTCGCAAATCCCTATATGGCCTAAAACAGTCTCCTAGGACTTGGTTTGGAAAGTTTAGCAAGGTTGTTCAACAATTTGGTATGACTCGGTGTGAATCAGATCATTCTGTCTTTTATCGACACTCGAGTGCTGGATGTGTTTACTTGATAGTATATGTTGATGACATTGTTCTTACAGTGTAGTGACAACCATGACATCTCTCAGCTTGAAACAACATCTCTGTCACCATTTTCGGACCAAAGATCTTGGCAAACTTAGATATTTCTTGGATATTGAGGTAGCACAGTCCAATGATGGTATTGTTATATCTCGGAGGAAGTATGCCATAGATATTTTGGAGGAAACTGGGTTGATGAGTTCAAAGTTTGTTGATACACCCATGGATCCCAATACTAAACTTCTACCAAATCGGGGGAGCCTATATCTCGATCCTCGAGCAAGATAGAAGATTGGTTGGAAAATTGAATTATCTTACAGCTTACTCGTCCCGACATTTCCTTTGCAGTCAGTGTGGTAAGTCAATTTCTTAATTCACCATGTGAAGATCATTGGAATGCAATCATTCGTATCTTGAAGTATATTAAAGGATCTCCTGAAAAGGATTGTTATATGGTTCTAATAACCATACAAGAGTTGTTTGCTACTCGGATGCCGATTAGGCAGGATCTCCTTCTGATAGAAGATCTACATCTAGATATTGTGTCTCCATTGGTGGTAACTTGATTTCATGGAAAAGTAAGAAACAAAGTGTCGTGGCAAGATCCAGTGCGTAGCAGAATATGGAGCTATGACCTCAGCCTTCCCGTGAACTTGTTTGGCTCAAGCAATTGCTTAGAGAGTTACAATTTGGAGATGTCACTCAAATGACACTTGTGTGTGACAATCAGTCGCTTCTTCATATTAGTTCTAATCTCGTCTTTCATGAGAGGACCAAACACATTGAGATTGACTCGTCATTTTATTCGAGAAAAGATTATGTCCGGAGATATCAAGACCGAGTTTGTTAACTCAAGTGATCAGCTAGCAGATATTTTTACTAAATCTTTACTGGGTCCTAGAATTGATTATATTTGTAACAAGCTTGGCACATACGATTTGTATGCTCCAACTTGAGGGGAGTGTTAGATATTGTTTAGATATTATTTGATATTGTTAAGATATTGTTAGATATTGGTAACCACAATATCAAACAATATCTTCTCGTTTATTCTGTTACTTTCAGTTACTCTTTTAGTTGTATCTCTCTACTATAAATAGACCACCCTATGTGTGATTTATACACAAGGGAAATTAATTCCAAACACTATTTTCTCTATATTCAACAACATGTAATTGTAAGAGGTGATTCACAATTAGTGATCAAACATGTACGAAAAGAATACAAATGTATCAATACTAATTTGTTCAGATATTTAGAAAAAGTAATTACTTTGAGTAAAATGTTTGATGACATAACATTCAAATATGTTCCTCGAGAATTTAATCGAGAAGCCAATGATTTAGCACAAATAGCATCTAAGTATAAAATTTCTCTGGAAAATTTACAAAAGATGATTCAAATCAAAGAGAAATTACCCCAAGAAAGGGAAATTTTACAAATTAATAACTTAGATGATCAGGATTGGAGGAAATTGATTATGGACTATTTGCAAAATCCAAACGGGAGAATCAATAAGAAAATAAAATATCGAGCAGCAAAATATGTGTTGTTCAATGATGAATTGTATAAAAGAGGTATCGATGGAATATTGCTTAGATGTTTAGGAAATGACGATGCTTATTTGGCAATGGCGGAAGTACATAATGGAATATGTGGTGCACATATGGTAGGTCAAAAAATGAGATGGATGTTAATTCGACAAGGATATTACTGGCCTTCGATTTTAAAAGATTGTATCGAATATGTTAAATCTTGTGAAGAGTGTCAGAAGTTTAGTCTTATACAACAAGTCTCTGCTAGTGAACTTCACTCAATTATTAAACCTTGGCCTTTTAGAGGTTGGGCAATCGATTTAATTGGTCAAATTTTTCCTCAATCATCGAGAGGACATAGATATATAATAGTTGCTGTCGATTATTTTTCAAAATGGGTAGAAGCAATCCCGTTAAAAGATGTCGATCAAGAAGATGTGATTGATTTCATTGAAGAATATATTGTTTATCGATTCGGGATACCACAGTCTATTACCACTGATAGAGGGACAGTTTTACTGGTAAAAAAATGGTTAAATATGCTAAATCGAGGAATATTCAGTTATTAGCATCAACTCCATATTATGCTCAGGCTAATGGACAGGTTGAAGTAATTAATAAAATAATTATTGGTTTAATAAAAAAACATGAGTACAAAACCAATATACCAAAAACGCAATATGTTCTTCATTGAAAATTGCAATTGATTGGTCATCGATAAAATGTTTTTCGATGAAATGACCATAGGCCTTCGCATCCCAATCGATTCTTGCTTTGAGAGAATCTTCAGAAGGGAAAGTGGTCTTAAAATATATTTCCCCTGTAGGCTTTAACCCGGTAATTGCAACAATCTCGAAAAGAGTAGGGGAAAGAGGACCACATGGTAGCTCCTTAGCGTGTAAATCCTTATTCCATAAATGAACGACGGATAAGAACATGGGCATATCCAAAGATGATAAATCACATCGAGATAAGTGGAGAAAGTCGAAAATCCCTATGTCTTTCCAATGATTCTCAAACTTGGTTTTCACTCTATCAAACCACATGATATATAAGGGTTTTTTATGGGGAGGACCGGTTCGATATACTTTTGAGGTAGCATTTAGGAAATCAATCCTTATCTCAATTTTGTGAATAATGGCTTTGCTTTCGGAAGGCAGACAGATAATAGAGGAAGACGATCCACCAGAATAACGAATAGGACCACTGAATGCATAATCAACATTATCAACTGTATAAGGTATAAGTACCTGTGTTTCAGCGATTTTTTACGAAGCTTCTTCCAACACTGGGACCAGGGCGAACTTTTGGACGTTTATCTCTATTAGATTTGAAGTCACCGTCGACAATGGAGGGGTGGGGAGGTCAGAAGATTTGAAGGTTATCATGACAACTGTGTAAAGATGGAAGACGGAGAAGAGGTAACGGATGAGGAAGATGGGTTAGGTTTAGTAAAGATAATGCAAGTTGATTTGAGTATTTTAAAGGAGTCAATTAGGGCAGTTGAAACGACGGACGTGGAAGGAAGTAAAATGGAGACGTGACAGATTTTTTGGAAAAATGATGAGTTTTAGGGTGAATCTAGTAACATTAATGAGGGGAATGCTTTGATTTGACATTTGATAATAAAAACAGCCTTTTGGCTTCAGAACATTTAAGAGTTGAAATAGATATTTTTTGAAAGAATACCAAATTTTGCACAAATATTTTATTCTTTCAAGGGGGCATTTTGTTGGTAGGAAAAAAATTGAGAATCTGAATCGAAAATTGAAAGAAGGAATTTAATGATTATTAAAATGAGTTTGTTTAGGAGATGAATGATACCTAATAAAATTCTAATGAAAATAAAAGTAAAAGTAGAAAATTAAATATAATTTTACCAAAAGCAAGTGGCGGATCTTCATAGTTGTTAAGGGGGCCATGGTCCCCCCAAAGTTTTGTAACTTACTTGTATATTTATGATTTTGGCCTCCCAATATTAAATATATCATAAAAAAAAACTGAAAGAATAAATTAAATAAGAAAGATTAAAAATAATTTTATTATCTGACATTTCTATCTTCTCTCACTCTTTCATATTCTCTCATTAACCGTAATATTTTATTAGTATTTAATTACTTCTCTAATTTCTAAAGAATATATTAAATAAGAAAGGTTAAAAGTAGTTCTTCATCTTCTCTCACCTTTTCATATTCTCACGAACGGTAATATTGATTGATTAATATTAAACTATTTCTATAGTTTGTATTTTCAAAGTCATTGTTCGTCTCTCTTTCTCTTCCTCCCTCCTCCTCGATTCCATACTTGAAATTATATTGATTGACAAATGTACTTTTTCTTCATCTTTTCACTCGCTTATTCTATTATTGTTTGTTATTTTGATTTTTGTTGAGGAACATTTGTTGTTTGAGAAAACTATTTTTGTTTTTTATAAATTTTTATGATTCTATAATTAGAAAATTATTAATAGATTGGTTTTTTTCTAGATATGAAGCATAAAAGAATAGATTCATTTTTTAAAAGTGATAAAAGAGATACTTGTAGAGATGAAAACCAAAAAAATTCAACATCTTCTCCTGTTTCAAAACATGATATTGATGATCCAATTATTCAATTAGAAAAACCCCTTTCTAAGATTCATAGAATTAAAACCAATGAATTTAATATTAATTCTATGGAGCGTGACCCAGGAAAACGTCTTCAAATACATGAATATCCTATGAATCAAAGAGATGGAATTAGAAGAGCTTATTTAAATTGGGGTCCATATCAAATACAAATTAAAAACTATCCTTTTTCTAAAGAGAAACATCCTAGGAGATTTCAATATTGTTGGTTTAAAATGTTTCCTTCTTGATTAGAGTATTCTTCAACTAGTGATGGAGCTTATTGTTTGCCATGTTATCTATTTAGTACACTGTCAAATGGTCGTCCTGGGGTAGATGTATTTATTAGACAAGGATTTAGATCATGGAAAAAGGTTAATTCAAGAAAGAATTGTGCGTTTCTTAGTCACATTGAAGATAGTCCTTGTTCACCACATAACAATGCAATAAAAGCATGTACAGACTTATTGAATCAATCTAAGCACATTGACAACATTATAAATGTGCAAAATTCAGAAGAAGTTTGCAAAAATCGTTTACGGCTTAAAACTTCTATTGATACAATTCGTTGGCTAGCATTTCAAGCTTGTGCATTTAGAGGCCATGATGAAACTCCATATTCAAGTAATAGAGGTAACTTTCTTGAGATGATTAAACTTTTAGCATCATACAATGATAAAGTAGCACAAGTTGTGTTAAAAAATGCTCCTTATAATTCAAAATATACTTCTCATCATATTCAAAAGGAAATTTTACAATTTTTTTTCTAGAAAAGTAAGAAATTATATTTGTGAAGAAATTGGTGACTCAAAATTTTGTATAATTGTTGATGAAGCTCGTGATGAATCTAGAAGAGAACAAATGGCTATTATTTTGAGATTTGTAGATAAAATGGGTAATATTAAAGAACGCTTTTTTGATATTGTGCATGTTAAGGATACTACAGCTGCTACTCCTAAAAGAGAATTATGTGTTGTTCTCTCTAGACATAATCTTGATGTTTCCAATATTCGTGGGCAAGGATATGATGGTGCTAGTAATATGAGAGGAGAATGAAATGGATTACAAGCATTATTTCTTCATGATAATCCTTATGCTTATTATGTACATTGTTTTGCTCATAGATTACAACTTGATTTGGTTGCTGCTTCAAGAGAAGTTATTCCAGTTCATCAATTTTTTTCAATTTTGGCTTTTATTATAAATGTTGTTTGTTCATCTAGTAAACGTCATGATGAATTACAAAGTGCAGAATTAGATGAAATAGCAAAATTGTTAGAACTTGGTGAACTTGAAACCGGTAAAGAAAAAAATCAAATTGGTACTTTAAAACGAGTTGGTGATATTCGTTGGAGTTCACATTTTCATTCCATTTGTAGTATGATGAAATTTTATAGTGCATCTTGTTTAGTTCTCCAAAAAATTATAATTGATGGTTCAACTTATTCTCAAAGGGGTGATGCTGATGCTGCTTATAATATTTTGTCTGAATTTGAGTTTGTATTGATTTTACACATGATGAAAGAAATTATGGGAATTAATTATTGTTTTTGTCAAACTTTACAGAAACAATCTCAAGATATACATAATGCTATGCAGTTAGTCTATTCGACTAAAATTTTGATTCAAAAATTAAGAGAGGAGGGTTGGCAAGATTTGTTGAAAGATGTGATATTGTTTTGTAAGCAACATGACATTGATATTCCTAATTTTAATTCTACCTATGTAGCACCTCATGGTCGTTCTCGATATAAAAAAGATTGTATTATAGTAGAACATCATTTTAGGGTGAACATATTTTTTATTACAGTGGATAAACAATTACAAGAATTAAATGATAGGTTTAGTGAGAAAACAATGGAACTTTTAACTTTAAGCAATGCTTTAATTCCAAATGATGTTTATAAAAATTTTAACATTGATCATATATGCACACTTGTGAACAAATTTTATCCTTTAGATTTTAGTGAACAAGAAAAGATTAATTTAAAATTTCAACTTCATCATTTTATACTTGATGCTCCTAACCATCCAGATTTGAAAAATTTGTCTACCATGCTTGAATTATGTCAATCTTTAACAAAAACAGGTAAGTCAGGTACATTTTACTTAATAGATCGTTTAATTCATCCTATTTTAACTCTTCCTGTTTCTATAGCTACAACTGAGAGATCATTTTCTGCAATGAAGATTATCAAAACAAGACTGCAAAATAGACTGGAAGATGAAATTCTTGCAGATAATATGATCATTTATATTGAGAAAGAAATAGCTGAAAATTTTAGTTATGATTCAATTATTGATGAGTTCAAACATTTAAAAGAAAGAATGGCACAATTTTAAATAAATATCTTATTTTTATTTATTATTATATAATTTTTTTTATAATTGGCCCCCCCCAGACTTACTGGTCAAGATCCGCCACTGACCAAAAGGGGAAGGTAATTCGATGTGCATTGGTTCGAGGGAAGTTTTTTGTACTTCCTCGATATTCTGCTATTTAAAATATGAGTTAGAAGAGACCATTATACAGGATAGGTCGAGAAAATTAAGATTTTCTAACTTTACCCCTAAAATTTGTGGCGAAGTGGTGGTTGAACCAATGATTCTACATTTGTAGATACCGTAGCTGATGGATGGTCTTGGGAATACAAAAATTTGATTATATCCCGAATATCCATCTAAAAGACTCAAAATTTCATTACCAACCATCGCATCTATTAACATGTCAGCTACTGGCATAGGATATTCATCTTTGGGAGTTGCTAAATTTAAATCTCGATAATCAATGCATACTCTCATTTTACCATTCATTTTAATAATAGGAACAATATTGGAAATCCAATCCACAAACCTGGCTGTTCTAATGAATTTTGCGCTGAGAAGTCTCTCAATTTCTTCTTTAATCTTACCCATCACTTCAGGTGCAAATCTTCTCGGAGCTTATTTTATTGGTTTCTTACCTTCTATGATAGGTAACCTATGCTCGACTAGACTTCGATCTAATCTAGACATCTCTTCATAATCTCAAGCAAAGCAATCTTTATATTCTTCCAGTAATCGAATCATATCCTCTTTCATTTCTTTTTCAAGGTATCTACTAATATAAGTAGGTTTTCTTTTCTCTGTATCTCCGAAGTTGATTTCTTCTAATGGATCTTGGGTCCCCACTTTCTTGTGACTAGATGTGAAAGATCTTTCAAAACCTAAAGGAGAATCATTATAAATACAATCAAGTACGACTTGATCATTATTATCTACATTTGTCAAGTATATAGACTTATTTATTACTACCCTATTTCTACTACTCTCTTGGCTCTCTTGCCTTTCGCTTTCATATCTTTTTAATCGAGCCAAGAACTCCCCATACCCTTCGTTCATTCTCACTGGCCACTTCGAGGCTGACCCCCTCATGCTTCAATACAAACCCTTTTTCCACATTCATCTCTAGAAATCGTTCCTCATGCATCTTTGAATTAAAATCTTCAATAGTCTCGAAGGTAAATGGCTGAGTGAGAGCCAAATTTTGAAGAGACTGACCAGCTTGAGACACGTATGTTACGAACTCGTGTTGATCTCCTTGAATAACTTTGAGATGTCCACCTCGATTCCACAAAAATAACTTTTGATGAGCAATAGAAGACACTACTCTAACTCCATGGATCCATTCCCTACCCAGTAATGCATTGAAATTTGCACGAGATTGGACCACCACAAAAACAGTAGGCCTTGAATAGGTACCCACTTTCACATCCAAGGCAATCATTCCTTCCGAACTTGATGATTTCCTGCTGAAATCGGAGATCAAGATATTATGCTTGATTAGATCTTTCACATTAACACCAAACCTCTTCAACATAGTAATTGATAGTATGTTTACCGTCGCACCACCATCCACAATGACTTTATTCACCCTCTGGCCTTGTATCTCAACATTCAACATCAAAGGCTTCAAATGAAACCTCATTTCCTTTTATGAAGGATCAATAAAAGCAGCATCATATGAGGAGATTCACATGACACTTGTGTTACCCACATCACTTTTGGTCTCATTTCTTCAGAAAATAAATTGTCCTCTCGATAAACATCGTTTCTTTCCTGAAATTCTTCATATTGATTAACATACTCTGAAGGTAGTATTCATATCACTCCAATCTGCTGCCCAATCTTAGTATTTCCAACATCATCATCGACAACACCCCCTGCAGACTGACTCATAGTCGGTACACTCTGTTCTTCAAAGCTTCTGTAATTGTTTAACCTTCCCCAGTAAGGTTGGAACCTTCCCCCTCTCTTCCAAGGCTTTCCTCGAAATGCTCTCCTTTGGAATCTTGGGAATTCAGTATTTAATCCTTCGTTGAATGAAAGTCTATCAAACATATTTTTCTGAGGTCTATCTCTACCTCCTCGAGGATAAAATGTTTCCTTCTTGACCCCCTTCATGTGATTCCTATTATAAGAAGAACCAACAGATTGCTGAGTCTCTCCTACTATCATCTGGACCGATTGTTTTCCTTTAAAATTGTAATTCTTCTGTTGTGTCTCCACTTTTTTGGATTGCTCCTCCCTGAAGGCTTTAGCAGTGGATCTATCAAATACCGCATTACATCATGGACATAATGCCACATCTTCGTCCTTCTCCTTTTTCCTGGTCAAAAAATCGACGAGAGAGTCCTTTGTTTGAGGATAAATCTCTCTTTCAAGTTTCTTTTCAAATTCATTCAAATCAAATTTTATATCTTCCTTTGATATGTACATTTTGACATGTCTAAGATCAACATCTTCGGTAATATCGACCATACCTATAAACGTGGAATTTGAAAATCGGACATCCTCAGTAATACCTGATTGAGACTCGATATATCCCACCTGTACTTCAAATGGACTAGTATATACTTTCATCGACTTCTCTTCAAATTTTAACCTTCCCTAGTCGATTGCATCTTGAATTGTGTTCCTGGAATGTATACAATTGTTAGTCCAATGTCCATAAATATTATGAAACTTGCAATATTTTTGACAATTTCTTTGATATAAAGAAGACAATTTATGATCATCACTCAATTTGATTTGTTTATCTTTTAATAAAATATCGAAGATTTTATTTTCTTTTGTTACGTCGAAACTATATGTTTGGTTTGCCATTTTGTCTTTCACCTTGTTTTTCTACAACAATTTACAAATATATGGAACTCCTACTTTGAGCTCTACTATGTTTACTTTCTCATCAATAAAATCCTCATTTTCTATCTCTGTCTTAGAATTTTCCTCATATATTTCATTTATATATGCTACTCTGTCTTTCTTTATAGGTTTCTCAAATTTCTTGTGTCTTTCCTTCTCATATTTGATTTGTTCCACTCTTCTCACTTTATCAGCCAATTGAGCCATGTCGCTTAAAGGTAGATGCATCAACTTCTTCCTAATAAAAAATTCTAAGCTAGCAGAAGCCATTCTGACTAATTCATATTTGGGGATTTGAGTGAAACATCTTGATTTTATTTGTCTAAATCTATTCAAATAATCATCTGTACTCTCATGATTATACCTTCTTATATTCATTAAATCGATGAGACTAACTTGAGTTTCCCCTCCTAAAGAATTGCTCATGAAAATTCCTTTCTAATTGTAACCAATTATGTATCGAGTTCGGTGGTAAGGTAGTAAACCAAGTGAATGCATTCTTTGTCAATGAACTAGGAAAATATTTCATTCCTAATTCCTCATTCATTGTTATGTCTCCACATTCGATTTGATATCGTGACAGATGCTCTACTATCGATTCACCTATTTCTCCAGCAAATTTTGTGAATTTAGACACTTTATATCCTTGAGGTAATTCAGTCTTGAGAATCGCATCTGAAAAAGGAGAAACGAAGTAGAGTTGATTTAGTGGTCCTAATTCCATCCCTTGAGGATTTATCCTATGTCCTAACAAAATATTGTATTGCATGTTATTTTGATTATACCCATTCTGTAACCCACCATTTAAATTTTTTTGAGCATTATTCCTTATATGCAGATATTGATCAACATTATGATTTCTCCTTAAAAATTGAGGGGGATCATTATTGTTGTTTTGGTTATTGTTCTGATTAGCATTATTTTCGTCTCTCGTTTGTCGAGGTATTGCTAATGCATCCCCGATACGTATCATTTGATCTACTAATATCTCAAAACTATTGGTAGTGTTTTGGATTAATGGGTTTAATACTGTAGTCAATTGTTGTGACAACATATTGACCATCTCAAAATTACTTTCGTCCATTTGTTGTCGAAACACCCCCAATGAATTACTGAAAATTTCAGTACTAACGTTTTCAATAACATCGAAATTAGATCGATGATAATCTCTATCAAACATATACCTCCCATGGTCCAAATTTGCTCTGTCATTTTGGTTTGGAGTTGGAGTCATCTGTTGTATCCCTACACTTTATGCATTTCATGGATTCTGAGGTGTTACTAAATTTTGGGATATACCTAAATTTGGAGATGCTCCAAAATTTTGAGGCATTCCTAAGGTTTAAAATGCTCCTAGGTTTTGGGGCATTCCTAGATTTGGTCTCATATTTCGGTGCGATGAAGTACCAACCTCATTCATATTATTAAAAGTAAATCCATGAGGTCTTATACTCATATATGGACCTGCAAACTTTGTTACGGGGCTTCCCATAGTTTGCATAATATTTGTCATTATAGTTCCAGACCCTATTGATTGGGTATTTGTTAACGACCATTGACTTTGTTCATTATTGTCCATTATGAACTTGCCCCCCAGTATTTGGTGGATTTGGACTATTAGGAGCCCCACTATTACTTTGATTATTTTGTGGATTTTGATTCATTCTTACTATTCGTACGCTCCCTAATCTCATACACTTTTGAACTAGCCAAATTTTGTGTGTGTTTAACACACATGTCCTATTAGGCATGCCAATTTGTTACTGGTGAAATTTGATTTTATTTCGATTCTCAGAGACTGTGAATGTTAACCAATGTTCAAACACTGTGAATTTTTTTTATTTTGGCTAGCAAACGAAGTTTTTTCAATCAAAATGTAAGAGATAATAAATTTAAGTACGAAACACTGAAAATGAATTTAAAAACATACAAACATCAATACTGCTCAAATAAATAACTATATCTAATTGAAAGAAATGTTGCTTAACAATAATGGATAAATAAATTGTATTCATTAAAATTAAAAAGAAAAAACAAATTTATTATTAAAACTTCAAAACGTTTAAATAGACAAAAGTAAAATTAAAAAGTAAACGATATAAAATGAAAGACTACGTGAACTCATGGAAATGAGAATACATAAAAAATTAGAGAAAGATAAAATAAAGAGGAAATGACTATGTGAAACTTTGATTAAATTAACTTTAAGGAAGTACAAAGAGTTAAATAAATGATAAAACGAAGAAGTAATACACAAATTTAAATTGCATAAAAATAAATTATCAAGGAAAATACAGAAAACGGTAACATAGATCAATGAAAGCGGAAACCCAGATTGCTAGAAATCTCATGATTGTTGTCATTTTCCCGTAGATTTGTACAAGAAATTTCTGATACCAAAATGAATTTCTCCTAACCTCCAACGCTTAATTCTATTTATAATCTACTTAACATAACCACCTAAAACGGTTAAAAAATCGCTACCCAATATTCCCATGTGCAGAGATAACCACTTTCTTCATTTTTGGTCTCAGACATCGAATATTTGGATTTTATGGTGCCTATCTCCTTCAATCTTCTCCTCCAACTTAACTTTTATTCTCAATACTTCATTTTTGTAGATTTTATCCCAATTTAGCCATCGAATTTTTTCCTGTCCACTTTTCAATTCATGTATCAATATTTCCACCAACACACTCCAATTGATAATCTTGATAAATTGTCTTTTACTAGAAGGGAGTCTTTCACAAATGTTCAAGGCTATATTAGAGACTTATGTATCTCATTAATACCTGACATAACCTTTTCTGTGCAACAACTCTCAGTTTCTTGCTAAGACTACAATTGCTCACTACAAAAATGTAACAATTAGAATTCTCAGGTATATTAAAGGAGCTCCTTCTTGGTTTATTTTTTCTCTTCCAACACTTTTGCTCATCTAAAAGCCTTTTGTGATAGTGAGTGGGGCACCTACAGTTATTCAAGACACTCAGTGACTAGTTTTAGTGTATATCTTGGGAATTCCTTCATATCATGAAAATAAAAGCAAGGGACAATATCAAAGAGTTCTTGTGAAGGGGAATATAGGACAATGGTCACTGTTACATATAAATTCAATGACTAACTTATCTTCTTCAAGATTTCAAAGCCTCTTTTGAGCAGTCATCTCTTTTATAATGTGACAATGACAATATACGTTACACCAAATCCAGTGTTCCACGAACACATGAAACACATAAAATAGAATGTCATATTGTTAGGGAAAAACTGAAGAAGGGTCTCTTTCATTCGCTTCCCATTCCACCATAGAGCAATTGGCAGACATCTATACCAAAGCCTTAAGTCCTCATCAATATTTGCTCCCCAGGTTGCGGGGTATATCAAAGGATATGGACACAAGGCTTCTGGAAGGAAGCTAATACCAATTTTTTATTTTGTGTTTTCTGACATAATCAATTTGAAATTTTTTATTTTTATTCTTAGCTTATCCTGTTTGTCTAGGATCTAGCTTTTATTAGTTCTTTGCTTCACATTTCTCTTTTCGGTTAGACCTAGAATAGTTATTTTGCTTGTATATAATCAGCCTCTTTGCATTGGTTTTCAACGAGAGAGAAATATTCATTATCATATTTTTCCCTTCATTCTTCTCTCTCGTTCATCTTTCTGTTTTTTCTATTAAAGTCTAAATGCAATATATTATGATACTTAAACTTAAATTTTAATAAAATACAATGTTTATTGTATTTTATTAAAATTTTAGTATATCGTTGAGCTGTCTCTCAGCACTATACTCTGATGTGGCCTGCAAATGTAATTTTAGTTGGAAGTGAAAATAATTGGGAATAAAGTACAAGGACATACATAGTAGAACTAACAAAAACTTATCAAATATAGAAGTATTAAAATTTATAGCTATGAAAAACAACTTGTGTACCCTTTTCTTGAATGAAAATCTGGGTGTTTGAATCTGAGTCCCAGAACAAACTCTTAGGTCAAACCCAAGGGAGTCTACACAGATAAGTTGTGCCTCCTACAATAAATTGTAATCGTAGTGATTATACTATTCTACGGAAAAAAAAAAAAAAAACTTGTGTAGATTCTATATTATACAATTTTGATAGATTAAAAAACAAGAATAGACAAATTATCACGCGATATAAATATTTTAGTGCTTGCTTGTTAAATAAAATGATAAAATTTTAGTTGAATTTGTTTTTTATGCTGTAATTCAATTATCAACTGGTAAAGTCTTCCTGGATATCCACATAAAAATCTATGTTGTAGTATAGTTATAAATAGTCTTGTTCTTGAAGTATATCGGTAGAAATCCAACCCTAAGAATAGTGTACGAAAAAAATTATTAAAAAGAATCTTAATGCTGACAAAAATGAATCCCACAAACCAATATTAATATTTAAAGAAAAAAATCCGGATGGATAAATTTTTATATATCAATATGATTCAGTTAAAAAGTAAATTTGTATTAGAGATTTGTTAAATTTAATGAATTTTCACGTATCAATAATAATGTGTATATAGTTTATATGGACAGAAAGTAGTTTGGGACCTGAGATTATTATGTTTGGTAGAATTTGGGAGGTGGAACGAGGTCAAGAGAAGACACATTTGGTCGGGAAGACCGTGAAATTTACGGGACAACACAAAATTGAATAACGCATCTGATGGACCACGACCATAGAATTGGGCCCGCAACACCCAAGGAGGCCCATTGGGCCAACGAAAAGAAAAGGCATACACAACGGATATTAATAATTTTATGACGCTTCACCACACCACAATTCTCATCCCCTTCCTTTCCGAACCCACGATCAGTGAGAGAATCACCCGCACACGCTCTCTCTCTCTCACGCGCTCCTATATCTTCTCCTCCACCGTCGCTCACTCCAACCGCCACAACACCGTCCGCATCACATGGTCAGTTTTTTCTATTTTTCTCTTTATCCTTTTTCTGTTCGTTTTCCGGTTTCTTCTCACGCATCAACAACTAAATCCGACAATTTCAATTATTTTTCATTTTTTATTTTAATATTGTTGCGTTGAATTTTGTGAGCTGGATTCATATTTGATCTGATCGTTGAACTTGAACGGTGCCTTTTTGTGTGTTTTTTGGAAATATAATAAACCTGATGAATACTGGAGGTGGATGGATCAACCATGATATTATGTCTTGATCAATGTTGTAAATGATTAATTTTGTCATCATCAGTGATGCCCATTTCCTTTGGAAAGTTAAATAAAACTGTTGTATAAACTTGATTAGCTTTTCGAATTTCACCCTGAAATTTTCTTAAAACATTTTGTGCACGCCTAATTGTATCCGTGTTCCAATAGCTGGTTAATTTCCAAACCAAATAATAAATTTAGTAAATATACTACACATCCAAAGGTGATATAGTTAGGATATGTTTGGAGAATTTTTTATTACTAGATAAAATATAAAAGGTGTTTTTTTCTTTTTTGTAAATTTAAATTAATTTATGAATGACTAAAAATATTAAGTTCTTGAGGAGTTAATATGAATTTATTTTTACAACTTATATTACATTGGAGTTATTATTATTATTATTATTATTATTATTATTATTATTATTATTATTATTATTATTATTATTATTAAAAGTGCTCATGAAGGAGAAATATATTAAATCATTGATTAATATCTATTAGGTTTTCCATGATGACGTGTTAAATTAATGTTCTAAATTATATTAGAAAATTAATTTGAATGTTGATTATTGGTTTGCTATCGGTTATAATTTTAAAAACTCAATCTAATAATAGTACAGAGAAAAAGAAAACGTCTTTGGTCTTATTATAAATGTCCTTTTTATACTTACAAATTAAATAAAATTTGAGAGATAATGTTTTGTTTGAAAATTGTGTTACAAATTTTTAGTTAGACCCACTCTTGCATTAAATATTTTCAGATGGTTTTGATTTAATGTGAATTAGGCAAATTACTAATAAATTTAATATTGTTTAATATTTAATTATAAATATTTTGTTCGTAAAAATGAGAGAAAAATATTTAATTATGAACTAGAAAAAATTGAATTAAAAATGGTTATTTTTCAAACAAAAAATTTATAAATATTATTAACTTTTTTTATACAAACAATACAATATATCTGCATATTCCAGAATATTTTGAAATATGCAATAATGATAAAAATCTAATTTGAACAAAAGTTAACTTATGAAGTATTCAAAATTTTAAATAAAATTTAATTATACACAGATCCACACCAAAACATCCAAGATCCAACATTATCGGCTGACTTCGAAAATTCGAATCAATTAAACTTTTTGCTTTTTAATGACACATATCCATCTGAAAGCGCCACCTCCAGTTCACTCCTCCTTCACCGTGAACCCAGACTGTTGCAACCTCACCCGGCAAGACAAGCACCACTGCAAGGTGCCTCTGCCGCCAACCCACGCCGCGGGCAAACTCGCCCGTGAAGGTCGAACCCTGGGCCAGGGGATCTGGCCTTAGCCCTCTTTTGCTTTTGCTTGATTTTGTCTTATATTTTTGCCTGTTTCTGATAGGGGATTGCATTTCTGATTGGGGTTCTTGTTTCTCGTGACTTAGTTTGTTTGATTTCGCATATGTTACTCCTGCTTGTCCGATTTGGGGTCCATCAGATTCTGGTTGGGGTAGTTGTTTTAAGTCGAATGATGTGGTCCTCCTTTGGCCTCATTTCTTGTTTGGAATTGGTGTTTGAGTCTGATCAGGGATATTGGATTGTGGAACTATATTTGTGTTTATTGTTGTTCTACAAGTTGTACAAGATTGTATCTGGACTGTGTTGAACTGTTTTGGACCCTGTAGCTTCCCTTGTAATCATTATAAGATTTTCTTATTCTTGTTTGGAACTATATATAATGCATACATAATCTAAAATTAGTGATTTATTGATGTATTGAGTGATCCATGTTCAGCATTTGAATGAGTTTCACTTTGGCGTTCAACTAACACAATTTTTCCTCCTTTATCTGATCCTGAAATTGGGCATGTAACCGGAAATCCTAGTTGTTGTTATCATAGTTGCATTGAATCTGTATTTGATACTGACACTTGTACAATATACTTGCATTCACATATTTTACTAATCAGCTCCTTTTTTTTTTATTTTTTTTATTTATGAATATTCACCATGCGTAATGTCCTTTTATTCACAAAAATCTAAGATAAAATTTAACTCTCATTCTCACTGATTCTCTCCCGTAAAGCATGTCCTCTCTTACAATCTTGTTTTCTTCAAAAAATTTAACAAAATGACAGCTTTTATGTGTAAATATGTATTTATGTTGTAATACATTCATAATACCTGGTAATGAGATCTTTGTTTAGCAGGTAACATAGATTGATGTTCATTCAATATGTGAATTGCAAATTGCATTTTTAAGCTCTGTTTTTTTTTTTTTGCTTAATGACCACTTGACCTAACTGTAATGTAACATAAATGAAAAGCCATTTATTTTAGATAAGTACATAAAGAAAATGAATTTTTCTGATTTTCTTAGAACAGGTAACAAGCATTGATTTTATGTCACCTTAATATACTGTTTATGTTGTGTTGTGGTACAGTGAAGCTGGAATATTAAAAATCTTCTGAATGCAAAAATTGGAATCAGAGACTAGTTAAATTGTTCTTATGCTTATATTCATGTCGATTTGCTATGAAAGCATTTTTCTCTTTAGTATTGGTTGTATTGGCAAAAATTTCTCATAGTTACATGTAGTCAATAATTTGTAAAAGCATAAAGAACTCATTGAGTATGCAAAAAAATAATAAATCTTAACACTACTATTTTTATGTCCTCGGAATTCTTTATATCCTCATGATATTCTGTTTTCCATTTTAAAGTTGTTCAGGTTCTCAAGATGCTTGCAATGACATATTCTCCTCTATTTATTGCTAATACATTTGAAGCAATTAAAATACCAGCAAGTATACAAGGCACTGTGGTGAGATACTAAGGACTATGATTATTTATTTCTCGAAACCAAAATTTTTAGGATGACATACTTTTAACATCAAAAGTTTTAGCTCTAGGAAATGAAACACCAATTGAACTCGTTTAAATTTCATTTTCTAATATCAGGTCTGTGCTGCAAAAGGTCCAAGACCAAGATATCCCCGAGTTTGGAAGACTCATAAAAGAATTGGGACCATTTCTAAGGCCGATAAGCTTGTTAAGTCTGTAAGTACTTTCTTATAGCATTATCTCTATTACTAGAGAGATAATAGAGGACATGTTGAGCATAAAACCATGTGTTAGATTACACCATGGATGCTTAATTATACAGGCTTATTTCATTCATTACACATGATTAGAGGATATTTTGTTTTCCCTAAAGGAGTATAATAAGATTTAAAATATTATGATTTGATTCTCAGTGTATAAGTCATATGTGCCCAACTTGTTACAAATATAATTAATTCATGGTCCCCTTAAGAATTTTGTAATGACATTTGCCAACCTATCAGAAAATTTGACAAAACTTTTCATAATGTCCCCAAACTTAATCTTTTTCCTATGAAGAAATGACAATCAAGTTCAATTTGGTTTCTAATGAAATATTAGATTTGAAACAATATGAAAAAACAACTTGCTCATCTCAAATGAGTGTTATCTGATTAGTATCTTCAAAATTGAGATAGTTGTTTCAACCACATGAGTTCAAATGTTACTAATGTCATGGCTTTGTATTCTATTTCAGCAGTTGACCTCGCTAGCACACTTGTTTCTTACTCTTCCAAAAGATCAGATTGCTACCAATCAACACAATATGAAAATGTGAGTCACTTGTGGCTAGGTGAACCAACCCAATCAACATCAAAATATCCAACAATTTTAGAATGTCTCGTCTTCATAAATTAGGCCTTTTCTTGGAAATCTTTTAACATTCTTAAAAATCTGAATAACTGCATCCCAGTGGTCTTAATAAGGTGGATTAAGGAACTGAGTGATCACACTCACTTCAAAAGCAATATCTAGATGAGTGACAGTGAGATAATTCAGTGTTCAACTAGCCTTCTTTATCCCACAGGATCCGATAAGGGCTCCCCTTGATCATTTAGAAACTTAAATTCAAGTCCATAGAAGTGTCTCCTGGCTTGACATTGAGAAGTCCAGTTTCTTCCAAGTGATCAAGTGTATACTTCCGCCGGAAAATCACCAAATCATCCTTGGATTGAGCGATTTTTTATACCTAGAAAAAGCCTACCATGGTCCTTAGTCTGGAACTATTGACAAAGATACCATTTCAAGCTACTTAACTTGTTGATCACTCCCGTAATGACAATATCATATACATAGGAGATGAGTGTTCCTACATTGGAACCTCAGATTGTGCAATCCCTTTACACATATCAATCAGTCTTGACCTACTGATCCTCTCACACGAGCTCCTAAGGCAGTTGCTGATGCTATAGTAGAGGCCATAAAAGACTCTTATCATTGTCATCATCTATACAAGATTAAATCCATTCTCCTGAATTTTCCCCAAATTCACTGGCCCTAGCACATTTTTTCCCAGAGGCACCAGTCATAGCATTTTTCAGATTCACTGGGCTTGACATTTTCTCAAATTTTATGTTTTATTATTTTTTATTCCGGGGTGAAATAAATTATTAGCTTGGAACTTTTTTTCACCCCAAATAAAAATACAAAACAGAAAAATTGAGATAAAGTCAGAGTCTAATTTGGAAAATGTACAGAAAGATTGAGATAAAGTAAGAGTCTAATTTGGAAAATGTACAGAAAGATTGAGATAGAGTAAGAGTCTAATTTGGAAAATGTTGGGGCCAATGCATATGGTAAAAACCATTGCATCTGGGACAGAGTCGATGAACAATAACTACGAATTAGAGTGACAAACAAAATTAGGCACAAAAGAAAGGTGACTACTTAGAGTTTATAAAATCATGTATGAAAATACACCACGGATACATGATTATATAGGATTATTGTATTGATTAGCATAATTAAATTAGAGGATATTTTATTTCCCCTACATAAGATAATAATGTCTATAAACTAAATTTATTACAAGAAGATTCAGAATATTATGATTTGATTCTCAACACCCTCTATTCATTCCTGTCAGAAATAACCTGATAATGTAAGCTTCAGTTTTGTTTTCTCTTGGAAGTTGTGGCCTTGTCATGTATTGCAGAAACTTTCATACTTTTTTTCTTGGTTGTTTTTTATTTCTGAAAAAGTAGTTTTTCTAATGTCTTGTGCAGATTAAGGAGCTGTCAAATGTAAAAGAAGAAGTTTATGGAGCTCTTGATGCCTATGTTGCTTGGGAATTAGAGTTCCCATTAATTACAGTGAAGAAGGCACTCAAGACCCTAGAATTGGAACAAGAGTGGAAGCGGGTAATACAGGTACTTCTAAAGTAGCAATGTAACATGTTTTTTTTAAATATTCTTTGTTTTGTATACATTCCATCTAGGGATAGCCTTTGAACTAACATCCGGTTATGCAAATTACACATGGTTCTATAGGTAACAAAGTGGATGTTAAGCAAAGGTCAAGGAAAGACAATGGGAAGCTATTTTACATTAATTAATGCTTTAGTACTTGATGACCGACTTGAGGAAGCTGAAGAAATTTGGACAAAGTTATTAATGCAGTATATGGAAAGTTTGCCTCGTAGATTTTTCGATAAAATGATATCTATCTACCATAAGAGGGGCATGCATGAAAATATGTTTGAGGTATTATGATTTGCCACACTATTAATTTATACTATTTACTCAGTAACATTGCTGAGTAGTATTTGTCAACTAAACATGTCCCTATATTAATATGACTAGAAGATACTTTATTTGAAGGTACTTCAGACCTAACACGTTATGGATATTCACTTCTTGATTTCTCCTGTAGATATTTGCAGACATGGAAGAGCTTGCTATGCGACCTAGTATTTCTACTGTCAAAATGATTGGAGAAGTGTTCAAAGAGCTGGGTATGCTAGACAAATACCAGAAGTTACATGCAAAATATCCACCACCACAATGGGAATATAGATACAGCAGAGGAAAACGTATAAGAGTCAAAGTGCAAGTTCAATCTAGACAGGCCAACACATACACCCAAAGGCTTGAGAACGTTGAACCAGACTCGGACTTGAACAATAATTATGGTTCTTCTGAAAAAACTTCAGCGATAATTGACGACCGGCAACACAGACAGGAAAATGATGTAATGTCCATGGAACCTGAGCAAATTTCAGACATAAAGGAGAATTTTAGATCTGAAGAGACTTCAGAGATAATTGATGACCAGCAACTCAGGCAGGATGCCGATGTAACATTCATGGAACTTGAACAAATTTTAGACGACTCATATGACAGTAAGGAACATATTTTAGATGTATAATTGGAGAAAGATGTTATAACACCTCTATCAGATGAGTTTCTGTTAGCAGTTAAATGTTAATCATTAGTTGGAATCGTGTTTCCATGTCCATCTCCTTCAAGTTGTTCGGAGGTTAGAGTAAGACACTCTGGAAATAGAACAAGCAAATCATGCTTTTAAATTTTCAGAATGTGAGATTGAGAATCTGCTAATGGTCGTTTCATTTGAGGATAACAAATATATCCCTTAACATGCCGGCAATGAAACAACTCAAACATCCTTCAAGAAGCCAAAGAATCGAGGATCTACCAAGCCAGTATCAATGCATAATTAAAAGTGGTGCTATGCCTTGAAAATTTCCGAGATGCGTAATTTATATCGAGATTGGGTGAATTCTGTGCATTAAGAGACTTTGATTAAGCTATTATGAAGGTTGGTGTTATATTGTTGCTCATTTGTATATTATTCAAGTTCTAATTTATTGATAACTTTCAAAATCCAGACTACCGCGTGGCTTGATATTTATTGGACCATCGGTTGCATAAATTTGTCTACCATAGTTCAATTTTCATGTCTTTTTGTCCTTATACTCTACTACCATATTGTCCATCATTTACATGCCATGTGATTTTTTTTTTTAGTTATCCATAAGTCAAAAGATATTTTTGAATAAGGTTGTCCTTCATTTACATGTCGTGAGATTGTGATTATTGTAGTTGGTATGACGACATTTTGTATACTACGGGAATTAAATGCAACATTCCTGTACTGTTGAATGTAGGTGTTATGTTGAAAAAAAAAAACAATGAGATACCTTTTATAAATTAGTTTATGTATAGTTTTATTTATATTTACTGAAAAGGAGACCATTTACGATTTTCATGCAGAAATAGTAATGAAGATGATATTTCTTATGAACTTTATCGTAAGTTAGGTTACTCATGTTTGCATGACGTAACCATGAATCAGATGTGGTTATTATATGCACACAATTTTTTATATTTTTTCATATAACTACTCTATAGTTTTATTTAATAATAGAATAATGATAAACATAAAATTAACTTTTATAAAAAAAATTTAATATAACTTTTCTATAAAAGAAATTTTGACTTGTGTATGATTTGATTTTAATTTATGGAGAAATTAATTTATGTATTTTTTTCTTATATTTTCCTTTATGGTAAAGGTTGTTCATGCCTTTAATACAATTTTATTTTAGTATTTAAATACATCTTCCAAACAATTTAATAAATATTAATATAAAAGGTGGAATTTTTATACATGTATAGGTTTATAAAACAAAATATTAATAGTACAACATGATGTATATTTTAAAATGTGGTAGAATTTTTATATTAGATTAACGGGTTAATTTTGGTCTAATTAAAAAAAATTATTAACGTGTTTATATTAAAATAATTAATTAAAAATATTTAAATAAAAATAAAAATATAGTTTTAAATTTAAATTATATCAATAAAATTAATTTTTATTTAAGATATAATGATTTAATATATAAATTATAAGATAATAGATTTATTTAATAAAAAATAAGACTTAAAAAATTATTTTTTCTTATTATTTATTTTTCAATAATTTATTAATTTAAAATAATTTAATTAATCTTAACCATTAGATCTTACTTATTATAAAATATTTATTCTAATATTTATTCGTAAATTTCTTATTAAATTAATTTATAATATATTTTTTAATAAAATAAAATTATTTTTATTTTTATTTAAAAAATAATTATTATTATATAAAACGGATCAGTCTATAAACTTATGAATTAATCTAATCTAAGTCTATATAGGTGATAGTCTAAACGAAACAAACAAAAATAGACTTAATCTTATTTATGCTATAAATATTTTGAACTAATTTTATCTATTTCTTAAATCTTTTGGCCATTAAGTCTCTTTTATCATCTCTATGTATTGATAATTTATCAAGATAAAAAATTCTAATTAATGTGTAACATGTTATGTTTTGTGAAAATTGGTGTAATCATTTCTTTCAAATAAATTTAATCATAAAAGATATACTCCTCTTATTTTTTTTATCAAAATAATTATAAATCTTTAAACATATTTAACATGTGAACTTCGTAGAATTATCACATAGAATACTAAATCATGGTGTCTTTATTCAGCATCAGAAAATGCCCATATACAAAATATTGTTGCAAATTTTTAAACTAATTTTTGCATCCAAATAACATTTTTGTTGACAAAAATATTACTTTATTTTTTATTTGTTAAACTCATAATTGGCATATTTTAATTCATTTTACTTTTTTTCTAATTTGAAATTTATTTGAGTCCTAAAATGGGATAAAATTGAATTTCAATTAAAGACTCTATCAAGAAAATATTGGTCATGATAACAGAAAAAGGAATATTTAAGAAATAAGGAAAGCATGTGTCTTGACTAAACATGATTCATATCTTGAATGCTCACAATTATTATCCAAATTTGATTAATTCTCAAATCTTTTCAAACATAATTAAGAAAAAATAAATATTGTAATAAATGTTCTTTCAAATATATATACCTTATTTGATAATCTTGAAACAAAATTTATTAGATTTCACGTTGAATCAAGATAATATTGGTTTCTCTAAGATTTTTTTGAGTGCTTAAATGGATCAAAGCTATTTTAGGATACTTATTAATGGATAAAAGACTTTGTGTGCAACTTGAAAAGAAAGCACATAAAGGGTTCCATGAGAAATCTTAAAACTTTAAAATCATAGAAGTAGTATGTTGTAAATTAAGGGGTATTGCAAAACTTAGAATGTGTTCTCACAAGCTATATAGACTGTTTAAGAGAACGTGTTCTCACACGTTGTAGAAGACCATTTCAGAGAAATACGTTGCAGAAGATTGTTTCAGAGAACGTGTTATCACACGTTGCAGCAGAAGACCGTTTAAGAGAACATGTTATCACACGTTGCAGAAGACTATTTCAGAGAATATTGCCGAAAACTGTTTCAGAGAAAGTTGCAGAAAACTATTTCAGAGAACGTTGCAGAAGACTATTTCAGAGAACATTACAGAAGACTGTTTCAGAGAACTTTGCAGAAGACTGTTTCAGAGAACGTTTCAGAGAAAGTTGCAGAAGACTATTTCAGAGAACGTTGCAGAAGACTGAAGCACTTGTTGGATTTGATGAAGACATATAGAGTTTATAGAGTTTAGTTTGTGGGTGTGTAGGTGAATAGGTTATAGGTTTAGAATTTTATCTCTTGATTGTTCAATAGATCTTGTGATAAGCGCCTTTAAATGATGCATCTCATTGAACTTATTTTACTGCATGAAAAACCAACCTTTAAGCATTAAAAGAACAAACTGAGTTTTTCAATCTGTTAAAAAGAAGTTTCAATCTGTTAAAATCACTTAAAATAGGAAATGTTCATATGTTGTCAAAATTTTAATTGATTGAATTGCAGAATCAACAGGTTAAAATGTTCTTAAATGATTTTTCCATATTAAAGGTTTCGCAATTTTAATCTGTTGAAATCAAGTTCAATCTGTTGAAACAAAGAGATGTTATTTTTCACTTTGAAGTATCTCAGAATTTCAATATGTTGAAATGAGTTTTAATCTGTTGAAACAGAGAGATCATTTTTTATTCTAAGGTATCACAGGATTTCAATCTGTTGAAATAAGTTCTAATTGATTGAAACAGAGAGCTATCATTTTTTTTAAAACTGTTTCAATCCATTGAAAACTCGAAACAACCGATTGAATTAGTTTTAAATGAAATCAATCGATTGAATCATCATTTTAATCGATTGAAAAATATTCTGATCGATCACAACTCAATTCTGATCGATCATATCTGGTTCTGATCGGTCATAAAGCTATTCTGATCGGTCATCTGCTACTCCAAGTCATTTTAATTGATTGAATCTATCAGTTTCACTCTTTTACTCTATAAATACAGTTTTGATTTCTCTTTTGGAATATAAAATTTGGAAAACATTTGAAAGCAATCTTAGAGCTCTCATATTCGTGCCTTTCTCTGTGCATTCATAAAACTTTTCATATCATAAGGCGTTTAGATCAAGATTGTTAAAAGTTCATCAAGAGAGAAAGTTCTGAGTTAGGGAAATTGCTTCTGGACTTCTATATTGTTAAAGCTGCAGTCCAGGTTTATTCTTTTCATACACTTGTACAAAGGTTAATTGTGTAGATTGAGTTTGAATGCTGCACTGGTTACAGATAACTTGGGTTTGGTTACTGGGTGGTTAATTCAAGAGTCTATCTTGTGGTGTTGTAAGATAGTTCTTGGGGTAGATTGGTGTATATCTACTGGTTTGTATTTTCACTTGGAATTAGTGGAACTTGACAGATTTGTCAATAACTGGATGTAGCTCTGGGAAAGAGTGAACCAGTATAAACTCTTGTGTTGAATTTCTACTTTCATCTCTTTTCAATTCTTGCTTTGTTTAAAACCAAATATGCCTAATAAAAGATTGGATAAAGATTAACCATTCTTCCAAAAGAAAGAGTGTTTTTCGAAAATGATTTCAAAAGTTCAATTCACCCCCCCTCTTGAACTCAACCATTAATTCTTACAATTGGTATCGGAGCTGGTTCTTGTAAGTTACTCAAGAATTCGACCCAAGGTTTAAATGGCTGAGGGAAAGATGACTTTTTCGGAAGGAGCCTCCATCAATAGGCCTCCTCTGTTTGCTGGTGTGAATTATTCTTTACGGAAGGTTAGAATGAAAATCTTTATTGAATCTCTTGATATGGGTATTTGGGATACAATTGTTAATGGGCCTTTCAAACCAACTCATATAGTAGATGGTAAAATTGTTGAAAAAGGCTGAGCTGAATTAGCTGATGCGAGAAAATAGGAAAGTTCAATATGATTATACTTGCTAAGAACATTATTACCTCTGCCTTAAATCTTGATGAGTTTTTCGGGGTTTCTCAATGTGCCTCTGCCAAAGAAATGTGGGAGATTCTAGAGGTCACTCATGAGGGTACCTCTGACGTGAAAAGGGCAAGAAAGCATGAATTAATTAGAGACTATGAATTGTTCAAAATGCAACAAGGTGAAACCATTGCAGATGTGAAGAAAAGATTCATGCATATAGTCAATCATCTAATTGGATTAGGCAAGACATTTGACAAGGAAAAGTTAAACATCAAGGTTCTAAAATGTCCGGACAGAACTTGGCAACCAAAGGTGGCGACTATATCGAGAATCAAGAGACTTAAGCTGAGATGACTACTGCATCATTGTTTGGTAAGCTAAGGGAACACGAGTTGGAGATCAATAGGTTTAAAGAACAAGAAAATGCGAGAAAAGAAAAGCGAAACATTGTTCTCAAGACAATTGAAGAAAGTAGTAATTCGAAGAAGATGAATGCGAGAATCGACTCTGTTGGTTAAGAAGTTTGGGAAATTTCTTAGAAAGAACGAAGCGGCCAGGTTAAAAGGTACAGCGATAAAAGAACTGAATCTACTCAAAATACTTTTACTTGTTATTCTTGTGGTAAGCAAGGACACATAAGGAGTGAATGTCCGAGAAAAATCTAAGAATCAAAACAAGAAAGAGTTAAAGTACAAAGGGAAAAAGGCCTACATAGCTTGGCAAGATAATGATTCATCCTCTAGTTACTGTATGCGAAGGTGAAGAAGTGAATCTATGCTTAATGATTGGTTGTGAATCCTCTTCATCTCATGTAAGTTCAACCCTCACGAGAAAATGAAATGAATTACGACACATTACTAACTGCTTTCAATGAAATGCATAATGAAGCTAGGAATTTATCTCATACAAATAATCGATTAAAAGGACTAAATAAGCTGGTTAGAGAATAGGGTTAAAGTTCTAGAAGAAGAGTTACTAGAAAGCAAGACGAGATATGGAACATCTTGAAATAATCTACAATAATTCATCTGTTGGTAATGCTTGCTTGCTAACAATAATTGTGAAAAGTGTATCTCTCTCGAGAATAAGGTTGAGTATTTGATTAAAACTCTGTCTAAGTTTACTCAAGGTAAAGAAAATTTAGATACACTTCTTGGGTCCCAAAACTGTGTTTTTGATCATACTGGAATTGGGTACAAACCTAAGGTTGGGGTTAAAACTAAAAGATATTTGAATTTCTTTTCTTTTAGAAAATCAACAACATCTCCTTTCTCATCTTATCATTATTGTATGAAAAAAGGACATACTGTAAAATTCTGTCATATTAGAAAATACTTTGTGCCACAGGGTAAAATGAGATGGGTTCCAAAATATGTTAAACAGAAAATTTGACCCCTAAGGACCCAAAGTATTTAAGGGTACCAAATACTTGATGCTTGATTTTTCAGGAACAGCAGCAAGAATCACTTTGGTACTTGGACAGCGGATGCTCAAGGCATATGACAGGTGATATTTCCAAATTCCAGAAACTGAGATTGAAGAATGGAGGACACGTGACATATGGAGACAACAACAAGGGAAGAATCTTAGGTTCTGGAGATATAGGAGATGGTGAAACCGTGACCATTCACAATGGTCTTCTTGTTAAAGGTCTCAAGCACAACTTAATTAGTATAAGTCAATAATGTGATCTAGGTCACAAGGTTATCTTCAAACCAGAAATCTGCCTAATCTGTGAGCCAAAATCTGACACGGTAATGTTGGTAGGTAAGAGGTTAAATAACATTTACATGATAGATATCAAGCATTCTATCTCATCTCAAAGTTGTCTTCTTACTAAAGAAGAAGAATCTTGGTTATGGCATAGAAGGCTTGCACATATTCATCTTAATCATCTTGACAAACTGATTTCTAAATATTTAGTCTCTGGGCTACCTAAGCTTCAAATTCTGAAAGACAAAATCTGTGAAGCTTGTTTAAAAGGTAAACAAACTAGAAAATCATTTTCAAACAAAAACATTGTTTCTACTTCTAGACCTTTGGAACTGCTTCACATGGATTTGGTTGGTCCTTCAAGAAATAAAAGCCTAGGTGGTAATCTACTATATCATGGTAATTGTTGATGATTTTTCAGATTTACTTGGACTATATTTCTAAAAGCCAAATCTGATTCTTTCAAATCTTTTAAAAAGCTTGCCAAGGTTCTACATAATGAGAAAGGTTATGTCATTACTTCTATTCAAAGTGACAATGGTGGAGAATTTGTAAATGAAAAGTTTGAATTATTACGTGAAAAGTATGGCATAAAGCACAATTTTTACTGCTCCAAGAACTCCTCAGCGAGAATGGTGTTGTGGAAAGAAAGAACAGATCCCTTGTGGAGCTGGCTAGAACAATGCTTTGTGAAAATGTCTTACCTAAATACTTTTGGGCAGATCTTGTAAACACAGCTTGTCATGTTTTGAATAGAGTTTTGATTAGACCCATTCTTAAGAAAACCCCATATGAACTTTACAAAGGAAGAAAACCCAACATAAACTATTTCGGGGTTTTTGGATGTACATGTTTTGTTTTAAACAATGGGAAAGAAAATATTGCCAAGTTTGATGTAAAATCGATAAAGGGATCTTTCTTGGCTATTCTTCTAACGAGTCATGCATATAGAGTCTATAATTTAAGACTAAAATCTGTTGAAGAATCGGTACATGTTGTTTTTAATGAGTCTCCTCGAGTGTTGCGAGAATAAAACAACGAGTACTGCAGATGATGACGATTTAAGCGATAATTCTTATCGGTTAAAACATTCTAGTGGTTTAGATCGGCATATTGTCGAAGAAGGTGATCGGTCAATTGATCCTAGAAAAGGCTGATCCACCGAGAAAGAATTGCTGAAAAACAGGAAGAAGATATCTTGGATGAACTTCCTAAAGAATGGATTGTCCCAAGAGATCTTTCTCTAGACAATGTCATTGGACAAATCAATAAGGGAGTATCCACTAGGCATTCTCTTAATCAATTCTGCAATCATATGGCATTCATTTCACAAATTGAACCTAAAATTGTTAAGGATGCAGTAATGATGAATATTGGGTTAGTGTCATGCATGATGAGCTTAATCAGTTTGAAAGAAATAATGTGTGGGAATTAGTTCCTAAATCCAAAGATATCAATGTAATTGGTACTAAGTGGGTATTCAAAAACAAATTAGATGAACACGGCATTATTACTAGAAATAAAGCTAGGTTGGTAGCCAAAGGATATAATCAACAGGAAGGAATTGATTTTGATGAAACCTTTGCACCAGTAGCTAGACTTGAAGTTGTTAGACTGTTATTAGCTTATGCTTGTATTAGTGGTTTCAGATTACTTCAGATGGATGTTAAGAGTGCCTTTCTAAATGGACTCATTAATGAAGAAGTCTATGTTGCTCAGCCTCCTGGTTTTGAAAATCACAAGCATCCTGACCATGTCTACAAGTTGAAAAAGGCTCTTTATGGATAAAAACAAGCTCCTAGACAATGGTATGAAAGGCTAAGTAATTTCTGAATTGATCAAGGCTACAAACGAGGTGAAGTTAACAAAACCTTATTCATTAAGAAATCTGGATCTGACATTATTCTGGTGTAGGTTTATGTTGATGATATCATCTTTGGTTATACTAATAAAGCCCTGTGTAATAAGTTTGTTAAGGAAATGCAAAGTGAATTTGAAATGTCTATGATGGGAGAATTGAATTTCTTCCTTGGTCTCCAGGTTAAGCAATTAAGGGATGGTATTTTCCTAAATCAATCTAAATACTATAATGAGTTGTTGAAGAAATTCGATATGCATAATTGCAAAGAATCCTCCACACCCATGTCTACTAGCTGCTTGTCTAGATTTAGATGAAAAAGGGAAATCAGTTGATCAAACTAAATATAGAGGTTTGATTGGATCTCTTCTATATCGATTGCTAGTAGGCACGACATTATGTTCGGTGTTTGTCTTTGTGCTAGGTTTCGAGGCAAATCCAAAGGAATCTCACCTCACCGTTGCTAAAAGGATTCTCAAGTACCTTAAAGGAACCATTAATGTTGGACTATGGTATCCTGAAGGTGCCTCTCTAAAACTTGTTGGATTTTACGATTCGACTTTGCACGATGTAGATTGGATAGGAAAAGTACCTACGGTACATGTCATTTGCTGGGAAGCGAGTCTCATATCATGGCACGACAAAAAAGAAGCATGTGTAACTCTTTCAACTGTTGAAGCTAAATACATAGCAGCTAGGGAGTTGTTGTGCTCAAAGTATCTACCTTAAACAACAATTGAAAGATTATGGAGTATTTCTCAACACGGTACCTCCGGTTTGTGATAATACTAGTGCAATTAATCTAACTAAGAATCCTATTCAACACTCTAGAACTAAGCATATTGAAATTAGACATCACTTTATTAGAGAACATGTATCTAGGGGTGATTGTGAAATTTTATTCATTGAAACTGAGAAACAATTAGTTGACTTGTTCACCAAACCACTCCCTAGAGATAGACTTAATATGCTTAGAACTGAATTAGGAATTCTGGATATATCTAGTATTGAGTAATTGATTCTTTATTATGATACTGTGCTTTTTAACAGGTTGATAACATGTTCAATTGATTAAATTGACTGAAAATTTTGAAATTATGTGTTTTAATTGATTGAAATTGCGAAATAATCTGTTGATTTTCTGATTCTCAATCTTTGTTCATGATGTATTACCAATTTAATCAATTAAATAAGTTTTTAATCGATTTATTTCAATAACTCTGTAGCTCTGCATGTTTTTCTTTTACAAATCAATCGATTCAATCTTCGATTCAATCGATTTATTTTACTTGTGATGATGTGCATATATATCAGTAAATGAAAATCAATTGATTTTATGGAAAATCAATTGGTTAATTTTTTTTCTAGGGTTAGTAGTGTATGCGTTGCCACTAATCACTTACTGCAGATTGAGTTGAGTGCCTGTGCAACTGGATCCAACTTCAGCTTTTATTAGATAACTATTACATTAAAGAGAGAGGGGTGAATGCAGTACATCAGTACTAAATCTCCTTCGTTTAGCACCGCATGATTGCTCCCCCTGGGTGTGAGCTGCCACGACACAATGAAAGCAAGAATTCTTTCTTCCAGTTTTAGCTTCCCAGTATTGAAAGAACTGACAGAATCACGAGTATTCTTCATGCATGACCGAAAGTACTGGACCTTATTAAATTCCTCCACATCTGAAGTGAATCCTTTGGTGACTTTTACACCAACATCCTTTATTCCAGCAACTTCCTTCCAGATGTTGGGTGTAATTTCAATGTCTACTCCTTTAACTTGGGTTGTCAAAGTGAAACCTTCAAAGGATAAATTTGTGAAGAAAACTTTAATTAAATCGGGATAAATCCTACCATTTAACTCAGAAACTTCGAAGCTTTTGGTGTTGCGGTAGTTTTCGAATGCCTCCGAATCCTTCGGCATCAAACCAGGAGAACTTTAACATCTTCGGAATGTTGACTTGCTTCCTGCTCAATTCATGGATAAACAAATCCATTTTCTCTTGGTCCCCATTGAACCAAGTTTCAATCCTTCCTCCAACATTACGTTCTTGCCTTGCAGTAGAGGACTCGCCTCTGCTGGACTTCTTCCTACCAGACTTTGTGCGCTTGAGCATATTTGATTTTTGGGATGAGCAGAACAGAGAAGAACCGAGAAAAGAGAAAGTTCAAAGAAGAAAATAATACTATAGGAATGAGAATACACAATCTTTTTCAGCTTCAAGGTTTTTGTCTTTACTATATTACTGCTACTGCTGCGGTGATGATAAAGGTGGAGAGAGAAGAAATTGCTCTTGTACAACTTAATTACCTTCTCGGTAGATATCCAATCAGTATCAATCAGCTTTTATTAGATATCTTGGATATTGAAGAGAGTAGTTGAAGTTTATCTTGTTGTAAATGCTTTCGGTTTACTCTGCGAGAAATTGGTTAGAGACAAAGTACATACAACTAGCCCAAAAGAAATAATCAATTGATATTTCGTGAAACCAATTGATTTTGTAATCGTAGATACTTATAAGTGAAATAAACCGATTGAATCGAAAATTAAATCGATTGTTTTGTGAAAGAAAATTATTCAGAGTACCATAAGTGAATTTAATCGATTGAATCGAGGATTTAATCGATTGATTTATAGAAGAAGGTGTGCAGAGCTACAAGATTAATGAAATAAATCGATTAAAAGTTTATCTAATCGATTGAACTAATAACATATCAATACCAGAGAGTAAGAATCAGGAAATCAACAGATTATTTAGTAATTTCAATCGATTGAAACAAATAATATCCAGTTATTCATGCAATTATTAATCGATTGAACTTGTTATCAACTTGTTAAAAAGCATATAATCACTTGTAAAGAATCGGTTATGCAATACTAGATATATCTAGAATTCCTAATTCGAGTCCTAAGCATATTAAGTCTATCTCTAGGAAGTGGTTTAGTGAATAAATCGGCTAAGCTTGTTTTCAGATTCAATGAATAATATCTCACAGTCACCCCTAGATATGTGTTCTCTAATAAAGTGATGTCTAATTTCAATATGCTTAGTTCTAGAGTGTTGAATAGGATTCTTAGTTAAGTTTATTGCACTAGTATTGTCACAAACCAGAGGTACCTTGTTTAGAGTCACTCCATAATTTGTTAGTTGTTGCTTGAGGTAAATGCTTTGAGCACAACGGCTCCAGTTACAATGTATTCGAGCTTCGCGGTTAATGAGCAACACACGCTTGCTTTTTCTTGTGCCAAGATATAAGGCTGCTCCCCGAGTAAATGACAAGTACCAGAGGTACTTTTTACGTCCAATCTACATCCTGCAAAGTCGAGAATCGAGAAAATCCAACAAGTTTTAGGGATGCACCTTCGGGATACCATAGTCCAACATTAGCTTGTTCCCTTAAGGTACTTGAGAATCCTTTTGGCAGCGGTAAGATGTGATTCCTTTGGATTTGCACTGAAATCTTGCACAAAGGCACACACTAAACATAATGTCGAGTCTACTAGCGAGTTAGATATAGTAGTGAACCAATCAAACCTCTATATTTAGTTTGATCAACGGGTTTTCCTTTTTCATCTAAGTCTAGACAACGGTTAGTAGACATGGGTGTAGAGGACTCCTTGCAATTTTGCATATCAAATTTCTTTAACAATTCATTGCGGTATTTAGATTGACTAAGAAAAATGCCATTTCTTAATTGTTTGACACTGGAGACCAAGAAAGAAATTCAATTCTCCCATCATAGACATTTCAAATTCACTTTGCATTTCTTTTACAAACTTATTACACATGGCATTATTAGTGGAGCCGAAAATGATATCATCCACATACACCGCACCAGAATAATGTCGGTTCAGATTTCTTAATGAATAGAGTTTTATCAACTTCACCTCGCTTGTACCCTTGATCAATTAGAAAGTTACTTAACCTCTCATACCATTGTCTAGGTGCTTGCTTTAAACCATAAAGGGCCTTTTTCAATTTGTAGACATAGTCGGGATGCTTGTGATCTTCAAACCCAGGAGGTTGAGAAACATATACTTCTTCATTGATGAGTCCATTAAGAAAGGCACTCTTTACATCCATCGTAGTAATGTCTGAAACCACTTATACGAGGCATAAGCTAATAATAATCTAACGACTTCAAGTCTAGCTACAGGTGCAAAAGTTTCATCAAAATTGATACCCTCTTGTTGGTTATACCCTTTGGCTACCAACCTAGCTTTATTTCTAGTAATAATGCCGTGTTCATCTAGCTTGTTTTTGAATACCCACTTAGTACCAATTACATTGATATCTTTGATTTTAGGAACTAACTCCCACACGTTATTTCTTTCAAATTGATTAAGCTCATCATGCATGGCACTAACCCAATATTCATCATTTAATGCTTCTTTAAGCTGTCTTAGGCTCTATTTGTGAAATGAATGCCATATGATTACGAGAATTGGTTAAGAGAATGTCTAGTAGATACTCCCTTATTGATTTGCCCAATGACATTGTCTAGAGAGATCTCTTTGGACAATCCACTCTTTAGGAAGCTCTTCCAGAACATCTTCTTCCTGTTCTTGAGTAATTGTTGGTGGATCAGCTTTTGCTTGGGTCCAGCTGATGGATCATCTTCTTCAACGAGTACAGCTGATCTGTGTTTACGGCATGTTTCAAGCTGATAAGAATTATCAGTTAAATCTTCTTCATCTGCGATACTGTTGTTCTATTCGCACCACTTTCGAGGAGACTCATTAAACACAACATGTCTCGATTCTTCAACGATTTAAGTCTTAAATTGTAGACTCTATATGCATGACCAAATTTCATTTGGATGTTTTGAAAATGATTTTAGGTAACAAGCTGATTAAACAAATTATTTTACTAATTTGGTCTTTAATATTCGTTTTGAAAATGCAATAGTAAAATGATCGAATAATACTTGAAAGAATCGATTGTTTTACGTATTGGAAGAGATCTAGAAGATGATACCAGAATTTAAATCGATTAAAGCGAAAATGAGTGATATAAATTCGATTACTGATCGATTGAATAACATTGCGACTAAAACTCAAATCATGAGAACATTTTAATCGATTGATTCGCATTTCAATCGATTAAAAGCATGCGGACAGATTTACTAATATCTTACGTAAGTTATTTTAATCGATTAATATTGGTTTATATCAATTAAAACAATCAGTTTAGACAAACAGAACCTGATTCGTAGCTCACGAACTTCAAGGGATTCCCGAGACTTTGTTCCTGCAAAACAAGTTAAGTATTTTTACGGTACCCTTTAAATATTTTGGGTCCTTAGGAGTCAAACTTTACGCTTAACATGTTTTGGAACCCATCTCTTCCTACCTTGCGGCACAAAATATTTTCTAGCATGACGAAATTTTATAGTATGTCCTTTCTTCATGCGGTAATGACAAGATGAGAAAGGGGATCTTGTTGTTTTTTTGTATGAAAAGAAGTTCAAATATTTTTTAGTTTTTACCCCATTCTTAGGTTTGTACCAGATTCCAGAATGTTCAAACACACAGTTTTGAGACCCAGAAGTGCATCTAAATTCTCTTTACCTTGAGTAAATTTTGTCAAGGTTTTAGTCAAGTAATCAACCTTATTTTGTAAAACAATACACTTTTCACAATTCTTATTAACGGCAACATTATCCATGAGATGAATAGATAATATCTAGATGTTCTAAATCTGTTTTGCTTTCTAATAGTTCATTTTCAGAACTTTAACTCTATTTTCTAACCGAGTTATTTAAACCTTTCAACTAGATTATTTGTATGAGATAAATTTACGGCTTCACTATGCATTTCATTGAAAGCATTCGAGTAATGTCTTGTAATTCATTTCATTCTCTGTAGGAGTTGAACTTACATGTGATGAAGAGGATTCACGACCGACCATCAAACACGGGTTCACCTCTTCACTTTCGGATTCGAAGCTGGAAGATGAATCATTGTCTTGCCAGGCTATATAGGCCTTTTTCCCTTTGTATCTTGATTCTTTCTTGTTACGATTCTTGGTCTTTTCAGGAAAATCACTCTTTATGTGACCACTGTTTACCACAAGAATAACAAGTAATATTATTTTGAACAGATTCGAGTCTTTTTATCATTGTACCTTTTTACTTGGCCGGTTACTGTTCTTTCTTCTAAGAAATTTCCCAAATTTCTTAACCAACAAAGTCAGGTTCTCCGATTCATCTTCTTCGATTCACTTGTTTTCTTCAATCGTCTTGAGAACAATATTTCTACTTTTCTTTTACTGCATTCTCTTGTTCTTTGAGCCAGATTGATTTCCAACTCATGTTCCCTCAACTTACCAAAAAGTGAAGCGGTAGTCATTTCGAGTCAAGTCTCTTGATTACGATATAGTTGTCACCTTTGGTTGCCACGTTCTGTCCAAACACTTTAAGATTTTGATGTTCAACTCTTCTTTGTCAAAAGTCTTTCCTAACCCGATTAGATGATTAACTATGTGCGTGAACCTTTTTCGCACATACTGCAATTGTTTCTCCTTGCTTTGCATTTTAAACAACTCATAGTCCCTGATTAACTCATGCTTTCTTGCCCTTTTCACATCGAGATGTTCCTTCATGTGTGACCTCTAAAATTTCCCACATCTCTTTGGTAGAGGCACACTTGAGACACCCTGAAAAACTCATCAAGATTTAAAGCGAGAGGTAATAATATTTTTGCGGTATAATCATATTGGACTCTCCTATTTTCTACATCGAGTTAATTCAGCCCAATCTTTTTCGACTACTTTACCATCTACGGTATGAGTTGGTTTGTAAGGACCATTAACAATTGTTTCCCAAATGCCTCTATCAAGGGATTCAATAAAGATTTTCATTCTAACCTTCCGGAAAGAATAATTCACACCAGGAAAAAGTGGAGGCTGTTTATGGAGGCTCCTTACGAAAAAGTCATCTTTCCCTCGGCCATTGGACCGATTTCTTGAGTAACTTACAAGAACCGGCTACGGTACCAATTGAAAGAATTAATGGTTGAGTTCAAGAGGGGGTGAATTGAACTTTAAAACTTTTTCGCAAAACTTACTTTCTTTTGGAAGAATGAGTTATCTTTATTCGATCTTTGCAAAGGTAATTTGGTTTAAACACGAGCACAATTAAAGACGAGAAAATTAAAAGAGATGAAAGAAGAATATTAACACACAAATTTATCTTGGTTCACTCTAATCCAGAGCTACATCCGAGTTCTTGACAAACCAGTCAAGTTCCACTAATACCAAGTGAAAAATACAACCGAGTAGATACTCACCAATCTACCCCAAGAACTATCTTGCAAAACCCACAAGACGAGAATCTTGAAAACCACCCGAGTAACCAAATCCGATTCTTGTACCAAGTGCGGATTACAATCCAACCTGCACAATCAAACTTTTACAAAAGAATATGGAAAGAAAAAACCTGGACTTGAAGTTTCTAATTGTCGAGAACAAATTCTAACGACACTTTCTCTCTTTGATTGACCACAATTCGATCCATGACACCTTATGATATGAAAATATTCTTGAATGCGAGAGAAAGTCACGTATGAAAGTTTCACAGATTGATTTCACAAGTTTTCTCAAGTAGTGTGTTGTATTGTATTTTTAAAAGATAGATCAATTACGTATATATAGAGTAAATCATAGAATCAGATTGTTCCAATTGTCAAAAGCTGTTTGAAGAGTCAAAAGATCGATTAGTTTAAAGTAAAGCAGTTTAGAAGAGACTACGATCGATTAGAAGCGAAGTATGATCGATCAGACCAAGTTATGATCGATTAAAATGAAACTATGATCGATCAGAATATTATTTCAATCGATTAAAATATCGATTCAATCGATTGATTTCATTTAAAGCTCCATTCAATCGATTAAAACATCGATTCAATCGATTGATTTCATTTAAAGCTCCATTCAATCGATTGATTCGAGTTTTTAATGGATTGAAACAGCTTTATGAAAAATGACAGTTTTCTGTTTCAATCGATTGAAAATCATTTCAACAGATTAAATTCCTGCAAACACTTAGTTAAAAAATAGTCTCTCTGTTTCAGCAGATTGAAAAATATTTCAACAGATTGATTTTCTAAAAACTCTTAGAGCTGAAAAAAATCTTTCTGTTTTAACATGATTTAAAATTTATTTCAACAGATTGAAAATGCGAAACTTTGATATTGAAAAATTCATTGAGTTATTTTAACTTGTTGATTCCGCGAATCAATCAATTGAATTTTTGATTATGTATGACCATTTATTATGTTAAGTGATTTTAACAGATTAAAAATCCTTTTCAACAGATTGAAAAAACTTAGTTTATTCTTTTAATACTTAAACGTAAGTTTTTCATGCAGAAAAATGATTTTCAATGAGATGCAACATTTTAAGGTGCTTATCACAAAATATAATGGCCTATCAAGAGATTAAGTGCTTAAACTAAAAACCTAATCATCTACACACCCACAACCTAAGCTATATCTATGTCTTCATCAAATCCACCAAGTGCTTCAAAAATAAAAAGACCGAAGAGGAAAAAGAAAATAAGGAATCCAAGGAGGAGACAGAGGAATTACTCCAGTTCATAAGGCAAAGCGAGTATTCCATTTTAGACCAGCTCAATCGTACACCTGCAAAGATAACACTGTTATCTCTAATAATGAGCTCGGAACCGCACAGAAACGCCCTGCTGAAGGTCTTGAGCGAAGCGCATGTACCTCACACTATATCCCAAGAAAAGGTGGAGAGGATCGTCGGTCACATTACGGCAAGCGATCACCTCACCTTCACAGAGGAAGAGTTACCCCTCGAGGGGTCGAACCACAACAAGCCCTTGCACATCTCGATCAAGTGCAAGGAGTACCTCATCGCCAAAGTTCTTGTGGATAACGGGTCATCCTTGAACGTGATGCCCAAGTGCACACTAGACAAGTTGACTATCCAAGGAACCCGTCTGCGCCCAAGCAGCACTATCGTTCGAGCCTTCGACGGATCAAAGCGAGAAGTAGTGGGAGAAGTTAATTTGCCAATCCAAGTTAGACCCACTATCTTCAACGTCGATTTCCACGTAATGGATATTACTCGAGCATATAGTTGTCTCCTTGGCAGACCTTGGATTCATGACGCTAAGGCAGTACCTTCGACGCTCCACCAGAAAGTCAAGTTCATAGTGGACGACAAATTGGTCACGGTCCAAGCAGAAGATGATATCCTGATCAGTGGACCGTCCACCCAACCTTATGTGGATGCGACTGAAGAGGCCCTTGAAACATCTTTTCAAGCGCTCGAAATTGTCAGTATAGAAAGACTTCCCAAAAGCACAAAGGTAGCCCGCATGATGATGAAGCATGGCTACCATCCTGGCCAAGGACTGGGGGCAGACTCCCAAGGCATAAGGGAACCCCCAGAATTCCAAGATAATCCTTTCAAGCATGGCCTAGGATATGACCCTACTAAGGGCCAAGCAGAAAGAGGAAAAGGGAAGTCTCCCCTCCGCACACTCAAGCAAATCTTCCGAAGTGGTGGGGTGCAAGCGTCAAGAGCTACCCTAGTCATTAGGAAATCTTTTTCTTCATTTAAGGGATGTAAACCCCATGATTGTTAGAGATTATCCCCCAGGGCTAGCCCGACCCCCGGGCATTTTAGGGCACATATTCCCTTATTAATTAATAAAGAATGCTTCTTACTATCTGCTTCTTTTCTCACTATTTCTGACTAGACCTCACAATAACCCTGTCTAAGTAAACGGAAAAAGAAAAAGAAGAATAAAAAGCGCATCCAAATAACCAAAAATTCGCCATTGCCAACACAGTCAAGCTGATTGATTAGAAACACCAAATAAGACTTCGCTTCACCATAAAGAAAAGTCATGCTTCACCAATATTGTGAACAAAAAAATAAATACACAAAAGAAAGAGAAAAAAACATAGAAGCCAAAGGCCAAAAATACCTGGTAGGAAACTCACCAAGGGGGCTACACAAAAAATAGGGTCAACCCGGTAGGATACCCGAACAAAAATAAAGGGTAGCCTAGGCAAAAGTTAGGGTTACAAAATAAGGTCCGCTAGGATTCCCTAAAAACACAAAAAAGGAACCTAGACAAAAGATAGGGCCAAAACACAATATCCTAGTTCAAAAACCCAAAGGGCGATCTAGGGAAATCAATTAGCCATAGAAAAGCAATGGAAATAAAACTAAGGCGCGGATACAAAAAAAGGGGGGAAACGCTTGCTTAGACAAAAAAACTTAAACACCTAAGCTTAACCCTGGCCAGCCGTTCTTACAAAACCTCTTTCTAAATAATACAGACCTTCTAAAACACAAGCCATTGAATTTACCCCTTTACTTCTCTTCTCTTGACCCTCACAACAATATTCTAATAATTAATTTGGGAATATGGAGGTGTATAGTCAACAAGAGGATTGAAACCCCTAGAGTGAAGAAAAAGGGACACTACATGACAAAGAGTGCTCTACAAAGAAAAAGGAAAAACAAGCTACCCTTCGGTCATAAGAAGTCCGGCATGGTACAGCCAAACGCAAAAACCCAAATCAGAGGACATCCGGCGCTACAAGACACGTCAGATAAATCCTTCTGAAAATCTAATTGAAATAGGCATTATAGGACATCAAACATAAAATCATTGCATACATAAAATGTTTTTGAACCATGTCCTATTTGCTTTTAACAACAACAAAAAAACCCCGAAATTCGAGACGACCGTCCAGAATTCCCAAACCACCGTCTCGGTCTCCAAGCAAAACGAGACCGTCGTCTCGACCATCGAGACCGCCGTCTCGACTTAGCTGAAAACGAGACCGCTGTCCCGCTTGGCGAGACGGCCGTCTCGTTTAAGGCTAAAGTCGAGACCGCCGTCTCGATTTCCCAGACGGCCGTCTCGACTTGCGCAAAAACGAGACCGCCGTCTTGACTTCCCAGACGGCGGTCCCGGATTCAATTTTTCCCCTATAAATAGGGGAGGCGTCCTGGAGCTCCTCACAACTCTCTGGCACTCCAACTCTCAGATCTATCACTTCCAAGCACCTTCTTGACAAAATGTTCCGTGGAAGTCAGTCAAGGAAGAGAAGAGGATTTGCTGGCCCTAGCAGTTCCTCAGCGCCTGCTCCTCAAGACCTCACACGGCTCTCACCGCTACACCAGGCTCGCCTAGAGCACATCAGGGGGTACGCATGGCACCCCATGCTCAAGCTGGACTTCGGCATCCTCGCCGAATTTGGATGGAAGGACGACGTCCGGGCCAACATCGACAACATCGGATGGGGCTTCCTCCTGCAGACTCCTCCCACCCATGTGTACCCTCAAGTAGTGATGGAGTTCCTGACCTCCATCTCCTACGCCGAAACTCCCGCCATGATCCCAGGCCTGTCACCGACAAAGATGGTGACATACTTTATGGGTGGGATGTATCGGACCACCACCCTGGACGAATTCAACGTGTCTATTGGATTCGTCCGGCCCGAAGACATGCTGACCCGGGAGTACCAGGAGGCCATTTGCGCACGCCCCACCAACCTCATCGCCGGCGAAATGTGGGAGGAACTCACCAAGGCCCACACTGATGAAGGGCTCAACACTCCCCCCGGCCCTCCGCATTTGCCACAAGCTGCTGACGGGGACCATCCACGGCAGGAAGGAGAGTCAGGGTAAGGTAACACTCCCCGATCTCTTCGTCCTTTACAGCATGTGCCAGAGGCGTCGATGCAACCCTGGCTACTTCTTCCTGAAGGCCCTCAAGGACTTCGGGAGCAGGCCAGTGGGAGTTGTCCTCATGGCCCCCCTCATCACCCCCCTGGCAGAAAAATGGGGGTGCAGTGGCCGGGAAGAACTGGCCTCCAGTCAACGGCCCGAGCCTATCAACGGGTCGATACTGGTCAGCATGAGGATGCTCATGCGCCGCGGAACCCAATTGGTCCTCCACCCATCGCTGGATTTCGCCTTGGACCTCCAGGACATCGTGGCAATGCACGATCTCCCTACACCTCCCGATTTCCAACAGCAACAACAGCAGCAGCATCAGCATCAGCAACAGTACACAGACGACTTTGCTGGCATAAACCGCAACATCCACGATCTGCGCCAGCAATTCGAACAGATGTCTGTGAGGCAGGAACAGATGTCCCTAAGGCAGGAGGCCTTCGACACAAGACTGGAGACGATATACCAGTACCAAGAGGGAATGCGACAAGACTGGGCAACGTTCCAGCAGGAATACCGCGACGAGATCTGGGACCAAGCAGAGTTTCGGAGACATATGTACCAGCAATTCCCCTCCTACGGATCGTCTCCAGACGATAGCCCATAGTCTTAGGGATAACACTTACAGAATAGGGCTGCTGTAATAAAATCTTTCATAAATAAAAATTTTATTCCATGCATCTTTTTTATCCTTTCCAAAAAGTCAGCGTAATCAAAAGAAAATAAAGAGTAAAAAGACTTACGCTCAAGAAAAAAGCCAAAATCCAGAATCGCGAGAAAAAAAGAGATAAAACCGCGAAAAAAGGCAGGATTAAAACAAATTCAACCACCTTGACCAACAAAACTTCGACAACCAACCAAGAGTCGAACACGAACAAAGCCCACCCGACCAACCAGCAAGAGTTGGGTGATCACCACCAAAAGATCAAAAACAAAGAATCCCCAGCAACCAACAAAGTTGGATGAACACCAACAAAATCCCCGGCACAGACCGGACAACCAAATCAAAGACAAAGAGAGCACATCTCAACACCGGCGCATGAGCCACCTGAGCAGTAAGACGCCACCACCACCAGTCCTACACAACGGACTGTACTAGCCTGATGAGGGGTTCATACCCATCCAGTCCAACACACAGCGGACTGCAAACTACCAGCCTGATGGGGGGTTCATACTCATCCAATCCAACACACAGCGGACTGCAACTACCAGCCTGATGGGGGGTTTATACCCATCAACCGAAGGATCGGCTACCGTCAGAAGGAGTATCCTGAGGTTCTACCATGCATCAACCGAAGGATCGACTACCATCAAGAGGAGTATCCTGAGGTTCTACCACGTGTCAACCAAAGGGATCGGCTACCGTCAGAAGGAGTATCCTGGAGGTGCACAGCACAAATTTCCCCCAGAGGATCAACCGCCGCAAGACGGAACATCTGAAGGGTAACCGGGCAAGAGGGTCAACTCCTTTACCTTCCAGTCGTTCTTCTTGGCACAACAGGCCAACAGCCGACTGGTCAGTAAAGGGGGGGTAGTTGTAGACCCCTAATCTTGCCCGGCCTCATGATAAAGACCAGAAGACCTTCTATTCGAAGATGGATGAAGCCTAAGAAGCCACTAGGAGAGACTATTAGGCCCCATACTAGGATAGAAGGGATTTTTGGCTCAAAAATAAGGATTTTCGCCTTTTAAGGTCGAGATCGCCGTCTCGCCTTGCGTGAATGGCGAGATCGCCGTCTCATTTGGCGAGACGACCGTCTCGACCTTGTCAGACGAGACGGCCCGTCTTGACCTGACAGGCGCGAATCCCTATAAATAGGAGCGTCATTCCCCTCATTTCACACAGTTCTTCCATTCTCTCTCTAGACTTTTCATCAAATTCTCTTTCTATAACCCCTCTGAAGCATTTCCGGAGTTTCTGAGAGTTTTCTAGAGTGTTTTAGAGCGTTTTTTAGAGATTCCGGCGCTGTAAAAGAGTGAAGGGCTACCAAAAAGCACCCTATTTTTGCAAAGAATTAATAGAAAGCTCGCTTCGGAGGTTCCTACTCTCTCTCTCTACTTTACCGCTTTAATTTTAATTATGCAATAGAAACTAGGGTCATGTAGTCATAATTTTAAAATTCCACAAAATAAAGGGTAAAAGCATATTTTTCACCGGTTTATTTATTTATCCAAAGTAGGTAGCCCATCATAGGGAACCCGAAAGGGGCGTCGTAAGGGAACTAACACTTCCCTTGCACGTAACTAACTCCCTTACCCAACTCTGGTTCTAATGACCAAAGTTGGTTTTTCGAAAACCAACGCCTTTTAACTCCTTTTCCGATGTTTCCGATAAAAACGTCGGTGGCGACTCCAGAAGAACCCTTCAAAAACTAGTTCTTGGTTTAGCCCGGTTATCGGACAATCCAAGAACGCCTTTTCAAAAACCTCGCCCCTAGGTTCAGCCCGGTTATCGGACAACCTAAAGGCCTTGTAACCACCAATAAAAACGCGAAAAATGGAAAGTTGGAACCATCGCGTCGCTCCGACCGCCCTCGTTTTGACAGCGGCAACAAGGGTCCTACCTTATACTTGTTTATTTTATCTCCAGTCTTGTACTGATCCTATTTTAATTATCTCCAGTTATGTACTGGTCCTGTTTGTTTATTTTATTTTATCTTCAGTCTTGTACTGGTCCTATTTTAATTATCTCCAGTTATGTACTGGTCCTGTTTTTTTATTTTATTTTATCTCCAGTCTTGCACTGATCCTATTTTAATTATCTTTAGTTATGTATTGGTCTTGTTTGTCTACTCTATTTTATCTCTAGTAATGTAGCGATCCTATTTATTAATTTATAGTTATATTATTTAATTATTTTTTATAATAATATCTATTTGTGAAAATTTGATGATATTGTAGGTGGAGGTTGGACATTGGAGATTTAAATGAGTAAATATCACTGAGAGAGTGATTAAAATTGGGCTCATTTATCCCGATTAGTCACTACAAATTTAATTTAAATCTTCATAAAATAGAATGTGTTGAGGAAGTTGAAATATATATATATATATATATATATATATATATATATATATATTATAAGATTGTATTATTAATGATAAATGTTCTCACTCCCTATTGTGATTTTTTGTGCATGTTTTATTTAAATACCAACTTAAGTAGATAGAGGCACCAAATATTCCAAATCCCTTTTCTCGCAAGCATCATTGCTAATCCAGAATCAATATTTGTTGATCAGGTACCAAAGAATTTCTAGATTTTGTTCCTGCAAAACAGATTTAGCATATATCTAATACCCTTTTTATAATTATTGGGTTCAATCAAGTTATTTGAAATGAATTCTTAGGAACCCACTTCATTTTTCCTTTTGGTACACTATATTTCTTAATTCTGCAGAATTTAACTGAGTGACCTTTTTTCATGCAAAAGAAACATTTGATAAAAGATGATGAGTATGATTTTCTATATGCATTTTTTTTATAAGTTTGATTTAAAACCAATACCAGTTTTATCAAGAACAAGTTTTTGTGAACCAAGAAGAACATCAAGATTGGCTTTGCCTTGGGTAAACTTTGAAACAACTTGTAAAAGATATTCAATTTTCTTTTGTAAATCTGGACATTCTTCACAAGGTTTGATCATGTTACACATACAATCAGAATTATCATAAATTAATTTTAGGTAACCAAGATCAGTTTTATCTTCAAGAATTTTCTTTTCAAGAGAATCAACTCTATTTTCTAGCCAGTTGTTCATGCCTTTTAGCCTATCATTTTCTTTTTTAAGTTTCTTGGTTTCTTCATGCATTTCATTAAATGCTTCTTGCAGTGAGTTATAATTCATGAAATTAGAAGAAGAATTTGAACTTACACTGCTAGTTTGATAATTCTGGTTAGCCATTAGACACAAGTTAGCTTCTTCATCATCAGAATTTTCTGTTGATGAAGTATCATTGTCATCCCATGTTATGTATGCTCTCCTTTTGATCTTTTCTTCTTTTTTGTCATTGTGCTTGTTCTTTTCTGGACACTCCATCCTTACATGACCCTGTTTACCACAACCATAGCACTTATAGTTAAAAGAATCATATTTCTTTTCATACCTTTTGTTCCTTTCTTTATCTTGGATCTTTCTCTTGAGAAATTTATTGAACTTTTTGACCAGCAACACAAGATTCTCACTTTCTTCTTCAAATTCTTGATCTTTCTCTTCAGCTTTGAGCGCTATGCTTCTCCCTTTCTTTTCAAAAATTTCTTGCTCATTGAATCTATTAATTTCCATCTCATGTTCTCTGAATTTGCCAAATAAAGAGGTTGTTGTCATGATTGACAAGTCTTTTGACTCTGATATTGCTGTGATTTTAGGCTGCCATGACCTGTCAAGACATTTCAAAACTTTTATATTTAATTCCTCTTTATCAAAAGTTTTACCTAAGCCCATTAGATGATTGATGATGTGAGTGAAGCGTTTCTGCACATCTGCAATACTTTCTTCAGTTTGTATTTTAAACAGCTCATATTCTCTGATGAGAGTATGTTTTCTAGCTCTCTTTACGTCAGTCGTTCCCTCATGAGTAACCTCAAGAACTTCCCACATTTCCTTGGCAGATTTGCATTGAGAAACCTTGAAAAACTCATCCATGTTTAGTGTAGAAGTAATTATGTTTTTAGCAATACAATCACTTTGAACTTTTCTTTTCTCTTCATCATTTAAGCTAGACCATTCTTTTTCTGTAATTAATGGACCATTAACAATTACATCCCAAACATTTCTATCAATAGATTCAATAAAGATCTTCATCCTAATCTTCCAAAATGGATAATCTGTACCACAAAACAGTGGAAGTCTATTAATAGAAGCTCTCTCAGAAAAAGGTAATTTGTTTTCAACCATGAAAGATTTGACCAAAAGTCTTGAGTATTTTTCAAGATCCTTGCTCTAATACCAATTGTTAGAAAAGAAGGCTGAGATCAAGAGGGGAGTGAATTGATCTTTGAAATATTTTCGCAATTTACAGATTATCTATTTCAAAGATTAAGAGTTCTGACCAATTCTTGAATCAAGAAAAACAAGTAATTAAAATAAAGGCAGCAGCAGAATTAAAGAGAAAAAGGTTTAGAGAAATACAACCAAGATTTATACTTGTTCACCCAATCTCAGGGCTACGTCCAGTTCTCAGCCAAATTTCAGTTGAGTTTCACTAGATGGAATGTTTTACAGATTGCAGATTCCAATCACACACCCAATCTACCACCAGAACCAAAATTCCAGTCCTTGCACCTAAACCTTCACCAAGAACTAACTTCCAGTTCTTGAACCAACCTGCAGCCAAATTCCAGCCACAGAAACTGTGCCTAACAATTCCAAGCACTCACAGTACAACAAAGAATGAAAGACAACAAAAGAGAAGAAACTAGAAAAATCTAACCCGGATTATGCAGTCCCTGTAGTATGAGTTTCTTCATAAAAAAATGCAAAAATGCCTCAAGAAAGAACTTTCAAAAACACCACAAAACTTGCGCGATTCTTTCTTGAAAAACTTCACTTATGTTTGCTTGATTGATTGCTCAAAAGTATATTTTAAAATACTAAAGCAATCCTATTTATATAGAGATTTGTTCTAACTGCTGGTTTAATTAATCTGTTAAAACAATCTTTTAATCTGTTAAAAGTCTTGAATTAATCTGTTAAAACTTCTTTTAATCTGTTAAAATGTTTTTGATTATTTTCCAAATTTGTTTTAACTGATACGACAACGTTTCAATCGATTAAAACACTTTGTAAAAAATCCCTTAAGTTGTTTTAATCGATTAATTCGCAATTTAATCGATTAAAATTCTGCCAAGTATTTTCATAAAACTTTATAAGTGATTTTAACTGATAACAACCAGTTTTAATCGATTAAAACAGTTAGAAAAAAATTTCTTAAGTTGTTTTAATCGATTAAATTGTAGTTTAATCGATTAAAATTATTCTGATCGATCATATATGAGATTTAATCGGTTAAAACTTATTCTGATCGATCATATATGGGATTACATAGATTAAAAAGAACTTCAAGTGGTTTTAATCGATTATTTTGAAGTTATATCGATTAAAATACTGCCAGAACACTTCCCAGAACATTTTAAGTGATTTTAATCGATTTATTTCGAAACTATATCAGTTAAAACACTGGCAGAATGTTTTTCAAAACTCCTTTAATGAAAACAATCGATTAATTCGAATGTATATCGATTAAAACAGTTCCAGTGAATGTTTTAAAAGGTTTTAATCGATTATTTCGAAAACCTATTAGTTAAAAAATTGTTATATAAGTTTTAAAAACATTTTAATTGATAAAGCTCATATAATATCAGTTAAAACAATTTCTTAAAAACCATTTAACCGATTACTTTGGTTTTTAATATATTAAACATCTTTAGAGACATTTTCAAAATCTTTTAAATGATGAAACCTCATGCAACAGAGAGATATGAATGATTATACCTATGTATAGATGCAGACTCACTAATCACTCTACCCTTTTAACCCGAGAAATCTTTGACTTCATCGGATTAGCCTTGGACTTCATTAAATCAACAAGATCTTCATCACTTTCATATAGGAATTTTTAATTCGATAAATTCACTAACATAAAAAATTGTAAAAATTTCGACTTGTGTAACTATAAAACCTAAATTCCAAAATTAGTTTGAAAGAGTGTACTAGAAAAATTAAAAAACGAGTTTGAAAGAGTGCACTTGAAAATATTTAATAAAAATATTCCTGAACGAAAAAACTTGTCGAAATTTTTGACTTATGTAGCTACGAAAACTAAATTCCTAAAATGTAAAATTATTTGTCAAAACCAAGATAAAAATAACAAAAATGATCTTGGAAGAGTGCAATGATTTTTTTTTATTAAAAAATTCCCAACAAAAACAATTGTAGATATTTCTGACTGGTGTAATTATGAAAACTAAACTTCTAAAATGTAAGAATATTACTCGAAACTACTAGAAAATTGAAACAAGAGCTTTAATAAGTGTAGAGAAATTTTTATTAAATAAATTTCCTAACACAAAAAATTGTAAAAATTTCTGACTAGTGTAAATACAAAAACTAAATTCCTAAATTGTAAGAATATTGTTAGAAAAGGAGGCTGAGATCAAGAGGGGGTGAATTTATCTTTGAAAGATATTCGCAATTTACAAATTATCTATTTCAAAGATTAAGAGTTTTGACCAATTTTTGAATCAAGCAAAACAAGCAATTGAAATAAAGATAGCAGCAAAATTAAAAAGAGTAAGGTTTAGAAAAATACAACCAAGATTTATACTGGTTCACCCAATCCCAGGGTTACGTCCAGTTTTCAGCCAAATTCTTGCTAAGTTCCAATAGATTGAATGATTTACAGATTACAGATTCCAATCACACACCCAACCTACCACAATAACCAAAATTTCAGTCCTTGCACCTAAACCTAAACCTTCACCAAGAACCAACTTCCAGTTCTTGAACCAACCTGTAGCCAAGTTCCAGCTACAGAACCAGTGCCCAACAATTACAGACACCCAACATACAGTAAAGAAATGTAAAGAAACAAAGATAAGAAACTAGAACACTCAAACCCGGATTATGCAGCTCCGCAGAATGAGTTTCTTCACAGAAGAAATGCAAAAATTGTCTCAAGAAAGAACTTTGAAAAACTCCACAAAACTTGCGTGATTATTTCTTGAAAGTAGCTCTTATGATTTCTTGATTGATTGCTCAAAGGTATATTCCAAAAGACACAAGCAATCCTGTTTATATAGAGAATTGTTCTATCTGCTGGTTTAATTAATCTGTTAAAACAATCTTTTAATCTGTTAAAAGTCTTGAATTAATCTGTTAAAACTTCTTTTAATCTGTGAAAATGTTCTTGATCTTTTTCCAGATTTGTTTTAACTGATGTGACATTGTTTCAATCGATTAAAACACTTTGTAAAAAATCTTTTAAGTTGTTTTAATCGATTAAAATTCTACCAAATATTTTCATAAAACTTTCTAAGTGATTTTAACTGATAACAGCCAGTTTTAATCGATTAAAAGAGTTAGCAAAAATTCCCTTAAATTGTTTTAATCGATTAATTCAATTTTATATTGATTAAAATTCTGACGAACATCTTTCAAAACACTTCAAGTTATTTTAATCGATTGTTTCAAGTTTGTATCGATTAAAATACTGACGTAACATCTTTCAAAGCACTTCAAGTTATTTTAATCAATTGTTTCGAGTTTGTATCGATTAAAATACTGTCAAAACACTTTCCAAAACATTTTAAGTGATTTTAATCGATTATTTCGAAACTATATCAGTTAAAATACTGGCAGAAGGTTTTCAAAAACTTCTTTAATGAAAACAATCGATTAATTCGAAGGTATATCGATTAAAACAGTTCTAGTGAATGTTTTAAAAGGTTTTAATCGATTATTTCGAAAACCTATCAGTTAAAAACCTATTATGTAAGTGTTAAGAACATTTTAACTGATAAACCTCATATAATATCAGTTAAAACAATTACTTAAAAATCATTTAACCGATTACTTTGGTTTTTAACATATTAAACATCTTTAGAGGCATTTTCAAAATCTTTTAAATGTTGAAACCTTATGCAGGAGAGAGATATGAATGATTATATCTATGTATAGATGCAGACTCACTAATCACTCTACCCTTTTAACCAAGTAACCTTTGACTACACCAGAATAGCCTTTGACTTCATCAAATCAACAAGATCTTCGTTTTATCAAATGATTCAATAAGATCTTCATCACTTTCAAATATTACTAAAAACTACTAGAAAAATTAAAAAAAAATGAGTTTGGAATAGTGCACTAGAAATTTTTAAGAAAAATATTCCCTAAAAAAAACTAGTAGAAATTTCTTATTGGTGTAACCGGGAAAACTAAATTCCTAAAATGTAAAATTACTAGTAAAAAAAATAGAAAAATAAAACAAAATTAACTTGAAAGAGTGCAGTGAATTTTTTTTCATTGAAAAATTTCTCAACAAAAAAATTATTGTAATTTCTGATTGGTGTAATGTAAGAATATTACTCCAAACTTCGACAAAAATAAAAAAAAGCTTGGAAGACTGCATTGGAAATTTTTATTAAAAAAATCCCCCAACAAAAAGAATTGTAGAAATTTTTTACCGGTGTAACAATGAACACTAAATTCCTAAAATGTAAGAATATTACTCGAAACTATTAGGAAAATAAAAAAAAAAGCTTGAAAGACTACCGTCAAAATTTCTTACTAGTGTAACTACAAACACTAAATTCGAAAGTGTAAAAAAATTAGTCAAAACAACTAGAAAGAAAAAATGAGCTTGAAAGAGTGTAGTGAATATTTTTATCAAAGAAATTCCCAACAAAAAAAATTTCTAAAATGTAAGAATATTACTCGACACTACTAAAAATAATTAAGCAAAAGCTTTAATAAGTGTATAGGAATTTTTAATTCTATAAATTCTCCAACATAAAAAATTTTAAAATTTGCCGACTTGTGTAACTACAAAACCTAAATTCCAAAATTAGTTTGAAAGAGTGCACTAGAAAAATTAAAAAAACAAGTTTGAAATAGTGCACTCGAAAATATTTAATAAAAATATTCCCAAATGAAAAAACTTGTCGAAATTTATGACTTGTATAGCTACGAAAACTAAATTCCTAAAATGTAAAATTATTTGTCAAAACCAAGATAAAAATAACAAAAATGAACTTGAAGAGTGCAATGATTTTTTTATTATTAAAACATTCCCAACAAAAACAATTGTAGATATTTCTGACTGGTGTAATTATGAAAACTAAATTCCTAAAATGTAAGAATATTACTCGAAACTACTAGAAAAATGAAACAAGAGCTTTAATAAGTATAGAGAAATTTTTATTAAATAAATTCCCCAACACAAAAAATTGTAAAAATTTATGACTGTTGTAAATACAAAAACTAAATTCCTAAATCGTAAGAATATAACTAAAAACTACTAGAAAATTTAAAAAAAAAATGAGTTTGGAATAGTGCACTAGAAATTTTTCATAAAAATATTCCCTAACAAAAACACTAATAGAAATTTCTTACTCGTGTAACAACGAAAATAAAATTCCTAAAATGTAAAATTACTTGTAAAAAAATAGAAAAATAAAGCAAATTTAACTTGAAAGAGTGCAGTGATTGGTGTAATGTAAGAATGTTACTCCAAACTTCTACGAAAATAAAAAAGAGCTTCGAGGACTGCATTAAAAAGTTTTATTAAAAAGATTCCCCAACAAAAAGAATTGTAGAAATTTTTTACTGATGTAACAATGAACATTAAATTCCTAAAATATAAGAATATTACTCGAAACTATTAGGAAAATAAAAAAAAATGAGCTTGCAAGACTACCGTCAAAATTTCTTACCGATGTAACTACAAAAACTAAATTCGAAATTGTAAAAAAATTAATCAAAACAACTAAAAAGAAAAAATGTGCTTGAAAGAGTGTAGTGAATATTTTTATCCAAGAAATTCCCAACAAAAAACATTGCAGAAATTACAGACTGCTGTAACTACGAAAACAAATTTTCTAAAATATAAGCATATTACTCAAAACCACTAATAAAAAATGAAACAAGAGCTTTAATAAGTGTATAGGAATTTTTAATTCGATAAATTCCCCAACATAAAATATTGAAAAACTTATGACTTGTGTAACTACAAAACCTAAATTCCAAAATTAGTTTGAAAGAGTGCACTAGAAAAATTAAAAAAAAGAGTTTGAAAGAGTGCACTGAAAATATTTAATAAAAATATTCACGAACGAAAAAACTTGTCGACATTTCTGACTTGTGTAGCTACGAAAATTAAATTCCTAAAATGTAAAATTATTTGTCAAAACCAAGATACAAATAACAAAAATGAACTTGGAAGAGTGCAATGATTTTTTTTATTAAAAAATTCCCAACAAAAACAATTGTAGATAATTCTGACTGGTGTAATTATGAAAACTAAATTCCTAAAATATAAGAATATTACTCGAAACTACTAGAAAAATGAAACATGAGCTTTAATAAGTGTAGAGAAATTTGTATTAAAGAAATTCCCCAACACAAAAAATTGTAAAAATTTCTGACTTATGTAAATACAAAAACTAAATTCCTAAATTGTAAGAATATTACTAAAAACTACTAGAAAAATTAAAAAACGAGTTTGGAATAAGTGCACTAGAAATTTTTAAGAAAAACATTCCATAACAAAAAAACTAGTAGAAATTTCTTACTGGTGTAACTGGGAAAACTAAAATCCTAAAATATAGACTTACTAGTAAAAAAAATAGAAAAATAAAACAAAATTAACTTGAAAGAGTGCAGTGAATTTTTTTTCATTGAAAAAATTCCCAAAAAAATATTTATTGAAATTTCTGATTGGTGTAATGTAAGAATATTACTCCAAACTTCTACAAAAATAAAAAAGAGTTTGGAAGACTGCATTGGAAATTTTTATTAAAAAGATTCCCCAATAAAAAAATTGTAGATATTCTTGACTCGGTGTAACAATGAACACTAAATTCCTAACTATTAGGAAAATAAAAAAAGGAGTTTGAAAGGCTACCGTCGAAATTTCTTACTGGTGTAACTACAAAAACTAAATTTCGAAAGTGTAAAAAATTAGACAAAACAACTAGAAATTAAAAATGAGCTCGAAAGAGTGTAGTGATTATTTTTATAAAAGAAATTCCCAACAAAAAAAATTGCAGAAATTTCAAACTGGTGTAACTATGAAAACTAAATTTCTAAAATGTAAGAATATTACTCAAAACCACTAAAAAAATGAAACAAGAGTTTTAATAAGTGTATAGGAATTTTTAATTCGATAAATTCCGCAACATAAAAAATTGTAAATTTTTTTTACTTGTGTAACTACAAAATCTAAATTCCAAAATTGGTTTGAAAGAGTGCACTAGAAAAATTTTAAAAAAAATTGAGTTTGAAAGAGTGCAGTCAAAATATTTAATAAAAATATTCCCGAACGAAAAAACTTGTCAAAATTTCTGACTTGTGTATCTACGAAAATTAAATTCCTAAAATGTAAAATTATTTGTCAAAACCAAGATAAAAATAAAAAAATGAAATTGGAAGAGTGCAATGATTTTTTTTATTATTAAAAAATTCCCAACAAAAACAATTGTAGAAATTTCTGAATGGTGTAATTATGAAAACTAAATTCCTAAAATGTAAGAATATTACTCGAAACTACTAGAAAAATGAAACAAGAGCTTTAATAAGTGTAGAGAAATTTTTATTAAATAAATTTCCCAACACAAAAAATTGTAAAAATTTTGGACTGGTGTAAATACAATAACTAAATTTCTAAATTGTAAGAATATTACTAAAAACTACTAGAAAAATTAACAAAATGAGTTTGGAATAGTGCACTAGAAATCTTTAAGAAAAATATTCCCTAACAAAAAAAACAAGTAGAAATTTCTTACTGGTGTAACTGCGAAAACTAAATTCCTAAAATGTAAAATTACTAGTAAAAGAAAATAGAAAAATAAAGCAAAATTAACTTAGAAGAGTGGAGTGAATTTTTTTTTTTTCATTGAAAAAATTTACAACAAAAAAAATTATTGAAATTTCTGATTGGTGTAATGTAAAAATATTACTTCAAACTTCTACAAAAATAAAAAATAGCTTGGAAAACTGCATTGAAATTTTTTAATAAAAAGATTCCCCAACAAAAAAAATTGTTGAATTTTTTGACTGGTGTAACAATGAACACTAAATTCCTAAAATGTAATAATATTACTCGAAACCATTAGGAAATTAAAAAAAACAAGGTTGAAAGATTACCATCAAAATTTCTTACTGGTGTAACTACAAAAATTAAATTCTGAAAGTGTAAAAAATTTAGTCAAAACAACTAGAAAGAAAAAATGAGCTTGAAAGAGTGTAGTGAATATTTTTATCAAAGAATTTCCGAACAAAAAAAAATTGCACATATTTCAGATCTGGTGTAACTACGAAAACTAAATTTTTAAAATGTAATAATATTACTCAAAATGACTAAAAAAATGAAATAAGAGCTTTAATAAGTGTATAGGAATTTTTAATTCAATAAATTTCCCAACATAAAAAATTGTAAAAATTTCTTACTTGTGTAACTACAAAACCTAAATTCCAAAATTAGTTTGAAAGAGTGCACTAGAAAAATTAAAAAAACGAGTTTGAAAGAGTGCACTCGAAAGTATCTAATAAAAATATTCCCGAACGTAAAAACTTGTTGAAATTTTTGACTTCTGTAGCTACGAAAACTAAATTCCTAAAATGTAACATTATTTGTCAAAACCAGGATACAAATAACAAAAATGCACTTGGAAGAGTGCAATGATTTTTTTTATTAAAAAATTTCCAACAAAAACAATTGTAGATATTTCTCATCGGTGTAATTATGAAAACTAAATTCCTAAAATGTAAGAATATTACTCAAAACTTCTAGAAAAATGAAACAAGAGTTTTAATAAGTGTAGAGAAATTTTTCTTAAATAAATTCCCCAACACAAAAAATTGTAAAATATTCTGACCGGTGTAAAACAAAAACTAAATTCTTAAATTGTAAGAATATTACTAAAAACTACTAGAAAAATTAAAAAACGAGTTTGGAATAGTGCACTAGAAATTTTTAATAAAAATATTCCCTAAAATAAACTAGTAAAAATTTCTTATCGGTTTAACTACGAAAACTAAATTCCTAAAATGTAAAATTACTAGTAAAAAACAGAAAAATAAAGCAAAACTAATTGAAAGAGTGTAGTGATTTTTTTTTCATAGAAAAAATTGCCAACAAAAAAAATTATTGAAATTTTTGATTGGTGTAATGTAAGAATATTACTCCAAACTTCTACAAAAATAAAAATGATCTTGGAAGACTACATTGGAAATTTTTATTAAAAAGATTCCCCAAAAAAAAATTGTGGAAATTTTTTACTGGTGTGACAATAAACACTAAATTCCTAAAATGTAAAATTATTTGTCAAAACCAAGATACAAATAACAAAAATGAACATGGAAGAGTGTAATGATTTTTTTTTATTAAAAAATTCCCAATAAAAATAATTGTAGATATTTCTGACTCGGTGTAATTATGAAAACTAAATTCCTAAAATGTAAGAATAATACTCGAAACTACTAGAAAAATGAAACAAGAGCTTTAATAAGTGTAGAGAAATTTTTATTAAATAAATTCTCCAACACAAAAATTTGTAAAATTTTCTGACTGGTGTAAATACAAAAACTATATTCCTAAATTGTGAGAATATTACTAAAAACTACTAGAAAAATTAAAAAAAAAAGAAAGAGTTTGGAATAGTGCACTAGAAATTTTTAAGAAAAATATTCCCTAACAAAAAAACTAGTAGAAATTTCTTACTGATGTAACTGCGAAAACTAAATTCCTAAAATGTAAAATTGCTAGTAAAAAAATAGAAAAATAAAGCAAAATAATTTGACAGAGTGCGGTGAATTTTTTTTCATTGAAAAAATTCCCAACAAAAAAAATTATGGAAATTTATGATTGGTGTAATGTAAGAATATTACTCCAAACTTCCACAAAAATAAAAAAGAGCTTGGAAGACTGCATTGGAAATTTTTATTTAAAAGATTTCCTAACAAAAAATATTGTAGAAATTTTTGACTGGTGTGACAATGAATACTAAATTCCTAAAATGTAAGAATATTACTCGAAACTATTAGGAAAATAAAAAAAACGATAGTGAAAGACTTCCGTCGAAATTTCTTACTGGTGTAACTACAAAAACTAAATTCTGAAAGTGTAAAAAAATTAGTCAAAACAACTAGAAAGAAAAAATGAGCTTGAAAGAGTGTAGTGAATATTTTATCAAATAAATTCCCAACAAAAGAAATTGCGTAAATTTCAGATCGGTGTAACTATGAAAACTAAATTTTTAAAATGTTAGAATACTACTCAAAATCACTAAAAAAAATGGAACAAGAGCTTTAATAAGTATATAAGAATTTTTAATTCGATAAATTCCCCAACATAAAAAATTGTCAAAATTTCTGACTTCTGTAACTACAAAACCTAAATTGCAAAATTAGTTTGAAAGAGTGTACTAGAAAAATAAAAAAAAAATGAGTTTGAAAGAGTGCACTAAAAATATCTAATAAAAATATTCCCGAACGAAAAAACTTATCGAAATTTTTGACTTGTATAGCTACGAAAACTAAATTCCTAAAATGTAAAATTATTTGTCAACATCAAGATACAAATAACAAAAATGAACTAGGAAGAGTGCAATGACTTTTTTTATTAAAAAATTCCCAACAAAAACAATTGTAGATATTTATGACTGGTGTAATTATGAAAACTAAATTCCTAAAATGTAAGAATATTACTCGAAACTACTAGAAAAATGAAACAAGAGCTTTAAAAAGTTTAGAAAAATTTTTATTAAATAAATTCACCAACACAAAAAATTGTAAAAATTTTTGACTAGTGTGAATACAAAAACTTAATTCCTAAATTGTAAGAATATTACTAAAAACTAATAGAAAAATTAAAAAAAGCGAGTTTGAAATGGTGCACTAGAAAATTTTAAGAAAAATATTCCCTAACAAAAAAACTAGTAGAAAATTCTTTACGGTATAACTACGAAAACTAAATTCCTTAAATGTAAAATTACTAGTTAAAAAATAGAAAAATAAAACAAAATTAACTTGAAAGAGTGCAGTGAATTTTTTTATGTTGAAAAAATTCCCAAAAAAAATTATTGAAATTTCGATTGGTGTAATATAAGAATATTACTCCAAACTTCTACAAAAATAAAAAAAGAGCTTAGAAGACTGCATTTTAAATTTTTATTAAAAAAATTTCCCAACAAAAAAAATTGTAGAAATTTTTTACTATTGTAACAATGAACACTAAATTCCTAAAATGTAAGAACATTACTCGAAACTATTAGGAAAATAAACAAAATGAGCTGGAAAGACTATCATCGAAACTTCTTACTGGTGTATCTACTAAAACTAAATTCCGAAAGTGTAAAAAAATTTGTCACAACAACTAGAAAGAAAAAATGAGCTTGAAAGAGTGTAGTGAGTATTTTTATCAAAGAAATTCCCAACCAAAAAAATTGCAGAAATTTTAGACTGGTGTAACTACGAAAACTAAATTTCTAAAATGTAAGAATATTACTCAAAACTACTAAAAAAATGAAACAAGAACTTTAATAAGTGTATAGGATTTCTTCATTCAATAAATTCCCCAACATAGAAAATTTTAAAAATCTCTTACTTGTGTAACTACAAAACCTAAATTCCAAAATTAGTTTGAAAGAGTACCTCGAGGATTAGTTTGAAAGAGTGCACTAGAAAAATAAAAAAAAACGAGTTTGAAAGAGTGCACTGCAAATTTTTAAGAAAAATATTTCCAAACGAAAAAACTTGTCGAAATTCATGACTTGTGTAGCTACGAAAACTGAATTCCTAAAATATAAAATTATTTGTCGAAACCAAGATAAAAATAAAAAAATGAAATTGGAAGAGTGCAATGATTTTTTTTATTATTAAAAGGTTCCCAACAAAAACAATTGTAGAAATTTCTGAATGGTGTAATTATGAAAACTAAATTTTTAAAATGTAAGAATATTACTCGAAAATAGTGGAAAAATGAAATAAGAGCTTTAATAAGTGTAGAGAAATTTTTATTAAATAAATTCCCCAACACAAAATTTGTAAAAATTTCTGACAAGTGTAAATACAAAAACTAAATTCCTAAATTGAAATAATATTATTAAAAACTACTAGAAAAATTAAAAAATGAGTTTGAAATGGTGCACTAGAAATTTTTAAGAAAAATATTCCCTAACAAAAAAACTAGTAGAAATTTCTTACTAGTGTAACAACGAAAACTAAATTCCTAAAATGTAAAATTACTAGTAGAAAAATAGAAAAATCAAACAAAATTAACTTGAAAGAGTGGAGTGAATTTTTTTTTCATTGAAAAAATTCCCAACAAAAAAATTATTGAAAATTCTAATTGGTGTAATGTAAGAATATTACTCCAAACTTCTACAAAAATAAAAAAGAGTTTGGAAGACTGCATTAGAAATTTTTATTAAAAAAATTCCTTAATAAAAACATTGTAGAAATTTTTGACTGGTGTAACAATGAACACTAAATTCCTAAAATGTAATAATATTACTCGAAACTATTAGGAAAATAAACAAAATGAGCTTACTTCTTACTCGGTGTAACTACTAAAACTAAATTCGAAAGTGTAAAAAAATTTGTCAAAACAACTAAAAAGAAAAAATGAGCTTGAAAGAGTGTAGTGAGTATTTTTATCAAAGAAATTCCCACCCAAAAAAATTGCATAAATTTTAGACTGGTGTAACTACGAAAACTAAATTTCTAAAATATAAGAATATTACTCAAAACTACTAAAAAAATGAAACAAGAACTTTAATAAGTGTATAGGATTTTTTCATTCGATAAATTCCCCAACATAGAAAATTTTAAAAATTTCTGACTTGTGTAACTACAAAACCTAAATTCCAAAAGCCGTTTGAAAGAGTACCTCGAGGATTAGTTTGAAAGAGTGCACTAGAAAAATAAAAAAAAACGAGTTTGAAAGAGTGCACTCCAAATTTTTAAGAAAAATATTTCGAAACGAAAAAACTTGTCGATATTCATGACTTGTGTAGTTACGAAAACTAAATTCCTAAAATGTAAAATTATTTGTCAAAACCAAGATAAAAATAAAAAAATTAAATTGGAAGAGTGCAATGATTTTTTTTATTATTAAAAAATTCCCAACAAAAACAATTGTAGAAATTTCTGAATGGTGTAATTATGAAAACTAAATTTCTAAAATGTAAGAATATTACTCAAAACTACTGGAAAAATGAAACAAGAACTTTAATAAGTGTAGAGAAATTTATATTAAATAAATTCCCCAACACAAAATTTGTAAAAATTTCGACAAGTATAAATACAAAAACTAAATTCCTAAATTGAAATAATATTACTAAAAACTACTAGAAAAATTAAAAAATGAGTTTGGAATGGTGCACTAGAAATTTTTAAGAAAAATATTCCCTAACAAAAAAACTAGTATAAATTTCTTACTGGTGTAACTACGAAAACTAAAATCCTAAAATGTAAAATTACTAGTAGAAAAATAGAAAAATCAAACAAAATTAACTTGAAAGAGTGTAGTGAATTTTTTTTTTCATTAAAAAAATTCCCAACATAAAAAATTATTGAAAATTCTAATTGGTGTAATGTAAGAATATTACTCCAAACTTCTACAAAAATAAATAAGAGCTTGGAAGACTGCATTAGAAATTTTTATTAAAAAAAAATTCCTCAATAAAAGAATTGTATAAATTTTTGACTGGTGTAACAATGAACACTAAATTCCTAAAATGTAATAATATTACTCGAAACTATAAGGAAAATAAACAAAACAAGCTTGAAAGACTACCGTCGAAACATCTTACTGGTATAACTACAAAAACTAAATTCCGAAAGTGTAAAAAAATTTGTGAAAACAACTAGAAAGAAAAAATGAGCTTGAAAGAATGTAGTGAGTATTTTTTTTATCAAAGAAATTCTCATCAACAAAAATTGCAGAAATTTCATACTGGTGTAACTATGAAAACTAAATTTCTAAAATGTAAGAATATTACTCACAATTACTTAAAAAATGAAACAAGAGCTTTAATAAGTGTATAGGAATTTTTAATTCGATAAATTCCCCAACATAAAAAATTTTAAAAATTTCTAACTTGTGGAACTACAAAACCTAAATTTCAAAATTAGTTTGAAAGAGTGCACTGAAAATTAGTTTGAAAGAGTGCACTAAAAAAATTAAAAAAACGAGTTTGAAAGAGTGCACTAAATTTTTTTAATAAAAATATTCCCGAACAAAAAAACTTGTTGAAATTTCTAACTTGTGTAGCTACGAAAACAATATTCCTAAAATGTAAAATTATTTGTCAAAACCAGGATAAAAATAACAAAAATGAACTTGGAAGAGTGCAATGATTTTTTTTATTAAAAAATTCCCATAAAAAACAATTGTAGAAATTTCTAACTGGTGTAATTATGAAAACTAAATTTCTAAAATGTAAGAATATTACTCGAAACTACAAGAAAAATGAAACAAGAGCTTTAATAAGTGTAGAGAAATTTTTGTTAAATAAATTCCCCAACACAAAAAATTGTAAAAATTTCTGATCGGTGTAAATACAAAACCTAAATTCCTAAATTGTAAGAATATTACTAAAAACTACTAGAAAAATAAAAAAATCGAGTTTGGAATGGTGCAGTAGAAATTTTTAAGAAAAATATTCCCTAATATGAAAACTAGTAGAAATTTTTTACTGGTGTAACTGCAAAAACTAAATTCCTAAAATTTAAAATTACTAGTAAAAAAAATAGAAAAATAAAACAAAATTAACTTGAAAGAGTGCATTGACTTTTTTTATCATTGAAAAAATTACCAAAAAAAAATTATTGAAATATATGATTCGTGTAATGTAAGAATATTGCTCCAAACTTCTACAAAAATAAAAAAGAGCTTGGAAGACTCGTATTGGAAATTTTTATTAAAAAAATTCCCCAACAAAAAAAAAATTGTAGAAATTTTTTACTGGTGTAACAATGAACACTAAATTCTTAAAATGTAAGAATATTACTCGAAACTATCAGGAAAATAAACAAAATGAGCTTGACAGACTACCGTCGAAACTTCTTACTAGTGTAACTACAAAAATTAAATTCCGAAAGTGTAAAAAAATTAGTCAAAACAACTAGAAAGAAAAAATGAACTTGAAAGAGTGTAGTGAATATTTTTATCAAAGAAATTCCCAATAAAAAATTGCAGAAATTTCAGACTAGTTAACTACGAAAACTAAATTTCTAAAATGTAGGAACATTACTCAATACTAAATTTGTCAAAACCAAGATAAAAATAACTAAAATTAACTTGGAAGAGTGCAATGATTTTTTTATTAAAAAATTCCCACAAAAAACAATTGTAGAAATTTTTGACTGGTATAATTATGAAAACTAAATTCCTAAAATGTAAGAATATTACACGAAACTACTAGAAAAATGAAACAAGAGCTTTAATAAGTGTAGAGAAATTTTTATTAAATAATTCTCCAACACAAAAAATTTTAAAATTTTTTGACTGGTGTAAATACAAAATCTAAATTCCAAAATTGTAAGGATATTACCAAAAACTACTAGAAAAATTAGAAAGATGAGTTTGAAATAATGCACTAGAAATTTTTAAGAAAAATATTCCCTAACATGAAAACTAAATTCCTAAAATTTAAAATTACTAGTAAAAAAATAGAAAAATATAACAAAGTTTAACTTGAAAGAGTGCGGTGAATTTTTTTTTCATTGAAAAATTTCCCAACAAAAAAAATTATTGAAATTTCTGATTGGTGTAATGTAAGAATATTACTCCAAACTTCTACAAAAATAAAAAAGAGCTTGGAAGACTACATTGGAAATTTTTATTAAAAAAATTCCTCAATAAAAAAAATTGAAGAAATTTTTGATTGGTGTAACAATGAACACTAAATTCCTAAAATGTAAGAATATTACTCGAAACTATTAGGAAAATAAACAAATCGAGCTTGAAAGACTACCGTCGAAACTTCTTACTGGTGTAACTACAAAAAATAAATTTCAAAAGTGTAAAAAAATTAGTCAAAATAACAAGAAAGAAAAAATGAGCTTGAAAGAATGTAGTGAGTATTTTTATCAAAGAAATTCCCAACAAAAATTGCAGAAATTTCATACTGGTGTAACTACGAAAACTAAATTTCTAAAATGTAAGATTATTACTCACAACTACTTAAAAAAATGAAACAAGAGTTTTAATAAGAGTATAGGAATTTTCAATTCGATAAATTCCCCAACATAAAAAATTTTAAAAATTTCTGACTTGTGTAACTACAAAACCTAAATTCCAAAATTAGTTTGAAAGAGTGCATTGAAAATTAGTTTGAAAGAGTGCACTAGAAAAAAAAACGTGTTTGGAAAAGTGCACTGAAAATTTTAATAAAAATATTCTCAAACGAAAAAACTTGTCAAAATTTGTGACTTGTGTAGCTAAGAAAACTAAATTCCTAAAATGTAAAATTATTTTTCAAAACCAGGATAAAAATACAAAAATGAACTTGGAAGAGTGCAATGATTTTTTTTTAAATTCCCAACAAAAATAATTGTAGAAATTTTTTACTGGTGTAATTATGGAAACTAAATTCCTAAAATGTAAGAATATTACTTGGAATTACCAGAAAAAATGAAACAAGAGCTTTAATAAGTGTAGATAAATTTTAAATAAATAAATTTCCCAACACAAAAAATTGTCACAATTTCTGATAGGTGTAAATACAAAAACTAAATTCCTAAATTGTAAGAATATTACTAAAAACTACTAGAAAAAAAAACGAGTTGGAATGGTGCGCTAGAAATTTTTAAGAAAATTATTCCCTAACAAAAAACTAGTAGAAATTTCTTACTAGTGTAACTCGCGAAAACTAAATTCTTAAAATGTAAAATTACTAGTAAAAAAATAGAAAAAGAAAAAAAAATTAACTTGAAAGAGTAAATTTCTGATTAGTGTAATGTAAGAATATTACTCCAAACTTCTACAAAAATAAAAAAGAACTTGGAAGACTGCCTTGGAAATTTTTATTAAAAAGTTCCCCAACAAAAAAAATTGTAGAAATTTTTGACTGGTGTAACAATGAACACTAAATTCCTAAAATGTAAGAATATTACTCGAAAATATTAGGAAAAAAAAACGAGCTTGAAACACTACCGTCGAACACTACAAGAAAAAACACATTTAGCCACCAAAATTAGCGACCGAATTTTTTTGGTCGCAATTAGCGATCGATTTAGCGACCGATTTAATTTTGGTCGCAATTAGCGACCGATTTAGCGACTGATTTAATTCGGTCGCAATTAGCAACCAATTTAGCGACCACTTTAATTCGGTCGCAATTAGCGATCGAGTTAATTCAGTCGCAATTTAGCGACCGATTTAGCCACCAAAATATGATTTAGTTTCACTTTTTTATTTAGCGACCGAAATAACAACCAATAGTTTGCGTCACAAAATTTCGGTCGCTAAATCGGTGGTTATTCCATACTAAAATAAAAAAATCATTTAGCTGATCGATTTAGCTGATCGAATTACATATTGAAATAGTGACCGAATTAAAATCGATCGCTAATGAGAAAATAGCGACCGAATTGAAATCAGTCGCTAATGAATATTATTTTTTTATTATATTTAAATTTATTTTTTTATAAATATACTTTAATTGTTTTAGTATATTTTTTATAATTTATTTTTTAAAAGTAATTTATTTTTTAAAAATAATTTAATTTTTAAAATATACTTTAAAAATAAACTTTGGTCTCAATATTAACAAAATGAAGATTAACTTTAATTTTAAATTACTAAAATAAAAATATTATTAAAAATAAATCAAATTTATTAAAAATTTAAATTGTAATAAATTAAGACTAGAGTGATATTAACTATTCAATACATTGTTTAAGAAAAGTTTAATAACAAATATTCTTTAATTTATTTTTCAATTGAAAACTTCAATTGAAATTAAATTATATTTTAAAAATTTATATTAAAAAAATTAAACACATCAAATTATCACATTTTAATTCCTCATTAACTTAATTAATTAAAAAATTACAATTTTAATCAAATTATTACAATTTTATTTTATAATACTTTATTTTTAATCTAATTTTTAAATTTATTGCTTTATTATTATTAATTACTTAATCATGGTTGTTGTCATATAATTGATATACCCAAAAAAAATTATATCAATATACATTAGATAATAAATATATTATTTAATTAAACTATTTATAAAAATATATTTATCTTTAGTTAAAATATTTTTTAGTTTAAGTATACTAATTAATATTTTTCATTTTTAACATAATTAATAAAAAAGATTAAAAATTTAAAATTAATCTATTTTATAAATACTAAAAATAAACCATATTTAAATAAATGAAAAATATATTTAAATTTATATTCAACATAGTTAAGGTTGTGCCTTTTTAAAATTTATATTCAACATATATTTAAATTTATATTAAAAATAGTTAATATAAATTAAGGTTGTGCCTTTTTAAAATTTTAACTTTTTTATATATTGGATTTTCATTAAAAAATTTCTAAAATTGCATAAGAAAATAGAGATTTAATTATACTTTTAATAAATTTAAGATAATACTAGTTTTTATTTTTATTTTTAAATATTTATTTTAATTTTTTAAAAGAGAGAAACTATAATTTTAGTTTCTAAATACTAAATTTAAAGAATTAAATTTATTATTATTTAATATTTTAATTTTAGTATTAAAAATATAAATTATATTTTATTAAATTAAAATAATTACAATATATTTTTCTACTTTGAGAATTAAAAATATAATTAAACTAAAACTGAAAATATTTTAATACATTTTTGCACTCTTTTTTATAATATTTTTATCATTATTATATTTTTGGATTAATTATTTTTTTCCTAATTTTTTATAAAGTCAATTTTAATATTTAAAAGTATTTAACATTTTGAATTCTGAAACTTTTTCTCTATTAATAAATTTAAAAAAATAATATACTAAAAAAGTATTATACATAATTATTTCATCCAAATTTTTAATAATATGATAAGTCATCAAATTCGTATATAAAACAAATTTAATGATGGATTAAAATAGAACAACATTTATAAGAGACTATTTATTTTTATTTATGATGGATCAAAAGTGGAAATACATTTAAATTTATAATTTTATTTATGAAACACATTTAAATTTATAATTAACGAAAATAATGAAAATCTTAATATAATATGATACTTTTAGTAATGTATTTTTTTATAAATTTAAACTTACTTTTTTTAGTTTAATTTTTAAATTTTATGTATTATTATTGTTAATTGATATAATAGAATAAATTTATATAAAAATAATATTTATATTCAAAATTTACTTCTTCAAATACTATCTTTATATTTTTCTACTATTTCTTTATAGTTAAGAAGGTCAACATTTGTGCACACACTTAAATATAATATAAAGTAAAGAGTATTTGTTTATTCTATTTTATTTCCAATCTATAATTTGAGTTTTTTTAAAATATATTTGTATTTTTAAAATTAATAATTTTAATGTAGTTATCTTAATTTTTTATGTGATAATTTTAATTAATTGATATTATCGAATCATTTAATTTGATTTATTATAGTAAAAATCATAAAAATAAATGTTAAAATAATATTAATTATTTTAAATTATAAGAAAATAAATAATAAAAATAGAAAAAAAGTATTCTATAAAATAAGACTAATTATTATAAAGATAAAATAGAATATGGGAGGAAATGAGGATGATAATATAGTAAAAATGATATGGTTTAAAAACAATGTAGAATGTGAGAAGTTAAAAAAAGATATATATGTAATTGGATTAAATTTATTATCCACTCATATATTATTATACATTATTAGCGTAATTTTAGTTTAATTAAAAATTAGAATACAAATATACAATACTATACTAATATACCATTATATTATTTTTATTGTGTATAAATTACAAAACTAATAATTTTTAAAAAATTTAATGATAATTTTTTTAACTTATATATTACAAAATATTTTTTAATACTTTAATAAATATAACTTTTTTAAAATATTTTCATCAATTTAAAGTATAATTTTTAATATTTTTTTGTATTTTTTTAAATGTGGATATCTTTAATATTTTGGACATATAAATATAATTTATATATGTTTTAATCCTTTTTCTAATATTTGTTTTAAAAAATATAATATCATTTTTAATATTTTATAGATTTTATATTTATATATTTATAAACTTAATTGGATTAAATTTATTTTCCCCTCATATATTATTATACATTATTAGCGTAATTTTAGTTTAATTAAAAATTAGAATACAAATATACTATACTATACTAATATACCATTATATTATTTTCATTGTATATAAATTACAAAATTAATAGTTTGTATACTATACTATACTAATATATTATTTGTATACTATACTAATAGTATAATATACTATATTATAATATTATTTGTATAAAAACTAATATCTTTATATATAAATATATAAATACGGAAAAATATAAATATATGTAAAAATATAAAGATATAAATATATGTAAAAATATAAAGACATAAATATATAAATATGTAAAGATATAAACATATATCTTTAATATTTTGTACATGTAAATATAATTTATATATTTTTAAACCTTTTTCTAATATTTGTTTTTAAAAATAAAATATTAATTTAAAATTTAATATTTAAATTTTTAATTTTTTCTTAAATATATAAAGATATAAATATATAAATATATAAAAATATAAATAAATATATTAATATATAAATATATAAATATGTAAATATATAAATATATTAATATATTAATATATAAAAATGTAAATATATAAAAATGTAAATATATAAAAATGTAAATATATAAATATGTAAATATATAAATATGTAAATATATAAATATATAAATATATAAATATATAAATATATAAATATATAAATATATAAATATATAAATATATAAATATGTAAATATATAAATATGTAAATATATAAATATATAAATATATTTGTATTTATAGATTTTATAAATATATAAAGATACAAATATATATATATATATATATATATATATATATATATATAAATATATAAATATATGTAAAGATATAAAGATATAAATATATGTAAATATATAAAGATATAAAATATAAAGATATAAATATAAAAATATGTGAAGATATAAATATATATCTTTAATATTTTGTACATGTAAATATAATTTTTATATATTTTTAAATCTTTTTCTAATATTTATTTTTAAAAATATAATTTTATTTTTAAATTTTAATATTTAATTTTTTTTATATAAATATATATTAAAATAAATAAATATATAAATATATTTGTATTTATAAATTTTATAAATATATAAAGATACAAAAAAAAATATATATATATATATATATATATATATAAAGATATAAATATATAAATATATGTAAAGATATAAAGATATAAATATATGTAAAGATATAAAGATATAAAATATAAAGATATAAATATATAAATATGTGAAGATATAAATATATATCTTTAATATTTTGTACATGTAAATATAATTTTTATATATTTTTAAATATTTTTCTAATATTTATTTTTAAAAATATAATTTTATTTTTAAAATTTAATATTTAATTTTTTTTAAATATATAAATATATAAGGATATAAATAAATATATAAATATATAAATATATAAAAATATAAATATATAAATATATAAGTATATAAATATATAAGTATATAAATATATAAATATATAAATATATAAATATATAAATATATAAATATATAAATATATAAATATATAAATATATAAATATATAAATATATAAATATATAAATATATAAATATATAAATATATAAATATATAAATATATAAATATATAAATATATAAATATATAAATATATAAATATATAAATATATAAATATATATATATATATATATATATATATATATATATATATATCACTATATCAATATTATCCCCTCATATATTATTATACATTATTAGCGTAATTTTAGTTTAATTAAAAATTAGAATACAAATATATTACTTTATATTAATATATCATTATATTATAATATTTGTAATTTATTTTTATTGTGTATAAATTACAAAACTAATAATTTTTAAAAAATTTAATGATAATTTTTTTAACTTATATATTACAGAATATTTTTTAATACTTTAATAAATATAACTTTTTTAAAATATTTTCATCAATTTAAAGTATAATTTTTAATATTTTTTTGTATTTTTTTAAATGTGGATATCTTTAATATTTTGGACATATAAATATAATTTATATATGTTTTAATCCTTTTTTTAATATTTGTTTTAAAAAATATAATATCATTTTTAATATTTTATAGATTTTATATTTATATATTTATAAAATTAATTGGATTAAATTTATTTTCCCCTCATATATTATTATACATTATTAGCGTAATTTTAGTTTAATTAAAACTTAGAATACAAATATACTATACTATACTAATATACCATTATATTATTTTCATTGTATATAAATTACAAAATTAATAATTTGTATACTATACTATACTAATTTATTATTTGTATACTATACTAATAGTATAATATACTATATTATAATATTATTTGTAAACAAAACTAATATCTTTATATCTTTATGTATAAATATGGAAAGATATAAATATATGTAAAAATATAAATATATAAAGATATAAATATATGTAAAAATATAAAGATATAAATATATAAATATGTAAATATATAAATATATATCTTTAATATTTTGTACATGTAAATATAATTTATATATATTTTTAAACCTTTTTCTAATATTATTTTTAAAAAATAAAATATTATTTTAAAATTTAATATTTAAATATATAAAGATATAAATATATAAAGATATAAATAAATATATAAATATATAAATATATAAATATATTAATATATAAATATGTAAATATATAAATATGTAAATATATAAATATGTAAATATATAAATATGTAAATATATAAATATGTAAATATATAAATATGTAAATATATCAATATATCAATATTCAAATATATATTAAAATATATAAATATATTTTTATTTATAGATTTTATAAATATATAAAGATATATATATATATATATATATATATATAAACATATAAAAATATAAAAATATAAATATATATAAAGATACAAAGATATAAATATATGTAAAGATATAAAATATAAAAATATAAATATGTAAATATGTAAAGATATAAATATATATATATCTTTAATATTTTGTATATGTAAATATAATTTTTTATATATTTTTAAATCTTTTTCAAATATTTATTTTTAAAAATAGAATATTATTTTTAAAATTTAAGATTTAAATTATTATTTGTTTTCAAATAAATAAATATATAAAGATATATGTATAAGGATATAAATAAATATATCAAAATATAAATATATAAATATATAAATATATGAATATATAAATATATCAATATATCAATATATAAATATATATATATATATATAAATATATAAATATATTATTATTATCCCCTCATATATTATTATACATTATTAGCGTAATTTTAGTTTAATTAAAAATTAGAATACAAATATATTATATTATATTAATATACCATTATGTTATAATATTTGTAATTTATTTTTATTGTGTATAAATTACAAAACTAATAATTTTTAAAAAATGTAATGATAATTTTTTTAACTTATATATTACAAAATATTTTTTAATACTTTAATAAATATAACTTTTTTAAAATATTTTCATCAATTTAAAGTATAATTTTTAATATTTTTTTAGTATTTTTTAAATGTGGATATCTTTAATATTTTGGACATATAAATATAATTTATATATGTTTTTAAACCTTTTTCTAATATTTTTTTTTAAAATATAATATCATTTTTAATATTTTATAGATTTTATATTTATAAAAGTAATTGAATTAAATTTATTATCCCCTCATATATTATTATACATTATTAGCGTAATTTTAATTTAATTAAAAATTAGAATACAAATATAATATACTATACTAATATACCATTATATTATTTTCATTGTATATAAATTACAAAATTAATAATTTGTATACTATACTATACTAATATATAATTTGTATACTATACTAATAGTATAATATACTATATTATAATATTATTTGTATACAAAACTAATATCTTTATATCTTTATATATAAATATATAAATATGAAAAGATATAAATATATGTAAAAATATAAAGATATAAATATATAAAAATGTAAATATATGTAAAAATATAAAGATATAATATATAAATATATCAATATTTAAATATATCAATGTATAAATATATCAATATTTAAATATATATTAAAATATATAAATATATTTTTTTTATAGATTTTATATTTATATATTTATACTTGATATACATTTATTTGTATATAAATATAATTTATTTGTAAGTTATTATTAAAAAATCTTAGTAGCTCAGTGGTTGGAGTTTCGATCTCCAACTTTAAGGTACCTGGATTCGAATCTTGACAATGACAAAAAATGTAAATAAATAAAAGTAAATAACTCTATTATTGATTTAGCGATCGATTTAAATCGGTCGTTATTCTTTTAACTTTGTCACCGATTTAGCGATCAATTTGATATATTAATTTCGGTCGCTAACTGATTAGCGACCGATTTTTTGACATTAGCGACCGATTTTTTCGATCGCTAAAATGATTTTTTCTTGTAGTGGAAACTTCTTACTGGTGTAACTACAAAAACTAAATTCTAAATGTGTAAAAAAATTAGTCAAAACAACTAGAAAGAAAAAATGAGCTTGAGAGAGTGTAATGAGTATTTTTATTAAAGAAATTTCCAGCAAAAAAATTGCGAAATTTCAAGTATGGTGTAACTACGAAAACTAAATATCTAAAATGTAAGAATATTACTCAAAACTACTCAAAAAATGAAACAAGAGCTTTAATAAGTGTATAGGAATTTTTAATTTGATAAATTCCACAACATAAAAAATTGTAAAAATTTCTGACTTGTGTAACTACAAAACCTAAATTCCAAAATTAGTTTGAAAGAGTGCATCGAAGATTAGTTTGAAAGAGTGCACTAAATTTTTTTAATAAAAATATTCTCGATCAAAAAAACTTGTCAAAATTTCTAACTTGTGTAGCTACGAAAACTAAATTCCTAAAATGTAAAATTATTTGTCAAAACCAACATAAAAATAACAAAAAAGAACTTGGAAGAGTGCAATGATTTTTTTTATTAAAAAATTCCCAAAAAAATAATTGTAGATATTTCTGACTGGTGAATTATGAAAACTAAATTCCTAAAATGTAAAAATATTACTCGAAACTACTAGAAAAACGAAACAAGAGCTTTAATAAGTGTAGAGAAATTTTTATTAAAAAAATTCCCCAACACAAATAATTGTAAAAATTCCCGACTCGTGTAAATACAAAAACTAAATTCCTAAATTGTAAGGATATTACTAGAAAAATAAAAAACACGAGTTTGGAATGGTACACTAGAAATTTTTAAGAAAAATATTCCCTAACAAAAAAACTAGTAGAAATTTCTTACTAGTGTAACTGCGAAAACTAAATTCCTAAAATGTAAAATTACTAGTAAAAAAAATAGAAAAATAAAACAAAATTAACTTGAAAAAGTGCAATGATTTTTTTTTTCATTGAAAAAATTACCAACAAAAAAAATTATTGAATATTAAAAAAGAGCTTGTACAAAAATAAAAAAAAGCTTGGAAGACTGCATTAGAAATTTTTATTAAAAAAATTCCCCAACAAAAAAAATTGTAGAAATTTTTGACTAGTGTAACAATAAACACTAAATTCCGAAAATGTAAGAATATTACTCGAAACTATCAGGAAATAAACAAAACGAGCTTGAAAGACTACCGTTGAAACTTCTTACTAGTGTAACTACAAAAACTAAATTCTAAAAGTGTAAAAAAATTAGTCAAAACAACTAGAAAGAAAAAATGAGCTTGAAAGAGTGTAGTGAATATTTTTATCAAAGAAATTCCTAACAAAAAAAATTGCAGAAATTTCAAACAGGTGTAACTACGAAAACTAAATTTCTAAAATGTAAGAATATTACTCAAAACTACTAAAAAAATGAAACAAGAGCTTTAATAGGTGTATAGGAATTTTTAATTCGATAAATTCCCCAACATAAAAAATTGTAAAAATTTCTGTCTTGAGTAACTACCAGTGGCGGATCTTCTTGGGAACTGAGGGGGGCCGTGGCCCCCCCAAAGTTTTGTAACTCCCATATAATTTATGATTTTGGACCCCCCAAACTTAATAAAAATTTAATATATTTACTTGTATATTTACAATTTTATCATTTTAGTCCCTCCTTAGTTTTGTAACTCTCATATAATTTATGATTTTGTCTCTCTCATACTTAATGATTATTTAATATATTTAAGTATATATCTATAATTTTATCCTTTCACCTTTTTATCTTCTTTATTCTTTTCATATTTATTTATTATTTATTAATAATATATTATTTGGCCTCCCCAAAATCAATAGTCAAGATCCGCTACTGGTAACTACAAAACCTAAATTCCAAAATTAGTTTGAAAGAGTGCACTGAAAATTAGTTTGAAAGGGTGCACTTGAAAAATTAAAAAAAAAACGAGTTTGAAAGAGTGCCCTGAAAATTTTTAATAAAAATATTCCTGAACGAAAAAACTTGTCGAAATTCCTGACTGGTGTAAATACAAAACCTAAATTCCTAAATTGTAAGGATATTACTAAAAACTACTAGAAAAATTAAAAATACGAGTTTGGAATATTGCACTAGAAATTTTTAAGAAAAATATTCACTAACATGAAAACTAGTAGAAAATTCTTACTTGGTGTAACTACGAAAACTAAATTCCTAAAATTTAAAATTACTAGTAAAAAATAGAAAAATATAACAAAATTAACTTGAAAGAGTGCGGTGAATTTTTTTTATTGAAAAAATTCCCAACAAAAAATATTATTGAAATTTCTGATTGGTGTAATGCAAGAATATTACTCCAAACTTCTAAAAAATAAAAAAAGAGCTTGGAAGACTGCATTGAAAATTTTTATTTAAAAAATTTCCCAACAAAAAAAATTGTAGAAATTTTTGACTGGTGTAACAATGAACACTAAATTCATAAAATGTAAGAATATGACTTGAAACTATCAGGAAAATAAACAAAACGAGCTTGAAAGACTACCGTCGAAACTTCTTACTAGTGTAACTACAAAAACCAAATTTCAAAAGTGTAAAAAAATTAGTGAAAACAACTAGAAAGAAAAAATGAGTTTGAAAGAGTGTAGTGAATATTTTTATCAAAGAAATTCCCAACAAAAAAAAAATCCAGAAATTTCAGACTGGTGTAACTATGAAAACTAAATTTCTAAAATGTAAGAATATTAGTCAAAACTACTAAAAAAATGAAACAAGAGCTTTAATAAGTGTATAGGAATTTTTAATTCGATAAATTCCCCACATAAAAAATTGTAAAATTTCCGACTTGTGTAACTACAAAACCTAAATTCCAAAATTAGTTTGAAAGAGTGCACTGAAAATTAGTTTGAAAGGGTGCACTAGAAAAATAAAAAAAATGAGTTTGAAAGAGTGAACTGAAAATTTTTAATAAAAATATTCCCGAACGAAAAAACTTGTCGAAATTTCTGACTTGTGTAGCTACGAAAACTAAATTCCTAAAATGTAAAATGATTTGTCAAAACAAAGATACAAATAACAAAACTGAACTTGGAAGAGTGCAATGACTTTTTTTATTAAAAAATTCCCAACAAAAATAATTGTAGATATATATGACTGGTGTAATTATGAAAACTAAATTCATAAAATGTAAGAATATTACTCGAAACTCCTAGAAAAATGAAAAAAGAGCTTTAATAAGTGTAGAGAAATTTTTAATAAATAAATCCCCAACACAAAAAATTGTTAAAATTTATGACTAGTGTAAATACTAAACCTAAATTTCTAAATTGTAAGAATATTACTAAAAACTACTAGAAAAAAAAAGAGTTTGGAATAGTGCACTAGAAATTTTTGAGAAAAATATTTCCAAACATGAAAACTAGTAGAAAATTCTTACTGGTGTAACTACGAAAACTAAATTCCTAAAATTTAAAATTACTAGTATAAAAATAGAAAAATAGAACAAAATCAACTTGAAAGAGTGCGGGGAATTTTTTTCAACAAAAAAATTATTGAAATTTCTGATTGGTGTAATGAAAGAATATTACTCCAAAATTCTACAAAAATAAAAAAGAGCTTAGAAGACTGCATTGAGAATTTTTATTAAAAAATTCCCCAACAAAAAAAAATTGTAGAAATTTTTGACTGGTGTAACAATGAACACTAAATTCCTAAAATGTAAGAATATGACTCGACACTATCAGGAAAATAAACAAAACGAGCTTGAAAGACTATCGTCAAAACTTCTTACTGGTGTAACTACAAAAACTAAATTCCGAAAGTGTAAAAAAATTAGTCAAAACAACTAGAAAGAGAAAATGAGCTTGAAAGAGTGTAGTGAATATTTTTATCAAAGAAATTCCCAACAAAAAAAATTGCAGAAATTTCAGATTGGTGTAACTACGAAAACTAAATTTCTAAAATGTAAGAATATTACTCAAAACTACTAAAAAAAATGAAACAAGAGTTTTAATAAGTGTATAGGAATTTTTAATTCGATAATTTCCCCAACATAAAAAATTGTAAAAATTTCCCACTTGTGTAACTACAAAACCTAAAAACTACTTGGAACACAAATGTTATTGACAACCCAGTTACTTTTAAAGGAACATGATTATCAATATTAACATTTGCATCTGAAATGGGAAATCCCATTATATTAGACGGACCAGTAGTGGTTACCTTTTGTATGCCTCCTACCATTTACCGAAACCCCTTAATTAGTTTATTTCCACCAATAATGTAAATATTTGTAAAATTGTAGTAAGAATAAAAGGAATAAAAAATAAATAAAATTTCTTCTTCTTTTGTATATCTAAAATATATGTGTGTGTCTATATATATATATATATATATATATATATATATATATATAGTAATGTAAATTACTTTTACATATATGTAATATCTTTATTTGACCTCGCTACTCTTATATAAATAATAAAAAAAATGTGTCACTTTAGATGGTATCAGAACAATCTTTCATGTGTAACCTGTGAAATGAGCCTATCATGATATCTTATGAATCCTAACTTATATAATTCCAGATGACAAATAATAGAAGGAATAACGAGTTGACAGAAACGGTACAAGCTATCCAAGACATGACCGTTGCATTATTAAGGAACCAAAGACCTGAAGGAACCAATGGATCACAAGGTTTAGTTGAATTTAGGAGAAACAAACCTTCACAATTTTCTGGAGGTTATAACCCAGAAAAGGCTGAATTATGGATTAAAGAATTAGAAAAAATATTTCAAGTTATGAATTGTCCTGATGACCAAAAGATGAATTATATTGTGTTTATGTTGATAGGAGAGATTGAATATTGGTGGGATAGTACCAGGAGATTACTAGAAAGAGGAACAATAATTATTACTTGGGAGGAGTTTAGAATAAAACTTTTAGAAAAATATTTTCCCAATTATGTGAGGAGGGCAAAAGAAATAGAATTTATGCAATTAAAGCAAGGAAGTATGACAGTAGCAGAATATGCCTCTAAGTTTGAAGAGTTAGGAAAATACTCTACATTCTTTTATCACCCTAATGAAAGAATGAAGTGTGTAAAATTTGAGAATGAACTTAGGCCTAAATTGAGAAAAGCAGTAGGAATACTAGAAATTTCTGATTTTTCTACGTTTATTCAAAAATGCAGAATTTTAGAAGATTTTGAAAACCATCAAAATAGTAAACCAAAATATTTTGGACCCCAGCATAATAAAAGGAGACAAAATGAAGGAAAACCTTACAACCACCCCTAATGGAGATCCCAACCCAACCAATTTTCTGTAGGAAATTTTAATAAACCTGTAAATAGTCAGATCAAGTGCTTCAAGTGTGGACAAGATCATTATGCTAAAGATTGTCATCTTAAAGGGTCTGTCTGCTTCAAGTGTGGAAAACCTGATCATATATTCTCTGAATGTCGGCAACAAATACCAAATTATGATCCTTCTACACCAAAAAGAAGACCTCCGACAACAGGAAGAGTGTATACCATAAATGGAACTGAAGCCTCTCAGAATAATAATTTGATCCAAGGTATGTGTTTCATTAAAGGTAAAACTTTAAATGTATTGTATGATTCAGGAGCAACTCATTCATTTATTTCCAATGATTGTGTCCAACACCTTGAATTGTCAACTTCTTTTCTAGACACTAGTTTGATTGTTTCAACTCCCACAAGTAAGTTTGTGATCACTAATAAAATTTGTCTAGATTGTCCTTTGTTCATTGAAAACATGAAATTTCTTGTAAATTTAATTTGTCTACCTTTATCTCAATTGGATGTAACCCTGGGTATGGACTGGTTATCTTCCAATCAAGTCCTTCTGAATTGTGCAGAAAAATTCATAATATTTTCAAATTCTGAAAATATTTTGAATTTTTCTACCAACTCAGTAAATGAGTCTTTGAATAACAAAATTCAAGGATATTTGTTATTATCTTCTGTGGAAGTAAAAGAGGAAGTCGATTTGAAAAAAATAGCAGTTGTTCAAAATTTTCCTTAAATTTTTCCTAATGATATTCCTGGTTTACCACCCAACAGAGAGATTGAATTTTCAATAGATTTAATGCCAGAACTGGACCAATTTCTATGGCACCGTATAGGATGTCACCTTCTGAACTGACAAAACTGAAGAAACAATTGGAAGAATTACTTGGGAAACAATTCATTCGTCCTAGTGTATCATCACCTCGGGGAACCCTGTTTTATTAGTTAAGAAGAAAGATGGAAACTTTAGGTTGTGTGTACATTATCGTTAGTTAAATAAATTCACCATAAAGAATAAATACTCTCTTCCAAAAATAGATGATTTGTTAGATCAATTAAGAGGAGCTTCTGTATTTTCTAAAATAGATTTAAGATCAGGATATCACCAAATTAGAGTAAAGGTAGAAGATGTACAAAAAACTGCATTTAGAACTAGGTATGGTCATTATGAATATCAAGTGATGCCTTTTGGTGTGACCAATGCTCCTACAATATTCATGGATTATATGAATAGGATTTTTCGTCCATTTTTAGATCATTTTGTTGTGGTTTTTATAGATGACATTCTTATTTATTCTAGAACTTTTGAAGATCATGCAGACCACCTTCAAGTTATTCTTCAAATTTTGAAAGGCAAAAAATTGTATGATAAGTTGTCTAAGTGTGAATTTTGGTTAAAAGAAGTAAAATTTTTAGGTCATGTGATTTTCAAAGAGGAAGTGTCAATAGACCCAACTAAGGTGGAAGCAATTCTACAATGAGATCCACAAAAAATAATGACTGAGATTCGTAGTTTCCTGGGTTTAGCAGGATATTATAGGATATTCATTGAAGGATTTTCTAAAATGGTTATGCCTTTAACCCAACTCACCAAGAAAGGTCAAGTTTTTGAATGGACAGAAAAATGCGAAAATAGTTTTCAAGAACTTAAGAAAAGATTAACCACTTCCCCTGTACTAGCATTACCTAACCTAACTGAACATTTTGTGATATTTTGTGATGCTTCCAAAATGGGATTATGATGTGTTCTTATGCAAGATAGAAGGGTAGTTGCATATGCTTCAAGACAATTAAGAACACATGAGAAAAATTATCCAATTTATGATCTAGAACTAGCCGCCATCGTTTTTGCACTCGAAATATGGAGACATTATGTGTATGGTGGTAAGTTTGAGGTTTTTAGTGATCATAAAAGTCTTAAATACTTGTTTGATAAAAAAGAGTTAAATATGAGACAGAGAAGATGAATGAAATTTTTGAAAGATTATGATTTTGAATTACATTACCATCCAGGAAAGGCAAATGTGATAGTAGACGCTTTAAGCAGAAAATCTTTACATCTCTCTTCCCTTATGATTCATGAGATGAGTCTGCTAGAAGAGTTCAGAAACATGAATTTATCAATTACCATGAACCTTGATAGAATAAAATTAAACTTAACTCAAATTACTAGTGAATTACAAAGACAAATCCAAGAGGCTCAAGTAAGTGATGAATTTATTCAAAAGAAAAAGAAGTTGATAGGACAAAAGAATGGAGAAAATTTTGACATAGATAAAACAGGAATTTTGAGATTTAGTGGTAGGATATGTGTGCCTAATAATGTAGAGATTAGGAAGCTAATTTTAGACGAAACACATAAGAGTAAATTAAGCATACATCCAGGCACAACAAAAATGTATCAAGATCTTAAGAAAATATTTTGGTGGCCTAAAATGAAGAAGCAAGTAGCACAATATGTAACATCATGCTTAGTTTGTCAAAAAGCTAAGATAGAACATCAAAGGCCTGCAAGAATGCTACAATCTTTAGATATACCTGAGTGGAAATGAGATAGTATTGCAATGGACTTTATAGTTGGCTTACCACGAACAATTCAAAAATTTGATTCCATATGGGTTATCGTGGATAGGTTGACGAAGTCTGTTCATTTTCTACCCATTAACATCAGGTATTCATTGGAGAAACTGACAGAATTATACATAAAAGAAATTGTGAGGTTACATAGAGTTCCATCTAGTATTATTTCTGACAGGGATCCTAGGTTTACTTCTAAATTCTGGGGAAATGATCACAAAAAATATAATGATTTTATACATGGTTCTTAAAATCGGACCAATCATCAAACCGGTAAATGTATGGGTTCAGGGTTCAAAGGTTCAACCGGAGTTTACCCAAGAATTGAACCGGATTTAATAAAATAATATATTTTAATAATATAATAATATATTAAACTTAAAATAAGTTTATCACACATAATAACAAATCCAAACCAATATAAATGTTATTTAAAAAAGTATTATATAATAATAAGAATGATTTGTAAAATACATAAAGAAAAGTAACATGAATAAACATATAATCAAACACTTGGAATACAAAGTAATTAGAGAAAAAAATTGTCGTTGCACCTCACTCGAAAATAATTAGGGGAAAAAACTACAACTAACTTAAAAATAATTAGGAAAAAAACTACATCTAACTTAAAAACAATTATGGAAGAAAATTGTATTATACCTTCCATTGCATCTAATTTCAAAATTTATATAATTTATTTTATTTTAAGACATGATTATGGAACCCAATTATAACTCACTTGTCCACTCATCAAATTAATTTTTGAAATTAAGAGATTGTGATTCTTACATATTATTATATTTCCATAAATGATTGTAGTGATGATAATAGTAGACAACAATAATAAGGGCGACGTTAGAAGGAGACAATCAAAGATAGTGGATGACGATGATGATGACAATTGTAAGAAGAAGACGGTAGTAAAAGAAGAATATCACCATCAATATAGAAAACAATTTTCTCTCTTCACGTTTGTGTGTCTCTATATTAAATTATTGAAAGAAAAAAACACAGGACAAAATGACATTATTTAGCTCTTTTTTTTTTAAAGAAAAAAAAACCCGGTGACTCCTTGACCTGTCCGGTTTCACCGATTTTTAACTAGTTTTTCCAGATTTTGACCAGTTCATTATTTACCCGATTTTTTAAGAGATCTGGACATGTTATAACACTAGTTCTCAATTCAATTCAACAGGTTGAATCATCGTCCGATTTTGATAACCATGATTTTATATTCCGTCCACCTAAAAATAGATTACATCAGTCTATTATTTCTTTCAATTGAATAATAAAAATATTAATGCAAATTTAGATGTATTACTTCTTAATTTTATATTAATTGATGTTAATAATGAATTGTCTTTATTAAAATTAGTGGCAACGGTTATAAAAAGAAGAATTTATATGTGGCTTTTTACTTACAATGAAGAGTGTTTAAAGTAAAACAAACACACTGATTAATGAAACAAGACATAGTTATTGATGAAAAATGATGTGTTTTTATTAATATTAATAAATTGTTTTTTTTATACAAAGGAGAAGAGAAAATAATTTAATGATTGATAATTTGTAATTGGATATAAATAATCCCACAGCAAATTGAAATTAAACTATAATTAAAAAATGTAGTTTAATCAGAATTAGTAGCTTAGTATTAAAATAATCATAATTACTCTTAATCAAGTTGGCTGGATTGATTGGAACAATTGGGAAGAATCCTTGTAATATTGTTAGTTTATGGAATATGATTGTGATTTCCAAAGATTTAAAAAATAAATAAATAAAAAGAAAAATTATTATTACATAGAGAAGAAGTTTGCATTCTTTCAACCAGATTCACACACCAAAACAGCAGCGTCCAGATACATTCTCTTACTCCGTCAAACACACGCCCATCTCATCCCTCCCAAAGCTCAATTCCAGATTAGGGTTAGGGCTTCCAATGACCCTCTCTTCTTCATTCCCTTCAAAATCCCTATTCCAACCCCGCTATTACAACCTGTGTCTTCCTCATCCTTCGTCTTGTTGTGGTTGTTGTTATTGTTCTTAGGGATTATCGACTACTAAATTAACGTATCCTATTGTTTCAGTATCTTATATTCTTCAATGGACCTCTCACACTCTCAATCCAACTTGTCCCTCGGATTTTCCTCTTCCCACGCTTCGCCGCCTCGACGTTCCGACCCGCCGGTGCAGCTGCAGCTGCTCGAACCTCCACCGCACCCGCCGGAAAACGGAAGCTTGGATGTCGAATCGGACGACGATGATGACAGGGAAGTGGAAGAGTTTCGAATTCTAGGCCACTCAATGTGCTTGAAGAGGCGAAGGGATTGCGACTCCTCGTCCTCCTCCTCAACGAAGAGGGTTTCCGTGGACTCCGATCTCGACGCGCGTAAGGTTGCCGTGCGCTCGTGGGGCTGCCAACCCCTCGCAGTTGCGGACCCCGACATCCACGAGATAATGGAAAAGGAGAAGAAGAGGCAATTTCGCGGGATTGAACTCATAGCGTCTGAGAATTTCGTGTGCAGGGCCGTGATGGAGGCGTTGGGAAGCCACTTGACGAACAAGTACTCTGAGGGAATGCCCGGTGCGCGATATTACGGTGGTAATCAGTACATCGACGAAATCGAAACGCTTTGTTGCGAACGCGCGTTGAACGCGTTTGGTCTCGACCCCAAGTGTTGGGGGGTGAACGTGCAGCCATACTCGTGCACCTCTGCGAATTTCGCTGTTTACACGGGGCTGTTGTTACCCGGCGATCGTATCATGGGGTTGGATACCCCTTCTGGAGGGAACACTAGTCACGGTTACTATACTCCCAATGGGAAGAAAGTTTCCGGGGCTTCCATTTTCTTTGAGAGCTTGCCTTACAAGGTGAACCCTCAAACGGGTTACATTGATTATGATAAGCTTGAGGAACGGGCGCTTGATTTTCGCCCCAAGATACTTATTTGTGGTGGGAGTTCTTATCCCCGAGAGTGGGATTACGCGAGGTTTAGACACATTGCGGATAAGTGTGGAGCTGTGTTGTTGTGTGACATGGCACAGATTAGTGGCATAATTGCAGCCAAGGTGTGAAATATATTCCTCCTCTTGCAAACCCTTTTTATATACATATATCTTGTTCGTAGTTGCTTGTGAAATTTAGCCCGATGATCTTGCTGTTTTTTTTAAGCTGCACCAATACAAAGAGTTTGGTGAAATTAAGTGCTTGATTCTCCTCCCATATCAGCTAGCTTTGAAGGGTGGGTTTTCCAAGTGTTTGAATGCTTATCATTTGGTATAAAAGCTGGTGGTTGTTGATGTCTCTGTATTAAGTGCTGCCCATGGATCGGTGGAGGGTCCTGGCCAATGAGGAAGATGAGTTAAGGAAATTTTACGTAGAGTGTAAGTTGTTGAGATATTGTATCTCAGGGGGTGGTGTTATGATAGAGACTTGGGTATTATGGGGTTCTTAAGTCTCACATTGAGTATTATGGAATGGTAAATTAATGGAGTACTTTTTATGATTTGTAAATTATAAGAGATTTAGATCATGGAATGTGAGAATCCTAATTAGTTTTTCATAAGTGATGCCATTATTTATATGCCCTAGGTGTTTATTATTTTAGTGAAATTTACTGAGTATTAGAATAAAACTTTATGCTAGCTGAATTAAATGTCTTTTGAACTTAGTAATTCTTAGGCCTTATTCTGAAATTTGTGAATAAGAATGGTTTAAATCCATTATTGTCTCTTGGAAAAATATCCAATAGTTGATCAGCCATAAATTTTGATGTAATGCTAAGTATTGTGATGTTATTGTCTTTTCAGGAGTGTGTGAATCCTTTTGATTATTGTGACATTGTTACTTCCACAACTCACAAGAGTCTTCGAGGTCCAAGGGGAGGCATAATATTTTATCGGAAAGGTACAAAGCCGAGGAAGAGAGGGATACTTCTAAGTCAGGGTCATGAAAGTGATCAATATGACTTTGAAGAAAAGATAAATTTTGCTGTTTTTCCATCGTTGCAAGGGGGGCCGCATAATAACCACATTGCTGCACTTGCTATAGCTTTAAAACAAGTGGCTACTCCTGAGTATAAGGCATACATGCAGCAGGTGAAGAAAAATGCTCAAGCTTTAACATGTGCTTTACAGAGAAGAAAATGCCGTCTAGTTACTGGGGGTACGGACAACCATTTAATACTTTGGGATTTAAGGCCCCTGGGATTGACAGGTATAGTATGAGCATGCCATATTTTTATGACATATTGCTAATTGCTTTTTATGTGTGTAATGTCTACTTGTGCATTTGACTCAACTGGTTTGCATGTTGGCTGCATTACATTGCTTTTTAGTCTATAATCCTTTAGATTCTTTGACGTTTTATGTCTTCACATTTACATTCCTGGATGGGGCATATGGTGTTTTATATAATGTGTAGGGTTTTCCTGAATGAACACATGGCTTTTTATATAAAGAGTAGGTTTTGCCCGAATGGGCATATGGATTTTTATAGAAAGAGTAGGGGTTTCCTGAATGGGCTGGCCCCAAAATGCCTGAGGTGCATACTACTCTGAAGCAGGTTAGCTGCTTCATTGAGACAAGGTGGCCAATGAAATGAGTGAAATATAAGGACAATAATATTGACAAATTTTTATATCACTAGAGAAGGTTTGCTACATGGATAAATCAACACCACTGGGCTCTAAAATAACTAAAACAAATTTTGGGTAGAACCATTGACGGGAATTTCTTTTTGCCATGGTATTTTCTTTGGTCTTCCGTACCACCCTTTTTTAATTGGATTATGTTGGGTCTAAGGCAATGGGACCACCATTAAAAACATATCAAAGAAGAAAGGATAGAATGGGAAAAACACCCAAGGAAACTGTTATAGAGAATGCTAACAGATTAACAAACTAGTATGCATGGCAAGGATGAGGAGGGGAGAGAATAGAGGAGTGAGAACTGTTATATCGTAGCTTTATGTGGAGAAGGGGGGGGGGGTGGATGGGGAGGGAGATTATTGGAGGATAGCTTTGGTTTTTTGCTCTGTTTTCCATTGTTTTTGTGTGCAACATCAGGGACACTCCTCCCTGTGTTGATTTAACATTTTGGTCCACTTTTGTAAGCACCTTCATTGATGTTTTTCTCACACATGTTGAAACAACCTCAAGTGAAACATGAAATTTCTCTTTGATACATTTTTTTCTGGACTTCTCTTATATGTTAGCAAATTCAACTGAGCGTTATTAAATAATTTGAACACTTTTGGGCACTTACCAAACATAAAATTTTAGTGGAACATCATTGTTGTTATGGTTGTCTGCTTGACTTTTGCTTTGAGTTTGATAGGCATTTTGTGGTCACTTTGATGCAAATCCTATTGTTCAAGATTGACAATTAATGAAATTTGATTATTTTATTTTTCTATATAATAACAAGTTTTTTCTCGTTTTGGTGCTTGTAGGTAAATTTTACGAGAAGGTCTGTGAAGCGTGTCATATTACATTGAATAAAATTGCTATTTTTGGTGACAATGGAACTATAATTCCTGGAGGTGTAAGAGTAGGTGAGTAATAGTTTATTATGCATGAACCTTTGATGCTTTGCATGCTTGGAATATACTTTCTCACATGACGGATTTTTGTGATGTATTTTTACTCAGGTACCCCTGCCATGACGTCAAGAGGGTGTCTGGAAGCTGATTTTGAAACAATGGCTGATTTTCTCATTAGAGCTGCACAGATTGCAAGCATGCTACAAAGGGAGCACGGGAAACTGCAGAAGACAACATTAAAGGGATTTGAGAACAATAGGGATGTTGTTGAGCTCCGTGCACGGGTTGAAGCTTTTGCAACTCAGTTTGCTATGCCTGGTTTTGACATTTGAGCATGATGTGGCTTGTGAATTGCCACTATTGATATATTTATATATGCTACAATGGAGGGTTGTGGAACCTGTTTCTTACAAAAGCACAGCTTGTGCGTATATTTTGTGGAGCTTCTCTCTCTCTGCGTTGTATGCAGTTGTCAGGTTTTGACATGTTGCAGTGAGTTGCAATCTGGTAAAAGACAGTACGGAAGTAGGTACTGCGTACTGCTGTAGAGGTTTCTTTTGGTTATCAAGTATCTTGTTCCGACCTTGGAGGTGTCACCATGCCAGCTGAATGCATCAAGTTACAGCTATTATGGGGTTTGGAACAGGAATTCTTGATCAACCAACCTGAGTACAGAGTTCTTCTGGTGGATTTACAGAAAATAATTACTCTGATAGAGGTTAGACACCTTGCACTATTTTAGCTTCTGTTTGATGCTTAAAGCAATGTTATTAATCCTATTTTTTACTATTTATTCTCCGGTTGAGACCATATGTGTAATTATTTTCGTCAATACCTTACCTTGTTAATTGTTAAATATATAGGTTGATGTGGTATATGTTTGATTGCTTTTTACCCATGTTATTTTGCAAAATATTTTCTTTCCTCAAAAAGAAAGGTTGGTTACTCAATTGAGTTGGGAATGAAAAATATTTCAGAAGCGCTCGAGTTCATAGGCGAGTTTTCATACCTAGGTCCTATATATGTATGAAGTTGAATACACTATCACTTCGATTTTTATTTTATTTTTTATATACTTTTTGTAGTTGCTATTTGTTACCTATTGTAAATCTTGGCGATTAAACCGTCACTTTTTCTCATGCTTTTGTGGTTTGCAGATATCTTCTCAAACCATCTAAGTGTGGGTTCGTGGCATCAAATCTTGGGGATTAAGCCATTTATGTCACTTGGTAATGTAAGAATGTGGTATATTATGTGATGCAACAAATTTTCGTCAATCTTTCTAAAATATTCCATATCCGATATAATTTTCTTGTTGGTTTTAAAATTCACGAACTTCACGTACGGCTTATTCAAAGAGGATGGTTTTAATTTTTATCTAGGGTGTGTCGAATCGTTGTGAATTAACATACGGTTAAATTATATGGAATAATATTTTAGTCAATAATTATAATGGAAATTAATGTGAAATCAATCTCATTAATAATATATTTAAAATGAAAAACTATTTAATTATGTGTATAAATTTATTTATTTACTTAGATTTACCCCAAATTTAATGAGAACTAAATTTGTCTGATATTATATAACTATTTATTATTTTTTTCATTCATTTTGTTATTTCTTTTAGTGTTTTTTTCCCGTTCTATCCGGTTCTTTTTTCACTTCATTTTTTTTATTTAAAAAAAATAAAATTATTTAAATTATTTAAAAAATTATAATTTAATATATTATATTTTTAAAATATTATATGATAAAATTGAGTTACTATGAATATTATTATTATATTATAATTGTTAAGAAGAAATAACTAATTATGTTAAAGTAATTTTTTTAATAAATATTTTTTAAATTATCTAATCTGATTAATTATTATTTAATTTAGTTATAATTAGATTAAATTATTAAACAAAAATATATTTAACGAATAAAATAATTAGATGAATAATTTATTTATTATGATAAAATAGTTTTAAATTAATTACTTACATTATTATTAATAGAATTGTTGATTGTTATAATAAATACCGTAATTTTAAATTTTTAGTTGATATTTTTAGTTTTAATTTTTATTTTAAAATTTTTCTTTAAAATATTTTCATTAAATTTGAATATCATAGTTTTTAGAAGAATAAATATGATAGAAAAGACAAAAAATAATAGACAATGAGGAAAAAAAACTTAATATAAATTGACAGAATTTCTTAAATAATTTTTCTTTTAAAATTATTATTTATAAGATTGATTCAATTAATATTATTACTAATTTTCTTTTAAAGAATCATGCGTTTAAGCTATATAATTAGGTGTTAGAAGGAATTGTGAAAATAATAGACATTAATATTTTGTTTTCAGAAAAGAAAATGTTCTCTAAAGCATTTAGTTCCTGTTTAGTTTCAGTTTTGAACAATTAATTTTGTACAAATTATGTTTTATTTAAGCTTTAATGAGTTGTGTAATTGTTGGGAGGTTATCAATTTATGCCAACATACCACCGCATTAGGAAATGGGAAATGATCCTGTGACTTTAAATTTAGTTATTAGATGTGGCGTTTTTATATTTTCACATGAGAAAATTATCTTTATAGGATTAAATAATTAAATTGAATAATAAATATTTTGCAAATAATATCATTTATGAAAAAAATTTGATTATTATGATAATTAAGAAAAATAAATATATGTCATTAGATAACATTTGAATAATTAAAATTGGAAAATAAATGTTGTTTTAAGAAATTAAAGGATCTAAAATAAATTTCTATTTGTTGCGAGATCGTACAATCTTGGAGACATTTTTTTTGGAAAGAAACCAACAAGGAGACTCAATAACAAAGATGGAGTAAATTTTGCAGAGAAAGTATTAACGAGATTGATGTTATTGGAAGAGAGTGAATCAATAAGTTTAAGCGACTTTGGAGTGGATTGATCAGAATTATTTATATATATATTTTTTTTAATTTTAAGTAATTTAGATATAAGATTCATAATAAAATATTTATTTTTTATTAATCATGTAATTATATAAGACATAAAAAATTATTTGTAATTATTTTCATATGTTTACAATTACTTGTTATCCATTTTAAATTCTTATTTTATAAAATAAGTTTTCTTTAGAAAGTATTCGATCATGACTTACTGATTTATAGAATCTAAATCCTAAATCTTTATCTATAATTCAAATTTCGTATATTTATTGGTTTCTCTTTTAGGTTAAAAAAAAATTAATAATACATCATTCTTAAGGAAACTTAATGTCTAATGAAAATATAGATGAATAAGTATTTTGGTGATATCTATTGTTATTTCTGAGTGAAGTTAAAAAAAATGAAATTAATAATAAAAAAATGTATTTGCCAAACATTGAATAAATATATATATTTTTTATCTTTCAGTTTTTAAAATATTGTTTTGAAAAAACGAATTTAATTATTATTTTGATTTAGAAAATTAAAATAAAAGTATTAATAGTATTAATTTTTTATATTTTTATAATATATATAATAAAATATTATTGAAACTCATTTTTATAATATATTTTTTATCTCTCTAAAATATATTTGGAAATACGGTAAAAAAGAAAAGAAAGGAGTGGCAAAGAAATTGTTTTAAGAGGAACTCATGTGAACCTATTCCACAAAATGATGAATATAATATTTTACAATCGGTGATAGAACCGAGAAATAATGTGTGATAGAAAGTTAACATAAAATAAGTCTGGAGTCCACTGTCTCCGGTTATTAAAATCATGAGATTCGAGATATTTAGATAGAATATCAATATTATTTGAGATATTAAAAAATTATTTATTCATAATTTATCTTGAAATATTTGACATACATCTAATAAAATAGAAATAGTAGATTTCAAATAATTACAGTTTAACACCATTATATAAATAGGTTTATCTTTCATTATCATCCCATTATCAAATTTTCTACTCATTATTATATATATTGACTTAAATATATATATAAAAAAAAAACCTTTTTCATGTCTCTTTTTACTTTCTTCATCTATTAAAAAAAGACTTAAAAAAAGTTTTAATTTAGGTATAAACATTTTTACTTTCTTCATATATTAAAAAAGACTTAAAAGAAAGTTTTAATCTAACTATGAATAGTTGACGTTGTGGTAAAATTTTCTATACCATCACCTTGAGTTAGAGGATGAACTCGAATAAGAACTTCTTTAAATATTAAATTTTTCCAATTATACTTAAAGGTATCGTGCTCCAATGGTATTACAAACTCTTAAACGGATCTACTACCTACTTTGATGACTTAGCAATTAAGCTTAAAGCTTGATTTTCCACAAGCAAACCTCATACGACTAATTCAATGACTTCTGGAATCATTAGACAGAAAGAAAAGGAGTCATTAGGTAAATTCTTGGAAAGGTTCATGACCATTAGCCTTACCATACCAAATTTAGAACCAATAGTCGCAATGCATACCATGATGACCAGTATTCGAACATGACCATTTTTGGAAGGCTTGTATCTAAACAATTTAAAAGACATGGAAAAGCTGAGAACACGAGCATCAGATGACATCCAAGTAGAAGAAAATATTGAGATACATAGAAGAATAGAGGAAAAACTTGATCAAGTAATAGAGAAGATTCATTCCACCAAGTGTGTGAGGAGGGTCCAATACGATAACTACATACTACTGCATGCTTCTTAAGAGACTATCTCGTGAAAAACATGCAACTTAGAGCTAATGAAATTTCTCCAATAGTCTTTCATGGTACCAAATGTAGATAGAACAAAAAAATGCACCTACCACTAAAACTATGACCATAACACAGAAGATTGTTTGAATCTATGAGATATCATAGAAGGTCTCTTACAGTTGAGAAAGTTAACCCAATACGCAGTGGCTGATCTTGACCATTAATTTTGGGGGGCGAAATAATATATTATTAATAAATAATAAATAAATATAAAAGGAAGAAAGAAGAGATATATACTTAAAGGGTGAAAAGATAAAATTTTAGATATATACTTAAATATAAAGGGTGAAAAGATAACATTTTAGATATATACTTAAATATATTAAATGATCATTAAGTTTGAGGAGAACAAAATCATAAATTAGATGAGAGTTACAAAACTGATGAGGGGCTAAGAGGATAAAATTGTAAATATACAAGTAAATAAATTAAATATTCATTATGTTTGGGGGGTCAAAATCATAAAATATAAAAATGTTTGGGGGGTCAAAATCATAAACAAATAGAAAAATCATAAATTTTTGTATAATATACACTCTTGCCTTTTTCCACTCGTTCTCTGACTTATGGTTCTTACAAGAATCAAACAATCTATAGTTCAATAATCACTTTCAACTGTAGCAATCACAAGGAATAAAATAGAATTGTAGTACCAACAAAGGACAAGTAGCAAAGAACAATTTTACTACTAACAACAAGTAAGACAAATCTAAACTGTATGGAAAAAACAAAGATTAGACAAAGACGCTTAACACTTAGGAATTTTATCAAACAGCTAATGTGCACTGAAATTTAAAAAAAGAACAACTGCCACACACACACACACACATATATATATATATATATATATATATATATATATATATATATAATTTTTTTCTGATTCTTTTCTTCTTTTGATTCTTTTCCTTTTTTAATTCTTTTCCTTTTTTAATTCTTTTCCTTTTTTTTTCGCAGAAAATTAATTTCAAACACAACTTTGATATATATATATATAAATGAAATTCAATATCAAAATTGCATAAACAACAATTTTTTTGAACGATACGTGAACGAGTGACAATGAACGAGTAACAATGAACGAGTACGTGAACAATGACAAATGAACAGTACCGTGAACATTATCGATGAACAGTGCGATGAACAGTACCGCTTTTGAACCCTGCTCTGAATACCAAATGACAACACTCGAATAGAAGGGAAATAATTTAGGGTTAGGTTTTAAGAATTGATTTGATTGGAAATAGAAAACAGAAAAATATAAAAGATACCGTAGGCGCCACAAATAAGAATATTTGATAAGCCAAGAAGGATCGCCACAAGAATCGAATAATTCTTGATAAGATCAAGTATGCAAGGAAGAACCCTAGCAGAGCAACAACTCACAAAGTGATTTTGAATATTACGTACGTTCATTCTGAATTCCCAAATGTTTAATACAACTTAAGTTTATGAATTTGTCTCATTGCAGGAAATAAAGATAAATTAAAATCCTAATATCCTAAGCAAATTTAAGTTACCCAGATGGTTCAATGAAGACATTGTAAGCTTTGGGTCTTGGGTTCAATTCCCCACTGTAGCAAATAAAATAATAATAATAAAAACTAACTATTTTAGTTGGGCCTCCTAGCTCTCCATGTGATAGGTCTAGACTCCTCCATGTTTGGATCTTTTAATAGTTGGGTCACCTTATGTAATCATTTTTTTATGAAATCTACTATCGTAATTATTTTAAAAATTATAGTAAGATGATTTTAATTATTAGTTTACAATAATTTTGATGTGAAACTATATAAAAAAAATAATGTGGCTAAACAATTTTTTTAAACTTTTCTAATAATAACTAACATCTCATTTTAACATAATTTATCTTCATTATATTTTATTTTAAATTATATTTTTAAGACAAGGGTAAAATTATAATCTTACAATGTTATCAATTAAAACATTTTCTTTAATCTATTTCAAACAATCACATTACTCATAAACTTTCTTTTCCTTTCTCTTCATTTCTTATTAACTTTCCCTTAATCTAAACAACTATATTTTTACCTCTCTTTCCCTTCAAATCTACTAGTTTTCACTCTCTCAAATCCATCTTTAAGTTTGTGTTTGAATTAGGGAGTAGATTTGAGGAAGTGGAAAAGAAGAGAAAAAGAGTAGGAAGTGTAATTATTTGGATTGAGGGAAGAAGGGTAGAAAAAAAATGAGTGGAAAGATTGTAAAAGATGTGATTAATATAATTGAATTCATTTAAAATACCCTTTATTTATAAGATATAAAATAAGTACAAATTAGAATTATGATATAACTTATTTTAAATTAATTAATTTATATTATATATAAAATTTTGAGATATATTAAAATTATTTTATATATAAAATATAAAAATAATTTATGATTATTTTAAAATTACTAATAATTAATTAAAATAATTTTTAATTATTAATTAAAAATTATATAAATTTATTTCAAGTACTAATTAAAAAATAAAATATAATAAAATAATTCATAATAAAATATGAAATCAGTTACATATTAAAAAATTAAATTTATATTTAAATATAATTTTGATTTTATTATAATAAAAAATTATAAAATCACATATAACTATAATTATATATTATAAACCTTAAATTATATATAATAAATATAATAATTTGTTTTAATATAATCGAATCCTTATATTATATAATCGATTATTATATAATCAGTTATACAAATTCATTTAGATCAAAATTTCATGATTCAGTTATTTTATTTATAAAACTTATTCAAAACATAATTCCATGATTATATACATATATAAAATAATTAACAAAAGTTTATATTCAAAATAAAAACTAAATATAAATAAAACTGAATATGAATAACTAAAAATAATACATAATGAAAAATAATATTATGCATTAATAAAAAAGAATATAAACTTTTATATATATATATATATATATATATATATATATATATAATAGATATATAATTATTTAGTAAAAAAAATAAAAATATAATATTATAAATTGTAGATAAAAAAATTATGAGATAAGATAATATATTTGAGGGTAATATGGATAAAAAACCTAATGTAAATCATTTTTATGGATTTCTTCTCCTATCAGAAGAGAAAGATAAAATATTTAAGTCCCACCAACTTTTTTCTTAAAATCATGTAAATAAATTATGTGGTTTTAATAATAATAATAATAATAATAATAATAATAATAATAATAATAATAATAATAATAATAATAATAATAATAAATACCAAATCAATTATATTATTTTTATTCATTTAATTTTTATTTCTACAAGAATATTTATTTGGACAACATAAAGGGTATTTAAGATAATTCATCTTGCGAAACTGACTTACAAGCCAAATCCCACAAATTTAGATGAGAAATGTAAAGTTGAATGATAATCATTTCAACTTCTTACTTCCTTATAAATCCTTAGATCCAAACCATATTCATCACTACAAATCAATTCCTTCACTTCCTCTTAAATAGTACAATCATATAACCAAACATAGGCTAAATCAAAACACAGGCTAAGAGAGATTCAACCGATATTAGAATCATACTTCAAATGATAAAATACATAAAGACATTCACAGAAGATGCCAACAAAAAAAAAGAAGTACAAACACTTAGTATACGAAGGTGAAATCCTCATCGTCAATCTTCGGTTTCATATTAAATTGGCTAGAGGAGGAGCACGACTTAATGATCATCAAATGAGCATAAGATGGTTCACATATATCAAAAGATTTACAAAAACCCTCTACAACAGAAATTGAAGTATACTCAAACTTGTAATGATCACCTCATTTAATACTGAATAACATACTTGGGGTTAAGAATAGAAGTAAATATATCCTTATGCCTAACCTTAACAAGACCCCCTTCAGTAGGACCCCTCTACACTATGTTTATGAGACCCTTCACCCATTTTTTATTTGCCCAACTTGGATTTTGAGAGGACGAAACAATAGTAGTAGTGCCGGAGCAACTTCAGAAGTCACTTCCACCTCCTCAAAAGACGCACAAACATCTTTAACATTATTAGAAGAATAAAATCTAATAGAATGCACTTCCTTGCAAACAAGAGGAGACACTGGGTCCAAACACTACTACAAAATATACTTTCTACGTCGTCATTTAACGTCGGTTATAGCTGAGACGACGTAGAAAGTACATTCTACGTCGGTTCTTAGTCAACCGACGTAGAAAGTACTTTTTACGTCGGTTCCCATATGAACCGACGTTGAAAGTCTTTTTTTTTTAGTTATTGACACTTTCCACGTCGGTTCCCATATTAGCAGACGTGGAAAGTCGTTTTTTAATTTTTTTCACCCAAAAATTTGAAAATTGTCACTGCCAGGATTCAAACTCGGGGTTTTAGAATTGGAAACTAATACTCTAACCACTAAACTATTATAATTTCCTGATAATAACTTACAAATAAATTATATTTATATACAAATAAATATATATCCATGTAAATATATATATTTATTTGTATATATTTTCTGGAAAGTATTTTTATTTTTTTTTTCAGCCAAAAATTCACTTAAGTTAATGAATTGTCATCGACAACATTTGAACCCAGTATTTTAGGGTTGTAAGTTAATATCCCAACCACTAAACTACTACAATTTTTTGATAATAACTTACAAGTAAATTATATTGGTATTTTTTGACCGAGGGTGAAAGTGTGATTGACTCTCGCTTGAGTGAAAATATGTTAAAGCTCACGGAAATTCACTCACTCAAGTCTCGCTTGAGCGAAAATTGGTATTTTTCGCTTGAGAGCGAATAACGCGTTTCCCAAATTTATTTTATATTATTATATAAATAAAATTATAAAGATTATATTATGTCATTAAATTACAAACTCATATAAAAATATCTGCTCACAAATTTAGCATCAAATTTTGAAAACCTACTCGACACACACTTTCACTTTCGAGTGTACCCTCACATTCAACATATAAATATATCAAAATATATAAATATATTTGTATTTATATATTTATATATTTACACGGATATATATTTATTTGTATATAAATATAATTTATTTGTAAGTTATTATCAAAAAATTCCGGTAGTTTAGTGGTTGGAGTATCGGCCTCCAACTCTAAAGTCTTGGGTTCAAATCCTGTCAATGACAATTCTCTTAAAAAATTAATAAACTTCTAAAAAATATAATATAAAGAGAGGGAAGACTTCTAAATAAATAAAGGGGGTAAAGGAGTTGTAAATAAATAAAAATTATTAATTTAAAAAATTATACTTTCAACGTCGGTTCTAATAAACCGACGTTAAAAGTCCGTAACTTTCAACGTCGGTTGTTGAACCGACGTTGAAGGCTTTATTTGTAGTAGTGAAAGAATCATCAAAAATAGAGTAAGACATTGCCAAAATGAAATGTGAAGAGTAGCGAGGTACCTTGAAACGATAATGAGAGAAGAGCGCGAACAAAGAGAAATGGAACAAAGCAAGAGTTGTAGAAAACACAAGAAGGAACAAAGCAAGAGTTGTAGAAAACACAATAAGAAAGAGCAACGCAAGAAAGGAAATAAAAGGTTGGAATAGTTTCGTATTCCAAATAAAATAATATAAAAACTCAATGACTACTAAATTTCCCCTAATTGATACAATGTCAGACCTTGGAAAATAATATGAGAGCATGAAAAACTTGTTCATCTTTATTAGATATTACACCTGCATACACTACAAACTCCGAGATTGGGGGAGGGGTTGTGTACCTACTCGACCTCAAAATCATGAGATTATATAACAATTGTGATAATTAAACAAAATATCTTAACATTATTTGAGATATTCGAAAATCATTTTGTTTTGAGATACCCAAAAATCACCATGAAATATCTGAGATACGCCCAATAAAATAGGAATAAAATATTTTATAGATATTAGACAATTATAGTCCTAATACCAACTATATAAATAAGTTTGATACCCCTTTCATTGTCATTCCATCATCAATTTTTCTACTCATTATTACACATATTGACTTAGCGTCACGTAGTCTTTTGCATGCATATCTTTTTACACTATTCATCTACATAGAAAGACTTAAAAAATGGAAAATAATTTGTGATTGAACGTAATGAGTTCAATTACTCAAAAAGGAAAAATTGATTCACCTTAAATTCATTGGGAATTTCATTTTTAGTTTTTGTTATGCTTTTGTTTTATTCTTTTTTTTTTTTACATATTTTGTTTGAAATTTCAACATCTAATTAATTAAATGTTCATTTATTAGGAGTTGTATATGGAATCAACTCATCCTATTTACATTCGTCCCACCTTTAACTCTTAAAAAACATGACGTGGTGAGATGGTGCACCAAAGTCAGGACGGACTACAAGTTTTAGCTCGTCCTATCAAAGGACAAACTGGTGGTTTAGCAGACCTGCCAATATTTTTATATGTATTTCTTTTAAAATACATATTTAATCATGGTTATCAAAATCGGATCTGGCCGATCAGTTCAACCGGTTGAACCAGGAACCAGTGCGATAATCAGTCTGGAACTCCCTATAAACCGGACAAATAATGAATCGGTCAAAACCCTGAAAACCAGTAAAATCAAATGGGTCAAAGGATCACCTGTTTTTTTTTTAAAGAAGAGCTAAATGACGTCATTTTGTCCTATATTTTTTTTTTCTTTAGTTTAACATAAATACACACAAACATGAAGAGAGAAAGTTATTTTTGTACTGGTGGTGATATTCTTCTTTTACTATAATTCATTCTTACAACTGTCATCGACCCACTACCTTTGATTGTCTCCTTCCAGCGTCGTCCTTGTTGTTGTCGTTGTCTACTATTATCATCACTACAATTATTCATAGAAATACAATAACATGTAAGAATCACAATCTCTTAATTTTGAAAATTAATTTGATGAGTTGACGAGTGAGTAATCCTTGGGTTCCATAATCATGTCTTAAAATAAAATAAAATGTATAAAATTTGAAGTTAGATACAATGAAAGGTATGGTGCAATTTTCCCCCTTAATTGTTTTCAAGTTAGATGTAGTTTTCCCCTAATTATTTCCAAATTAATTATAGTTTTTTTCCCTAATTATTTTCAAGTTAGGTGTAATGACAATTTTTTTTAATTGTTTTGTATTCCAAGTGTTTGATGATATGTTTATTCATGTTAATTTTATTTTCTTTATGTATTTTACAAATCATTCTTATTATTATATAATACTTTTTCAAAAAAACATTTATATTGGATTGAATTTGTTATTATGTTGTGATAAACTTATTTTAAGTTCAATATATTATTATATTATTAAAATGTATTATTTTATTAAATCTGGTTCAACTCCGATTTAATTCCTGATTAAACCGATTGAACCTTTGAACTTTGGACCTATACGTTTACCAATTTAATAACCAATCTAGTTTTAAGAACCATATATTTAATTATATGAACATTTTTTAAGTTTTTATTTATTTATTAATATTATATTAAATAAATTGAGAAATTACTATATTTATGTATTAAAATACATAATATAATCAATAATTTAAATTTAATTGGTTAATATTTTTTATTTAAATTATAATATTATAATATATTTATATATATTTATCAACATAATAAAAAAATATAATATTTTTAATTATAACATTTTTTATTTTTATTTTAATATATTTTAAAAGCCGTTTAACCCATCACATCTTATTTTTGTTCCGTTGGATTGGTGAACTAGAAACTAAACCAAAATGGGCCGACGGATGTATCATAAATTTAATTATAATATTCATTAAAATTAATTAAATGTTAAGGGATCTTAGCTCAACTTACGCGAGTTATGTGTTCAATTTTTTGGATAAAAAATTAATTAAAAAACTTTACTAAATTTTTCAATGAAATAAATTTAAAATCTATAAAACGATAAGACATGCATTTTTCGTAGATTTTAATAAACTTAGAAGAAGCTCTTAATTAAAATGCCGTTACAGTGTTACGAGTCATGAAAAGTGATTGTGTCTGCCACTTTTGAATGGAGTGAGTCACAAAGGTGTTCTCATTGTCATCTTTTCTTGTTAAAGACAAAAACGTGTTTCACTATTTTTACAAATGAATCAAACTTACGCTTGCAATTGGATCACAAGACACTTTGTCGTTTCCATTCACACTTCTTGTCTTTAACCAAACTTCTTTTTCGTCGTTTTATGCCCTTCTTTAACCACCATTACCATTGTTTTTCTTCATACCAATAATCAATTTCTCACACTCCATATAACTAAAAAAAAGTTAATTTTACTCGTACCAAAAATAGTTTAAGGAAACGTATTTTCTTCTTCAAATGAAACTGTATAGTTAATAGTTTAATATAGGTGTCAATTGACAAAATTTAAAATAATCTAATAGATATTTTATTAATACATATTTAAACTATACTACGTTATATATGAGGAAGACAATGTAAAAGTTCTCATTTTTTAATAAAATATGTTATATTATGTAAATAATATTTTTATCAAAGTAAAAAATAACTCTTAATCTAAAATAACAAACAAAACGATTTTAAGCTTTTGATTTTTGACAAATTCCATAAAATAGTCTAATAAATATTTAAATCATATCACAATTATATGATACAGATGACGTGAACTTCTAGGCAGGAAGATTAAAAGAAAGGTGAGAAAGAGAGTTTGGTATTTGTTTGTGTGATTAAAACATTGATTTGTTTGGTGAGTTTATGTCTTTGTCGAGTAGGAAGGTAACACAATCCTGTTTTTCTATGTTAAAAATTATAATAATGAAGATCATTTCAACCTTCTTATTTTCCCATGTGGAAGCACTTTTGACTTTTAACACACCAAGATCTCTTCTGTTGCTCCAGAGATATCAACTACCCTAGCCCTGCACATACCTTTAAACCAAACCTAGTTTTTCACGTACCACTACTTTTTTGTCTAGGGTTTGTAAGTGTAGCATGGAAATTGTTTTCTTGGACAAAGTTTTTCTCTTCCTCTGCCTTAACCATGTCGGATTGTGTTGTGTTAACCTTTACTTTAATTTGCGGAAAGCCTACATCACATTTGTTTGCCGTACAATTTTTGTTTCCCTTGGTTATAATTACAAACTCCCTTTTTAAAAGTCAATACAATATATATAGCATCGTAATCATTTCAGTCTGATGTTTCAAAATTGCATTCTAGAGCAAATATGGTAATTTACCCAATAAAATAAACCAGCCAAAGTTGTGCATTGTGTAATCCTAATCTCAGTTATCTTTTGGCATAGCAGTGACAGTGAAATATGATCCTATGACCTGATTAAAATCACCAAAATTCCTCACACTGATGAATATAGAATGCGGATCTCTTCCCACATAATTTTGTACTCCCAAATGCACCAACAGCAATTCACAAGCTCTAAAGATAACTTTGCACAATCATTAGAATACAAAATCGTGATAGAGTGAACAAAAACTGAAACAGAATAGAATGGAACTGATGTCTAGAATAGTTGCTTCTTCATAAGATTCTCATTGACTCCAGAGATATATATATTTTAAATGAACAACTGAGATATGCCATCGGCTTTCTGATCCACAAGGATAAAGAAAAAGCATCATTTAACCCCCAGAAAACAAAAAATAAAGGAAAAGTATAGATCTTCATCAAAATATAATCTTCTTTCGAATTTTTTGCCACTTCCTTTCCCTCTGTCAAAACAGGTAGAGAATATTGCCCCTTGGATAGAAAGCTGTTTCTTTCTCTTGAAGTCACAGCTTCTTAATATTCCGGTTTCTTATGGAAGAATAGTAATAAATAGTAATGTTGCTTTTCTTCAAAGCAAGAATCACATTCTTTTTTCTCTTGTAAAATTTTCTTCCTTTGGTTTTATCTGAAACTTCTTCAAGGCTTAACAAATGGCCTAGCTTGCACTAATCAATGATCAATCAATAAGGAAATTTGAATAAAATAAAATAAATAAAGAGAAAGAGCAAAGTTTAATACATAAAAAAGGGGATGACACTGCTTGGTTTTTTGACATATTTTTCCCTCTTGCTATGCTGCGTATGTCCAAATTGGTTGGTTTTCTACCTATGACTGCACATGTCCAAAAGCTTCTTCCTTCCTTCTACTATTTCATCAAAGAAATCATCAAGTTGCCCCGTTATAGTCTCGACCCCACATCTCAACAACCCAAAGCAACTCTTCACGTTGTCAACTTTTTCTTGGATCTCAGCATGTCCTTCATAACCTGTTATTCTCTCCAACTCCACTTTTAGTTCCTCCATGGCACTCTTTGCTTGTTGGAACTCAAACAGCAGAATCCCTGGCTGCCCTTCTATCTGGTCTATCTCCTCTGCCACTTTCTGCTGCAACATGGCCATTGACACCATGAAACCAGATCCAAAAACCATGTGTCCCTCGTACCCTTGGTGAAAGCAAGAGGAGGACCAACAATATGCAAGCCCGCAAAGCAGAATCATCAGAAGCAGTGAACTAACACTCCTCATTGCATAGAGAACCCCTCGGAATCCACTGAATCCATTCAACTTCGATTCCATTGAGATGTTCTGAATCAAACATTGGGACAACGGTTCAATCCTTGTTTCCATCAGGCTCTTGTTTTCCTCTTCCAATCCTAGTATCTCCCTTTGACAAACATTTATTGCCCGAATAACCTGTATCACATTAGACTTATTAAACAAGTTTTTGACATCACACACCACCAGATGTCTCTCATAGAAGACAACAAGATCACTGTCGAAGATAATCTTGTTTGAACTACATTTAGACTTGTAAACAAGTTGGTAAACAATAAACAAGCTTTTGAGAAAAGGCGATGTGCATAGTATTAGAGTTAGTATACCAACCTGACGTGAAAGTTCTGGAGTAAACTGATGGTAACCATCCAAAGAAGAAGCTATATTAGAGGCAGCCGAGTAATAGTTCTCCATTCCAGAAATGGCTGATTTGAGAACATGACAAGCATCCCAAAGCCTTGAGCTTTCATCCATGTATTCATCCAACCATTTGCCTCCAACAGGCAAGCGAAGCTTGCGGACCAAAGTGGTTAGTTGGGAATGGAAGGACTGGAGAGAGGAGATGACCTGTGAAAGGAATTGGATGGACATGAAGGTGTGAGAGAGGAAGGATTGGTGGAGTTCATTGAGTCCTTGTGTGAGGAAGTTGTAGAAGCCACTCACAGAAGAGTTGGTACCCATCATGCAAAGGCAATAGCAAGGTGAGGGAAAGTTGATGGAGATTGATGGATATATATAATTGGAAGATTGAGGCAATCAAAGAAGTGGGGGTAGCTTAGGAGCTCAGGTTTCTATGGTGAAAGGGTCCTGTTGGGTGCAATCATGGTTGTTTCCCAAACAGTGGAGGGGATGATTGGGAATCTGCTGGTCTTTTTTTTTTTTTTTTTTGAGAGAGAGAGAGGGAAGGAATGAAAGTAGAAGAAATGAAATAAAATAAGGAAAAGCTTCTTTTCATTTAACCTGACAACTTTTTTTTTTTTGCCTTGTTTGTTATTCCTTCAAGGACTAACTTGGTGTTTGTTAAGAATAAATGGTGGAAAGGAATATTAACAATCTTGGAGCTCTTCATATACGATATGTTGGATTGTGTTTCTTGGGGGTTAAAGTTTGACTACTTTGACTAAGATTCTGCTTCTCATTTTTCCATTTTGATTTGGTTCCCTTTTGGATTGAGTGCTGTGTGCTGTGCCTTGCTTCTCTTTGGCTTCTTCCTTATCCTCTTCTCGCGCACTGCACTTTTTGGTTTTGTTTTCTTAAGGAAAGTTGTGCATAGTTCCATTTTGGTTCTTTTGAAAAGACAAGTGTTGTGTGTACTCCCAGTATTTTACACATTACTATGCAGATTCTTCTTTCTCTTTTAGGACCCAACATTCTATATTTAAATCACACTCGTTTGCATGAAATATAATATATAATGCCAAACATGTTGCCAATGATTCTAGAACCGCAATCAAACAAACCCTTCAACCACACAATTCCTTCGTTTCTGTTACTGAGATTATTGCAAGCAAAATCTGCCAGCTGGAAGCTCATCATCTTCACTTTATCTGGGGCGACCAAATCAAGTCAAACTCAACCTAAAATCCTCACCTTATTATATTCACTGATGAATTTGCATCATGGAAACAAAAATCATCATTTCACATCTCAAAAGGTGTATACCAGTTTCAATACAATCCTCTCTCTGCTTCAGATTTGAGTTCAGAAAATGGAACAAAAACAAATTTAAATCCAATCCAATACATGATGTAATAAAATAACTAAGATGAAAACTAGTGTAAAGATAATCAAGATTGAAGAAAAGTTTTGTTAGTGACCTATTTAACAAGGTTGAAGAAGCGTCCCCTGTGGTTTATTCCACCAAATCATTGCAGAATTTAAGAAGAAGATAGAAAATAAAAGTATATCTAGAAAAGGACAACACTTTAATCGCTCTTTCCATTTGATTAGGCAGATTTTAAGGGCAAATGCAACCTTTAAAGGAGACCATATCACATATTCAAATATTCACGAATATTTTGGTCCTGTATTATAAAATTTGCCCTACTTGTTAATGACATAGTCCTTGTTAAGGGCATCTAAATTAAATACATAACTAGTCATTATCTGCGGTACGGTTAGTTTTCAGTAATTCATTGATTAATTTTGGCATAAAAGAACATTTAAATTGTTATTTTAATTCAGATGCATGGATTCGGAATTGTTATATATATATATATATATGCTTATTAATTAGACAATGAAAGATTATCCATCAGCTATGTTCTTTATTCTTTATTTCCTACAATTGCTTAGGTTCTTATTCATGTAACTGCTACTTTTCATTATTTTATTGATGGGAAAGAAGTCATATTAATAATAAAAAAAAATCAATGATAAATTAATTATAATTAATAATTCAATCTCCCTAAAATAAGTTGTAATTTAAATACCTAACTATAGGGATGTTTATTTGATTGAACCCCTTTATATTATACCAATTCCATTAACTAAACAGGTTGAATTAAATTCTATTTTATTTTTAAGTTCAACTCAATTCGATTTTATCACTTATTTTAAACTTATTAAGTAGTTTTTGTATGTTTAATCTAAAACTCAATCTAATCCTATTATTATCATTATTAAACAATAGTATAATTATTATTTAATTTATTAAATTATTCTATTAACTAACACATGTATTTTTTTTAAATTAATATAATTTATTTTTTAAATATTATTTCACAAAGTCTAACACAAACAAATTTTAAACAAAACAAAATTTCAAAACATACGAGACCCAATTGATATAAAAAATCTAACTCAATTAAAAATAAATTATGATAGATTGGGTCTTTTTTTCTTTAAAAAAGAAAATCAAATCTGAAGTTTATAATTACTTGAAAGTTGGAATTTGTCAAAATAATTGATAACAGTATGCTTAATTAGTAGATTTAATAAATTATATATTTATATAGTTTTCTTCTTCTAATAATAAAACCAGTAGTGAATCTTGACAATTGATCTTGAAGGACTAAATAATATATTATTAATAAATAATAAATAAATATAAAAGGAAGGATGAAAGGATAAAATTGTAGATATATACTTCAATATATTAAATGATTATTAAGTTTGAGAGAGACAAAATCATAAATTATATGAGAGGTACAAAATCAAGGAAGGGATGAGAGGATAAAATTGTAAATATACAAATAAATATATTAAATATTTATTAAGTTTGGGCTCAAAATCATAAATTACATGAGAATTACAAAAATTTGGAGTCACAACCCCTCAGTTCCTAGAAAAATTCTTCACTAAATAAAACTCTTTTATTTTATCAAATAAAATATCATTTAAAAACATTCACTGTGGTCGATTTAATGTCAAGTTTTTAATAATAGCATATCGAGTATCAGGTTATAACTTTATGTGATTATAACAACTTGTGAATCAAGTTATGTTTTTCAATGTAAATTGTAAATTGTTATTATTATTATTATTATTTTTCTAAATTTCATAGACAACATGCAACAATGATTTTTGATATATGTAATGAAATAGTCATGACTGTGAAACAATAACTAGAAATTGAGGGATTAGAAGTTAAATTAGAATCCATATTGTAAATAAAGAAAATTTCAATGAGTGAATATTGATGTCAATAGATATAGAGATATATGATATATGGAATAAAAATATTTTTTTTTCAAATATTTGTACAAGAAATAATTTTTTTTTCCAATGTTTCAACTACAAATCTTAAAAAACATAATCTTGAAACTGAGTAGCATTTTTATAATTAAAAAATAAAAATATTTTTTAAAATAAACTACTTAAAAAAATATTTTAATATAAATCTGATGTACATAATTTTTTTTTTCAATTTTAAACAACTTTATATATAAGAATTTTGAAAATACAAACTTATACATGTCTAATTTTTTATATAATTAATTTCTTTTAAAATATTATTTTAAATTTTTTTTTCACTTTTTAAATCTATTAATTTTTTTCATTTTTTTCTTTCTCATATTTTTTCTATTTTTAATATATATATATATATATATATATATATATATATATATTATTTATTAGGATGAAATTTCATTGAGTCTATAACATATCTTACTTATTTTAATTTAAGAAAAATATTTTCACATGTCTATATTTTTTATCACACAAAACCTTAGACACAGACTTCATTAATGTGTACACTTAAAAAAAAAAAAAAAAAAACTTTAGAAACGAAACTCAATCAAAAACAAATTGAATGAAGTTTCCAAAATAAAAGAGCAATTAATTTTAACAAAAGAAGAGTATAGAGATAAGATACACAGCAAGGTGGACATTAGTAGGACCTCAAAATTATGTTCCCCAAACAATGTTCACAGACAAAACTATACTTTTTCTGGTGAATTATGTGCATAACCATTTAATATCAAATGAGGATTAATTTTGATTAGTGGAGATTTTCACAATCTAAGTATTAACAAGAACGTTTAAAATGTTCCCTGCAATAGTTCTCAGTTTCTCCAACAACAATCGTTATCGTAATGTTTATGTTGATTAAGATTTAAAAAAAAAAAAAAACTATTCAAAAATAAATTTCGTAATGAGTAAACCGATTAGTTGATTACCAATAAAAAATAGCCTTAACTATAAGGATTTGATCTTCTTCCTCCGCCTCAGACTTTCTTCACTAAAATTTTAATACATCCAACTCCGTAAGCAAAAAAATCATCTATACTTCATTTTCTTAGTGCAAGTAAAAAATTATGAATTATAAACGAAAAATCCTATAACAAATAAAAATAAGAAGGCTAGATGAACAAAACTCACTACATTATGAATCAAAATAGAGGTATATATACAAAATAAGTGTAACAGAAAATATAGACTTCTAACATAAACATATTAAGAGTCCCATTATTCCCAACTTGGTACATACATTCTAAAACATAGTTGGAGACAAATTGACAAAAGTTTGATTAAATCTTGTTGACTTTCTCCTTAATAATGTGATAATCAATCTTAATATGTTTAATTTTTTTATGAAAACTTGATTAAAAGTAATCTATAGAGCAAATTGATTATCATACTATAATCAAGTTGGTCGAATAAAAGAAAGATGAAATGTCAATCATTGAATTTCAGAAGTGATAGAAGCTAATGAATGATATTCTACCTCCAAAGAACTCCTATAAATGGTATATTATTTCTTAGAATGCCAAGAAATTAAATAAGAGTCAAGATAGACAGAAAAACTAATAATAGAATGACGAGAATCAATGCAACTGACCCAATTAGGATCATTATTTTAATTGAAGAATATTGTTTGCAGTAAGAAAAATGTCATTGTTGTGGGACAAGAAACAAACTAACTTAAATGTTGAACAACATATGTTGTATCTAGATGAGTACCAATTAAGTATATGAGTATGTTAATTAATCATCTATATACAAATGAATAAGAAAGAATGGTTCCCAAATTGGAGTGAAGATGAGCATTGTAGATCCAATATATATACCTTTTTTTACACACATGTATCCCGAAAGCATTGTGAGCAACCTCAAGTCTAAGGAAAAAATTTAGATTACCAAGATCCTTGAATTTAAATGTAGAATCAAGAAAAGATGTAATATGGTCAATCTCTACAATATCATCATTGACTAAGACAATATCATCGATATAAACAAGAAGAGTCATGGTGTGAGATGTAGAGAATTTGAGAAAGAGAGAATGATCTAAGGCAGAATGTCGATAACCATTGGATAGCAAAAACAAAGAAAGATGTGTGTACCATTGATAATTGACCTATTTCAGTTCATAAATGGAGTGTTGTAGTTGACACACTTGAACAGATTTGAAAACATGCAAGCCAATATGAGCCTACATATAAATTTCTTCATGAAGATCTACATGCAAGAAACCATTATTAACATCAAGTTGTTTGAGATGTCATATGTGAATGGTAGCTAGAGCGAGAAGAAAATGAATGGTGGTTAGCTTGGGTACAAGGGAAAAAGGGTCAAGAAAATTAGGACCTTCCATCTTTTATATCCTTTAGCAACCAAGTGAGCTTTGGAATGTTCCATGGTACCATTAACATTATGTTTGATTTTATAAACCCAACAACAATCTATTGTTACTTTATGATGAGGTAAATCAATGAGAATACAAGTTTTATTTGCTTCAAGAGCATTAATTTCAACGTGCATAGCCTTAAACCAACAATCAAACTTGGAAACTTTAATATATGGCTTAGGTTTAGACGTGGAAAAGATAAACATTATATAGTGACGAAATTAAGGGAATAGAGCATTATAAGAAAGAAAATGTTCAAGAGGATAACAAATACCTATAGTAATGGTTCTAGTTAATGTAAATGCATTATGATAATTTTTTAGGTAAATGGGAAGTTGAAGAGGACAAGTGGAGGACCAAGGGTTTGAGATACAAGAGGATTGGAAGAAGAATTGGATATGTCATTAGTGTTAGGAGAAACATTTTGTAATGGAACAAATTCAGAAAATTCAACTGAAGATCGAAAAGAAGTAGAAATAAGTAGAGAAGGCGATGGTGAATTCATAAGTTAAGGGTTATGTATATAAGAAAAATTATCCTTATAGAAAATAACATCTCGTGAAATAATGAATTTATGAGAGTGCAAATTGCAAAGAAGATAAAATTTTGTATATGATTTAAAGACCAAAAATACAAAGGGTTAGGCACGAGAATCAAGTTTGTTGCGTTTTATAGTGATAATGCTTGTATAACATAAACAACCAAATATATATAAATTAAAAATATTATGAGTATGTTGATGAAGCTTTTAAAAAGGTGACATATTATGTAAAAAAAGGTGTTGAAATGCAATTAATAAAATATATCACATTGAATTGTGAATTATTTGAACAAAGGCATTAAATTGTTTTTCTACTTGGGTAACAAAACCAACTATGTGAGATCATGTTTTAACTTTTGAAATCGGATGATTTGAACAAAGGCATTAACTTGTTTTTCTACTTACCAATTATGTGAGAACATGTTTTAACTATTGAAATCATAAGAACAATCTATGTATAATGTGTGTATGAGAAGGAAGTATTTATGACCATGCATGGATTAATAGTATGAGAGTTACTTAAAGGAAAACATAACTTTCTTTGTTTAGCACGATGACATGTAGTACAAGCAAAAGTATGATCACTGTACAAGCAAAACTAGGTTTGTTTCATGATTTGTAAACGTTGATGAGAAGAATGACCTAGGTGAAAATGCCATAAGTCTATGGTATCTTATTACAATTTGGTTGGATAAGAGTAGAGTGTATAAAACGAGTTGCACCAAAAGGAAGCTCAATGGTGTAAACTATACCTATCTTTTGCTTGTTGTTTGTGTCCTAATAAGTTTATAGTAACTTTATAGTGGGTAATTTGACAGAAATTGGTTTAATAAGTTTGAAAGAAAAAAAAATTACTCAGAGAAGAAGTGACATGGTCAATGACTCCTGAATCTAAGATCCAAGAAGTTGTGGAATGAGTTTGGATTTTACCTGAAGAAGGAGAAATAGAACTTCTTTTTTGGTGTACATGAGAAGAAGTTGAAGAACCACTATTTGGTTGTTGGATTAAGGCTAGCAATGCTTGAAACTGCTGAGGTGAAAGGGGAAGATCTCGATTCACAAGAGCCTATTGTTGATCACTTTGTGTGACTTCACTGTTTGGTTGTTGGATTAAGGCTAGCAATGCTTGAAACTGCTGAGGTGAAAGGGGAAGATCTCGATTCACAAGAGCCTATTGTTGATCACTTTGTGTGACTTCACTGTTAGGTAAACATTAAATGCATGTAGTTGAGAGGTAGTGGTTATAGAGGTAGTAGTTGAGAGGTAGTTGTTGTATTGAATGTATGTAGTTGAAAGGTAGTAGTTGTATTAAATGCATGTAGTTGAGAGGCCATATCCAAAGGGCCTATAAATTGACCATGCATCACTCATTGCAAACATATCAAGTGATAATATACAGAGTGCTTTATTTAGATACTTGTTTGTCTACAAATTGGCATCAGAGCTTGAGAGTTTGAGTGTTTGAGTGCGTTAGAGAGAGTGTTTAAGAGTTAGAGAGTTTGTTTGAGATGACCAACTTAGCTAACAGCATGCCCCTACCAAAGTTATCAAAAGGCGTAAGCTATGATAACTGGAGCCTGCAAATGAAGGCTCTCCTTGGTTCCCAAGAAGTATGGGATGTGGTCGAAAATGGGCACCAAGAACCAGAGAATATTGAAGAGCAGACGATTGCTCATCTTGCTGCATTGAGAGCAACACGAGTAAAGGACAAAACGGCTTTGTACGTACTGTACCGAGCTGTTGATGAGTCCGGCTTTGAGAAGATAGCAAATGCTAAATCTTCAAAAGAAGCGTGGGATATTCTGGAGAAGGCATATAAAGGGGATAATCGCGTGAAGCAAGTCAGGCTTCAAACTCTTAGAGGCGAGCTTGAAAGCATGAGGATGAAAGAGGTCGAAGGGGTTGCCGAGTACATCTCCCGTGTTGAGACCGTGGTGAATCAACTCGGAAGAAATGGAGAGACGCTGCCCACTTGCCGAGTGGTGGAGAAAATCTTAAGGTCGTTAACTGACGATTTTGAGAATATCGTTTGTGCAATAGAAGAGTCCAAGGACTTGTCGGTGCTCTCGGTAGAAGAGCTTGCCGGGTCGCTTGAAGCGCATGAGCAGCGGAGAAGGAAGAAGAAAGAGGAGTCTCTTGATCAAGCACTCCAAGCAAAGGCAACCTTAAAGGAGAAGAAGGTTCCTTATGCTCAGAACACTCAAGGCCGAGGTGGTAGAGGCAGAGGAGAATATGAAAGAGGCAAGGTGCCAGTCAGTCAACAAAACTGGCGTGGCCGAAGACAAGGTAGAGGTCGTGACGGTAGAGGCCGAGGTGGTCAGTCAAGCAATTCCGGAGTTGAGTGCTTCAAATGTGGGAAGTACGGTCATTTTGCTAAGGACTGCTATTCAGGTATCAAATGTTATAATTGTGGGAAGGTTGGACATTTCGCGAAGGACTGCCGATCTGAGAGGAAGAAGGAGACAAACCTCCTCTCTGAGGACACTGAGGAAGAAGGAGTATTGATGATGTCAAGAAGTTCAGATGTCGAGCTAAGTCCGAGCTGTTCTGACAACTCGGTTTGGTATCTTGATACAGGAGCAAGTAACCACATGTGCGGGAACGAAAACCTTTTTAAGGAGATCACTAAAGTTGAGGTCGGACACGTGTCATTTGGAGATGCATCAAAGGTGGCAGTAAAAGGCAGAGGTACAATCTGGTACCTGCAGAAGAATAGCCGAGTTGGAGAAATCAGAGACGTGTACTATGTACCCGATCTCAAAAGCAACATATTGAGTATGGGTCAGCTGATGGAGAAAGGCTACTCGGTTCTGATGAAAGACCGAGTACTATACCTGAAGGACAAGTCGGATCGTTTGATTGCCCGAGTAGAAATGAAGAAGAACAGAATGTACAAGTTGAACTTGAAGATAGTCCAAGAGAGGTGTTTGAAACTTGACGTGAAGGATGAAGCAATGATGTGGTACTTTCGATTTGGCCACTTGCATTTTGGCGGACTGACTGAGTTGGTAAAGAAAGAGATGGTGCGAGGACTCCCGTCTATGAAATTTGAAAAGAAATTATGTGAAGAGTGTGTGCTCGGGAAGCATCTGAGGACCTCATTTCCGAGGATGGCCGAGTACCGTGCAAAGGAACAACTCGGATTGATTCACACAGATATTTGTGGACCGATTACCCCTGAGTCCTTCAATGGGAAAAGGTATTTCATTTCTTTTATAGATGATTTTTCAAGAAAAACCTGGGTATATTTTTTGAAGGAGAAATCCGAGGTGTTTGAGGTGTTCAAGAGATTTAAAGCAATGGTTGAGAAAGAGATCGGCATGCCTATCAAATCTGGTAGGTCGATCGAGGAGGTGAGTTCATTTCATCCGAACTCATGAAGTATTGCAAGGAGCAAGGGATAAGGAGATTTCGACGACGACCATACTCACCCCAACAAAACGGAGTTGCCGAGAGGAAGAATCGAACCATTCTTGACATGGTTCGAACAATGTTGAGAAGCAAAAACGTGTCAAAGGAGTTCGGGCGAGACGGCGCAATGTGCCATCTATATGCAAAATAGATGTCCACATGCTAAGCCGAACGAGAAGACACCGCAAGAAGTTTGGAGTGGAAGAAAACCGAGTGTGTCTCACCTTAAAGTGTTCGGTAGCATAGCTTATGGTCATGTTCCAGCTCAACAGAGGACCAAGCTCGAAGATAGAAGCAAAAAGTACGTGTTTATTGGGTATGATGAAAAAACCAAGGCTTACAGGTTGTTTAACCCAATAACTAAGAAGGTCATCATGAGCCGAGATGTTCAAATTGATGAAGAAAGCGAGTGGAGTTGGAACAACCCGAAGAAGGAGTCCATAGGAAGTAGAAGCTCGGAAGTTGATACACCACATACCGTAAGAGATCATGAGACTTCGATGAAGAAGATGAACCTCTACGACCCGGAGCGCGAAGTTTACAAGATATATACAACTCCACCGACGAAGTGCATGTTGTATGTCTCTTGGCAGATTCAGAAGACTTAAGTTTTGAAGAGGCCGTGTAGGAGAAAAGGTGGAGAAAGGCAATGGACGAGGAGATCGGAGCAATAGAACGCAACAACACATGGGAGCTAACTGATTTGCCCAAAGGAGCACGACCTATTGGCGTAAAGTGGGTGTACAAGAAGAAGACAAATGCTGAAGGAGAAGTTGAACGATATAAAGCTCGACTCGTAGTGAAGGGGTACAAGCAGAAAGAAGGAATAGACTATGACGAAGTATTCACCCCAGTGACGAGAATGGAAACAATTAGATTGCTGATTTCCTTAGCGGCTCAACACGGATGGACAATCTTGCGAGATGGACGTGAAGTCGGCATTTCGAATGGAATCTTGGAGGAGGAAGTATATGTTGAACAGCCACTCGGATACATGCGAAGAGGAGAAGAGAAGAAAGTGCTCGAGATTGAAGAAGACACTTTATGGCTTGAAACAAGCTCCACGAGCATGGAATGAAAGAATTGACACTTACTTCAAAAGGAATGGATATGAGCAGTGTCCTTATGAACATGCTCTATACATAAAGAAGAAAGGAGAAGATGTGATGTTTGTTGCCCTATATGTTGATGATCTTATCTTCATGGGGAATAATGCCGAGCTAATTGAAGAGTTTAAAGAAGTGATGAAGAAGGAGTTTGAGATGAGTCGACTTGGGTCTTATGAAGTATTTTCTTGGCTTAGAAGTTGTTCGAGGAAATGATGGCATCTTTGTGTCGCAGGAAAGGTATGCTTGAGGAGATCTTGAAGAAGTTTAAGATGACAAGTTGCAACCCGGCTTCCACCCCTATGGAACCTGGTACAAAACTTTCTAAGTATGCGAGATGGAGACCGAGTTGATGCGAGCAAATACCGAAGTCCGATTGGAAGTCTTAGGTATCTTACAAATACCGGACCAGCATTTAATGCTAAGTGTTGGAATAGCAAGTCGATATATGGAGGAGCCAAGGTATACTCATTGGAAGGCACTAAAGAGAATTCTAAGGTATGTGAGAGGAACAGATGTCACTTGGCCTAATGTATACTAGGATCGGATGATTATCGACTAGTAGGCTACTCGGATAGTGACCAGGTGTGGAGATGTTGATGATCGGAAAAGCACGTCTGGATATGTATTCTTCATGGGAAACACAGCATTCACCTGGCTTTCAAAAAAGCAGCCCATTGTAACATTGCCAACTTGTGAAGCCGAGTACGTTGCAGCATCCTGGAGTGTCTGTCATGCAGTTTGGCTTAGAAACCTTCTAAGCAAGCTGGAGTTGAAGCAAGAAAGAGGGATTGTGATTCGAGTTGATAACAAGTCGGCCATTGAATTGGCAAAGAATCCGGTCAATCATGAGAGAAGCAAACATATTGATGTTCGGTTTCACTTCATCCGAGAACAAGTGAAAGAAGGAAATGTGGAGTTAGAGCACGTCGGAACCCGAACACAAGCTGCAGATATGTTCACGAAGCTACTGTCAACCACTCTGTTCGAGAAGAACAAGAAGATGCTTGGAATGAAGGACAAGAAAAGCATTTAAGTTTATAGGGGGATTTTGTTAGGTAAACATTAAATGCATGTAGTTGAGAGGTAGTGGTTATAGAGGTAGTAGTTGAGAGGTAGTTGTTGTATTGAATGTATGTAGTTGAAAGGTAGTAATTGTATTAAATGCATGTAGTTGAGAGGCCATATCCAAAGGGCCTATAAATTGACCATGCATCACTCATTGCTTATACATAGTGTTTTATTTAGATACTTGTTTGTCTACATTCACCATTATCAGTCACAGTATTATTAACAATGGTATGCTTTGCAGTGGAAGATTTATGTCTGGAGGAAATTCATGCTTACATAACAAACATCTACAGTGTGGTCCACTCTTTCACAGTGAGTGCAGATTTTCCCATGGCGAGTGTTGACAGATTTTCCATGCTTAACGTCACTATTTACAGGAAAACCATGCGATAGCAATAATTTTCACTGACCTAAGCGACCACAGTAAGTGCAAGAATTTACTATAGTTGCATTAACCAAAGAATCGGATACAAGATGAGGGGCAGATCTAAGAAGTTGACGTTCTTATGTTACGGTTGTTCTAGGAAGGAAGGACCTCGAAGAATAACCAAGAAGAGTAGGGATTGCAAGAATTAGAATGGACACCGAACAATGGGTCTTATTTATTGGAATTTATAAAGAGAATTGTCTTACAAAGAATTGAATGAATGTTCTAATGCTGAAACTGTTGTATATATATAGTAGTTCAGTTACAATTTAACAACTAATGGCTCAAGACTTGCCACCTGTCCAGCCTACGTGTCTGATCCTGCATCAATCCTTCCTCCTTAAGCTAATCCTTGTCCTCAAGGATTAAAGTTAGGAAACTTCTTCTTCAAATCAAAGAAGAATTCCCAAGTTGCATCCTCTGGCAGTAGATGCTTCCATTTGACAAGTACCTTAGTAATAGCCTTGCTTCCTCTCTTGATTGTCATCCTTTCTATGATTGTCTCTGGCTCCTTGATTCTTGTTTCTTCATCATTCCTTGGGCAGTGAGTTGATGTATTAGCTTCTCCTACAAACTTCTTCAACTGTGATACATGAAACACATCGTGTATGAGTGATTCAGCTGGTAATTGGATCTTGTAGGCGACTGATCCAATCTTGTCGATTATAGTATAAGGTCCATAGTATTTTAGAGCTAATTTGGCACTGCTCCTAAATGCTATAGAGACTTCTCTATAAGGATCTAATTTCACAAACACCAAATCTCCAATTTCAAAGGTCTTATCTAATCTACTCTTGTCAGCCAGTTACTTCATTCTTTCTTGTGCCCTTTTCATGTGAAATATGACCAACTTAAGTTGTTCCTCCCTCTTCTGCAGACTTCTATCAACAAGTTCAATCTTGGATTCTCTTGGTAAATAGGGTAAGTAAGCTGAGGTTGCTTGTCCATACATGATTTCATAGGGACTAGCCTTAATAGTGCTATGATATGTAGATTTATACCACCACTCAGCTAATGGAAGCCATTTGGACCATTGTTTAGGATCATCTGAGCACATACACCTTACATATGTCTCAATACACCTATTCACTACCTCCGTCTGCCCATCTATCTGAGGATGGTAAGCAGTAGAAAGCTGAACTTGAATCCCTTGGTAAGCCATGAAGTCCTTCAAGAATTGATTGACAAAAATCGGATCCCTTTCACTTGTTATTGAAGTTGGGCAACCGTGTAGCTTAAAGACATTATCCATAAAGCACTGTGCCACATCAGAAGCAGTATATGGGTGTTGTAATGCTATGAAATGAGTAGCCTTGTTCAGTCTGTCAACAACAACAAAGATCACCTGTTTCCAAAGGAATTGGGAAGACTTTCTATGAAGTCCATGGTAATGTGCTGCCAAATCAGATCAGGGATTGGAAGTGGTTGTAGCAACCCAGGAGAGGCAGAATTATCATACTTACATTGCTGGCAGGTAGTACATTGATGGACAAATCTTTTAACATCCTTAGACAATCCTTTCCAGTATACCACTTTCTTGACTCTTTGATAAAAGGCATCTCTCCCTGAATGACCACCACAGGATGAATAATGCAACCAATCAAGTATTCTCCTTCTCAATTCAAGATTTTTACCAATGACCAGCTTCCCTTTCCTCCTTAATTCTCCACTTGACCAAGAGAAATCCTTATGTGAAGAAGGATCTTTCGTAATTTCAGTAATCAATTTTTGTAAGGCATCATCACCTTGCCAAGATGCTTTGATTCTCTCTAGTAGATCAGAATCTGGTTGGTGAGTAGAAATAGTAGCACATTCAACCCCTTGAAAGTGCATCCGCAGCTTGGTTCTCACTTTCCTGCTTATATTCAATAATGAAATCAAATTCCATAAGTTTTAAAACCATTTTTGTTGGAAAATTGCGAAAAGTCTCTGGTCAAGAATATACTTGAGACTTTTGTGATCCGTTTTGATTACAAACTGTTTAGGTAATAAGTAATGCCTCCACTTTTGTATAGAAAACACCACAACTAGTAACTCCTTCTCATAGATTGACAAGGATTGTTGTTGAACATTCAAGCTTCTGCTTATAAAAGCTATGGGATGGTGATCTTGCATGAGAACAACTCCTACCCCTACTCCTGAGGCATCAACCTCCACTATAAAAGTCTTTGTAAAATCAGGTAAGGCCAATACAGGCGCCTGGCTTAACTGATCCTTAAGACACTGGAGTGTAAGCTTGGCTTCACCAGACCAAGAAAAACTATCCTTTTTCAACATGTCATTTAGTGGTTTGGCTATGGTGTTATATCTCCGTACAAACCTTCTATAATAGTCTGTCAAACCCAAAAAATCTCTCAATTGTTTGAGGGTCTAAGGAAGTGGCCAATTCCTCATTGCTTCCACCTTAGTAGGGTCAGTAAAGACTCCCTCTCCAATGATAAAATGACGTAAGTATTCTACTCGAGTAACCCCAAAGTAGCACTTAGATTTTTTGGCCAACAAGGCATTTGCTCTCATGGTAGACAAGACTGTTTGTAAATGATGCAAGTGACCCTCCATGTCCTTGCTGTAAATCAAAATGTCATAAAAAAAGACTAACACGAACCTCCTCAAATATTCTCGAAACACTGAATTCATTGGGCCATGAAATGTGGTATTGTTAAAAGAATTGCATGTCCCCTTCTCTCCTCCTACATTGTTAAGTGACAACAAGAGTGTTGTTCCTATTGCTCATAATCTTGTTTTTCACAGTCGTACTAAACACATGGAAATTGATGTATTTTTTGTTCGTGAGAAGGTGTTGGCTAAGCAATTACAGATTCAACATGTTCCTACCTTGGATCAATTGGCTAATATCTTGACCAAGCCTCTATCTCCTTCCAGATTTAAAGTTCTTAATAACAAACTTCATGTGCAGGATTTTTCCTCTAACAAATCTTCCACATGAGTTTGAGGGGGTATTGGTGTACGTCAATTTGTGTAAATATATAAAAATATTTTTTTATCCTTAGTTTGTTAGGTTGTTAGAATATTTGCTGAGCTGTACAGTTGTATCTTTTTTATATATAAGGAATGCATGTATCTCATTAAGAGTACGAAGAATAACAAACCTTCTTTGTTTTCAATTTTGTTTTTATTTTGCTGATATGTGGCAGGGGCATTGGTTAAGCCAAAAGGCATAACCAAGTACTCATAATGCCTCGAATGAGTTTTGAAAGTTGTTTTATGTACATCTGCCTCTGTCATTTTGACTTGATTATAGTCAGACTGCAAGTCAATTTTGGAAAATACAGTAGAGCCATGTAGCTCATCCAATAGATCATTAACCAAGTGTATAGGGAACCTATTTTTTATTGTACTCTCTTATTGAGGTTCCTGTAATCAATGCAAAGCCTCCAACTTCCATCCTTTTCACTGACCAACACTACCAGACTGCTGTAGGGACTACTGCTATTCTGAATAACAACACTCTTTAAGTAATCTTGTACCAATTCATCTATTATGTCCTTCTGTTGTTTAGAATAATTGTAGGGTCTCTTATTCACAGGGTTAGTTCCTTGTACCAAGGGAATATTGTGATCATGATCTGGCCTTCTAGGTGGTAGAGTAGTGGGTACTGCAAACACATCTTCATATTGAAGTAGCAACTTATCAATATTGTTAGGAATTGAGGAAGATGTAGCATGAGTGGACAGGGAATGGAGCAACAATCCTTCTTCCGACTCACATACTTGTAACATTGAAATGTGAACTTCTGCAGCCAGTGTCTTATGTATGTGATGCTTCCTAATTGTCTTAATATTTGTAGAAGAATTTCCTCTCAAGACATGTCTTCTTCCTTGAGCAGTGAACTCCATGGTTAACTTGTCAAAGTTCCATGTGATATCCCCCAATGTTATCAGTCATTCTATACCAAGAACCATATCACAGCAAAACTAAGGATAATAGCAAGATATCTGAACTGAATGTAGTGTTCTGTATAAGCCAAGAGAACCCTTTCAACATAGTATTAATCTGCACTCTAGCCTCATCAGCCACAATTACGCTAACAGGATCTATATCTTCAATTTTGCACCCTAGCTTCTTGGCTACATTAACGTCTAAGAAATTGTGGGTGCTCCCACTATCAATGAGAACGTGCAGGGGCTTCTGTCTTACCTGGCCAGTGACTCTCATGGTCCCAAATTTGGCTATTCCAGTTAGGGCATTTATTGAAATCAAGGATTCTAGATTGGTTTCATCAAGAGGGTTTTCAGTAGGTCCTGGGTCATCATCAAAGTCAGAATTCTCAGCTATTTCCATGACGTGGAATTGAAGTTTCTTATGGGTTTGGCTATGGGTAGGGGTAAAGGGTTCTTCACAAAAATAACAGAGACCTTTAGCCCTTCTTTCACTCATATAGGCAGGAGTCAGCTGTTTAGTGGTTTGTGTTTTAGATTTTGTAGGTTCTAAGGTTTTAGAAGGGTTTGATAATAATGGTGGCTTTGCTATAGGGTTAGGTTTGAGGGTTTTAGAGAATGGTTTGGCTTGCATGCTAGTGACATTGTTATTTTCATACATCTTAGCTAGGGAAAAGACTTTCATAACAGAGGTTCGTTGGAACATTCTAACCATCATTTGAATCTCCATTTGTAAACCACCAAGAAAAAAACTCAAGTGATGGGCCTTAGGCAAGTCAATTCTTAAAACAATTGCATTAAAGTCAGTGTCATAATCAGTGACGATGCCTTTCTATCTAAGTCTCATCAGTTCAACCATTGGATCCTCGCAAACTTCACCAAATCTCTCAATCAAGATTTTCGTATAATCGTTCCATGAAGGCAATTTATCGAGTCCCACATTCTTCGCATACGCAATGTGTCATTGAAGTGCTTTGCCTTCAAAATGGACCACAACCAATCACACCTTGTATTCTTCAAGTTTGATCAATCGAAAAGAAAGTTTAACACTGGATGATCTAGTTATTCACGTTGTCGCCATTGAATCGGGGAAAATTCAAACGTGCGAGCCTAGTGTGACATGAATAAGGTCGAGAAGAAACACCAGAACCTGATAAGCAAAAAATTTCATAGCGTTGAAACATATTTTCGATCGTGCGCTTCAATGAAGCTCCAATTTTCATAAATCATTCTTCCATTAGCGTATTGAAACGTTCTTCAATTTCACGAATATGCGTTTGAATTCTGGTATTATGAACTATGGTGGAATCGTAACTTGGAAGGTCACCTCATAATATCAATTGTTATGGTTGTTGTAGGAGACCTCAAAGAATAACCAAGAAGAATATAGAGTCCAAGAATTAAAATGGACACTGAATAATAGATCTTATTGATTAAAATTACATAAAAAATTGTCTTACATTAAAAAAATCCTCCTTTATCTGTTGGGGGTCGAAGACTCCCCTCTTCTTCAAATTCCGATTCACATTTTTTATAAAGAAATATCTGAACAACGACCTCTTCTTCAAATTCCGATTCATATTTTTTATAAAGAAATATAAGATCCATTTTAAATCATATATAAGGAATTTGTTGATTCAGTTACAATTTAACAACTAATGGCTCAATAACTGTCCAGCTATGCGTCTGATCCTACGTCATCTTATTGTACAATATGAAAAGATCTTAGAAATCCATAAGTAAAATATGTGAACAGATATTGCTGTCTGCATCGCTCTATTTTGAATCTTTCACTGTGCAATAATTGATGAAACTTGGCACGAATATTTGATGGAACAAGTGAAAACCGGGTCTGGACTAAAATTTTCTTACTCATCCCACACAATCTGAAGTTTAGTAAAGAAATCAGTAACTGAAAGATCGCCTTCTCTCATTGAAAAAACTTCATATTGCAGATCGGACATTCATGAAAGATTCCCTTAAGAATAATGAGAATGCAGATCACTCCATATCTCATCTGCTTTGTCCATCTACAAAATGCTATGACGAATAGAAACTGCAATCGAATGTACAATCCAAGAAACCATCATGTTATTACATCGGAGCCAAGCACTATGTAGTGGATGGGAAATCGATGGTTGTCATGCAATTTCATTAACAACCTCAACCTTATACTTCGCATTAGGGTTGTTAACATTGAACAGCTCCATGAATGATAGTTGGTGGAATCAAGAGGAGAAATAAGAGTGATGATTGGGTTTCGCTAGGATGAAGATAAAGGTAATTATGCACTCTAAGTGTTTGATCAGAGTCTCCAATGATGGAAGGGAAAGGGAAGCGCAGCAGAGCTCTTTTTCAAAAGAAGAGCTCTCATACCATAACAAAGAAAAACAATGAGAAAAAAAAAAGGCCAGAGAAGATGAACAGGCTCACTATATTATGAATGAAACAGAGGCACATATACAATTACAAGATACGTGTAAGAGAAAATATAACAGATTACTAACAGAAACATGCTAAGAGCCTGCTGAAAAAAATTTGCAAACAAGCCATTTCTTTGTGACTTACTACAGGGAGAAGAAAAAATTACCAACACAAAAAAAAAAAGTGTAAATCTGCTGTGCAAGATTATTTATTTACACTTGAAATCTTTGCATCTCAGCTTATTCAACAAAAAAACAGTTTATCGTTATCTCTGATCACATCAACAGAGTCTATCTCTGCTCCCTCTTCATTTGTCAGCATTGCATCATTTGCATCAAACCCAAATTTTTCACCTGTTGAAGAAGATCATACACAAATAAATTTTTCTTCCTCGAACGATGTAGATGATCATTTAATGACAAATGGGTTTGAATTTTGATTAGTGGAGATTTTCATAATTTGAGTATATTTTTTTTTAAATAAAAGTATGCAAATTATAGTTATATAGAACCTATTCCTAAAGAAATCCAATGCAATAAATTCAGGTGTATATATTATATCTACCAACAATCTCAAAATTGACGTAGAGATTACTCTCTTCATAAACAAAGAAAATATAAAATTTCATAATTTGAATATTAACTTGATGGATACTTGAAATTTTACCAGCAATAGTCTTGAGTTCCTGTAATGAATCAGGCATCCTTATTAGCTTCCCCGCTTGCATTATACCCTTCTCTCTTCTTACTGAAGGGTGACCTCTATATATGCTTACTCTCGCAATCTTTGGTCCATTATATCTTCCTCCAATATGTTCCTCCTCTTGATGTTTCTCCTTTATTACAGCTTCATCGGGCATGCACTCAATTACATTAATTCGATGTCCAATTTCACAATTATGTAGCATTTCAGTTAAGGTGGATGAACCAAAGTCATGTTTATGTACATCAGATACATCAGCACCATTCATGACAAGAAACTGAACCATTTCCACATGATTTTCTGCCATTGCAATTTGGATTGCCGTTGCATCAAGATGATCTTTAGAGTCAACTTTTAATCCATGTTTTAAAAGATCTTTCATCACTGTTAATTCGTTTTTTTTGGCTGCTGTAGAAAGGAGATCGCCTGCTGTGTTGTGGTCAGAGAGAGCAGCAAGCTGGAAGAGAAGTCTAAAGATGGAGTAATGTTTTGATGCTATAGCATCCCATAGTGCAGTATTACCATTCTTGTCTGCAAATTTATGGTATATAAATCAGTACATGAAAGTGAAATACGATGAAGAGGGAAATGTAGGTTAAAGCAAGGGAATAGGTATATTGTACCTCTTATATGTATGTTGCATGAATGCTTTAGTAAGACTTTAACACACTCTTCATACCCATTTGATGCTGCTATATGCTGCACAACCATTGTAGGTCTTCAATTGAGATTAAAAACGTGTTTGTTCAGTAAAAAAGATCATGCTCCTTGTTGGGAAATGCATTCGTATTAGAATTTACTAATTGACTTATTCAACTTCAACAAGTAACAAATTGTTAGTTCTGAGAAATAAATCTCTAGCTAGCGTTGAAGTCTTTATGATAAGAGGTCCACAGGTATGGACCAGAGATTCAAGTTCAATTTTAGAGTTAGAAGTTTTTAACTGATTTAAAGAAATATTTAAAAGGGTGAATAAGAACATTAATATTAGACAAGAACATACCAATGGAGTTTTCCCTTCGGAGTCGCCAATGTCAGGATCCAGACCTGCTCTTAGAAGCTCCTCTAGAAAAGCAGCATTGCCTGTGTTTGCCACAGTTAACAAGTTCACAGCCATGTTAGGGTCCTCCTCTTCCGCATTCTCCGCCACCAAATCTTTGATACTCAGATCCTTTAGCTGCTTGAAATGCTGCATTTGCATCACATTTCTTACTTTTCAGATTTGAAACCGACCATAAGCATTAAGATTTATAACCAACGAGCCAAGATAGTAGTCCCACCTGAAGAAAATTTTTGAGTATTTGTATGTTGTCTTCCCTTTTAATCTGCATTGCTTCTAAAAGGGTATTGGTCTTCAGTCTCAGGAGCTGTGTGAGAGTTTTGGTTCTGTAGGTAAAGCTCTGAGGTCTACAACAAAGAGCACCGACCTCTCCAAACATGTCCCCAGTATGTAGTGTCCCTAAAATTCTCTCTTTCTCCATCACACTATCGATGATCTCCACTTCCCCAGACACAATAATGTAAAGATCATCAGGTGCTTCATTTTGCATGATAACATCCTCTCTTGGTGGTATGTACTCTGCCTTCATTTTTGCAACCTGCACATCAACAATTCATCCCATCAATTTATTTGCACAATGCTTGATTTATGTCATGGAACTGTTAGAATCAAGTTTATTTTCATTACCAGGGACAAAATAATTTCTTTTGAGACGTCTTTGAAAAGATAGACTTTCTTCACCGTGGCAAAAAATAAATGCTGGCAGATGCTTTTGCAAATAGACTTTGGTAGCTGCTCAATAAGCTGATGCTGATTCAAACTTTCTGCCTTAAATCTCAAACACATGTAAGCCAAGATCTGCTCCTTTAACCTTGGAGGCAACCGATTTCGGCACACAAAGTTTGAGGCTGCCTCAATGCTATTTCTCTGCACATATCATGGCATGAAGTTACTTGAGACATTAGTCGCAGTTATTTATAATTCTTGCAGCATTCCAAGAAACACACATCATGGATGGATGCCTTTTAAGTGGTCAAGAATCTGATGCGGAGAAAGCATAAAACATGGAGTAAGAGATCAAGAACTTCGACAGTGAAGACTATTCAATGTCATTATTAAGCAAGATTCACATATACACCAGTATTTATATCTTGAGAGAGTGAAGACTGACAAGCTTTTAACAGAAATAACTATCTGTCAAATCATCATCTAACACAACAGGATAACAAATCTCCAATTCCGCAACCTATATAAATTATTTGGTAATGCATGTACCTGACCTAAAAGCTTATTAGAAAAGTGACATAAATGTTAAAAAATACTTACAAATTCCATGGTACGGCGAGTTCCTTCAACAACAAGATTTGTCATGTTACCGATCAAGTAAGCAGTTAGGCCAAGGTTAAAGAGCATGTAGAAAATAATGAAGATCATTTCCATGGTGTTGACGGCATGAAGGTCACCATAACCTACAGTGGTCATGGTAGTGATGGACCAGTACATGGCAGAAATGTATCTGATTCGAAGGCTTGTCTCTCGGAAATTTGGGTTCACAGCTCCAATCCATGTCTTTCCTTGGTGGGGATAACGATCAGCTAGCATGTAGTATAGACACCCAGCACAATGAATTGAAAAAAGAGTTACCTGCCAGATTTCACACAAATGCTTCAACATTAAAAAATAATCTGTGATTTATCTCATCCAGTCAAAGCTAAATATGTGAATGTAGGTTTAAGCATATATCTTTTTTCTATTATATTTGAGTTAAGTGCAAATTTCAAAGAAGAGTTTTAACAAACAAAAGCTCTACTAAAATAAGAAATAAGGTCTACTCTAGAATTTATGTCTCCCATAAGATTTTACTAGTAATATAAAGTGTGTTCGTTTTTGCTGTATTTTTGAAACAGGAGTGAAATGAAATATGACATACAGAAAGAAGCTTGGCACATCGGACCCAGAAATAGTTGAACCTGATGTCTTTCTCAAGCCTGGAAAATGAATGCAGATAGATGAACTTGAATATGATACAACCCAATTCCGAAGTGGATGATAAGAAAAAGAAAGAGGGAAAACCTTGTGAAGTACTGCTTGACTCGTCTTAATCTCCAAAATCTAAGCAGGCCTAAGAGGAAGTATGGGAGACCCACTTTGTGTTTGCCAGTGAACAAATACCCAAGAGCCTCATATGGTATAGTTGATGCCAAATCCATCACGAACCATGTAGACAAGTATCTGTCACAATATTTCCAATACTATCACCATTTTGTTTGACTTTACTAATTGGACTACACTTTCCAAACAACACCACCTTAGCTACACATATATACAGTTCAAAAATCTATGAAAATAAAATTAGATGGTTTTTTAGCAGTTTAGGCAGCACTTGCTTATAAACATTGATGATTCTTTACTCTTCCGAATCAATCAATGAATGTACAAAGAACCATTTAAAGGAGAAGTAACAAGTATCATTCTCTAATAACGTAACAAATGTAAAGTTGGTAACTTCTGTCATCAAAGATTTCGTATCAGTTATCAGTTTCCTTGTTGAAAGAAAATGTTTATAGTAAGCAACTAAGAATGATGTTATTCAATGATTTACGCGACAACATGCAAAGAGTATAAAAACTTTAAGCTTACGCAGATATCATTCATTACATTCTTAATTTTTGTCACATGGGTCGGACAATATTTTTTTCTCCACTGTCTCACATTTCATTATGCAGAGAAAGCTCATTTATATATATAACATTCCGAATTTATTTCTAGAGTTGGTTTTTATGTTTCAATCACAGTTCCGAGACTCATTCCTGTTTTCATACTTTTTGAAATTTAAACTCCAGTGTAATAAAATCAAACTCATATATAAGAGTATTATTGTTAAAATAAAATTCACCCAAAAATCATTAAAAAATGTGAATGAAAAAAAAAATTCATTCTGACGATAAAGTAGGTCAGATATCAGGAACCCATCTCAAATTGACAATTGACAAATTATATTGTTAAAATTAAACTAAAATAAATATAATTTAAAAGATAACAGATTATGTGTTATATATATTTGAATATCTAAACATACAATATTACTGTAATTTAAGTGATAAATACTTATAAATTAATATTAAATAATTTAATATATAAATATATTAATAAATAAATATGTATATAGATAAGTATTTTTTACATATGTAGCAAAATTATTAAAAAAAGAAAAAGAAAATCCCAGTTTTTAGAATTAAAATTCAAATCCTGGACGGTATTTGTGACTTTAAAAGATCATTCACCACCTCTGATTGCATTAAATACTGGACCTTTGCTTTAAATTGCTGGTCCCTTTTTAACCTGATTTATTTTTCATAGTTTGAAGCAAAGTAATGGTTATGGTTATCACCTCAAAGACCCCTGAAAAATTGGTCTTACACAAATCAAAGATTTCAAACTTTGGGTGGAAATTAGGCCTATCCCAGAAGGGAATTGAAATTTCAGAAGAAAAATCAGAATCCATCTTTCATGCATGGTTCCAGAGAGAGAATATTAAAATGTTATACCAAATCATCTTCTTTCTGACTTTTCTCTTAAGAGAATATTACATAGTGTATGCTCAATGATCCTTTCCAATTTTTTATTACAATAATTAATAATTGTTCTTTACGCTTTTTCTATACCATAGATGCACGGGAAAAGTTGCACTAACCATTATTTTAGATGTTTAGATAGGGATTAGTTGTGGAAATTTCAAGATCTGGAAATATGTTAAATAAATTAGTTTCGTCTTATTTGCCCAGATCTAGATAGAGGGAACCACAAATTCAATATGTCGTTTCTGCAACCAAATGGAGCAAAAATTTAGTGATTCACTAACCTCACTACAATCTTCTTCTTGTCTCGAACTAGTAGGTGGGTTGCTCGATCAATGTAAGCCACGAAGAATGTCAAAACAATGTCAATACCGAAGAAAAGATCAACAACAGTGTCCACAATATAGAGTTTCATGTTAGAAGATTTGTGCATGAAAGCTACTTCGAAGGGATAAACCCATGCAGAATAAGCTACCAGAAGAACCATAAAACTCTCCCAACACCTGCATATACATCAACCAAAATGAAAATTTTAAGCCCCTTAAATTTGTGAACACCAAGCTTATATAATAATATTCTCTTGCTGGTTCTAATTATATATGGTAAAAATCAAATATATATATTTGCTTCAAAGGAAGTACCATCAAGAATTCATCAATTTTCTGATAGTTACCAAGTTAAGAACTTAAGTTAAAAACTTCAACAAGCTGATATCATATTTAAACTGTTCAATAAACAATAAAATTAATCAGAAGCAACATAGAAAAACACACAGGGTTTTTCCAAATGGTGATTTTAGTGTTAAGGTAATTGTGCCTGTATCTTGAATCCATTGGTGATATGATCCATCCTTTTGAGTTAACAAGATTCTGGCTTGAAACGCCTAGTGGAGGAAGAATGAGCTTTGAAATATTCCGCAGATTGAAAGATGGAGACATGTAATCTTCTTTGAGATGATGATCCTCCCCTGAATGGTCATGCTCTTGCTTACTGCAACTATTCTTCAAGCTGGAGGCTAGTTGAGGATTATATGAACTGAAGTTCCCCTCCATTCTTAGTTCTACAGTTAAACAAGATATTGATGGATTTCGAAAAAGAGCAAGTATGTATCCCTGAAGGAGGAGGGATATAGAGAAAGAGATTTAGAGTAGATTGTAAGGAAAATGTTGGTTAAAGGAGGATAGAGTGAAAGGGCAAGCTCAACACAAGGAGCAAGAGCATTTATGATGATGATATTATTGTAGATATGTATGTTCAAGAATAGGCAGTGTAGCACTAATGAGTAAAATGAGGAAAATGAGGTCTTGATTGCTAACAGTTATTCTGATGCTACAACACTCAGTTATTCTTATTTACTTTATCTGAGGTCTATCACAAGTTGGTTATCTCTAGGAAAAAGGTCATGGAAGAGTGAGCAAAACATGTGTTTATCATTTATATGATAATTTGGTGTTTAATTATATGATTGTGGAAGATAAAAGCAATTTGAAGTAGAAAAGTGTGGTGCAGATCATGAAAGTTCTCCCTTTCTCCTCTCTCATATAATTGAAACATCATTTTCTGATGTGAAATATTTGGATGGACAAGTTACAAATTATTGACTCAAAGGAATTAATAGTAGACTTTTGAATTGACTTAGTTTAACTCTGACACTGACCATAGCAGTTAAGCAACACGGTTAAATATATATACATAAATTTTATATAAGTTTCTCACTGTTGGGTGTGTTGTTGTGAGGTGACTGTCTCTGCATTTAATCAAGCAACTTGAATGCTGGTTGATTATTATTTGGGTTGTTTGTTATGTCCATTAATGGTTTGGACTTGGTGCATTAATTAGTGAATGGGTTAATAAGAATTAAAAAAGTATTGTGACGCATTTTTTAGAGATAAAAGAGATAGCAATGCCAAAAAAAGAAAAAAAAATGGTGAAGTTGGTTGAATTGTGAACCTTTGTGTCAAGATGTTTGATTAATTAGTCACCTTATTTTTTATTAGAAATTAATTTATCTAGTAATGTCAAATATGTTGCAACCTAATATAATCTAATTTCTTTCTTTTTTATTATTGTCTTGGACAAAAAAATTATTTTTTTCCTTTGTGGGTTAAAAATATATTTTATTGTTATCTTGAACAAAAAATTGTCCTTAAAATATTTTTTATCTAATCTGATAGACTTTATTGGAGGTACATTTTAAAAATCTCACATTACTTATCTTATGTTATAATATGATTTAAACACCTATTAGATTACTCCGTACAATTGCTTTTATAATAGAACTTTAATTGATTAAGTTTATTTAAGAATCCACATAAGAATAAGACACCAAATCATATAAAATAGAAAAAAATATGTTTTTTTTAATATATCAAATATATCTTTTTTTTATAATTTTAACATATATTTATTATTCTTATTCAAAATAATAAAAAACCAAATATTGGTCACATGAATTATACAAAATTTATTTATGTATAATTAATACTTTTTTAAGACCCTCATTCATGTAAATTTTTTTGTTTATTGTTATTATAAGAAAAATTTTCAAAAATATATTTTAATTTTAAAGGGCGAAAACAATAATTTTCTTTTGAAAGTATAGTTAATATTTTAAAAATTGTATAGGGCTGGAAGACGTATTTTATTTTATAATAAACTTAATTATAATTTTATGTATAATTACTAAAATGTATTCATAAAATAAACTAAAATAATTTCTTATGTTCATAATAAGATGGTTAAATTTGACAATAATGATTAAACGTTATATTTTTAGAGTGATTTTTAACTACTATATAAAATTTTCTAAACTTTTTGACCCAAGAAGAGAAAAATTAGATTTTATGCATGTTCTTGATGAGTCAAATATAACAAGAGACAATCACAATATACTAATAAAAAAGAATACTAACAATTATGACAATTTAATATAAATTAAAAATTATAATATTAATTTATAATTAAATAATATTTTAATGAAAATTCTCTAATAAAAATATATATATAGTTGTCGGTCTATTATTTTAAAGTTTTTTCAATATGATTGTTATTTTGAAGCATAAGACAAGAAAGTAAAGTGAAATGAATGTCAAAGTTGTTGAATATGGTTACGATGATTTCTGAGGACACATTTGATTTGAGCAGAACCACAGGATTGCATGGTTCTGTGATGATGTTTGGTTTTGTTTTGAATTTTGCGAAAGAAATGAAATGCATGAAGAGAAGATAGCCACGTAAAGTACTGGTCCAGTTATTTTGACAGGAAGACAAAAGAATCCAACAACAATAACAATTCGCAAATTCCAATTCTCCAACTTCACAAACCATCCATCAAAATCAAAATTTGAAGGTTCAAATGAATAAAGTTGAAAGTAGTGTTGGTTGGGTCATGTTATCACAAACTCACCAATCCAAATTTGTAAACTAACCCCATCATTTTATATCACATTAACTTATTCTTTCCCCTCAAAATTATGATAAATATAATGATTTGGTTTAAAAATGAAAATGTTATATATATATATATATATATATATATATATATATATATATATATATATATAAATTATCTAAATAATAATTATTATTAAATTAATTTCCAATAACCATATCTTGTAATAAAACCATGATTAGAAGCAAATCAATATCGCATCACTTTATATTATTCCCCTTTTACAACTAATTTTATCTTACCTTTTTACACAACTATATTGGAACCATGTCACATCAAAATATACCATGAAATCTAATATATGTGCACTCAAATATTTAAAGAAAAATATTATTCTATCTATTCCTTTTTAAAATCAAGTTTTAAAAAATATTATAATTTATTTATTGCTTTTAAGGTCTAGAAATGGATTCTTGTTTTCAATATATACTATTATTCTTACCTAATTCTTTGAACAGTTTATTATCATGAAAATAAATAATATATATTACTGTAATAATAAAACTAAATAAAATAACCTCTTAATTATTAATGAAATATAAAAAAATGTTGTATTTTTTAAGTTTAGGTAAGAACTTAAACTTAAAAAATAATAAAGCCCGTATTTATTTCACATATTTGTCTCTTGAGAAATTATATATATATATATATATATATATATATATATATATATATATATATGTATATATATATATATATATATATATATTACCAAAGAAAAAATAATTTAAATTTACCTCCTTCTATTCTTGTTCTTATTAATCTACTACAGAGGGGAAAAAAATCTATGATCTAATTTCTTCTTCTTCTTTATTTACAAACTAAATATAAAAAATTTAGAGGAACAAAAAATAAAAAATTATAAAACATACATATTATATAACAAATATTTATTAATATAAAGAAATATAATCAATAAAAAATAAAAAGGTTTTTCTATTTGATTAAAAATACTCACTATTAAATAAGTCTAATATAACATTTAAAAAAATAAAAATCAATCAACTGATAAGTATTGAATGGATGCTACTAAAGTTTGAGTTATACATACATTTATATTCTAATTAAAACTTTTTTTCTTGAAAAAAATATTAGAAAATCAAACTCTCACTATCAAATCTTTGCACTACATATTTTCGATATTTCAACATTTTTATAATTAATTTTTGAATATATTATTTTATTTTATTTCACTTTTTTAAATATATGTCTTTTTTTTCTTTCCAATAACATCAAAAGAATAATTACAAAAGAATTCCTTTATAAATACATACATTAAAACACCTATATGTGTCTACATTCTTGTATAACTAATTTATTTAAAAATATTATTTTTTAATATATTTTTAAATTTATAAATCATAATAATTATTTTTTAAAATATAATATTTTAATTTCTCTCTTCAGTAATATCAACGGAATTATTATAATAGAAAATGATTTTGATAAACAAAAGAATGGGATTGGGCATTTGAGTGATCCATTGATTGAAAGACACGTCATGCGGACAGTTATGGATGGTTTTGCCGACATCATATAATAAATATTGTTTTTAAGTTTTCGATGAAATTAAAGTTCCTCATTTACTTTTGGTCCTGTCAACACTGGCGATGCGTATTGAAACCAGTAAAATCATTAATACAACATTAAATAATTTTATAAAACTAATATTAATAAGGAAAATGATACTTTGACAACCCAAATCCATACAACTCCTGTAAATAACTCTGTTTTAATATTATAATAATAGTTTTATTTTATTTTTATTTTTATTAAATCATTTTATAAATTATTATATTAATAAAAGTGAGTTGTTTGAAGAGTTATATGATTTCTGGTTGTCAAAATATCACTACTCTATTAATAATCATTTTATCATGTAATTGAAAAATTAATTATTCTCTACACTTACTCTTTCATAAATGACAACAATTAGATAAGCAACATGATTATATTACTATTAATTTTTAATTATTTTCTCTCTAATTTTTACATTTATTTAAAAATAATTATAAGACTACATCTATTTCTATGAGAAAAAAAAATATGGCGTAGCTTATTTAAATTACAAAAAAAAACATGTGTACCTTCAACTTTTTGCACATACATAAAATATTTTATCTATTAATTAATACTTTATATCTTTAAAAAAAAATTCTATTTTGATCCTCTGTTTAATTTTGTTTTAATCTCTATAAGATGAGTTGTCCATGTCAGTAAGTAATTGAGCAGAATTGACATATATTAAAAAAATATATATTTTTCTTAAATGAAAAAAAAAAATCAATATGATCCAGAAAAAAAGTGTACTTATCTTTTGATTAGAGTTTTCATTCCTTGTTTATTTTCTGTGTGTGTGGTTGAACGAGAAAAACTGAAGGATAAACAAAAAGTGGAAGAAAATTATATAGTTGATTTTTTTGTCAATATTTTATTAATATTTGTGTTTTCTTTTTTTCAATTTTCTCATAATAATAATAATAAAAATAATATATTAAAGTAATAATGATAAATATAATTATTAATAATAAATAATTTTATTTTATTTTTCACTCATTTTCATTCTCTTTAGTTTAATTTAAACAAGTTTAGTTTGTATTTATTTTTTATCTCTTTTTTTTTCTTTTTCATTTTTTCATTTTTTTACTAGCCTATGCAAACAAAATGTTAGTCTTTTCTATTTGGTGAAACAGAGATAATAATAAATTTTTCTATTTCTCCATCTTTTATGGATTTTACAGTCAAACAAAGAATGTTGAAAAAAAATTGTTAACCCATTTAATATCTTGTAAAATTCAAATAAGGATTTTCAATGACATATTTTACCATTCATTATTTTATAATTTTTTTTTCTTTCTTTCATATTTTATCATCTCGCTTTTTAATTTTCACTTATATAATCTCATTTATCATATTTTAATTGAATAATAAAACATTGATATATTCCTTGAAAACATGTTTTTTTTTTACCAATTATGATAGTGAAAAATAAAATATATGATGGTAGAATGTGTAAAAAGGAGATAAATGATAAAATGTATGAAAATGTAAAAGCTCGTACTAAAATATGTTGAAAAAACTTGAGTGGTAGATTTGACAAATTATTAAGCCCTTCTAGAGATCAACTTGAGTATGCATGCGTATTAGAGACTAAAATAAAATTACTCTTGATCACATCAGTAAGGCTCAAAAGGCCTCTTAAGAATATATGAGAACCTTCCAGATTAAGGTAATGCTGCAGCACTTCGTGTTGTTTGGTTTTCAGTGCTAAGTCACGGACATTTCTTCAGTTGGTCTCATTTAGTTTGGTTGGGTCCATGTCACTTGGTCTCGTTTGATAATCTTCTGTGGAACACTTGTGTTAGAGGTTCACACAAGGATTTCAACTGTCTGGTCACAGATTCATAAAATCTGAAAATGGTTTATGGATGTTGTCCCCCAAAGGATAAACAATCTACGACTTCAAATCATAATCCTTCAACATGCCCACCGCAATATCACGTTTACATCAACCATGATAAAAAATCAGGGTGAACTAGTACATGTGTAAAGCTAAGCTGTTATCATCTACCCTAAAAACGCTAATATTATCATGAGATAAAAATTTGCAATTACCCTCATTCATGATGAGATATGCAACTGCCACTGAAATTCTTTTGTAATTTGGCCGAATGTTGCTATTTATTAGGTTCGTAGTGGGCATTACGAGACTAACTCAAGACATTTGTCCAGGATAACATTGATTTTAACCTTATAGTTTGACATCATTGCACTCAAATGAACTAAAATCTTCTTTTGCCATTATCTGGTAATTGAATCAAACCTTAAACCAAACACTACTAAATCAATCTTTCACAATTCAGCAACTAACACAGCGATCTCTATAATTGAATGACCTATTCAAAATAAAACACCAACTCATCTCCACCCAAATCTTTACAAGAAAGTAGCATGCAATATTTGAACTGTGAATAAATAATTTCACTCTGTTCTCAATACTTTATCTAAATCATCTGGACGAGATTAACTTTATTATAAAGACAAGAAAATATAATAGTTTATGAGGGGGTGAATGTCGTAGAAATGCACCCAATTTGCAAGAGAGAATTAATCAGCAAAAGTCAAGAGAATAATACAATGTCACTGTCTTAATAAATTGCTAAACAGCATTATCTGTAGTGAAAATTTATTCTTGAAAAGAACATAAGAAAAGAGAGAAGGGGGTTGATTACTACCGGTATATAGACTTAATAAGATTAGGTGACACGGAAGGCGAACCATGTCCGCGTTAAATGCATTTACGTCAAAATTAAAATTCACTAACATCTCTAATCAAAATTTTCTTTTATGATCCTGGAACATATCAACAGAGAAGGCAAATCTTCATTGCATTCCTCGGTTGTTAATTGTGTTTGGTGGAATGGAAATATGAGTCGGGCACGAAAGATATGCTACATGGGTGCCAAATTGCATCAAGGATCACATTCTTTTCAGGAACTTTGACTTGCTCAAAACATGTCTATCATGTTCACAACTCGGCCTTGGATTCCAAGTCCTCTTTGAATGCACCTTCGCTAATCAAATCCTTTGATTGGTTAGGGGATGGAAAAGGTTCTAGATCGTCACCTAAGGTTTGTGCAGTGAATTTACTCGCCTCCAAATCAAGGTCCGACCACTCGGATACTATTCGTCTCGCACCCTAAAAGTCGAAGCGGAGGTAAGTTAGAAATGTGTGGAGTTAAGGATTGGTGCAATGAATTTACAAGAACAAAAAGTATTTTCACCTGAAGTTTGGGTTCTTTTGTCATGGGATTGTTGCACAGATCAATTGTTTTCGCCTTTGATTTTGTAGCATTTCCACACCATGACTCACACCAAAGCCATTCTTGTGGCAGAGAGAAAATGGGCACAACATGCTGAGCATAATTAGGAAGATCCTGAACCAGAGTAGAAATTTCAGGAAAGGTCCCTCAAAAGCAAAATGAAATACACAAGGGTAATACGTGCAACACTGGAAATAAATGAAAAACGCATTCATATCAATAAAACAACATAAGACCACATTAAACGACCCATAACTTAGTCACTATAAAACAAAGAAGCTAAAATTTTGGTACAGCATGCTAACATTCCTAAATAAACAAGTATAAGTCAGTTAGGCTGCAAAAGAAATATAAAACACACCCCCTAGAATAATTAAATTCAGAATTTCTACAAATAAATGAACCATGAAGTTATTACCAAATATAAAAACAAGAACATGTAATGGTGAAAATGTAAAGTTTTCATTTTATGTTATTTTCTTTGGTTGGAAATTGGGAGGGATTCATATTTTTTTTTTAAATAACTACCTGTTTCTTACGTATGAATAAGAAGAATTCAGTTAAATAATGAAGAACGCATCAGAATCTACGTTAAAGTCACATTGGTATTCCAGGACCCTAGTTTAACAGCTAACAATGTTAGGACCCTAGTTTTCTGAAGTGAATAATTGGTTTGGGGATTGAACCTTACTGTAGAAGTAATATTTTTCAATATAAAAACGTATTCATTACTATGCATTGAGACCTCACGTGTTGATGCATTTTGGAATTATACAAACCATTCTACCATACTTAATCTTGTAAAATCAAGTGACATTTTCACAACTAAATGAACGAACAAGAGATACTGTACTGACTCAAACCTCTAACCTGATCCAAGTTGGCAAGACTATTAGGATCCTTGCTAAGGGTTTCATAGAAAACTCTAAGATTATCTCCAGCTGCAGTCTCTCTGAACTTCTTCAGGTCAACAACATATAAAGCACTGCAAACAAAAATGGAAACAACAATCAGAGAACTGAACTAACCCCAACTGTATTCGCAAAAGAATCAAGAAACTAGTCATCACCAACCTAATATGGTACGGTTTCCCCCGCAAATGATCCTTCCAGAAACCCTATACCACATGGTCAACATTTTCTGTTAACATTTATGCTGCATCTAACCCAAGAATTCATGCACAATAACTAAAAATACAAACGATATAAGTTAAACAGAGGCGTTTACTTGTCTCCAAAACCGATAGCCATCCATCTCCTTATTGTTATCACAAAATGGAGTATATGCCAGAGGTTTTCCTTTTATATCCATGTCATAAAGTTCTCCCATGTCAGTCCTGACAATCTGATCAGCATCCACAAAAATGACCTGCAAATATTGATAGCCTTTAAACACACTTTTATGTAGAAATTTTAGTTTTATTACCAGCATTCTTGTCAAGATCATATGTGATGCATGTAACACCATGACAACAAAACAAAAGTGAGGGATTTGATGTTGAAGAAGAAAATCATGCTACCTTCTCCAAGGAAAGGGGAAAAATGACATCCAAGAATAAAATTTTATATGCCCAAATTATTCGCTGCTTCTCTTTCTGCTTATGCAACCACGTAGGCCATTTGTACGTGATTAATTCACATTCAAAACCATACTCTTGAGCCATGCGAGGAATCAGATCCTATTTGTTAAGACAGCAAAGCAGAATAGTTCAAGGAGAAAACTGATTAGTTCCACTTTGAAGTTCCCATACAAATGAAACACATTGAGTGGTATGATGGGTGAACGTATAACCTTAAAAGGAGGGGACAGGTAGTTCTTTATGAACCAGAATTTAACTGGACGATGTGTATTCTTTAGAACACTTAGAATCATAATCTTTAGAAAGCGTTCATATCTGTCAAAAATACATCAACCAAAACAAAGTGAAGATTGCATTGTGATGATAGAAACTAATAACTATAACAAAAATAATCTTGTTCCAATAGGTGATAAATAACTCGATCCACATAAAAAAAAGGAAGAAAAAAGTGTGGAGTAATATGCATCTAGAAGTGTTCCTTTTTTTTTTTTTGCACATTTTCAATCAGGTAATTCCATGAAGCTGACTTGTGTTTTCATTTCTTAAAAATTATATAGGTCCAAAATCCTTGCATTAAAAGTGTCCAAAAACAACCCATCGCTCTAATTCCTTCCCTAACTTCCTGATGACTACTCCTCTGTCAAGTCACTAAACAGCAGTAACTACACTGCCTACAGTGATTCTCTTATGACCGTTATTAATTAATATCAACTTAAGGTTCTAATTTCCCAGCATCCAGCTTATTCTTCTTGGCATAGACCCTCCTTAAGACAGCTTCTAAGGGTGCATTTAAAGCACTTATTCAATAAGCTTTTTTTACCACATGAGGAATTTGAACAAGAAACTTATCGGAATGAGATAAGAGTTTATGAGAGGTATAAGTTATTTTCATACGATCAAAAACTTCCCACTAACTCTTCTAAGTACCACCGATGTCTAAAAGACAATGAGATGAGGAGGAAGAAGAAATTTCATTAAGGTGCAGAAAACAGGCAATGTTGTCATAACATAATAAATTGATGGCATGGTACTTTTTTCCTAACAGTTATTTTTTTCCATGCCACATACATGTGACAAACATTCCTTAATTTCCAAAATTCAAAGGAAACTGTAAAGGAATCAACAAGTGCCATTCAGCCATAATTAAAAGCAAATTATAATATCAACTTAATATAAGAGAGCCACTTACAGGTGTCCAGAAGCAATTGAAAATATATTAATAGTTTTTCCACGACGTCCACCCTTTACTTTCTCCTATTATGCGAAAAAGGTTCAGTCAGACTCTGGGAATTTTGGATACTTCAAAATTTATCATGTATGTTGATAATACATGCAATTAGTTGGACACATACCAAGGCTAGTAACAATCAAGGGGTGGGGGCACCCAAAAAGCATGTAAGGGATGACAAAAAATAAACAAACATTAACAAATTTACATAATTATATTAACTAACATTTTTTGTGCTTTGAGTGAGTATTTTTAAAGTATGGAAATATTTTAAATATAAATTAAAAAAAAATTATGATTATTAAAAAGTGATGAAATTGCATGGCTTGATAAGGAATAAATAAAGCAGATTCCCTTATTATCAAGAATGAAGATTTTATTTTTATTCTATAAGAATAAATTAATTAAATAAATAAGATTTCTGAAAATGAAAAATAAATTATGAAAATAAATTTCTTAAATTAACAATTAATTTGCTATGGATTATCCAAATTCAAATGTACAAACTTCAAAATTACAAATAAATTTTTTGCAATAGCAAGTAGAAAAGTTGATAATGACTATATTTAAGCAACAATATTTAAGACAAATAAAGCACTAAAAATGACAAAAAATAAAGTCCCCCTAAATACATCCCTAATGGAAATAGGAGCAGTAACTGTTTATTACATATCCTATAGCTTAGTATTTAGTTGTGTTCAATGTATCTTAGGAAGTCGTGAAATTTTAACTGTTCTCTTGAAAATAGCAGTAGTATTTTATTATCTTTGTCATCATTCTGATTAAAATAAGATCAATCTGCTGAGTGGAAAAAACACTAAGCATATTAAAAGAACACAGTCTTTGTTCCTCTCCGCTCAATTTGTATCTCGTTTCTCATAATCCCTACCACTGATTGTCTTTTATTCACCTAAGATCACATCTATCTCGAGCAAAGCATTGAAGCATAAATACAACACAAATCAGATGAAATTTTTCATAACACATTACCAGGTTTGTCATTAGATGTGTTTTTGATAAATTCTGAATGATATTTTGAAGGAAAACTGTAATATCCTAAATTTTGCAATCAATTATATAAATAAATTTTGTAAGTTATAAATATGTACCGAATATTATGTAGAGTTATTATAAAAATAAAACATGATTTTTATAGTAATTTTGTCTTAAGAAAATTATAAAATAAAATCCAAGGTTAATATTGTGTCAAATAATAATTTAATAATAATTCTTAATAATAAAATTAAATAAATGAATAAATAAATATTTAGAAAAAAAAAAAATCACGAAAAGAGAGAAATGGTATTCAGGGACGGTAGATTTAGATCAAGTAAATAAAACCTTTGAATTAAGTCGGTGAAATAAGGCGGTGGAGAATAAAATTAAAGAAAATTCGAGAAGGACTATAAGTCGGTAAGATAAGTGTATAAATAGGAAGAAATTTGAAAACTTACTTACACGAAAACATACAATTCCTGTCACTTACAAATCCAACAGAGAGGCACCAGAATTCGAGAAGAAGAATTTGAGAGAAAGGAGGAAAAGGGAGCATAAAAAATTAAGAGAATAATAAGATTTTGAAGGAGCCAGGTATGGGTTAGACGTTTAGTTTTATTCATACGAATGTCCGTAATTGGAGATTACTATTCATCAATTGCAAAGTTTGAAATATTGTTGAAATTCTTTCAATTAAGGATGAATTATATAATAAAATTGTTATTTTTAACTTAAATTGAACATGTTTATGGTTTAATTTTGATTTGGAACTAATTTGAATGATTGAAACTGAGAAATTAGAAACCTGGATTTCGAAAATGGCGAACTGGATGAAAATCTGCAAAATTCGCTCAAGCGAAAAATATATCGCTTGAGCGAGGACACTGGAAAAATTTGGGATTCTCGGGTTCTTTATCGCTCAAGCGAAACTTACATAGCTTGAGCGACTAAGGGTCATGTCTCGCTCAAGCGACTGGTGTACTCGCTTGAGCGACGAAGCCTTCAAACAAAAGGGGACTCTCGGGTTCCATCTCGCTCAAGCGACCGGTGTACTCGCTTGAGCGAGCGAAGGAAGAAGAAAGGACTAGGTGGGAATTTTTGCAAAAGATCAAGGGTAAAATAGTCATTTCACATATTAGGGACATAAATGGAATTTTGAAAAAGGTTAAGGGTATAATGGAGATAAAGTCAAACAATATATTACCCCCTCTTTGTTTACTAGGAAAACGATTCAATAAACGTTAGAAGTTGAGGATAGTGCCTTCATCAAAGTTATAGATTATTATCTTATCTTTCCAACACAATTGGAATCATCTTAAAATGAGGTCTAGAACTCAAGATATGGACAAAACACTGAACCCTATGAAATAAATTATTAATAAAAATTGTCTTGCTTAAAACAACTATGAATTGTAATTAAAATTTTGAATATATGAAGGAGATGTTTTTAAGTATTTAATTGATGATAGATTGTTTTGTTTCATACGAGACATAAACATAGTGCATGAAATGTTTTCTGGAAGTCACAGAAAAGTTTTTACAGAAAAGTATTTGGAAATTTCTCTTAAGTTGCTACCAAGGACGGTTGGTAGGAATAATGATGTGTAAAACAGAATTTTTACATTTTTTGTGAGTCAATTTACTATCAAGAGCATCTGGTAGTGAAATATGACTATGAAAATGGCTGGCCAAATGAGACAGAGAATGAATTATTAAAAATTGAGCTACCAGAATCTCTGATAGTAAATGGGGGAGTAGAATAGGTAAGACAGGACCTCTGGTCTATGGGGATGGACCTCTGGTCTAGGGAGTGTTTGGGCATGGGCAATTCCATAAGTGGCCAGTCTTTATTTGATTCCGTGTCGTGGTAGCTTGTCGAGTGCACTGACACTCGACTCACTGTCTACTTGTTCGCGTTTAGTGGGACATTGCCGAATCACGGACAGGGGTGATGTTAAGCTCTGGTTCCACTAGGCACTCAAATGAGTCTCCATGGAGCACTGAGTCAAAAATAATTTTTTTTATTTTGAGTCAAAAGCATGATTTTAAAGTTTTACGTTTGGAGTCACATGTGCATATCATAAACATATTGCATGATAAAATTGTAAATTATTCATGATTTGTACGATATTCTCTATTATGATTCCATGATTTATTTATTTGTTTCTCATAATTAATTTTTAAATTAAATTATATACGGTTGTATATTTATTAGAAGGAATGTTTCATTGGTTGATTTTATCGTATGAATGTTTGCTTTATTTGTTGTGGATAAAATTAAATGTCTAACCCCATAAATATTTCAATTCCAGATGTTGGTGACGTATGATGCAGGAATACATAATTCAAGAGATAGATGTCAGATGCAAAAATCCAGAGCTTAGGATGGGAATTGTATAACATATAAGTATAACTTTATGACTTGTAATATTTTGAAAACTTTGTACTAGAACTTGTTGTTTGATTTAATATAAAACCTTACCTAAATTAATTGTTCACTTAGTATATTTTCTATTAACCTTCTATGAATATTGAAAATATTACTTAGATAATAAATTAGAATTAATAAATGTAATCTGTAAAAGGGGTTACATTAGTGGTATCAGAGCTCTGGTTATGCATCTTTAGGGCTTGTGAGTACAAGTTGAGTAGGAAAATGTTGTTTGTATAGAAAAATTTTAAATATAAGATAGGAATAATTTCTATCACCAGACGTTAACTTAGTGAAATAAACTGTAGGTCGAAATGCCACCTCGACGTGATCCTATGGTCGATGTGGCACAAGCCATAAGGGAAATGGTTGCTGCATTGACTCAGCCAGCTTTGCCCCAGCATCATGCCACTGTAGATAAAACAACTTTAGCCGACTTCAAGAAAAATGATCCGCCATATTTTAAAGGAGAATATGATCCTGAGAAGGCTGAAGAGTGGATTCAGACCTTAGATGATATTTTTGTAGCTATGGAATGTCCGGATGAACGGAAAGTATCCCATGCTAGTTTCCAACTACAAGGTGATGCGAAGGTATGGTGGAAGGCAAGTTTGAAAATGTTGGAAAATAAAGGAGAAAAAGTTACTTGGGAATTATTTAAAACCATGTTTTTAGAGAAATATTTTCCCACCAGTGCAAGGAACGCAAAGGAGGTGGAATTCAATAAACTTTATCAAGGAAGTATGACAATTTCAGAATATACTGCCAGATTTGAATCCTTGGCAAAATATTCCAGATATTTACAACTCACTTCAGATGAAGAATGGAAATGCAAGAAATTTGAAGAAGGGCTCCGATATGAGATTCGAAGGGCAGTTACTCCATTGGGCATTAAATCATTTCCAGAGTTGATGGATAGATGTAAAGTGATAGAAGATATGGACAGGACTCATAGAAACAAGGACATTGGAAATAAAAGTGGTATGTTTAGAGGAGGGCCAATACAGAAGAGCAAAACCAATCAATATCAAAAGCCCTATAGCAAACCTGTACCTCAACAGTTCAAAGGATATAGAGGGGCTGAATCTATTAAAGCAAGTAATAGACCCTTTCAGCAATCAACTCTGCAATCAACTTTGAAATGCTGGAAATGTGGGAAAGGACATTTAACCAAAGATTGTTCCTTACCAGGCCAAGTGTGCTTTGTGTGTGGCAAACCAGGACATTTGGCTCGAGATTGTCCTCAAAACAAGACATCAGTAGCTAGAGAACAAAGGATAGGATTCCAGAAACCTGTAACTAGTGGAAGAGTCTTCACCTTGAGTGGTGCAGAAGCCTCTAAATCTGAAGATCTTATACAGGGTGAAGGTAAAATGGGAGGTAAGTCCTTAACTGTACTATTTGATTCAGGTGCCACTCATTCATTTATTTCTAATGAATGTGTCAAGGATCTGAACTTAGTTGTGACACCTTTGCCTTATGATTTGCTTGTGTCTGTGCCTACTGCTGAACCAACCCTTACTTCTAGAATATGTCTCAACTGTGTACTGACCATTCAAAATAAAGACTTTATTGTAAACCTTATTTGTTTGCCCTTACATAACTTAGATGTTATCCTAGGAATGGATTGGCTATCTCATAACCATATACTAATAGACTGTGCCTCTAAGACCTTAATTCTTCCTGACCTTGATGTTTCTAGATTTAAACCTGCCAAACCAAAAGAGATTTCATTTAAACATGAAATTCAAAAATACATGGTATCCTCTATAGAAGGCAAGGAAAATAAGGTTTCCTTAGACTCTATAGCAGTAGTAAATGAGTATCCAGAAGTATTTCCAGATGACGTTCCCGGTCTACCTCCCGAAAGAGAAATAGAATTTAGTATTGAATTAATTCCTGGAGCTAGACCTATTTCAATGCAACCTTATAGGATGTCACCCTTAGAACTTGCTGAACTTAAGAAACAATTAGAAGAGTTGTTGGAAAAACAGTTTATTCGACCTAGTGTATCACCATGGGGAGCTCCTGTTTTATTAGTTAAAAAGAAAGATGGGAGTTCAAGACTATGTGTAGATTATAGACAATTAAATAAAGTCACAGTAAAGAATAAATATCCCTTACCTCGGATAGATGACTTAATGGACCAACTTAGGGGTGCTACTATATTTTCTAAAATAGATTTGAGATCAGGGTACCATCAAATAAGGGTTAGAAAAGAAGATATCCCAAAAACTGCATTCAGAACTAGGTATGGACATTATGAATATCAAGTTATGCCTTTCGGGGTAACTAATGCTCCTGCAATTTTTATGGATTACATGAATAGAGTGTTTAGATCTTACTTAGATAAATTTGTAGTAGTATTTATTGATGATATCCTGATATACTCAAAAGACAAAGAAGAACATAAAAATCATCTTAGAACGGTATTAAAAATTTTAAAAGATAAACAATCGTATGCAAAATTGTCCAAGTGTGAATTTTGGTTGGAAAAAGTAAAATTTCTAGGTCATGTAATTTCTAAAGAAGGCATAAGTGTTGATCCTTCAAAAGTGGAAGTCTGTATTACAATGGGAACAACCTAAAAATGTGACCTGAGATTAGAAGCTTTTTAGGCTTGGCAGGATATTATCGAAGATTCATAGAAGGATTTTCAAAAATAGCTGGACCTTTGACACAACTAACAAGGAAAAATCAGCCTTTCATTTGGAGTGAGAGGTGTGAACGTAGTTTCCAAGAGTTAAAACACAAATTGACAACTTCCCCAATATTGATATTGCCAAATCCTATAGAGCCATATGAAGTATATTGTGATGCATCATATCAAGGATTGGGTTGTGTGTTAATGCAAAATAAGAGAGTGGTGGCATATGCCTCTAGACAATTAAGACCGCACGAAATGAATTATCCTGCCCATGACTTGGAATTAGCAGCCATAGTGTTTGCTTTAAAAATTTGGAGACATTATTTATATGGATCTAAATTTGATGTATATAGTGATCATAAGAGTTTGAAATATTTATTTGATCAAAAAGAGTTGAATATGAGACAAAGAAGATGGATGGAATTTATAAAAGATTATGATTTCCAGTTATTTTATCATCCAGGAAAAGCGAATGTAGTAGCGGATGCCTTAAGTAGGAGAACTGTTCATGTTTCAACTATGATGATTAAAGAGATGAAATTGATAGAACAATTTAGAGATTTAAATTTATACACTATTAGCGAAAATGATAGAATACAATTAGGAATGATTTCTATTAATAATGAGTTCCTATATAAAATAAGAGATAAACAAGGAGATGATAAGTTTATATTAGAAAAGAGAAAATTAATAGGGACTGATAAAGCTGGAGATTTTAATCTAGGAATGGATGATATATTAAGATTTAAACATAGAGTATGTGTGCCAGATAATAAAGAAATTAAGGACTTAATTTTAGAAGAAGGACATAAAAGTAAATTAAGTATACATCCTGGAGTTACTAAAATGTATAAGGATTTGAAAGAAATGTTTTGGTGGCCTGGAATGAAGAAGGACGTAGCAGAATATGTTGCCCGTTGCTTAACATGTCAGAAAATTAAAATAGAACATCAAAAACCCTCTGGCATGTTACAACCATTAGAAATTCCAGTTTGGAAATGGGATAGTGTATCCATGGATTTTGTGATGGGTTTACCCAAAACTTCTAGAAATTTCAATTCTATTTGGGTGATTGTGGATAGATTAACAAAAACTGCTCATTTCATTCCCATTAATATTAAGTACTCTTTAGATAAATTAGCATTATTATATATCAAAGAAATTGTTAGACTACATGGTGTACCAACTAGTATAGTTTCAGATAGAGATCCCAGATTTGTATCTAGATTTTGGAAAGAATTCCAAAAAGCTTTAGGAAGTAAATTGCATCTCAGTTCAGCCTATCATCCTCAAACTGATGGGCAGACTGAAAGAACCATCCAGTCATTAGAAGATCTTTTAAGGGCTTGTGTATTAGAAGAAAAATCTAGTTGGGATGAAATTTTACCCTTAGTAGAATTTACATATAATAATAGTTATCACTCTAGTATAGGTATGGCCCCTTATGAAGCACTTTATGGGCGTAAGTGTAGGACACCTTTAGTTTGGTATCAGGATGGTGAAAATTTATTAATAGGACCAGATATAATCCAACAAACAACGAATAAGGTAAAAATAATTCAAGATAAGATGAGAACTGCTCAAAGTCGACAGAAAAGTTATGCTGATAGGAGAAGGAAACCTTTAGAATTTCAAGAAGGAGATCATGTATTTTTGAAAGTTACACCTATTACGGGAATTGGCAGAGCTATTAAATCTAAGAAACTTTCCCCTAAATATATTGGGCCTTATCAAATTACAAAACGGGTTGGAAATGTTGCATACCAGATAGCCTTACCACCTTTTCTCTCAAATCTTCATGATGTATTCCATGTGTCACAATTGAGAAAGTACATTTCAGATCCAACACATGTCCTAGAACTTGATCAAGTACAGGTGAAGGAAAACCTCACCTTTGAACCAAGTCCTGTTAAGATAGAACAAAGAAGGATTAAGCATCTAAGAGGAAAAGATATTCCACTAGTTAAGGTTATCTGGGATGATGTTAGAGGCGACGCTACATGGGAACTGGAAGAGAAAATGAGAAGTGAATACCCTTATCTATTCACATAGAATGTATTACAAATTTCGAGGACGAAATTTTAATTAGTAGGGGAGAATTGTAATATCCTAAATTTTGCAATCAATTATATAAATAAATTTTGTAAGTTATAAATATGTACCGAATATTATGTAGAGTTATTATAAAAATAAAACATGATTTTTATAGTAATTTTGTCTTAAGAAAATTATAAAATAAAATCCAAGGTTAATATTGTGTCAAATAATAATTTAATAATAATTCTTAATAATAAAATTAAATAAATGAATAAATAAATATTTAGAAAAAAAAAAATCACGAAAAGAGAGAAATGGTATTCAGGGACCGTAGATTTAGATCAAGTAAATAAAACCTTTGAATTAAGTCGGTGAAATAAGGCGGTGGAGAATAAAATTAAAGAAAATTCGAGAAGGACTATAAGTCGGTAAGATAAGTGTATAAATAGGAAGAAATTTGAAAACTTACTTACACGAAAACATACAATTCCTGTCACTTACAAATCCAACAGAGAGGCACCAGAATTCTGAGAAGAAGAATTTGAGAGAAAGGAGGAAAAGGGAGCATAAAAAATTAAGAGAATAATAAGATTTTGAAGGAGCCAGGTATGGGTTAGACGTTTAGTTTTATTCATACGAATGTCTGTAATTGGAGATTACTATTCATCAATTGCAAAGTTTGAAATATTGTTGAAATTCTTTCAATTAAGGATGAATTATATAATAAAATTGTTGTTTTTAACTTAAATTGAACATGTTTATGGTTTAATTTTGATTTGGAACTAATTTGAATGATTGAAACTGAGAAATTAGAAACCTGGATTTCGAAAATGGCGAACTGGATGAAAATCTGCAAAATTCGCTCAAGCGAAAAATATATCGCTTGAGCGAGGACACTGGAAAAATTTGGGATTCTCGGGTTCTTTATCGCTCAAGCGAAACTTACATAGCTTGAGCGACTAAGGGTCATGTCTCGCTCAAGCGACTGGTCGTACTCGCTTGAGCGACGAAGCCTTCAAACAAAAGGGGACTCTCGGGTTCCATCTCGCTCAAGCGACCGGTGTACTCGCTTGAGCGAGCGAAGGAAGAAGAAAGGACTAGGTGGGAATTTTTGCAAAAGATCAAGGGTAAAATAGTCATTTCACATATTAGGGACATAAATGGAATTTTGAAAAAGGTTAAGGGTATAATGGAGATAAAGTCAAACAGTATATTACCCCCTCTTTGTTTACTAGGAAAACGATTCAATAAACATTAGAAGTTGAGGATAGTGCCTTCATCAAAGTTATAGATTATTATCTTATCTTTCCAACACAATTGGAATCATCTTAAAATGAGGTCTAGAACTCAAGATATGGACAAAACACTGAACCCTATGAAATAAATTATTAATAAAAATTGTCTTGCTTAAAACAACTATGAATTGTAATTAAAATTTTGAATATATGAAGGAGATGTTTTTAAGTATTTAATTGATGATAGATTGTTTTGTTTCATACGAGACATAAACATAGTGCATGAAATGTTTTCTGGAAGTCACGGAAAAGTTTTTACAGAAAAGTAATTGGAAATTTCTCTTAAGTTGCTACCAAGGACGGTTGGTAGGAATAATGATGTGTAAAACAGAATTTTTACATTTTACTGTGAGTCAATTTACTATCAAGAGCATCTGGTAGTGAAATATGACTATGAAAATGGCTGGCCAAATGAGACAGAGAATGAATTATTAAAAATTGAGCTACCAGAATCTCTGATAGTAAATGGGGGAGTAGAATAGGTAAGACAGGACCTTTGGTCTATGGGGATGGACCTCTGGTCTAGGGAGTGTTTGGGCATGGGCAATTCCATAAGTGGTCAGTCTTTATTTGATTCTCGTGTCGTGGTAGCACTGTCGAGTGCACTGACACTCGACTCACTGTCTACTTGTTCGCGTTTAGTGGGACATTGCCGAATCACGGACAGGGTGATGTTAAGCTCTGGTTCCACTAGACACTCAAATGAGTCTCCATGGAGCACCGAGTCAAAAATAATTTTTTTATTTTGAGTCAAAAGCATGATTTTAAAGTTTTACGTTTGGAGTCACATGTGCATATCATAAACATATTGCATGATAAAATTGTAAATTATTCATGATTTGTACTATATTCTCTATTATGATTCCATGATTTATTTATTTGTTTCTCATAATTAATTTTTAAATTAAATTATATACGGTTGTATATTTATTAGAAGGAATTTTTCATTGGTTGATTTTATCGTATGAATGTTTGCTTTATTTGTTGTGGATAAAATTAAATGTCTAACCCCATAAATATTTCAATTCCAGATGTTGGTGACGTATGATGCAGGAATACATAATTCAAGAGATAGATGTCAGATGCAAAAATCCAGAGCTTAGGATGGGAATTGTATAACATATAAGTATAACTTTATGACTTGTAATATTTTGAAAACTTTGTACTAGAACTTGTTGCTTGATTTAATATAAAACCTTACCTAAATTAATTGTTCACTTAGTATATTTTCTATTAACCTTCTATGAATATTGAAAATATTACTAACTTAGATAATAAATTAGAATTAATAAATGTAATCTGTAAAGGGGGTTACAAAAACTAATAAGAGTAAATGAATCTTTTAAAAAGGGACAGGGTGAAAAAAAACTCACTGTTGCATTGGTTTCAGAATTTTTAGGATGTTCACCACTACCAATGAGACCAGAAGCCCATTTCAATAAATTAGAATTCCAGCCACTTCCCTGCAAAGAAATATGCGAGGATTTGCACTTGCTTTTGCATTTAAAGGATAATGTTTTCTTTCTTTACTTTGACACAAACAATTTAAAAAAAAAAAAAAACTTTTAAATGCAAGTACTCACTTTCTTCTTATCTTGTGGATCCTCATCATCATCAGAAATCAACAATTTCTCATGTTCCCTGCCCTTTCTTTTCACTACGTCCATATGAACTACTTTACCCCGCAAATCATTAATAGTAATGAGTTTTGATGACTGTTTATTCTGAATTCCATCAGCACCTTCCTTCAAAATATAGAGCTCAGAACTTCTTCCAGGAGCAAGCTGCAAAAACCAAACCCCAGGAGAGACTTTCATTTGCCAATATCCAAGATTAGCCATCACAATGGTATCAACTAAATGGGGTGTAGTTTTGGTTCCAAGAATCAGCTGAAGACCTCGAGGAGGTTCGTGATCTTTCTCAGAGCAATGACCTAATATATGAAAAAATGAAACGAACAACAATGGATTCTTAGAATGTATTACTTAACAATTAATGCTTTATTATGATGATATAAAAAGAATTACCATCGTGCATATTTAAATAAACAAAATGCAATTTTACCTGTGAGGACAAGAGCTTCAAGCTCAAAAACTGCTTGCAATGTTCTTGTGTCACCAAGGTTCTCAAGCAGAATGTTATCCAGGTCATGACTGCAGCATGAGAAATCATAATAAATATTATCAAGAGAATTAAATTTCAGAAAAGTAGCATACCTTATGACAATTATGAAACCAACTCAAATTCAGAATCTTTAGACACAGGCAAGCATTCATTCTTCTTTGCAGCAGACATCATTTGAAAGTACAGGAGAAGTGTTTATTCAAATTTATCACATGCTTCTATATTATCAAGGAAAACAGTCTTTTTCAGGCAAAGTATAACAGCATCAAATATGTCTAGAATAGTTTATCATTGAAGTCATTGAAGAAGAGATTATAAGTGAATTAAATTTCAAAAAGAGGGAGGATGTCAATGTGATTTACTCCAACATCAGTCTTTTATCTCTCCCTACTTCCACACAAATAAATATAAAAAAAAAAAGGTGAATCAAGATATCACTAAATTAGCATACATTCTTGTACATATGAAGTTATTCATGAGCCACTACCAACTAGCTCAATCTTAGGGTACCGTGTACAGGCCCAAAACTCCTAAAATGTTTTGCTGTTAGTGGAGCCACGTCAATGATTTTATATCCAATGAATGTTAAGGATAATACATACACAGCAATAACAGGCTCAACAAGCCAAGGTTCTGGAACATCAAGATTCATGGTGAGTGTCTTAGACAGTGGCATGTTAGCGAAAAATGCTTTTGGGCCATTGATTGAAGAGTCAACACTGCTAAAATCATCCTGCAAAAGTAATAAAAACCTAAGAACCCAAACCTCAAATCTATTCTGGAATTATCTATAAGCCATAAGTGCAATATATACCATTGATGGTACAACATATCTGTAGTAGTTCTTCAGAGGAAGATCAGCAAGGGAACTCTGAAATGCAACATTTTTGGTAATAAATCTCAGTCAAAGGATCAATATAACCAAATGTAGTGCAATGACAGGAGATTTATGATACTTGAACTTTTAAAAGGAATACAATTGTTTCTTGAGACAAACGAGTTTCCACTATATTGGAAAAAACCAAGTTTCACATCAACTATAGATAGTGTTAAAATACAATATATAAGTGGGGATGATCCTTATCTTAAAAACCGATTTCGTAGGATTAAGTTAGGTCTAAACCACTTTTTGAAATGGTATCAAAGTCTATTCTAAATCCATTAAAAGGGTCACTTATTATGTTATACAATACCAAGGTCCAATAAAACTGGATGTGAGGGGGTGTATCCAGAAAAATTCAAGATCCCCATCAACTAGAGATAATGCCAAAGTACAATAGATAAATGAGGACAATTCTCATATTACTTCTAGTCTTATAGGGTTGAGTTTAGGTTAAACTCACTTTCTATGACACTACAACGGTGAAGTCTTGAGAGGACCTCCATGATTGGAATAAAGACAAAATATTGTACTCTTAATTTAAATTATATTTTCCAAATTCCAGATGACAGAAAGAGACAAAAATTACAATTTTTTTTTCTTTATTTTTATTCAGAAGGCCTAAGAAAACAATTAAAGAAGGAACACGCTTCATAAAAGAGGATCAGAATATTTAAAAAATTTAAGTGGTTATAGAATTATAGATATCAACAAACCAATGGATTCAGAACAATCCTCATGCTGGGTTGGATGTATTTCCACAAAACTCGAAGAATTCCAGACAACTTCTGACTGGTAGGACTTAAAGGATCGAGACAAGCATCAATGTGAATGCTAGAATTTTCATTACGTAGAATAATAGCACTGCAGAAAACAATGGTATTTAAATTTTTAAAATCATATAAACCTCAAGAATAATAAATTCAAGCAGGATTCATTCCTTTCCACTTGTAATTCTATCTAAATTGAGTATAAAGTAATTAAACAAAATTACCTATGTTGGTCATTCAAAATCTCAAAACGAGCACTCTCAGAACTTCGCTCCCTCATAGCCATTGAAGATGATACGGCCATGACAATATCACTAATGAATTTGCTACAAAAATACATAAGAAAATATTAAAGCATTGTATTTTTTTCGGAAAACAAATAAAGCTTGGACAACTACAAATAATATTTGCAAATTTTATCCATCAATGCCTGAAAAAGAAACTGATATAATAAATGCTTCACGAACTTCTGTAAGGATTTCTCAACAATTAAACAAACTTTAATTTCAGGTATGATTGAGGACTGCAAAGAACACAGACTAAAAGAGCACAGACTAAAAATAGGTAACAGACAATAAAAGTGTTGTTAAACTTGCATTTGTTCTAAACTACTATTTCCCTCTTAATGCAGGAATCACGTTATGTTTGTCTTATTTGCATAAAGCTCAGACGACCATGTAAGTGAAATGTACGTATGGTCCCCAAATGTAGTCAGATGTACTTATTGATGAATATAGGTGGTGGAGATGTTTTATGCGGGAATCTGGTTAGAGTTTATTATGTCATTGCATTGCATACAAATAGACTATAACCAGATATTCATTGCTAATTTACTTTTTGGTGATACGTATGTAACACTTTTAGGTACCTCTGGTACCATTATTATTAATATAATACCCTTCTTTGCTGAGCAAAAAAAGCATAGGCCCCAGGAATGCTAATCTGGATAACCAATCTGTGAATGGAGATGAGAATGGGATATGATTACTTGCATAGAGAAAATAACTGGTGTGAAGTAATGCATGCACATAGTCAATTACTTAGAAAATGATTACATTCTTTCATACAAAAGAATGTAAAATGAAAGTATGATGGGAGGATGATAGATTTAACACCAAGCAATAACCAAGAATACAGATCCAAAAATAAATAGAGAAAAGATCAAGAAACCTTGTCAGCATGTCAGGGTCAACATCCTGCCATTTTACTTCTTCAATGATTTCCAAAATGTGTTTTGTCCTCTGCTTAAACTCTATTGATTCGAGAAGAAGCAGATCAGAACTCAAAAATGTGTGTTCATCGATAGGATAAGTTACCTATAACACATAAATGCTCAGGTTAACCCAGGATAACAGACAGAGATCTCATCAATGATGAAAAACTAATCAAACTTTAATATCATGCACGGACACCGTAGAAATTGAGTACTCTATGAAATAATCAGAGACCAAGGCAAACTTACCCTTCCATTAGTAAAGACAGCATTAAAACCAGATTCAGACCCAAGTAGCCTATGCAAAAATGTTTCCACCTGACAGCAAGAAGCTCTATTAATACAGGTTTCCAAGATTACCAATGAAAAATAGCCAGGCTGCAATTGACTGTAGAACAGTGGAAAAATCCATAAAATAAATAAATGAAGGGGAGAGAGTAAGATCACCATAGAATGATTTCTAGAAGGTACTAGGATCAAATGAATACACGTAAAGGTAAAATGTGAATGGGAAGCATTGATGGGTCAGATGTGCACCCAAATGTGATTATCTAAATGGCAAACCAACCAGAAATACCTTGCTCAAATGCCTTCTCACTTCATCAGCAGAAAATTTTGGGAGGGTGGATCTATAGCCCTCAGAGGGTAACCCATTCAACTCAGCAAGCTCACAGACCTTATCAATAAATATTTGGGTCCCTTCAACTTCCACCGCTGATGTGAGGAAGTATTTTTGCTGATAGAGTACGCACAACTGATCCAAGAAGTCTAACACATTTTTCTTATGACTGCATAAAACCATGCGTTCACACAATCCATATAAAACTATGCTTAAACTTCAAAAAGTAACTGCAGAATCAAAATACTAATAAATCAAAGGTAAACTAATTCTACAATGAAAAAACAAACCTATATGAAGATAAAGTGATTTCAAAAACCTTCACAAGAAGGAGGCTTAATGAATCTGTACTCCGATTGGCATTAAATAGAAGACCTATACGAGCATCTTTTGACCCTTCTCTCTGTAGCATAATGTGGAAACAAAATAAAAAAATGTTCAGATTCAGATATACTAAATAAGTGGTGGTCCAACTCTTGATGTGCTAGGAGAAAAAGCTAAAAGGAAGAATGTTCAACAGAATGCAAATCAATATTAACCAGGTAATTTAAGCCTTGGTGAAGTAAATGCAACCCACTCCCTGAAGTGATATCAACAGCAAGAAGATGTGTCACGGGCTTCAACTCATCCATTGCTGGATTGCATACAAACAATCACATGGTAAGACAAAAACAAAAATGTAAGAGTGAATCTATTAATTTCTAACATCTCAACTACTTACTTCCAGCAGAATGCAAGTAATCAATGTCATTCAGTATAGACTCCTCTTCAGTAAAAAATGCAGACAGAGATATGAACCTTGGTTTACCATTAGAAATAATCTATACACCAAATACAAGTTCGTTAGCAAAATATCATTGTACAAGCTTCCCCTATGATGCAAATTATTAATACTATACCCGAGGATTATAACGTTGAATGCCAGCTTCGGACAGGAACTTGGCTAATACATCAGTATGTGGTTTTATTTGTCCAAAATATACCTGCTCCTGTATTCTCTGAGTCTCATCATTCAAGGCATTCATTATTGCCTCCTGGTAAAAGCAATTGCAAATGTATAAGTGGCAGAAAAACATGTTTTTATTACCATTCTATTGTGACGACACATTGACATCAATTATAGTTAATAATGAAAAGTGACTGCTTGAAACAAAAGTTGAGCATACAATGTAAACTCAAAGTTAAATAACACACTACTAAACTATATTTGGATCCTTCGTACCGTAGGATGCACACTATAGATGTGAAAGTTGTTAATTGTCAGGATTAAAGTTTTAAAAAGTCAGTTACAAAATTTTTAGGGCAGCTACCTTAGAAAAGTATATATTCAAAAGTCACTTTAATTGCTATTTCTATTTTCTAGCGATCCAAACTTTTATAAGAATTCCTCAATCTACAATGTTTTATGAACTTCCCTCGCCCATAATGGCAGAGTAGCTTCTATACCTTAATGTGATGATTGATGATTTGCATATATTTAATATAAAGTATATCCCAGCTGCTTTGCTTGACTAAGGATGAACCTGAGCCCAACCCTAACACACCCATTTCCACCTTTTGGAAAAAAGAAGACTTCCAGTGGCAAGTGATGCGGAATGATGGCAGCAATAACAAAAGATTGGTAGAGGAAAACATTCAAATTGGTACCTCAGTTGGATCAATAACAAGTCCATTCATCAGCAGAGAACAATGAGTATTAGACAATCCAAGCTTAAATACAAGCATGGAGCTTTCTTGTGACAATTCCTTCAACTCTGACTCCTTCTCCAGCTTTAATAATATCTCATGTGGTGGGGATTTTACCTTTGGCCTATTGAAGAATAGAGGGAATAATGCAGATATAAACACAGAATGTTACCAAAAAAAAAAAAGTAGAACTGTCATGTTAGAGAAAGGTCAGAACCACTGTAGTTAACAGAAAAGGCCAGCAACACTCACAATATTGTTTCAACAAATGCCCCTTCAACATGGTGCAGTTCAAGATGACCATCATCTGATTCAATGCGTAATTTGTTAACCTACAAAACATGTACAATAATGTTCTTTCAGTTTAATTTCAAACCAGACTAGTTCTATATGACTCAATAATATCAACAAGGTACTGACAAAAGACCATATATATGATATAGTCATATCATTTTATCCATACTACAAAAAGTTTGTTAAACTGGAACCTTGGAGACAAAATATGTGCATATTGTATTAAAGCATTAGGATTATCTTGTTTTCTATGTTAATGGGGAGGGGAGAAGTCCTTGAAGTTGTTACTAGTTAATCATATAGAAAAAGTTTAAGAGCTACAGAAATTAAAAAAAAAAAAAAAAAAAAGGTGAACGAAGGGGTGGGGATTTTAAATTTTGAATCGCATCAGGAAACATGACACATTCCAAAGTCTGAACTTAGACAGGTAATTGCAAGATTGGCGGATTCATATGCCTGTGTCAACATATAGCTACAGCTTTCAATTTTCTCCCCATATGACTCTTCTGGATTTCAATCATGTTAACATAGCATATAAATATTTCTAATGGCACTAAACAGTAAACAGGAGATAACTAACACTGAAGACAAAATCATACATTGATTAAAAACTCAAAAGCTAATTGAGTGCTGTGGTTCCCCTTGATATAGTTGAAGAGACATATAATCTGAAAAGTGGAACAGCAAAAACAACATATCATAAACTTGCCAATAAAATTTCCTGAGAAAATTGTTATATACATTTCTGAACATTTAAAAGTGAATATTACCTTATCAGATATATCCTCAAATTTATCTCCATCCTCTTTGGCAGAATGGTTCTCTAACTCCATGATGTATTTTGAAGAATACAGCACAATCCCAAATCTCACAGGAAAATCACTCTCATACAATGACATGATCATATCAATGGACTGAAAGGTTCCAAATAATAATGCACGCAATGAGAGATTTCACTCAGAAACACTAGGTTACAAAGAACAATGTGAAACTGTTAAGCTTTAGGAAATAAACTTGCCTCAAGACCACAAATTGTTGCTGGGTCAAGAACAAAAACAGCATGGAAAAGATTTTTACGGATGTAACGTAGCTGCCCAGGGAAGACCGGCATCAAGATCTAAAAAACAGAAAAGGTTGTGTTTCAATTAATTTAAAGCAGGGATAATTTGAAAATAATAATATTGTCCAGTTTTAAAATCAAAGTTAGTTAACCTCGTTTAGATTGCTCCTCCACCTTTTGTACTTGGCATCTTCTTCCAGGTTGTTGAGATAATGTACATGAGTAGTACGAAAATCAACACGAAACATACTGGACTCTGGAGGAGGTAAAGTTGATAGCAATTTCTGCGCAATACTAGGAGGTATCTGCAATTACTGGGATTACTATTACATTCTAAATATATGTTAAAGCATCAATCAAGTCCAAAGTATCTATGTCATTTCTCACAAAAGATACACAAACACACAGTGAGTTATAAACATAAATGGAAGGATACAAATACTTAACAGTTAAATTTTTATTCTTCCAGCAGCAGATTTTTTCAACCAAAGCAATGTCATCAACTACTTCACTTAGTTCCCATTTTACAACATTTTTTCCCAACTCTTCTTAGGTGAAGATTGTTGATTACATGAAATGACAATGTATTGGGATGATACCTAAAGAAACAATTACTAAGTTAGGTGTAAGTAATAGGGTCCATATTAATGCAGCAGACAATATTTAATGTGTCCATATTAATAATAGGGTCAGTAAACAATTAAGCTAGAAATTAATCCAATACTAAAAGTATGCAAAAATGAAGATTAAATGCCATTCACCTTCAATTTTGAGAACTGATCAGCCAACAACAGATCCTGATGAACCAAGTCAATCAACCTAATGAAAGGTAAGAATAATAAAAATATCAAAAGTTTGACAATTTTTCATTTAACTTTAAGTTTATCCATGTAAGTAAGTTTGAAACAAACTACAGAAAACCACAATTTTGCATGTTTGAAATCAAGCTTAACATGATAAATTATAAACTCCATATGCCAAGAAGGCATTTTAGTGCAGTTGGATATGCATTAACTTTTCAATAGTCATTGTCCACATTTACAATCAAAGATTGGGACAATATGTCTGGCAAAAGGCACCAAAAATAAATTACAAACAAATTAGGAAGTGCACTGAGAAGTGACTCAAAACAAAGAAAAATCCTCTATTGTAGTGTATAATCGAGGAAAAAATGAGAAACAATATGAATGGAGCAAAGCACCCTTCTCGAATATTAAATAGGAAAACAACTTAAAATGCTTTTTCTGAGGAATAATTTCACCTCCCAGCCTGGCCACTGTCTCCTCCTCTCTGCTCTCCCTTTTTTTCCTTTTCTCCCCCCTCCAAATACCCACTCTCTCCAACTTCCTGGATGATTCCCATATCTCTCTGACCAGTCTCCTTGCATCAGCTGCCTTTATGCCCACCACTCTCTTTCTTTTCCACTTCATTTGTGGCCCTTTCATTTCCACACCCCTTCTTTTCACTCTCCTTTTTATATACTTTCACTATGGGGCTATCATTTACGAAAACTATAGAAGAAATATATCTGACTGTTTCATTTGGCATGTTCACACTTCAGGCTTATTTATAATAACATATTACAGTATAACAGAATCAACCATAAATACATAAGAATAAATCAACCCCTAAAATTGTGGCAACCCCATCCCTAATGTACCGTAGTCTCTATTTGCATATATTTAACATGTGTTAAATATACTATCTATCACTTTACTTCAAGCTATAACATATATGTCATATGAGACATGTTTGTTGCAAATGTAGTCACACGAGAGCCTATGACTGAGTGAACAGTGTAACTAGTTAGTTAGTTCATTCATGAAAGACTGGATTTCATATAATGTGAAGTGCAGCTTGATTGTCACATATAAGTTTTGTATCCTATCCTAATTAGTTGTTGCAATAGTTGTATAAGTCATGTAAGCTTGCATGTAGATGCTTCCTTCACATGATATTCAGCTTCTGCATTAGATCATTCAAATATGTTTTGCTTCGTACTCCTCCAATAAGAACATGATATCCAAAAGGGAAACTTGACAGATGGTGATTCTACCCAGTCAATATTAGAACAACAAGTGATTGTGACATTGTTGTTAACTTATTACGATAATCCTAGTCTTGGTGCATTGTTTATGTACTGAAAAATAAGTGTGATAACATCCCAATTACTATCATAAGGGGCATTCAACACTAGCTTACCATGCTAACTACAAAGGTGATGTCAGGTAGGGGTCAATAACTTGTATACGCATTCGAGTTTACAACTCTAAATAGAGAAAAAAGTTAAAATAATTATTTTTTAAAATGTTTTCACTTTAGGAACTTATGTTTAATGAATTTATGTATGATTTGGTCATTTATGTAGTTTGTTCTTGTTTTGTACTATTACATTTTATTTGTGTGGTTTGCTACTTTATTTTATTATGGAGTTGAAATGTTGAACTATTGATGTTGAAGAGTATTATGTTATGCATATATCATTAATAGGTCTTTTCAATATTATCTTACTTGAGAAAACTTATTTAGGGTTTGATGCAGTGACCAAAGGCACTGATACATTGTATTTATAGAAAAAGGGGTACAATAGAGAGGATATAGACCTCATCCCAAACCCTTAACCCTAGTCTAAGGAACATTGAAAAAGAATACTAAAAGATACATAAACAACATATCTCAACAATCTTTTTACATTAAGCAATACTAATTTTTGAGTGAAGTCTATGAGTTTATATATAGACTCTGGAATTTGACAATATTGGTAAGAATTCTTGCTAAACAGTAATCTAGAGGCCTCAGCAATGTAAAATAAGCACAATCCAATAGCCACAGCCACAAGCCCACAACAAGCTCAACAGCTTTGGAAAAATCCATATTTATAAAGCAGGTCTCAAAACCACAACAATAACTCTCTAAAATAATAATTAGCCAATTAAAGCATATATAAGTGTAGAAAAAAGGGTCCTTGAACTCAATAACTAGCTATCTTAAATGAGGAGTTCCAATAGATAACTATAAGCTATCTTGGATAGGCACAATCAGAATAAACAGAAAGTGAAATATAAATGGACCTTGATCTAAAACTTCCAAGCTTTATTATTCACAACGAAAGAACCATCAGGATGCAATACCATCATTTTTTTCATATGATTATATTATAGAGAGAAACAGTAACCTCAGGCTACAACACAGGTGCAAGCATGAAATACCAACAACAAATAATATCTCAACCGTATAATATGAATAATATCAGCAGGAGAAAAAATATTACAGATAAAGGTCAACATCTTCAACATTGACTAAAGCACCATTGATAGCCATTAAAGACTTGCCAGGTGGGATCATCCGCTGGTTAGCCATTATTTCATCTCGGACAGAATCGTCAAGCTGTTGCACATCACAGTTCCATAAGAACAATAAACAATTACTTGGGAGGAAACTGACTTATGTTTAAGCATTCAACACAAGTAACAAGGTTATTTACCTTCATGCGAGACAAAGAAGAAACTATGTTAGGGAAATTTTGATTTATATCCTGCATTGACTGTAGTGGATCAGAGGCACGGACTATTCTCTGTACAGTTTGATGCCCTAGATCTGTTATAATTAAAATATATATTAATGCACAGTTCAATAAACCTCACTAAACTGAAAATAAATCATCAACCAATATCAATTATCACCAAAAAGAAAAAGTTACAGAAATACCTTTCAGTTCCCAAACATCAAGTGTATCTGATACAGTTGATGACAATAGATAATCCCTAAAAGTCATGATCTCATATGTTAACTCAGGTTTCCGCTCCTGTATGTGAACACAAATAGTTAAATTCATATGTATAAACAACAAATTTTAAATCTCTACGTCAATTTATTGATACCAAACAGATTTAATAGAAAATGTCATCATTACTCATCAAATATGTAGAACCAAGGTAACATTATGCACCCTGAATAAGTATAATAATTGAGAGGAAGTTACAGATGTTTTGAATTCAAAATAGCCAGCAATACATGAATGGTTAGAGCATATTAGCATGCGTGAGAAAACAATCAATTCTAGATAAACCATTTCAAGTCTCAACAATTAGGTGAATTGGGGTGGTCATCATAGATAAACTAAAAGAAGGCCTTTTTCCAATGTATTCTCCAAACTCCAGTGCGATGCAGTCGCCATGCACCCTGTATATTCTGGTTATGTTTCTATTTTTTTATCTTCATTTCTTTCTCTCTCATTATTTTATTTCGGACCCTGCAAAGGCTACACTTTAAACATATAACATCTAATGTACTAGCGGTTTTCCTTTCACACTTTCAACAATAGCACCAAAAGCCTTATGCCACAAAGTAAGGTTCACTACATGAATCACATGATAACAAAAGAAGCATATAGAAGTTTAAAACCAGATTCCCTGGTTAATGTTGCTCAAACGAGCACATATCAATTATGAAAATAGGAAACTAAAGATATGTTGTATGACAGAATCTGGCACCTAAAGACATCCTTTCTAATTTAATTCTATACAAATAACAGAATTACTTGATAGAGTCTAAAAATATTATTTTCTTCTTACAAGTGTATGACAAAAAACAAAGTATTTGACTCCTCTAAAGTGAATGGACTGCACTTTGGCGAATAAAGTACAATAATAACCATTAATAAAAAATAAACAATTGCGATTGTAATTAACTTCAACAATTATGAGTGCGCTTTATTAACCTTAAATCAACAATAGTGAGTGCACTTTATTCTCTAGTGTACACCTCAATTTAGGGGAAACAAATCCAAAATAAAATATAGGTGACATTTTACACACCAGAATTTTAGAGAATATGAATCCTCTGACTTCTTGGCTAAGATCTTCAGTGTGAGGATCCTCCAAAGTCACACCTGCAACCCACAACAAAATTAATAATGGAATTATTCAAGCAACCTATTCCTGTAATTACAGAAAATTTCCTTTGCCATTTTATTTTGATGAACAATGCATAATAAAGACCAATAAATTTGTAAACCCTGGATTAATTAAAATTAGGAAATATTTCTTTCAATTATCTGTTTCCGAAATCAATAATCAAATTTCATAGGATTATCAAACTTGAAAAGTCAAAGCCAGAATAACAGGAGTAGAAGTTGAGAGTTAGGACATATTACCTACAAAATAACATGAAAAAGGAAAGTAAGGCCGAAGAGAGAGAAGTTTCATTATGGGGATTAAGTAAAAATATTACCAAGCTCTACAAATGAAAACATTGAAATGATACACAGACGTTAAAAGAAGAAATACATACTGTCTAGTTTCTACAATAATATGACACTTAAAAATTTATGACCTTAAAAAATGAAAAGGATAATAAAGCAATTACAATTCATTGTCACCTACTTTCTAAAAGAAATTGCACCTACACAAAAAATTTAAAACCTTGTGAATTCTCAACCTTTTTTAATTGTACTGTCGTCCATGGCCTTATATTCCATATTCTTAAAAACAAGTTCCACACCATAACCACCCAAGTTTACTGACTCGCTTGCACCAACAGAGCCACAGTGGCCAAAATTTGCTTCACATCCAGCTGGCAACACTGGTCTCAATACATAATTAATTTTTCCCTGAAAAAATTCGGACTATGTGTCAACATTTGAAAGGGAAACAAGAAATGTCTAGAATGATTACAAGAATGTACTCGGAAAATTCCAAAACGGAAAGTCTAAATTAAAAACATTTACCCCGAAGGAACCATAAGTACTTATGGTTCTTGTTGCTAGCACCAATTATAATTTCTTCATGAGGATGAATTTGTCTTATCAGAAAATAAATAACAATAGGAATGGCTATTTTCCCTTCATTTTAAACACCCCGAACTGGGATTCTCCCTATTTTTTATTATCTTAAAGGTAAATGAATAGTTATGGTACGCATCCTCTTTGTACAACAGCAGTGTTGTTATAATGTTTTTATGCAACAAGCCAGTAGTTACAGAATATAATGCAATATTCATTAAGCACCATAAACAGAAAGCTAACAAATGGACCTGTTGAGCAGCTCCAACCAGAGCAGCATGAAACTCCTTAAAGCAAACCGTCCCAAGTGCGCCATAAAGTATAACAAATGGACTCCCAACACTCGAATCAAAATGAACATGATCAAAATCAAACAGTTGCGGTCCCTGAATAGAACCACCCACCCTGACGATAAACAAGTACCCATTTGAGAGCAATATACTAATAATTAAGAACACAACTTCAAAAACTGAAACAAACGAGAACACGAGCAGTGGCATAGCACTCACTGCTTCTGAGGGATTTGAAGCCACAGGAGCAGTTCAGGTACATCGAAAAACAAACTGTCACCAGTGTCCACCCAACAACACTTTCCTCCGGGGCTCTGGAGGCTTACCCCAACATGCAAAGGGTCTAGTTTGTTAATTTCAGCGTGGCCGTGAGACGAAAGAGAATCGAGAGCTAACTGGCGGTAAAGCACGAGAGCAGGGGAAGCTGATCTGAGAATAAGAGAGAACTCAAACAACGACGCCAGTGGCTCTTTCAAAAGAGGGCGCGAATGTTGCAGAATTTTGTTTACGCAACTTTTGGCGGAATGAGAATGAGCGTCGCCGTGATCAGCATGGAGCCAAGCGTGAATGAAGCTCCAGAAAAGGCGTGGCTCTTCTTTGGACAACAACTCGCTGCGAATTGAAACATAAGTAAAAAGATTAGAATGGTTTGATCGGTGAAAAAGGAGAGTGTGAATTGAAATCGAAATCAAAATCGAAGCGAAAACAGCGTACCCGGCTTCCAGAAGAAGAGGAGTGCCGAACCACTTAGCGCGAAGAGCCGTTTGAACATTTTTGGGAGTCGGGGTGTGAGCGGAAGCAATTCCGAGGACGAGAATGAGAATGAGAAACGAAGATGCAGATCTAAATGCCATTACCGTTAGTTAGGGTTTGACATTAAGACAGAAAGTGAAGTGAATGAGATCACGCAGCTCTCAGTGCGGAGGCGATGACTCGATGTGTTGTTGTGTGGAAAGATGGAGTCAGTCAAGAAAAACACTCACCACTCCCACGTTCTCCTTAAACTCTTTTGTTCTGCCCTTTCCGCACGTACGTACAATTCACAAACCTTTCACCTTTTTTTACCTTTTACCGTGTCCCTGCTCTTACCACGAGGAAAACATAGTTTCACAGTTTCTCAAATCAAACATTCATTCAATAACTCATTTTTTATTATTATATTATTAGATAGACTTATAAAATAATTTTTTTAAATAAAGTAATTATGTAAATATAATTGTTCTTGGTACTTTTCTCATAATAAATTGTGATCATCTCTTAAATTAAAAAAAAAATGTTGTTAAATCCTTGATCTTCCATAATTTTTAAAATTGAATTATTATTTTTCTAGCAGCTCCAAATCGTTATAAACTAATTCTAGAAACCCAATTACAAAATTTTCATAATAAGATCCAATCATTATATTTTAGTTCATGAACTTCAAAAAAAATTCATGGTCTACTAATGTGTTAATAGTAAACTAGGAATACAAATTTTAACATGGAAAAGTTTAAAAAAAGATAGAGTTTAAACATCTAAAACATAACAAATACCTAATGGTAAGCACATGGTGTTATGAAGCACCTCAGCCCTGGGTTTAAACAAAAATGAGATTAAACAATCTCAAAAAAATATTAGTGTAATTAATTGTGTTTTTTAAGATAATCATAATTTTCTTCACTGCACAAATTCTTAATTGCTCATGACATTTGTTCTTTATATATATATATATATATATATTATAACATCATGTGAAAATGTAAAGTAAACAAAATCTAGTCTTGTCCATATATTTGAAAGGGATTAGTCTCAAAATATGAAAAATAAAAACCGGTATGATTTCTGGTTTTTACAGAGAGAACAGAACTCCAATTCCAATGCGTTGATAAAACATCAAAACAATGTACATATTTTGTACAGAATTTTTACAAGATCTGCAGAGTTATATATCAAAACAGCTCATAATATATTCCAAAACTGTTTTTACAGGGGAAGAAGAGCAAACGCAAAAAAAAAAAAAAATGCTCTTGCTCTGATGAACAGCTGCATACGAAAAAAAACAATATGCTAGATTCTGGACTTGGAAATCCTTTTGAAGAAATTAGCCCTCGTTAATGGACCTGTTTAAACACAGTGAAATTATAATTATGCACATAAATCTAAAATAAGATAGCATAGAAAAATTAACATAGAAAGAAGAAACATGGGAGACTTGGTGGAGGAATAAAGAAATTGAGAAAACACCTTAATATTTTTCTTTATATACAAGAGTTTTTATTTGTGACTTTGTTGTACAAGAAAATTGAGACGAAAATAAATGAAAGAGGAAAATGCAACCTCCTTTTTACAAGACATTTTTCCTATGTCCTAAGTTCCTATACTATACCCTATCCTCAGCTATTTAAATGACCCTTAGCTTCCTTGGTAGCTGATTATAATGATGCCCTGCTAACTGCTTAGTTTCTTCATGGTTGGGATTATAACACTGCATATCCTACAGTCATTGCTAGCTTGGATCTTGACATCTTGAGAGCATTTTGTTGGGAGGAAATTTATTTGTACCTTGATGACACTGATCAGTTCATTAACCTCAAATGAAGTGGTGTTACCAAACATGATTTGACTGGACCATTTGGCAGAGTTTAGAATGGAAACAGCTTCCACTTTTTTTGTACATTTCAAGCAATATAAGGGAACTTCTTCATTACCTGAGCATGTCTCCAGTTTGCAACTTGGGGCCACTTAATGCTGGAGATATGCTAAAAGTATTGCCATCGTTATAAAAGGAAGGGTGGCCAAGAGGCATAGGGCGATCTGGGATTTGTGGAACCTCAATGTCACCTTCCAACATCTTCAAAGCATCAGAAATTGTTGGCCTCAAAGCAACCATGACATGGGAGCATAGAATCCCCACCAGCAAAAACCTCTCCATTATGCTCTTAGGATTTGAGCTAGGAAAGTTCTCATCCTTCACCAGGGAAGCATCTAGAGCCTCTTCTAACTTACCAGCCTTCACCAATGACCAAGCCCAATCTGTGATCAAGAATGCCCTTGGTGAGCCTGATGAAGACAAGTCAAGAGCCTTCCTCCCACACATAATCTCCAAAACAACCACACCAAAACTATAGACATCACTCTTCTCAGTGAGCTGACCATAGAGTGCATATTCAGGGGCTAGATATCCGTGAGTTCCAGCCACTCTAGTAGTGAGATGAGACTGACCCTCCCTGCTTTGTTTAGCAAGACCAAAATCAGCAACTCTTGCTCTCATATCTTCATCAAGTAGTATATTGGTGGCCTTGATATCCCTATGGTAAATTGCAGGTTTAACTCCATAGTGCAAATAGACCAACCCCTTTGCCACATCCAAGATTATGCTTTTCCTCTGGGGCCATGTCAATGATCCCTTTGCTTTCTGAGAGTCCGGTGATACAAAGAGATGGTCTTCCAGGTTCCCATTTGGCATGTAATCATACACAAGATACCTTTGGCTTCCCCTTTCATCATAATTCTCACTCTCCTCAGCCACACAACAGCCTCTTAGAGGCACCAGATTCCGGTGCTTCAGGTTGCTGATAATCTCTACCTCATTACAAAACTCTTCATTCCCTTGAAAATCCGATTCCAAGATCCTTTTAACCGCCACCACAGTCCCATCAGGCAAGGTTCCCTTGAAAACCAAGCCAAACCCACCTCGGCCAATGAAGTTCTTAGATGAAAAATTATCAGTAGCCTTCTCAAGTTCCCCAATTTTGAACCAAATGGACCCCGTATTTGGCCTCAATCTACGCCTAGACCCTTGTTCCTCAGGGTCAAAATCAAACTGAAAAGTCTCATCCTTTTTCCTCCTGTGCTTCCTGTCATACCACACATAAAGCCCCAGAAAAGAAGACATCACCAGCAAAGCGACCCCAGCTCCTGTCAACCCAAACACAAGAGCCTGGTGACTCCTTCCCCCAGACCCCCCTTGTGAATTAACCGACATGCTAAAAATACAAGTCACAGCACCATTGCTTTCAGGTCCAAACTCATTCACAATCCCAGCAGCATAGAGAATGGCAAAGTAAAAACATTCTATGGAATGTGAAGTGTTACCATCTATGGAGATAAGCTCCTGCTTGACCTGTAACCCAGCTGCCAGACACAAATCACAGTGGGAGAGATCGGTGAGATCCGGTTTGCAAGCAGTATTGAGTGGTGTGGACTGACCAAGCTTTTTGGTCCAATCAGAGATGGTTTGAATCCCAGCACAGATGTTGGGGGAGATCACAAACTGAAGAGGGTCAAAGCAGGAGTCGGCAAGGTTGTTGGGGAGAGAGAGGGAAGAAAGCTTAGATTGGAAGTCTTGGATGCATGAAAATGAGGTGGCAAGGTTGGGGAGTTGGAACTGAGAAGTCTCTTTGAGATGCTGTGCAAGTCCTACGCCAAAGAGGGACAACAGTGATATGCAACAATTGTTTGCATCTGTTCCATTTTTTGCTGCCAAAGTTTGTTCGAAGTTGTGGCAAGCAGAAGTGTTCCATGGGATTCTCAGCACATAATTCAAGTCCATGGGGCATGTGGATGTTGTAGATGGAGACGGTGCTGCTGAACTCAAACTCATGCAAGAAAACATTGCAAACATCAAGGGTAGCAATATCATCATCATAACAACCTTCATCCTATGATGATTGTGTTGTGTTGTGTTTGTTGTGTTGATTACAATAAACTACACGCACAACCTATGGTATGGTATGCTACAATGAGCTAGATGCTTTTTGTTTCTATTTATGAATATATGAGTGGCTTTGTTTGGAAGATCGAGATGAGTGAGACAAAAGATGCTGATTTTGTGAAATTGGGGTTAAGGGAGATGAATGAACACTGATAATGATCATATGAGGATGGTCAAAACTCTAAATCTCTTGTCTGTGCCTGATGGCTGTGGCTGCGTTAGGTGTATCTGCTGTTCACATATCTAGAGAGGAGAGTGTGCACCACGCGCGTGGTGAGTCCAAAGCAATAACAAGAATTGAAACGAGTGTAGAGGCACGCGCTTAGTGATGGCAGTGGGAGGGGTGGCTGCATTTGTTGCTACTTGCTTAAAAGCAACTAAACAAGTGAGGTGCTCTGACTTTGCCACTTTGCTTTGCACAGTGCATCTACGTGGATTACCACACTGAAGGAATATTAATACTACAAATACAATGACAATGATAATCATGTGTGAATGAGATATTTATTTTTTCAACCTTTCACACGTTGTCAATGTCTGTCATATAAACATTAGTACTTGATTGCATAGCTGCTGATGTAACTGTGGTTGAATTTAACACCAATAAAAAGAGAGGAAGAAAAGACTCAGAAAATTGTACTCAATAGTAGTAGTGGTAGTAGTAGTAAGGGTCTGATATAGTGGTAGTGATGATAACATAGAAGATACTTTGAGACCAAATGATTGAATGAGTAAAGGTGACCATATTTGTTGTAGTCAATGATGAGTAAGACTGTTTGAGTGTTGAGTGAGTTAGATTTTCCAATGGTGGAAGAATTGTATCCATCTTTGAATAGTTTGCCGACATGAACCACCCATTGGACACAGTAATTTCTGGTTTCAATGCAGCTTCTGTGTTTTTTCTTTCTGTGGAACACATGGTCTTTGACCTTTCCCATGTTACATGAAAATTATGTGTATTTATATCTCAAAAGTTAAGATTGCATATGACAGAACTGAATACTGTATTGCCTAATATATTTTAGGAAATTGTTTTGTTGTTAACCGTAATTATTTTGTTTGAAAATATGAAGGATTAGACTGCATAATTTTAAAACATGAAAAATAAAATGAGTCATTCTACACAAAAATACTCACTAAAATAAGATTAAAAAAAAATAAAATATGGGATTATTAAATTGACTTTTCTTTATGATATTATCAAATATTTAATTATAAATAATAAATTGCATACTGTCCGAGTCAGTGGTAAGCATTGATTGATACATATTTTGTTTTTTTATTTTAATAAATTGTTTATTTCGTTAGGTTTGGTCGGAATTCAAAAACTGTATGCAATACATTTTCACTTGTTTGTTTGTAAGGTTTATCTAAGTAGTCTTGTACTATTTTTTTTTTTAATTGTTAATTTATGAAATTTAGAAGATATTTTATTTTGGTTTCTTAAATTTTAAAAAATTATTTTAATCTCTCAGAATTGAATATATAATTTTAATTTATTTTATTATAATTATAAGGGTTAAATAAATTTCATTAACTTCAAAACTAACTAGTATTAAAATTAATATTTCCATAACTTCAAAAGTAACATATTTATTTTCAGAATCAATAACATATTTATGAAATATTATAGATAAAAAGTACTGAAATTTCGGAGATAATAATTTTGACAGGAAATAATTTTGAATGTATAAAAAAATTATTTAATCTTAATAATAGAAAAAAAAATTGACTATAAAATGATTTCCATGAAGACATATCTCAAAGAAAGAAAGCAACTTTAAGACTACTTAAATTAAGGTGTTGTAGTAAATTATCTAATCCCAATGAGTTCAACTTTTTGGATTAAAATACTTCAATTTGGTTCATATTTTTCTTACTAAAATTGAAATTAAAACATTAATTTATGTAGATTATGATCAAGATAAAGCATGAAAACTACATGCACCACATAATTCAAAAGCCTTCATATTTTAAACAATAATTATGGTCAAAATGTTTGGCACTTTTAGCCTAATAAAACAATTTCTTATTTCAACTTTACAATATTCAAATACATTAATATATTCTTAACTTGGGTTGAATCAGATAGATTTTCGGTTAAAATAAATATATTTGTCTATGTTTATGTTTAAGAGTACTTACTAGTGATTTTAAAAGTACACAAATAGGAAAATTATCTCTCTCTCTCTCTATATATATATATATATATATATATATATATATATATATATATATATATATATATATATATTATAAAATATTAGTAAATGTTATATTACATGGACCATTTAATAGATTTTATGTTATTAAATATGAAATACTATGAGAATGCATTCTTAAATAATAATATAGATTTTTATTAAAATAAATTTTGTTTGGTTTGTTTAGAAAATAATAATAATAATTAAAATGAAAACTTTATGAAAATCAAAGGAAAAAATGATAACTAATCTCCTTGAACTTTATCTTTTTTCTACAGATAAAAACTTTAAATTTTATATTTATCTTAATTAATTCACAAATTTTATTTTATTTATAATTAAAAAAATTGAACTTTAATTTTTTTTTTATAAATGTTTCTTAAATATTTTTTAATAAATAGAAACTGAGAATTTTAGTTTATGTCTAAATAATCTTTAAACTTAATAGTTTCTGTTTTACATATATATTGAATGAAAATACCTCATTGTTTTATGGTAGTTTAACCTCATTTTAATATAAAAATTATTATAAAATTAAGGTTCTTTATTTTAAATAAAAAACAAAACAGATAAAATTTAGGTCCAGTTAGGACAAATCAAGGTTCAACTTATTTATATATGAAAAAAAAATAGTTTAAGAATCAATTAACAAGAAAACTAAAATTTAGGATTTAAAAAAAATTAAAGTCTAAGATGGTTAAATACTCTTACAAAATTTAATAATGAAATAACTAAGTAATTTTGATAAATATTGATCATCGATATTGTCAAACATTTCTTATGATTATTTACTTAATCTTCAAAATACAAAGTGAAATTAAAATAGAGCATAAAATAATTATCCTAATTTACTTTTTCAATGTTTTCCAATGGTCTATAAAGATGTAATGACATTCCTTTTTTGTGTTTCATGTTTATTTAAATTGGCCTTCATTTTATCTGGGATTAGATTTTTTTTTTCTTCATAATTTTATTAAAATAATACAATTGAATTTTCTAAAAATATGAAAAGGTAAAAAAAACTATTAATAAAATGTTTTTTTTTTCAATTTAGTGAATTAAAACAGTTTGATTTAGTTTTAATCACTCCTTAAATAACATTTTTTGAATTTAAACAATTAATATTATCTTAATTTTTTACTTTATATTCTATCTATATTATTAAATATCCATATAGACAATATATAGAATATTTATCATATTTTCTTTATTTGTGAGTTACCTTTCATAAACTCTGATGGTAGATAAAATTCTGAAAAGAAAATCTTTTAATCTCAATATCAATCTCATTCATATCCTTGAGGCCTGGGAAAACCTAAAATATGATTTAGATTCTAGTTTATTGTAAGTTTCACTTCATTCTCCATCTTTACATTCTTTACTCTTCAATGTGATATGTGCTTATTATCTTGCAATCTTTCAATGAAAACTGGACTGTGTTTTGAATATTATTAGATTGATTAAAATGAAAATATGAGTTGTTTGATCTATACTCACTTATTTAAAATTAAACGAAAACCTTTTGTATATGATGCACTAATGATTATTATGTAAAATATGTATGCATTGAAAATCTGAGTTTAAAATATTCAAACTTAAGTTTCATTTTTTTATTCCATGAATGAAGATTAGGAATCTTGAATGAGTTGCAAGTATGGATGATGGAGAGAGTAATGAAGCACCAAATTCAAAGGTTCATGACTTCGACTTGAACATTCCATATGTGGAAGACTTTGATGTCAACCCTGAAAACGAGACTTCATCTCCAAATACCAAGCAAGTAAGTCTTAGCTTTGTCATGCATCTATGAGAATGTCACAGAACACAAAAATGAAATTATTGGTAACATAGTAAGCTAAAGTATGGTTGTGAGCAGAAGATGAAAGTAGAGGATGCAATTGCTGAAGTTCAGCATGCTGCTAAAGTGGAAACTGCTGAAGGAGCTATCTCTGAAGTTGAAACTCAGCATATTGCCTCAGTCTCCTTGGCAACACCAAGTGCCTCACAAGGTCGCTGCCGCCGGCGCTATCGCCGCCGTCATCATCATGGTGGAGAAGCTAAGCAGAGCAGTGATCCAGCTAGATTCTGCACAAATTTTATCTGTAGGACAAGAAAAACTCCCATGTGGCGCAAGGGACCTCTTGGACCAAAGGTAAATAGTCAATAGCATACAACAAATGCATCCACTATCACATAACAGAACCTACACTTTTGTATGATAGTGATACATGCATGTGTCCTTGGATACAAATACAATTTTAAAGGTTATTCAATATATATATATATATAAATATATATGAATGAGCATGCATGGTTAATTGGAGCCATTTAATCTTCTTAATTTCTGCAGACTCTCTGCAATGCTTGTGGCCTTCAATACATTAAGACTGTGAAGAGTAGAGGCAGTGACCTACCCGCTACAGTTCCTGTTGAAGGTGATGCTTCCACTGTTCATGATGATGATGATGATGGTGGTGGTGCTTCTCATGGTCCTGTCCCTGTCCCACCTGAAACTGTTGAAGTAGAAAATCTCTAACTGAAGAAACAATGTGCCGTCAACCTTTTCTGCTTCATAATAGTTTGTATCCATATTTTAAAAACATATTTGGACTATTTTTGTGTTAATTTCTCTTGCATTTTGGATTATATCACCATGAATAATATTACAGTAAATGGTCATCCTTGGAGACTAGTTTTGGAATAAATAATACAAAATCTTACAGTAAATCTAATCTTAGAAAATGGTATTGTGCATAATGATAGATTTTTTTTTGTTTTGTTATATGTTGCAATGAAGTTGGAATGTCATTTTCTCTATTTTCTAATAAAAATACTTGGTCTGTATATTAATTATTATTCTATCCACCATCAAAAATTTCTAAACCGGCCAAATGAATATAATACTAAAATGATGAGTTAGTTGATAACAACCGTAACAAGAATTCTAATTACAAATTGGTTTGCACAAGTTGTGTTTCGAATAGAGATTATTACGTCTCATGGCACTAAATATAGGGAAAGTCCACGTACCATGAAACAAATAACACAACCAAACTAGCATGTTCAAACGTTTGTTTTCATCAAGTCTTGTCTTATGGTGTAACTTTTTTCTTGTCTTCTTCGTCATCCCTCTTCACATATCATCTCTTCTTCCTTTCTGCTCCTCCAAATCTCAATCTCCAATCCAATGGGACACCACTCACGCTACCAACCATTGGATTTGGCCAACCTCTTTAAGATTCCAAAAACTAAATCACTGAAAGACATAAAAACCAAATCATTTAGAGACGTGACCAAGGCTTACAAATTGCTTGTATCCAAACGGAATCATGAGAAGAAAACCCCCGAGGTGATCTTAAAACTGTGCATGCTCCTCATCTTGATTTTCTTAACAAAACATACAACATTAATTGCTGTGTATAGTTTTGAGTTAATGAAACTAATGATCAACGAAAGGAAAAAAGAATCATGCATGCACATCATATAAACTTATAATGTTAAACCAACAATAAAGTTTCATGCAAGCCAACAATATTTATATATGCATCATGTTATGAGATATTCTCATGGTTTTTTAATGCGTGCAGGGTCATGAATCATCCCCAGAGGTTGAGCAAATTGATAATAAGAGAGTGGATGAAGACATTTGGAGTCCTAAATTTTTGTCAAGGGTTGAAAGTAGAAGATCTAAAACGCCTACACCACAATCAAGGCCTATGTCAAGACATGGAAGCAGTCGGTCATGCAAAACTCCAACTTATCTATCAAGAAATTCTAGTCGAAGGAGTGCTGCAGAAATTGCTACATCATCTATCAAAAGGATTATGAGCAAAAGAAGTTCCTCAGCGTCTTTATCAAGGAACAAAAGTAGATTGGACATCTCTGAACCTGAGTTAACCAACAACACTATAGCCTCTCCAACAATAAACACAGACATAAAAACCAGCTCCGGAGAGACAGAGCATATCTCTGAAGTCTCTCTTTCGAGTAATCTGAGCGGAAGGTCCACGACACCTATCATATTTTCACAGACAACATCTAGAAAGAAACCCCCAGATGTTCAGACAAAGCTCCATTGCTCACTAGAGAACTTATGCTTTGGTTGCACAAAAAAGATTAAGATTACTAGAGATGTCATCAAATATCCTCCTGGGTATGTTTCTGTCAAATGATTCTACAGATGAATATTTTCTGTCGCTAAAATTGCTGTAGTTAGGAAATTACTTATATAATGATGGTATAGTATAGATAGGGTGTACAAATTCAATGTTCTTTGATATGATATCTGCTTAGATGAGAGTTTCTAACTTAGTTTTGCAACAGGGTAATTATCCAAGAGGAGGAAATTTTAAAAATTGAGGTGAAGCCAGGATGGAGAAAAGGAACAAAGATTACATTTGAAGGAGTAGGTGATGAGAAGCCTGGATACCTGCCTGCTGATATAGTATTCTCCATTGATGAAAAGCAACACCCTTTGTATAGGAGAAACGGCAATGATTTAGAAATATGTGTTGCGATTCCTCTTGTAGATGCACTAACAGGCTGCTCCATACCAATCCCTCTATTAGGAGGGGAAAATATGACTTTGTCATTTGACAGTACTGTAATATATCCTGGATATGAGAAGGTTATAACAGGTCAAGGAATGCCAAACGCCAAAAATAACGGGAAAAGAGGTGATCTTCATGTTAAATTCCTGATTGATTTCCCCACAAAATTAACTGAAGAACAACGGAGAGAAGCTGTTAGTATCTTGCAAGATTGTTGCTACAATGACCAGCTGCAGTGTACATGATTGCTACAAGATAGAGAGGACAAAAGAGTATTTTTATTATCTGTTCATGCATAGTAACTCCTATCCAACCCAACAACATCAATAGCAGGCAACCAACTCACTGAAGCACAACAACAATGGATGCATTTCGTGCACAGAGAATGAAGATGTTGAGCTTCCATATGAGGGAGGTCAGGGCTACTGAAAACCAAAGAGAACTTTCGCCTGAAGTTGTCTTCAGCAGTAAAACTTGGTGTCTCCTTCCTAAGAACCATTGCCTCTTAATGTGGCCAAATGCAAAATCTTTTAGATTGCTTCCTTCCAGATCGGATATCTAACTCATCAACTTGCCAACCAGCACAATTTGCACCATTCAGGGCAAAAACCTCGTATAGAACAATGAAACATCTACATTGTTCGCCTTAGGATACTAATTCATTGGACATAGCACATAGCACATATTACATAGCATATTACTTGTTTAAATATTTGAGGAGTAAGTGTGGCCAAAGATACAATATATGTGTACCTATCTATAACAGTAGGCAACAAATGCAACTAGAGTTTCACCAGGTGTTTGTTGTTGCAGCTTCTGCTAGAATACTATGAGAAAAAGTCCATTTGTACTCTCTTTAACCAAACAAGACGATGGAGGGAATTAGTAAAGTGAAAGTAATAACACCTGGTTGATTCCAGGTTTAAGGGCTGCATATCAAGTCCCTGACCCTCTAAACACTACCTCGCATGAGTTTAGAGATCAGAATCATTTTACTGTTCGGCAAGTCTCAATTATAAGAAAAACTTAAAGGTGTTCATAACATGCAGTAGAAAAAAAAAATAAGGATCTATTTTATATCTAGATCATAAGTAACATAAGAAATCATACATAAAATTAAGTACAGGATAATTAATTCTTCAAACATTCAAGAAATTCATCAATTGTAAGAGGATTTTACGTGAACATGTTGAGACTAACTTTTATTGTCAACAACTTCTGAAACAAGAATAAAGTGAATCTCTACAAATTTTTGTTACTTATAAACTAAGAGAGAAGAGAAGAGGGATAATTCATAACTTCCTTATCTTCAAATGAACAATGGCAGGTTAATTCTGTAGTACGTAAGAGAAAACAAAAATTAGTAATATATATCTTTTAAGCACAATAACAACTTTGTTATTATTCTACATGATCGAATCTAATTTAATGATTTCAATAAAATCAAATCTAATTTTAATTCAATCTCGTTTAATGATTCCAATGAAAATGAATATTTTCTTTTATTTAAAATATCAAAATATTTTAATTATATTATTTTATTTATGGTGTTAACAAATAATATAAATATTTTCCATAAAATTAATTATTATTGAATCACATTAAATTCTCTAATTTAATAATCAAATATTAAAATTAATTTGTTTAGCAAATATCATAATACTCACTTGTATATGATTTCTTAGGTTAAATACTACCCGTCAAACAATATTTTGTAAAGTCGTAATAAAATGAAATGAGACATATTTTACATTTGAGAATCAATTATAAAAAATATAAAATATTATTTTTCATCCTTTGAGCTCCTGTGTAATTCTAATAAGTTAATTTATCATGAACGACTTAAGAAAATACCTTTCTTCCTTTATTTTATTCACCATAATCAAGACTTTAAGTTTATATAAGAGATTAAACTTATTACTACAGATCTCTTCTAAATAATATCTAATATTCATTCAATTAGTGTTATAAACGTAATATGTGTTCGAAATCAACACATAACAAAGAACTTATTAATTAACATGATATTCTAACGTAAAAGAGAATATTTATTTTCATCTTAACGATTTTCTATTGATATATTGAGGTAATTTTAACATGAATTTACTTCTCTCATGAATGTTAATATTGTGAAGTCATTTACAATAAACTGATTTTGTTTTCTTCAAAGCTTCAATAAAGTCCATACTTTTATTGATCTTACAGCTTTCTTAAAACTATTCCAACCTATGGTATCATCAACATGTACCAAATTACATAATAATTGTATCTTCGACCCAATAAATTTTTTCAATGAAAACACACCATTTTTTCAACATCAACATTGCATGCAGAATAACGGAACAAATACCTTGTTTAGAGAAAAATATATGCATTACTTTTGTCAGCCTGTTCAATTATGTTATTAATTTTTAAAAGGAAAAATATAATAACTTAATCCGATAAAAATAAACGTCGTTGCATTCTCACACAAATTGAAGCGGCGATGACACTCCCCCGTTCCTTTGTATTTTGGCCAAAAATGTTAATTTTATGATTTTATCCATCAAGTGGAGTTTTATATTTTGGATGCATTTTAAATAAAAAATTAATTATATAATCATTTAATACAGTTTGTAAAATAATTTATTTACAAGTTTAACCGTACAAATGATTGAAATATGTTGAAATTTCTTTTATACATAATACTGATTGATTGATTCCATAGGGAAAAACTAACAGCGATAAATTTGCAGCATTTATAAGCAAGAACTATAAATAAGAAAAAGAATATATATTATACAGACGAGTTTAAGTATATGAAATGACGTAGTTACAATGATTGTTCCTATATTAACAAGTTCTCCATCCACTTCACCGCTATCTGTAATTGTTATCCTGATTCTCACGGTTTTCAACCCCAGCCCCGGGTGTTTCATTATTAAAAACTTGTCCTTGCTCTCTCACGTCTCTGAACATGGATAAAAATGAGTTCAGGCCCTCAGACGAAGCACCTCCTAAGATCCATAATAACAAAGAACTGAATGAATTCATGGATCCAGGGTTCGCACCCCTTTCTGCTTGTCGGTTGTCAGCTTGCTCAGGAATCTCTGTCTGGTTCGCAACCCTGTCTCGATTATTTTCTGACCGTGCTTGAGGGTCGCCAACTCCTCCTCCATTTTCAGGCATTGATTGATCAAAACCAGGTCTCAGTCCTGCACCAGTCGGCAAATCCGTGTTACTTAATCCCTGGTTTCTTGTGTTCAATCTTGTGATATGTAACGTTGATGCAAGAATAGTAGAAGAGGTAATGTGGAAATCTGGGTGTTGTTGAAGCTGTGACCGTCTATTTTGCATGTACCTTTGCAATGCTGGTACCTATCAGTAACAAAGTAGTAGTTAAATTTCAGTAAGTAAACATGAGCAAATTTATAATGAGCATATTTAAAGGCATGATTACAATAACAAACATTTTAAATGTAAACAAGAACTAAACTCTGAAAATCATAACCTTCTCCTAATTCTAGAATGAATTCCTATAGACGTTTGCTTCAAACATCACACTTAACCCACCTCTTGCAAGACCCTCATCAAGTATCCCATAAGACAAAAAGGAAAATCCCAAAGATGTAATAATGAGAAATGAACCTAAGGAACCATCAAATGCCTTATATGATATTCATCTAGCCAATAATACTTCTCTCCTCTCGCTCTCTCCCTTCTGAGCACGGTTTTCATAATCTTTCTAGGAAAGAGATCCTCATGAGGAACAGATTGCCAGACAGCAAAACACATGCTACAGAAAGACTAGACTATTGTTGGATCTACATGGGGGGAAATCTAGTAGGGGCAATGATGTTTGGCTTGGCACAAACAAAAAAATGGTTAAGAAACCCAAACAGAGAAAAATACTGAGATTTGTAATAAGCCAATGGTCATCACTCGTTACCTCAAACCGATTCCAAAAGTACAGGATAAGGTGTTGCATAAAAGCTGCAGTTGTAGAGAGCGCCAAATATGAAAAACCTGAAATTTTAAAATTCATTATTTTCCAATAAAATTAACTTAAACCAACTAAACCAAAAAACAAAATTACAACAGTATGAGCATACCATACGCATAAGAGAAGAAATATATGTGGAAGACCAGGAAATACAGCAAAAAGAACCGAGGAAAGAACTTCATTGATATCGGCGTTCGCACACTGCAAGTTTCAATGAACACAATCATATTAGATAACCATCATTGGCTGGACCACAACCTGACAAATGTGCATGAAATATGTATGATACATACAGGTCCGGATATTAAAAGAACGAACAAAAATGTAGAAATTTGATTAATGTGATCCCCCTAGGTCAAGGAACTTGGGTTACGAAGAGAGTTGATTACAAAACTTCCTTCGTCAGGAATCCCGAAACAAACTGATCAACACCATTCCTCTACCTTCTTTGTCTCTTACTATCACAGCCTGACAAATTAACTATTCAAACAGATTACAAGCTTAGCTAAGTAACTAACTGAGGCTGGTCTATTTCATTTATAGAGCCCCATCCTTATGTCCTCTGTAGACCTTCTTGATTAGGGATCATGTGCTAACAGTGTAAGTTGCCAGATGAATTATGTGTTAGTTAAATACTCATCACATGAATCGATTAATAAATTGTCATATAAACAGCAGTAAAAATCTTTTTGGTTATGGATGAAAAGTAAAAATGTAGTTTGCTGCAGTTGTATTCCCTTTTAACCAATCCAAAATTTGGCAAAGTACATTTGGACTTGCCCTCTGAAGGGAAGAGTAGTCCAATGATCAAAAGCTACATAAAAAGTAGTAAACTTATGATTTAAAAAGTCCACTTGCGTCAACTTCAGCGCACAACCAAGCCTGAACTGGTTTTGGAACCAAAAGTAATTGTTGAGTGACAAATCCACAGACACGCTCTCTTATTAACATACTGTAACAGTTGGGTAGATAGTAACGAGAGAGGGAGAGAAAAATACCTAATGAGAGTAAAAAGTTCGCACAACCAGACAAGAATCAAGACCATGAAGGCAAGAAGCTGATCATCATAAAACTCAAAGAGAAAAAACAGAATCCCAATCATAATCTGCAGAAATTAATAGCAATTTATCAGCAAAACAAATAGAGTAATAAATAGCACAAACATACCGCGATTCAAATTGAAACTTTTGACAAAAGTAAATCTATTAAAAGGAGTGCTTACAGGAACAAAAACGAGTGATTCAATCACATGTACAAAGATCAGCTGAAATGTTGGAAGGCGATGTCGTGCATGATGTTGAAGCTGCACTGTAAAGACTAGCAGATGTGAAAAACTAATCTCATCCCATTTGCAGAAATGTATGGCAAAAACATGGACAGCATTGGCATATTTGATAGTGGAAAATGACTTTGCTTTAATAATTAGCACACTTAATTCGTTAGACTTCATGGATGAGTGCCTTCTTCAATTAACCTTCCAATCACTATTAGAGAATAATATTAGAATTAGAGATCAACAATTATGGTTACACTGTACTTCTCCTTTTCTCTGTTTGATTGGCGATGGTTAGAAATCTGGGCCAAGCTTATCAGCTGGCCCATAGTCTGTCATATACAAACAAATATATGATTTCAGTCAGCTGAAACTGACATTTACAGAATCAATAATACCTATTATTTTCAGTTACATGAATCATTCTCTCTCCCTAAATTCTATCATGGTATCAAGACCACGTTTTGAACCCTAGTTCACTTGGATAATTCTTCCAACCCTAGATATGATTATTCGCTTCAATCTGAGCCCACTTCTGTTGATTCATTTTGAACCTTCTCTCATTGATTTCTATAACTTGAAACTGACATTTACAGAATCGCTAATACAGCTTATTTTCAGTGACATTAATCATTCTCTCTCTCTAAATTCTATAATGGTATCAAGAGCAGGGCTAAAACCCTAATGCGTTTGGATTAACCCTACATGAATTTATCCACTTAAAAGTGTCCACCTCTGTTGATTTGTCTTCAATGGCAACATCTTCTAATACACCAATAATTCTCTCATTAAATTTCTAAGAAGCTTGACACCAAAAGTTACTTGCTGGTTGTGTGGTTACACAAGTCAAACCTATCATCAAAGCACACTGACTGAACCATTATTAGGTGAATCCAGTGATTCTGCAAATTTTGCATAGTTGAAGATTATGAAGCAACTCATGTCTCTGATGAATATATCTCAATCAATAAGTGATAGAACTTCTCACAACCCTCACTGATGGTGTATTTGGTTTTGAGAAAAGAAATAAAGAAGATAGAAATAAAGAAGAAATAAATTGAGAAAAGAGCAATAGGTAAGAAATAAAATCGAATGTTTAGTTGATTGGTAGAGTAGAAATAGGTGAGAAACTGTTTCTAAAAGTTGTGTGATTTAATAGGAAATAAGGAGGACATATAAGTAGAAATGGATAAGAAATAATTCAGTGGCCCCCACCTTTTTTAAAAATCTAATCCCCTTATCTTCTGCAACAACCAAACCAACCAAATTAATTCTCTCCCCCTCCCTCCATCCCCTTCCTTTCTACCAAACAAAACCTTAATGATTTCCTTTTTAATTTAGGTGAATTTAAAAGCAAGCAATTAATAAATGGGGCAATGGGCAAAATGACAGGATAGGTGCATCGACACAGGAATCACCAAATCAGTTTTCACACAAGGAAACCACTCTATAATGAACAAAATATACCTACCCGTGAACTTCAGCATTCGAGTCTGTGTTTCTCTTAATGTAAATGATACTGACATTGTGGTAGTAAAAAATACAAACAAGGACATCATAAGCACGCCACACTTCGTTACTAGGTAGTCTGCACAGGCAAATGATACAGGTTACAAATGAACAGTAAAAGAGCAGAATTATATTTGACATCACAAAACACAATATAATGTAAGCTTCAAAAGCAAACAAAACAGAAAGAAACAAATTCTAAACAAAATAGAAGGAAAAAATTCCCTGGATATGATAGTAAATTAAAAGAGGCAGCCAATTTGGAGCAAAAATGGCTGAAGTGCCATATTTTAAACTATACTTTTAACAAAATCTAAAGATATTGTTACCCAGTGGACATCAATGCCTTCTCTTCTAATCTCTAGCAAATGATCGCTCAGTTATCCTGTACTTAAACTACCTTGTTTAATGATGTGCCTTTTTTATTCAATCCGTTCAACCATTGATCTAATATCTTCATGTATCCATGAATTCCCCCACCTAATTTATCATCACTTCCAAACTATACCACTCAAAAGTAACACAATGAAGGTGCATGGCACTCCTAAAAGCCTTATATCCGAGAGTTCAAGGCTTCATTTCATAAAATTAAACTTCCTAAGCAATTCTCTATTGCATCTCACAAGTCAACATCATAAAGACATTACATTCAAAATTGTAATAATATCAATTTCTATTCTTCATCTGTAAACTGATTCATTCCAAAAAAATTTGGCACTTATAGGAACTTGGAGGATTATGCAGAAAAAATGTTGGATCAAGCTAATATAAAATTTGAATTCAACCAATGCACGTTATGCTAGTCCTTACATGAGACCAACTCAGATTATTGGGGCAAACAGGAGAAACTCAAATTGAAATTGAGACTGTGAAGGCAATCTCTTCAAATATAGGGTGCTCAAGCAAATAGAAGGATAAATCAACAAACCTCCAAACCTAGCTGGGCCTTCAGGAGCTTCTTGTGCATAACTAAGGTTATAGAATTCCTTCGATTGATAGTTATAAAGATAACCTGCCATTAAGTCCCAAAAGAATTTGAGCCACATAATTAAATCCTGAAAGTTCAAAGTATGTGGATGACAATGTCCAAGGCAGTTCTCAGTGGACAACTAAATAAATTAGTTTCTCCAGAAAACAGGCAGTTACCTTGACCAGGAGAACTCAATAAACTATTGATTAAAATCGTATCATATCCGACAAATCTGTTTATGAGTAATTGCTGCCACCTAAAAATAAAAAATATATCCAATTGAAAAATACAGGGTAACATCTTAATAAAATATTAAGCATTATTATATAACATCAATGAAATCCTGATAAGAAAAACAATTTTGTACAATTTACGCCCCTTGATATCAAAACTATTCAAAAATAGCTCTCGATGGAGATGACTTGTCACTTTCTAGATTGAAATAATATAATCATGCTAATACTTTTCCTTACTTGTTTCCAAAGCAGGAGTGCGAAGCTGATATGCTAACATTCATGGTACGTATATTATGAAGAGACTTAGCACTTTCAGGTAACAAGAAATAGCCCTGCAGCATAAGATAATTCAGTCAACTATAGAGAAGAGAAGTTTCTGATAAATTACAGAATCAACATGAAACGTAGCTTTGAAAAACTGACAGAATCTATTTCAGTAATACAAGTAGGTACTAGGTACTATCTTTTTTAAAGTTCAGTCTTAATCGTCTTAAAAATTGAAAACAAAAGAATTGCATACCTTTTCCATAGTGTACAGATATGTAGGTTCAAATAACTGGCATTTCTTTCTAAACCACTGCACTGAAATTGTAAAAATAAAATAAAAACTTATTGAACAAAAATTTCAAACATAATAGAATATGAGAAACAAATAGAGAGAAGTGAATCAGATAAAAACTAGGCATCCATTTAGGACAAATTCAATTTGCAAATTGAAAAGGGTCAGAAATTAATTATTTTCAATATCCTATACTTCAAAATTTTCTGTTAGAAGACAAAAAAAACATAAAAAGCTTTTCATGTTTCCTGATTAATTGTCGTAAGTAAATAGATTCTGAAAATCCAATAATACATAAGGAACCATTTTTACACTAGTATCATTTTTCTGAAATTTACTAAGTGAGAAACACAAAGTGCTAAGGCTATTACCTTCTGAGTCTAATATTTGATCAAATAAAAACCAACATAAGTTTGTAACAAGACCCTTCCTTTTCCCCATGCCATATCAAGTTTTAATTTGGATAAATATATAAATTCAAATCAACATTACAAAAACCCACGCTCCCACTTTATAAGGAATAAAACAATTATTTAAACCCATTTTCTATTTAAGACCTACACAACTAGAAACTTGTTGAAAGATAGAAAGAAAACCCAACAATCACATTTCCTTATTTATAAATGGCACAAATTATAATTTAAACATGAGAGGAAAATATTTTAATTACCTGCATTAGTGTTAAGCTTGTCCAAACGAAGGATATGCATCCATTTGGGAACATCAAGATTTAGATGTACACCAGCAATATTCTACACTCGAAAACTCAAAGCTTAGCAGAGGTTTTATTAAATTGATATCAACATAAATTTTTTAAATTCTTGCTAGAAAGAACAAGAACGCATCAGCTTCTGGAATATAGTTCTACTAACCCACAGCTTCTGGAAACTTCCAATAATCTGCATTGTGTGTCTCCAAATAAATGAGATACGCCTATACCACTTTTTACCAAAATGTATAATTGCTGCTTTTAGTGTCTCTTTGGCAGATAAAGTAAAACTTTTTGGTGGCTCATCCTTATCAATTTTGATGACAGCATCTTCAACCACAGGCCTAGTGTTTTGGTTACTTGTAGAGGTTTCAGCTTGATGTTCAAGAAACTCGGTGTCAGTTTTCCAAAACTTGAATACCAATTTTCCTCTCCTAGAACTTAAACCAATCCAGTTCCACCAAAACTTGGAAGCCAAAATTGTCAATTTATCTGCACTGGCATCAGAAAACTCAATTTTATCTTTTACAACTTCTGTTTCAGGGGGATCTATTCTGTTTGATTCAGAATCATTATGAGACCACAGGCCGGCACTAGTTATCTACAAAAAAGAATTCAAATGTGTCATGTAGGCAGCAAAACAACCAAACGAACATAGAAAAATGTCTCCCAAATAATAGTTAAACCTCGAAGTATGTTATTTGAAGCTTACCAAAATGAAAGATGAAGGAAGCCGGCAATTCCAGGGGTTTATATAAAAGAAAGGTGATATGTTTAAAGACAAATATATGCTTTAGTATGTCAATATTAGATTTCTTATAGCATAATTATATATATATATATTCACATAGTCTGATCAAAGAGAAAAACTTTTAAAAGCACAAATTTAGAATGTGCATTTAAAGAATGGAAAATAATACCTTAATCTGAATAAGTTGGGCTTCTGATGTCAAAACTCCAGATAGCTCACTTGAACACCCAGGCTTCACATAGAGAAGAAAAATATATAAGAAACCATAGATTATGTTCTTCAAAAATTAAGTAGAATCAAGGAGTTTTTCATTTATAATATTATCATGCAAGGTAAATATTACCAAATTACCCTCATCTTTCTGTGATAAGTGAAATTTATTTACAGAAACTAAACTTTCTCTACAATTTAAAGAAAAAAAATATAATTATACAACTCAAAATCGTAAGCTCACAATCCAGCTCCAATTTTCAAAACTGATATAAGCAAGGTTTTGATTTCAATACTTCACCTTATCCCAATTAGAGTTCACGATCATACATTTAATTTTGAGGTATATTCAAGCATTCAAAAGTCATCAGCACTTAATTCTCTTAAAACCACTCACAATCAGTACAAAATATAACGACAGGAGAGGCAAATATTAAAATCGAAAAGCCCTAACAGAGAAGAAGAAGCTGAAATTGAATAGAGACCTGCTGAACGTAATTAGCGTGCATAACAACGAGAATGCAGAAGAAGGTTATGGCAATGACTAGGTAGAGATACTCCAGAGCAACTCTGACTTTGGGCGTCAGCATCTGCGAAAACCTCTCCTGCACGCGAATGAAGGTCTGCTCCGGATCCATGGCGCCACTCGAAAATTAAAAAAAAAAATTGCCAAGAGAATGATGGAAAATCAAAGGTTTTGTCTGGAACGAGTGAATTTGATTTTCACCATCTTCACGTTTCCCACGAGTTATAGGATAATTACAATCACAGATAGGAATTGAAACAGTAAAAATGAATTGAAGCTTTTATTTTTATCTCTGGTCGCGTGGGTGAGGCATGTGCTGACGAAGGAATGAGTATACCTAATCAGATCGGGAACAATAAAACCATCTCGTGTTTGCGTCGTGCTCCATTTATATTCTACTCACTTTATATACCATTATATACAAATATTATCTTTTCATACATGTCTTTCATCGTTTTTAAATAACATTATTCTGTTATTATATAAAAATATTGTTTTCTTATATAAGATTTTCGCGTTTTCATTTATAAGATTTTTGGAAAATAATATTTTATAGATTATGAACTATCTATATTAATGTAATATATTATTCATAATGTATAAATCATGTTAATATAGATAGACATGTATACCAATTTTAATAAATATGATCCATATTACAACTTTTTATTTTCAAATAACTTAATAATGTCGACGAAAGTGTCATTAATTTACTTTCTAAAAAAAAATAAAATATGATTAAATTAACATTAAAAATAATATTGAAACAAAAATTCAAAAATAATAGATAATAAAATGATATTTAACCCCTCTTTCACACTCTTTCTATATAATGTATCTTAAGAGCTTTATTATACACTCAATTTTAATAAATATTTATTTATTTTATTCAATTCAATCCCACTGTTAAATAAAATTATCATAAAGTTACTTAATTTTAAAAAATATAATATGATTAATGTTCATTAAATTAACAATAATTTACGCATAATATATTTTATAAACATTGTTTGCATTTAAAAAAATTTGAGTAAAGGTTAAAACATTGTATAGAAAAAATTTGGATGAACTTATCATTCATAGAGACACCTATTTAAAAAAAATAGGAAAGAAATATAATTAACTCTTATATTTATAACTTTCGTAATAATAAATAGGAATTTTAAATTAAAAATTATATTATATCTAAAATTGACAATAAGTATATTTTATTGAACTATATTTACAATAACAGAAAATTATATTGTGACATAAAAATATTTTTTTATCATTATTTTCAGAAATATTAACGTATAATTCGAAATGATTGATTAAAACAATAGTTCATCCAAATACATTTTATAGATAACAATAAAAAAAAATAAAAACTTTTCTCGGTAGTTGAAAATGATCATTTTTTCATAGTTAAAAGAAATCAAACTTAGGTGGAGAGTGATAGTAACTTAATAAATTTAAAGTTGAAATAAGTATTTCTAAAGTATTAATCACTTATTAAAAGGTTAGACATTTTTTTTTCAATAAAAAAACATAAAACTACCTAGTTTTGAAATAGAAAGATTAAACAATCACATAACAAACTAAAATATATTTATTCTTGAAAAGACTTTTTTCTTTATAAGTACAAATAAACTCACCTAATATCTCTAATATTTTCATCAAAACATCTAATTACTTCTGAAAAAAAAATCAAATTACTTGAACGTATTTAAATTTGATAAAGATTTAAAGAGTTTTTTTTTTTCTTTTCAGTATATTTTTTTGAAGTCTTAAAGAATGCAAATAAATTTAAAATCTATTTGTTTATATCATGTTAGTTAAAAAATGCTTAAAAAGTATAGTAATTTGTAACGTTAGGGAGAGGTAAAAAATAGCTATTTTTTACAGCATGTTTTTATGCTTTACAAAATATAATTTAAACACCCAATAACCCTCTTCATATACTATTCCAAAATTACCCTTATCTGCCTGGAAAATAATCACTTCAAGAATTTCAATTCAGTAAAATGTTTAATAAATTATAAAATTAAAATATCAAGAGTAACTGGTACATTCCAAAACGTGTTAAAAAATTCCTGAAATTCAATTGTAAGTAATTTGATCACTTCCAGAATTTATTTTCTGAAAAGGTAGTTCCAAAAATAAAATTCAAAAAGAAACACTCATCTCATTTAGACAAACAATAGTTTAGAAATCACAAAGAAAAAAGAAAGTAGAGGTGCAATTAACGCGTAAATTAACGCCCTTGTACTGGAGGGCTTTCGGAAGTCCAATACTTTTGAATCAGTTACAGGGTTTGACCAAAAAAAAAACATCTTGTAGATACATAAACCCCCATGACACAACTCTCAACCCTCGAAGCCAGTGAAAACACACCAAACAAAATTTCATAGTATGAAAAAAAAAATTGATATACTTTAAAAACTAAAGAATAACACAAGAAATAATCAATCAAAAAATGGTGGAAGAAAGTGTCTCCCTAAAAAAATGAGAAGGCACTGAGAAACCGCAGATCATCCTGCAGAAACAAATAATCAAAAGTAAGTAGTTGATTGAATTCAAACTGCATTTGATTAAAAGAAACATATTTTCGGACAAGGTTGTCAGGCAAACTACTGGAAAAAATTGTATTGCAAAGAAAACTCTTCTACCTAGCAATCTTTTCCTACTAACGGAATACCAAATTAACAACTAGTAGTAGTAGTGCTTCTGCAAGCCTTTTAAAGGAAAATTTTCAGAAATTGCTGCAATATTCAGGATGTTTAATAGAAGAGAACGGGGACAAAGAACTGTCGCAGGTGGTTTTTCCAAAAGTAGCATACCTGGTAAAGGCACTGAACTTCTGCCGGACCCGAACAGCTCCACTTACACTATTTAACAAGACATTTCTTCAAAAACATACTTGATAAGTATAATAAGTAAAAAATTGCATAAAATATTCAATTTGCTTCTTGTTTGCACGATCAACTCCTTTGAGCGAAAGAAGATAATGCGTTTGCATGTGCAGGTGGGAGATTGCTCAGAAGAGGTTGCATTTGTTGCCCATATAATGAAATTAGATGAGAAAAGGCTCTGCCTACGACAGCTTTCACTTCAGGCGTCTCCACAGGTGACACCACAACTTGAGCAAAGAGATTGACTAATTCAGGGACTAGGGAGAGGATCTGCGTTACATTTAGAAAAGGACAGAAAGAATTAGGTAGGACAATGTTATCATTGACGAAACAAAACAAGCTAAGGAATCTTTTAACGCATTCAAAAAGAAAAAATTACCTGGGGATTAGATGAGAGTACAAGTGTAGAGACGCAACTATAAACAGCCATAGACTCCTCACGGTCTTCTTTTAGTGGAAGTACTCTCAAGAAAACAGGAAGAACCTGTAAAAGGCATCAAAAACATCAAATACCGACTTTTGGCTATAAACTATTCGCACCAAAATTAAAATCAGAGCAATAAACTATCCAGTTTAAGAATTGATTACAGTTTTCATTGAGAAAGTAAGACCCGTACAAATAAAGCAAACATTACCTGATGTAATGGGATAGATTCAGGGTGTACCATAATCATCCTTGCCACGGCACCAGCGGCATTATCTCTCACAGCATCATCAGGCTCAGACTCACCAAACAAGGGATGAAGTCCACGTAAGATATTGTCATAGTATCTTGTATTGGATTAAAGAAAATGCAAAGTATAGGGGAGCAGAACCTTGCCCCCAGATAGCATATACTATTAATATCAATTGACATGAATCATCATATAAATATTTCTCCTGCAAACTAACCCAAAACACAACGATAGAATACAACTATCAAATGGGTGGGGAGGCATGAAGAAGGATACTTCAAAGCTGGTTCATGACCATTTTTGCACAACTCTCCAACACAAAATGCAGCATTCCTTCTATTAGTTGCTTCAGATGATGCTAGTTCTTTAAGTACCAAGGGCATCACCCTCTGAGAAAGATAATACGAGATCAGTTGCAAATCAATTACAACATCCCTACTATAACTTTGAAATGAGATCACAAAAGGAAAATTTAAGAAAGAGATTAAGAAAAGGAGAAATAAAATTACATCAACATAGCTTGCAATAGGAGAGCCCATGTTCTGAGCAACTTCCGCAAGGCAGGCAACAACCATAGTCCTATCTTGAGGGGGACGAGAAGATTTCTGTATTTCAAAGTGAAGATATTAATTTATGATTTATTCCTAAACAGTAAAAGTTATTGGTTACCAACTCACTGCAAATTTCATTAGAGGTTCAAAAAGTTGTCCAAAAATTGGAGCAAATTGAGCACCCATGGACTTTGCAAATGCGGGAAGAATATCAGACACTGCATCCATAAGCACTTCATCGTGTGCACTATCAACATCATCAATTTCACTGTCTGACTCTATCTGTTGACAAGCAGATTGCTCCCGAAGCAACAATGAAGTTGCATCAACAAGCTGTGCCAAATCTGACAGTAGAGTAAATCTCCCATTAGCAACCGTTCAGAAGCAAAATGACATTAACTGATAGGTTGAATAATTGTATGCTTACAAGGCGTAAGAGTTGCATAACCATAATCTCTAATGATGTCAGCCACACTGGTGCATGCTTGAGCAACCACTTCCTTGTCATCATCTTCAACCATAGACTTCATGTAAATATTCATCACAGTATCTGAAAAATAAATAAAATCTGATAGGTTATACAGATAGAATAAACAAAATCAAAATATTTTATTATTACAGTAGATGTTCTCACCAAGAAGTTCTTTTGCTTTATCAGCTCCTTCCTGTAAAAAAAGAGGCAGTCAATTGTGGTGTTTGTGAAAAAAAGGCTTCAAACTAAAGAACATTTAAAATCTGAGAGAAAACACATTTATTTCTTCATCTGCGGTCATGTAGCAGCCATGTCCATACCATTGAAAGAGTAAACCATCATTTTGGTCTATAAATAACACATTTGATATAGAAAACACAATAAATAACAGTTGGAGGCTAGCAAGATTTTTTACACCAATTCCATGCAAGTCCCAAGAGATTTCTAGGATTTTCTTTTGGACCAATAACATCACATATGAAAGCACAAAGAAAGAGGGAATGTTAGAACTATGAAGTGTGAGTAGGAATGACAAAACAAAATAGACAGGCAGGCCAGGTTTATAGTTTTAGCCCACTAACCCGCTTTGACCTACTACACCTAACCCGTCAGTCTAGTGGGTCAAGAATGGAATAAACTGACATGTTTTTAAAAAATATTTACATATTAAAATTAAAAAAGTTATAATTAAAATATTATATTTTTGTGTTATATTGTTAAAATATACAAATATACTATAATATTATAATTTAAATTATAAATACTAATCAGTTATGTTTAAAGTATTGATTATAATTGACTATTTAACACAACATTATAGTGATTTTCTTAATTTATCTAATAAAAAACATTAATTAATAAATAAAAACTTAAAAAATATGCATATAATTTAGAGTATATATATAATTTAGAGTGTGTGTATATATATATTGGCAGACTAGCACATCTTTTGACAGGATAGACTAGGATCTATAGTCAGTTCTGACTATGGTGGATCAAGCCACCTTGTTCCGTTTTTGGCAGGCTGGCCAATTTTGCCACCCCTAATTGTGAGTTATTATAGCAAACATAAACCAACCATGAAGGCTATGCAATAAATGGACTGAGAATTAGGACAATTGAGAGAAAATGGGAACATGGTCCAAGACACAGAGACATGACTATTTTCACAAACATAAGCTTGAACTTGCAGCCCATCAACATGGTGCCTAAAAACTCAGTATTAGATAAAAGAGGAGTGCAGATCCCAAGTATGGTTAGTGGGTACAATACAAGAGGCACAGACATCCAATACTCTCTGGTTTACATCAATTATACCTCCTCCAAACCCAATGTGACTTACAAGTCAAGTTTTGTTAATTACAAGGGAATTAAATTTTCAGGGCAAAAAATAATGGTTTGTTCCAATTGAAAAGCAAAATGGTCATTAGTCTTACAGTTTTATATAATGTATAGGGAAGGCAAAAGATTGGAATGGAACCAAAAAACAAAATAATTAAATAATCCATCATTTAAAAAGTATGAAAGCAAAATTAAACACAAGGAGGCATTTGTCAAACTTACATGTTGACTTTGGAAGATTGCATGAGCAGCAGTTAAAGCATCTACAGTTAAAATCCAACATACATCAGCAATCAATGGCAATATTATAGTCTATGAAATAAAACTGAGGTATTTATTTGAAAACCTAAGTAATGTAGAAGAAGGACGTATATAAAGATTTGCATGAGAAAACATGTAAAACATGATGCACATAAACAATAAAAGGCAGTTACTTCCACTGATTTTTTCCATCATTTCCACGATGCTTTTGTAAATTTACAGGTTCATATATAATCATGGGACTCTCAAATATGTAATTCAGTATCATTCAGATTAATAGTATACATGCTACAATGCATTTTGCACTGAACAAACCAGAAACAATTATTTATAGACAGTGAGTCTTTCGATGCATAAATAATGTAAGGAGCTGCAGAAAATGAGTATAAGTAAAGCAAACAGGCAAAATGACATTTTGAAAAAAAAAAATCCACTTACGTTTTAAAGAAATTATAGCTTGAAGTCTAACATCTTCATGAAAATAGCCTGAGTGCTTAACCAAGATTCTCAATGTCTCCTCCAAGTAGCTTAAAATAATTAAAGAATTCAAGCATAACTATCGCAGATATTTTGTTGTTGTTGTGCTGGAGTAACAAGCCCCTGACTATTGAAAAAAAAAAAAAAAGTCAAAGGATACGGTGCATAAGAGGTCTTTGTGTGCTGTGCAAACAGACCAAGGGCTTGTGTTGCAGCTGCCTTTTCATCCAACACACCTGTTCTAATACTTATATTTCGAACTCTTGGTTCATCATGAGCTTCATCATCTGATGAAACTCCACCAAATCCATTAGCAATTTCATCATCACACTCATCAATGTCAATCGCAGAGCCATCATCAAGATTGCAGGAAGAAAATGCCAGAGGCACCACATGAGGAAGATACTGTTTACCAATACAAAATTTCAAGTGTAAAGTGTAAGCAGGATATAGGATTAAGGAATAGTTAATCGATGCAGACCTGTGCAAAACTGTCCTCCAAAATCTCAGCAACATTGCTGAAGAATCCATGGGTGTACTCCCGTAGCTCACTGTATTCCAGCCCAAATCCCTGAAAATAACAGAAGAAAATTCAAATTATTCTAGTACAAAGGCACAAAGCACAATCGGCAACAGTGTTAAGTGGTAAGACAATTACAGAAATTGCAGCTTCTATGTAAGGAGGTAATATCGGCTCCATTCTCACTTTCCCTACTGACATTGCAACAATTCCAACTAGTTCAGTAGCTCTTGCTCGGGAACGGAGATCCTCATCATTAGTTAACACCATGAAGCTTTTCATCAACTCTAAAACCCTTTCGGCATAAGGAATGAATGCTTGCTCTGCAGCAGAAGCTATAGAACCAATGGCAGACTGCAAGGACATCCATGAACAATATGAATTTAAATACAAAAATAACAAACCAATAGCTGATACATTGTGATTGTGACAATCTTTACAGCATACTGAATCTTTCACATACCATGCATGTTTCCTGCAAAACTCGGGAACTATTTTGGAGGGCTGTCAGCAGTTTTCCCATCAAAGGATCTAGGAAAGGAAGGATGTCTTCCCCCATGTTCTCACAAAAAGCAGCCAGCGCATAGTATGACTTCTCCTGCATGTGTATAAATGTAATGCTTAGACAACATGCAGACAATATATTTAATTTTTAGTATTGGTAGTAGCATCTAAGATAAAATTCGATAAGCCATTCTTTTCTCCAATGTGTACCTTTACTTCATCAGATGCATCCTCAAGAGCATTTAAAATGCAGGGAAGAACACTCTCATAATGGGATACGATTTCAGGCTGCAAGTGCTCAGCAAATTGACCCAAAGCAAAGGAAGCTGCCCCTCTGACCATTTGTTCTGGATCTCTCAAAGCTCCCAGGACAATATGGAGAACAGGTTCCAGCTTACTTTTCATGAGCTCCAAACAACCTTCTGAAATGACACCCAATGCAGTAACAGATGCTTCCCGAAACTTTGGGTTTGCATTTTGACAGCTTAGAGAAGCAAATTCAAAAACTGGTTGAAAAACATGCTTTGGGATGTTTAAAGCCATAGTATCTATTACTTCTGCAGCAGCACGATCAGGAGCAAGATCATCATCTTCATTTTCATTAGTTGATTCAGCAAGCAAAGGGCATAAAACTTGAAGAATAGGTATGATCAGCTTATGTTTTTTCAAAGTACTAGACTTATACTTTGCCAGCCATGAAATAATTTGAATTGCCTGTTAGATGGAGCAAATAACATGAACCTAGTGAATTAAACAACTACAACAGCAAGTGTTCAGAAAAGTGGTAGCAATATACGTAATGATCATAACCTACCTGATGACGTGTGTTAGACTCTAAATTTTGACTTGAGCAAACCTCAAGCGAGAACTGAACTATAGATTTCACTGAATCTCCAAGAAGAGGTGCAGGAGATTCTATCAGCTCATCAAAAATTTCAAAAGCAAGTATGGCAACGTCTTCTTCTCCTGAGGCAAGGCACTGCCTCGATACATTCAAGATGCTTGGAATGAACTCCCGAAACTTAATCTGTACACACATGCATGTATGAGTTGAGGAAAAAAAAAAGTAGGAGAAAATATGCAATATTCAGATCTAGCTGAATAAGTAACAATTTTAGAAGCAGCTTGCAACAACGAAAAATGAAAGTATAAGCTATTAGCTTCATTATAGATGTACCAAAATAATGTAATGCACATCAAAATTGAAATACAAAGATTATTACTTACTATCATAAATCATAAAAACTTCATAAGAAACAAATATTTAGTGCTCAGAGATAAATTTATTTCAGTCAACATGTGTTGCTCTTTCAAAGATCACTACAGCTAACACAAGTGCAAAATATCATGCACAACATTCAGTCGTTAATAATATGAATTTATACCAATACAGTAACCCACTCCAAAACTTGCAGATTATCCCATAAACCATTTATAATAAAGAAAAAATATACTATAATTGAGTCAGTTAAATTCTTGGCACACTGTGATAGTTCAAAAGCTAGCATGAGCTCAACAAATAGCAGATTTGAAGGCATTAGAATAAGAAATAGGAAATAAATAGTATATAGTTTACAGTAAGTGTAAACTTATTGTCAGGTACAGTTGAAATTGCTATTGCATATTTCTTCCTTTGCCCCTATTTTTTAATGTTCTAATTAGGGAGTTGTTGCACTAAATTAATTCTCATTGACATCTCACATATTATAATTTCTAAGTTATGAACTTATTACAGCCAATATGGAAACTCATTCACCAACTACAGACGAAATGAGCATAGTTTGCTAACACCTAGAAAAAGAAAACCATTAGCAATATAATTTCCTTTTATTTTACTACAGAATCTGCACTGACTTACCACTTCATCCCCATCATGAGTGAATTCCAGAAAAGATCCCACCGCCCTGATAGAACATGCATGATTATCAATGAACAAAAGGATACTAAAAATAATTGCTTCATATTGACAAAATTAGACAGATAAAGGAAATCAACTCACTTAAGGGCGGCAACTCTAACACGGTTGCTAGTCTCGTCCTGCAAGCACTTGAGTAATAGAGCTTGCAGATCTGCAAAATACGGCCGAAAAGCATTCCCAATTGTTTCAGTTAAAGAGCTGAAGAGAATCAATGCCACCTTACATCCCAAAAAGCAATAAACAGAACTTGGTTAGATGCTAAGCTCATCAAACAGGTGCAAGCAACATACAATTCCTAGCACTGAAACAAAAAGTTAACAAACGGAAATATCATCCATCTTATCTAAGTCAATCTAAAATTCCACTACAGTAGCATCACTAAATCATGTAAATAGATAAATAAATGATGAGAGACATTTTCCAAATGAACTATAATAGGTTTACTTTCCTAAAATAAGAGTGTGTTTGGATTTCAGTTCCAAATAACTGAACCCACGCCGAATCCAATCCAACACTCACATTGCTCCTCCGTTCATACACTGAAAATTTCAATACTTTAATTTGCCATTGCAACGGTTTTCCAAACACACCTTAAACAAAAAGGCATGGTTTTCAACAGTGTGGGGGTGATGAAGTACTTACTTCTCGATGATCTTCCTGCTCACTCTGACTACATTGGAAGAGAAAGGGCAGCAAATCGGGCCACTCGCCGGAGGGAACGGCATACTTCGCAACGATACTCACAACGTTGGCACTCGCTTTCCTGACCGGAGGACTGCAGAGCAGAGAATTCGATAATCAGATTATTGGAATTCAGATGATAGCTGGCTACAATGAAACAAAAAAAAAAGATTAGGGTTTATTTGAATAGGAGTAGAATAGGCAACCTGTGCTCCATGGTAATGGTGTCGATGAGGGACTGCTTGACGAGTTGTTTGAGTTGGGGAGAGAGCTTGGCCCAGTGGCCGGTGATCTTCTTGCGGAGAAGGACCGCGGCGAGCTGGCGGACATTGGGGGTTTTGGCGGTGCGCATGTGCTGGACGAGGGCGGGAACAACCTGGGGGTCCTTGGCCAGACGCTTAATTTGGTCTTCGGCTTGGCGGCGGGCGTCGTTGTCGGGCATGAGGAACTGAATCAGCAAAAGCTCAAGAGACTGCGCCATCGGATTCTTCTTCTACTGCTTCAGCCTCTGCCACGGGTGAGGGTTTTGTTTTGGATTGCTTTGTATTCACTCTCTTGCTTTGAGGTGGGAAACGAAAGCTTTTATATTATGTCTGCTCAGCCGCAACTCAGCAACTTAACGCACACAACGCAACCCCTTACGAAGGGTTTTGGCCTCCTTCCTTATATATGTTGACTGTGAAGGGGATTCAGTAAAAGGCATCATAGGATTTGTTGCGAAAGAAATCAGTAACAAAGAAATTTCAACTTTTTGTATTTGTATACGAAACAATATATATATATATATATATATATATATATATATATATATATATATATATATATATATATATATATATATATACATATATATATATATATAACCATTTTAATTTAAAAGTTATTTTTGACGTTTTTGACGTAAGATAAAATCATTTTATATTTTTTTTATAAAAATTATGATCTTTCCTTTTGATTTTCACTTTTCTTGTCTTTCCCTTTGCGTTTGGTTGACTATTTTACCTTCATAATTGTATATTACACAAGAACTAAAATTGTTTATTTCGTTTTTCTTATCATCTTATAAATAAATAATAAAAACAATTATCTTATTTTATTTTAGAAATAGTAAATATTGTAAATTGAAACTTTATTTAAAAATATCTATACAAATAAACTATTTAATTGGAGTTATACCTAAGATTGTGATTAATAATATTATTTATTATACTTATTTGGTCCAAAATTATTCTATCAATTAATTGTGTTTATTGACCTAAATTTATTAAAGATATTATTTGTATTTATTTTGTTATTAATTATTTTTATCCCATTATTATTTGATGGATTATCAATTATTAAATCATAGTCTATTATTATCTTTTAAATATTATATAATGATATAATCAAGGAGTAAATATCATCTCATATACATTAATCTATTGTCTAAAAGTTGACTTGACCCTTTAACTGTTTTTTATAGGTGGACCTAATTTCCCAGAAATAGTCTTTAAAGCTAGTTCGAAGACCGGTTAATCGACTTCATCTTCCTGCTTGGTCGGTAAGAACATTGACACCCACTGGAGGGTCCGGTATAACATCCCCCACTATCTCTCCTACAACATGGATCTTTCAGTTGTCATTAACAATCTTAAGAAGCACAGAGAACTCAAGAAGAGATAAAAAATTTGTAAGAGCATAACAATGTTAAGTCACTTCAGATCCAACAGAAGGAAGCAAAAGAATTGGAAGTTGTTCAGAGAAAACATCAAGCAATTCAACAAAAGGCGTCCGACAAATTGCAGTTGATCAAGAAACAACACCAAACCGAGTTTCAGACACTGCGTAAAGAAATGAAAACGCTACTCCAACGATCACAAACAGCTAAGTCGAATACGCACAAGGAAGGAACCGCAACATCACGTCAATCATGTATTCAAGAGCAACCTAAAGTTTCTGCTCAGGGAGCAAACATTCCACCCAAACCAAGCGGTAGACCTCCAAACTTCAGGAGGGCAGATCATTCAAGGGAGCAGGGAAGGCACGAACGCACTAACAAAGTCATACCTCGACTCCCGCCTTCGAAAGAACCTATCATACAAGCTCCACCTTGAGCCCAACCTACATAAACCCAAAGAATCAAATTCAAGAGGAGGACAACGACCACCCATTTGTCCCAAGAATCATGCAAACACCTCTTCTATCTAATTGGAAATCTTTAGACATAAGAAAGTATTGGACAACAAACGCTAAGGAACATTTGGCTATATACAAGACATAGGTAAAACTGTATAACAACAGTGGAGCCATTATCTGTTGAGTGTTTTTCACCATATTGAGATGAGCAACGCAACATTATGATAGTATAATTCTCTACCATATAACTCTATATATTCGTACTATATGTTGGCAGAATGATTTCAAGTTAGGTTTACAGCCAGTAATATACACAAAGCCACATCAGTAGCCTTAGAAGGCGTGAAACAAGGTGAAAATGAGTCCTTTCGGAGCTTTATGGATCGGTTTTCATGAGTTTCAAATACAATATCAAACTTCCACCTAGAAGTGGCTCTACATGCCATATTGTGTGCCCTACAATCAGGACCCTTAATGGACAATTGTTTTGCTTATCCACCAAGTTCCCTTGACGAGTTACACGCTCGACCAGCCAATTATATCTGAATGAAAGATAATAATGTCCCATACAAGAAAAAGCATAACACTGACTCTCGAACACCTTCTACTCAACCTTTTCAAAAGCCTAAGACCACCAAATATGAGTGATATACACCCTTAAACACTAATTGGGAAGAAATAAGAAGCGTTTAATCTGGAACTCGTACATGCCCCTCCACCACTGCACACATCGATCCATGTGGATACGATCAAGTATTGCTGATTCATCAAAATTATGGGCATATCACCAAAGAATGTCAAAAGGTTAAAGACCTTATTAAATAACTCATCAGGGCATGTCATCAATACTATTGCAGGGGGTTTCGTAAGAGGAGGATCATCAAATTCTGCATGAAAACGACATCTCGAAGTTGTCCACAACGTTGGCAGATGTCTTATATTGGTTTACCTTCCTCAGACTCAACCTTCCTCTTACAATAATTCAACCCTATCTTGAACCACTATTCAACTTTGGTGGAGAACGCGTACATAAAGACTTAATCACCATGTTTGGTTCGGTTGAACATAGTAAACGAGTCATGGTCCAGTAAATTCTCATAGAAGCAGAAACGTCTTACAATGTCCTAATAGGAAGACGAACATTAAATCATCTTGGAGCAATTGGTGGAAGTCCAAATAGAAACAAGAGAAGAACAAGTAACCACGATCAAACAAATGGTACAAGCAGAAGATCGGCTCAAACTTACTAACATATTAAAAAGAAATATTGATCTCTTTGCATGGAGGCCTTCGGATATGATTGGTATTGATCTAAACCTAATTTGTCATAAGTTAGCATGTTTCACCCACATAAAGCCCGTAGCTTAGAGGAAGAGAAGGCTAGGAAGAGACAGATGTGTAGCCGTCCAACAGGAAGTTGAGAAACTCCTGCAAACTTAGTTCATCAGAGAGGTACCTTATACAACATGGCTTGCAAATGTGGTTATGGTAAGGAAATCCAACGGGAAGTGGTGATTGTGCACAAATTACACATATTTGAACAAAGCACGTCCAAAAGACTCATTCCCTACCGAATATAGATCGGTTGATTGACAATACATCGGGTTATCAACTACTTAGCTTCCTAGACACATATTCGGGATACAATCAGATTAGAATGTTCCCACCAGATATAGAGAAAACGACCTTCATGATGAATGAAGCTAATTATTGTTACTGAGTTCTACCCTTTGGCTTGAAAAACACAGGTGTGACGTATCAATGTTTGATGCACATGGTCTTCAAGACCGTCATCGATCATTACATGAAAGTCTATGTTGATGATATGGTGGTCAAATCCATCAGTGTTGTTGATCATCTCCTACATTTAGAACATATTTTTCAAGAAATAAGGCGACACAATATGAGATTGAATCCTGCAAAATGCGTCTTCAACGTCGAAGATAGTAAGTTCCTAGGGTTTATGATTACTCAAAGGGGCATTAAGCAAACTCATATAGATGCGAAACTCTGATATTAACATTGAGTCCAAGGAACGTCAAAGATGCTCAACGCTTAAATGGTCGACTAGTAGCACTAACCCGATTTCTGCCTAAATTAGTTAAGAAGACTAAACCATTCTATAAGCTACTTCACTTTACAAAAAAGTTTGAATGGACGTCGAAATGCGAAACCATGTGTTCGTTGTATCAAGGAAGATTTAACTTCCTTACCTATTCTCATTAGCCCATAAGAAGCAACCATTTTATTGTTATATTTGGCCACAACTAAATCGCCCATCAGCTTTGTCCTCGTAGTAGAAGGGAACAAAATTCAACATTTCATTTACTTCACTAGCAGGAAACTTCATCCATCCGAAAAAAGGTACTAGACCATTAAAAAATTGGTATTAGCTCTCATCCACTCTGCCCTGCGACCTACTCTCAGTGATTCTTCATCGTAGTAAAAATCAACTACCCGATCAAGCAAATATTACAACGACTCGAACTTGCGGGGCGTATGACCAAATGGTCTGTTGAATTGTCCAAGTTTGGGCTCACATACGAAAGTAAGGGATCGATGAAAACTCAGTTCCTCGTCGACTTCTTGGGCAAAATACCATCAATGGGAGAGTAACATGATGTTTGAACTCTCAGTATTGATGACTCTTCTAATAAAAAAAGGAGTGGAGTAGGAATAATCTTGGAAGGACCTAATGATGTAATTATCTAACAAGTGGTAAGATTTGATTTTAAGGATTTTAAGGCTTTGAACAACCAAGTCGAGTACAAAGCATTACTGGTTGAGTTATCTTTAGCAAAAGAAATGAGAGTCAAATAACTTCAGTCTGAAGTGATTCTTAACTCGTGACCAGCCAGATAAACGATGAATATCAGGCAAAAGAACCCATCCTATAGAAATATCATTATATCGCTAAAACATCATAAGGACATTTGATAAATTCGTCATATAACATGTATCACAAGAACAGAATAGTAGAATTGACGTCTTATCAAAATTGGCCAGTACCAAGAAATAAGTACAACACCGAACTCTCCTTCTAGAAACATTATCGAGTCTAAGGATGAAATCTTCCATATCAACACCGAACAACCTACGTGAATGACTCCCATAAAAAGGTACATAGTTCACGATAAATATAAGAAGAATAATCTCTTTATATACAATATACAACGGAGACCTTTATAAAAAAGATATATTCACTCATCTTTTAAAATGCCTAAACAACAAACAAACTCACTATGTCATAATCGAGTTTCATAAAAGAATTTGTGACCTTCACTCGGGAAAAAAAACATGGCACCACAATATCCGACACCACGAACTTTATAATGAAACAAAAAAAATTTCATATATAATATATAAAGAGAATTATATGTTTGATTTTAAAGAAAATAAAACGATAAAGTTTTATTGCTTACATTTTTTATGTTTTTGTATTTTTAAGATAATTATATTACATTTTTTATATTATAAAATTATTAAAATAATTTATTTTTTAATTATTAAATTATTGAATTATTATCTACTTTTATCATATTTTGTCCATCCTTAAACAGAATTTTGAATTATAATTATTGAATGTATTTTTAAATTATCTTTAAAGTTATTTTTATTACTATTGTTAGTTTTAATTTTTAAAAGTAAATTGAAAAATATATTTAATAGTTATATTTTATAAATCAATAATAACACAAAGATGGAATATAATGTAAAAAAATAAAAAATAAAATTTTTATTAATTTTTTAAAATTAAAAATCAAAATTGATATTTAAAAACTATTTTGATTATGAACAAGTGTTTTAAGTAATTGAATAATAGAAAACTGTTTACAGCAACACACCGACGCCTTGACACAGCTAAACCTTCTAATTTATCCTATAACTGAGCCTGAGACGAGATCTTCTCCTTCCGAACCCCAACCATGAGTAAACGCAGCGTTTATGCATGGCTGGTTGCACTTTTTTGCTTCATCGTACTCATGATCGTTACCCCAGCTATTCCTCAGTCCCAAGACTATCATAATTTCGCCGACCACCGAAACTTCTTCGGTAGCCCTCTTTCTTTGTATTGTCTTTCGGATTCACTTTTCGCCGTTTTCTTTTTCTTTTGTTTACCTTTTTTAATTGGGTTGTCTAAAAATTTGAACTTGACTGTGCTGATTATGTTTTTAGAGGAATTGGTGTGAATTGGACGGAGATTTGTTAAATATTCAGTGTTAATTTTCAGGTATTCCTAATACACTTAATGTGGTATCGAACTTCCCTTTTCTGGTTATTGGACTCATTGGACTTGTACTCTGTCATCATGGAAATTATTTTAGGCTCTGGTATACTGTTAATTTTCTATCACAATTTCTCATTTTCTATCACGGCTAGCAAAATCATGATCCTATTTATTGTGTTTTTGTGATTGTGATGCGTGCCAAAAGCTTGCAAGGTGAAATATGGGGTTGGACTTGCTTTTATGCTGGTGTGGCTGCAGTTGCAGTTGGATCTTCATACTATCATCTCAAGCCGGATGATGCTCGCCTTGTGTGGGATCGGTTGCCAGTAAGTTCCTATTCTTAAACTTGAATTTAGTTTTACACAAATTTTTGCCACTGCTGAATGCCATTAACTTGTCAACTTTGTAAGCTACAAACTGATTATGATTACAGATGACTGTTGCTTTTACATCGATCATTGCAATATTCATCATTGAGAGGATTGATGAGTCGAAGGGAACGGTTTCAATTATACCCCTCCTTTTGGCGGGTATAATAAGCATTGTGTATTGGAGGTAAGCTCACGGTTTATTTTGTTTTGCATCAGGATTCTGTTTTTAAGTTGACGGCAGTTATTCTTCATATGAATAAAGCATAAAACTTAGTTTTGATTCTGCAAATTCATTTGGCATTTAGATATAGCTACACTACATGATTCATTGTCGGGAATAAGAACAGTTCAGATAGTCAAAAGTTAGGTTAGTTATTTTCAATGTTATTATTCCATTTGAGGTTAATTGTTAAGTATGTGTCGTAATGAACGTTGACAAAGTGAATGAAATTGATTTTTGAAAGGTACCTAAAATGTTTTTTTAACTCAAACTCTATTCTGGACCCATAATCAATTTATCAATGAGGAACCAATCATGTCAAAAATTTACCACCATGTTAATTGGTATTTCAACATGAAATCAAATACACAGTAAGTACTTGACCATTCAGCTACATATTGACCTAAACTTCTCTTGGAATAATTGTTCTTGTCTCCCATTCTCCTCAGGTTCTTTGATGACCTTCGTCCATATGCTCTGGTCCAATTTTTGCCTTGCATTGCCATTCCTCTAATGGCTATTTTGTTACCTCCAATGTACACACATTCAACGTATTGGCTCTGGGCTGCAGGTCTGGATTTATATTATGGTACAATTCTTTCTCAATATTCGTTATAAGCACCAGCGATACTTATATTTTAAATAATTTCTTTCCAGGGTCTTATCTTCTAGCTAAAGTGCTAGAAGCTACTGATGAGGTGATCTATGAATGGACACATCATATTGTCAGTGGTCACACGCTTAAGCACCTAGCTGCAGCAATGGTCCCTGTCTTCTTAACATTCATGCTTGCTAAGAGGAATATTGAACCTGAGAGGTATATGCATGTGAGAAACATTAAAACTGCATATAATTAACGGATTTAATTATTTCAGCATTTGAATTTTGTGCAAGAAACAGTCTACAGTTGTGGGAATACGAGATGTAGTTAAAACAAGGAATTTGCTTTAAGCATAGCTCTATATCCTCTATTAAAATGTCTCAGCGTGGGCTATTGGGATGTACATGAAGCTTGGATAAAAGAAGAGAAACATTAAGAAATAGAACCTAGAACCTATCTGTTGAATATTTTCCTATTCCCTGACTATATGATATATGTTGATGACCAAAAATTTTTGCGTCTTGATTACAAACTGTCGAATTAGCACATTTACTTTCACCAATAAACCTGTTCTTGTTGCATTTATTCCTTTACTTTGCCAGGTTATTGAACTAATGTTTTTAGATTTCATATATTTTAGTATGTTAACCAAAAATCATGGGAACTAGATTTGCGAGATTGGCAGCTTTATTGAAAATTTTCTCATATTCACCCATGATTGTAGCATTAGTGGAAATCTTGTAGTTCATTACTTCATTTCTGTTGTATATTAGATACTAATTTACAATTTCGATTTCAGTTTGACTACTATCTTGATTTGATTGCCATGAATGTCATTTGACTGTTGTGATGTGCGTGCAGGCAAAGTTTGCTTAAAACCTGGAGGGTTTCCTGGACGAAGTTCAGAGAGGGCAACTCCAACGTTGAGAGCTACTCTTACTCGTATACAAATGTGCAGACTGTGGACTCCCAGTGAGATGTTACTTTCCAATAGAACAAAATAAAGGCTTATACTGTTAAACTTGAATGTGGACTAGGTAAAACACCATAACTTTCATCCAATTATTTGTAATTGACTTTGTACAGTTTCCAGTATGTACAATATAGGGAGGATCTATTTAGATATGAATGTGTTATCTATTTTTTTATTTTCTTCCTTCAAACTCTTGTAGTGCTTGTTTCGAAAAATCATCCTAATTAAACTTAGGATGCAGTGCTCATCACAGGTTGTATTATAATGAACCAAAAGGAAGAAGAAAAAGATTGCACAGTGAAAGGGTCACCTATTGTGCTTTTCAGGACACACCTCCTCGCAATATCAGTATTTAAAATGAAATTAAACAATATTCTGGCGTAATAATTCTAGGAAAATGGTATTATTGCAACAAGCATGAAAGGAAAAAGGAAAAGAAAGCAAGGTATTATTATTACTCATCTAACACATGGACATGTACTCTGGAAGTTAAACTATACCTACAAATTTTGGTTTAAAAACTAAGGATAAATATATATTTGGCCGTGTTTAGATGCTTAATCAATTTTTTTTTTTTGGCAAATAAATGATTTTACCTAAATTTAACATACGGATTTTTTTATTTTTTTTATTTTTATCTTTAAAAAGTTTGATGTGAATCTAAATTTATAAAATATGTTATTTTAGTTATTTCTTATTCTTGGTAACAGTTTTTTTATCAATCTAAAGTTGATAAAATAATTAAATTTTTAATATGTATATTTATATTGCATTAATGAAATTAGTAAAAGTGTATAAAATTTGTTCATTATTTTTAAAAATAAATAATTTTCAGTTTACTTTTTAAAAACTAAAAAAATTAGTTGATATTATTTTTAACATAATTATTAAAAAGTGTTTTTATTATTAGTTTAAAAAAAATCATAATTAATAAAAGTGTTTACTGTTTTTAGTATGCCCGGTCATTCTAGAATTATTAAAAATAATAATAATTTTGTTTCGATTTCACCGATCTCATCTTCCTTCCTTTATTTATTTTAATAATTATTAAATATTTGTTTATTTATTTTCAAAAATAATTTTTAAAGTTGATCTTTAAATCCATTTTTAAGGAAAAAAAACAAATAAAAATATATTATATAATTTAATAATAAATTATTTGAAATAATTACATCTATGGAAAGAAATTTACTGTCCTTTCTACTTAAAAAAATATGAAAAAAATGAAAAACTAAAAAAAAAAAAGTACTATGTTCTATTCGATATTTATTTATCCATCCAAATCTCAAATCAATTTTAATTAATGACCAGATTAAGGATGAATTAATTTAAATAAACAAGATGATGTAAAGCTAGTATTATATTATTAGAATAATAAATGTAATAATTTTTTTTTAAATTATGTTAATATGTCACATTTAGATATTAACATGTAATCATCAAAATCAAATACACGTTGGCAAGATAAGGGTTTCAAAATTCTATTGCAGCTGATTATGGAATTAGCCAACACAAAGTTTATTATACTAACGACATGGGTATCATATATAAATTTGTTTCGAGGAGCTTTGTTTGTGATTCTCTTCTCAATTACACTTGTTAACTTCATTATTTTACCGTAATATACAAATTTAATTTTTTATTGTGATATATATATATATATATATATATATATATTATTGCCTTAAAATTGTAATTTTATATATATATATATATATATTTAATTTCCTAAATTATTTATCTTTAACAAATTGTAATTTTAAAAATAAATATTTATATTTTAAAATTAATATATATATATATATATAATTTTAATAAATTAAAATTATATATATATATATATATATATATATAAGTTAAACAATTTTTTTTATTAATGACATAGATATTGTACTTATGCCTATTTTTTTTAAAAATATATAAAGAAATTATCAAAATAAGAAAATTATAATTTAATAATTAAAAAAACTAGGGTGAAAAAATGAAATGGAAATAATCAGTATAAGAAGATGTTTGGAATATGGAAAATGACTAATTGATATTAATAACTTGATTTATTAATAAAATAATATTTTTTATTAATTTTATTTTGATTCATAACTTATATGAATATAATATTAATAAAATTTGAAGCAGAAAAGCGCATGCAGGTTTTGGTTAGGTTTACGTGCTGGGAAGGAAAATAAGACGAGAGCGTGCTATTGTTTGGGAAGATGGGTAGAAGAATCGGAGGAGGTAGGTCTCTTCAACAAACCCTCCGCCGCCGTATTGAAGCCTGCAAGACCATATACCCCACCGCCGAAAAAATCGCCCACCATCTCCGTCTAACTTATTCCGATTATCGCCGAACTAAACACCAAACCCTTGTTCGATTTGTTCAGGAAGCGCTTCATTCCACCACCAAGCTTAATCACACTCCCACGCCCAATCGTACCCATGACGACGATGGAGAATCTCAAAGCACGTCTCGAAAGCGTAGGAAGAAAATCGATGAGGGTGGAGAGAGATTGCAAACGATGGAAGCGTTGTTACACGTGGGAGGGAGGGTGCAGATCCCTTCCTCATCGTCCTCTGTTCTGGAGAGTGACGATGAGGAAACTTTGTCAATGTCGGAGGACGCAATTTACGGGGATAAGGTGGAGCCTGGGTTTGATTTGATGAAGACAATGCTAAGGATGTCGTATACACCGAAGAAAGTGTTGGGGGAGGAAAAAAATGTTGAATTGGAGGTGGGAAATAGCAGTAAGGGAACTGCTGCTAGTGCTCCTGTGAATGAAGAGACCGGGAATAGTAGTAAAGTGACTTTTGTGAATGAGGAGAGGAATTCGGTTTTGAATGATGAGGTGAAGAGGAATGATGGACCGAGGTTTAAAGATTTGGGTGGGATGAAAGAGGTTTTGAAGAAACTGAGGAGGATGATATTGCCTTTGTTTCTCCCTCATACACTGTTACAGGTGAAGGTAATGAATGGAGGCATTTTGTTGCATGGACCATCTGGATGCGGGAAGACCACACTTGCTAATGCAATAGCAAATGTCACCGGTTTACCTTTCTATCAGATTTCAGCTACGGAGGTGGTTTCTGGAGTTTCAGGTATTGTCGTACATGAATAGTTTTTTTTTATTACTGTCATGATGTGTGAGTAAATATGGCTGTTTCTTGTGGTTAGGTGCATCTGAAGAATATATAAGAGAACTTTTTGTTAAAGCGCAAAGAACTGCACCTTCAATCATCTTCATTGACGAGATTGATGTAATCTCTTCCAAAAGAGATAATTTGCAGAGTGGCATGGAGAGACGTATTGTGTCACAATTAATGACTTGCATGGATCAATTAAATAATCCAGCGGATTCAGAGAATAGTCACGGCTACGTTCTGGTAATTGGAGCAACAAATAGGCTTGATGCTGTTGACCCTAACTTGAGAAGGCCTGGTCGGTTTAAAGATGAAATTATGATTACCAATCCTGATGAATCTGCCAGGAAGGAGATACTGTCTCTTCTTACTTCCCATATTAGATTTGATGGTTCATTTGATATACAGAAGATAGCCAGGGTTACCTCAGGATTTGTTGGTGCTGATTTGAGAGCTCTGGTTGAGGGGGCTTATATTCTGGCAATAGAGAGAAATTTTGATGAAAAGATATCTGAATTGTCTCAAAATCTCAATGAGGACGCTGAATACGGGTGGAGGACTGAAGACTGGTCGGCTGAAGGAGTAGATATTGTTATCAAAATGTCTGATTTTGAGGTGTTTTAGATTCATATCTTGTCTACCTATTATTATTATTATTGTATTTTTTACTATCTTGCTGTGAATACGCATAAAAGATGATAATCATTATATATATTTATCTGGACATTTACGCAGGAGACCATCAAAATGATGCAACCTTCATTAAAAAGAAAAGGATTCTCTACCCTTCCTGATGTAAAATGGGAAGACGTTGGGGGTTTTGAGCTTTTAAGAAAGGAGTTTGAACTATACATTACAAGACGTATAAAATATCCTGAATCTTATGAGGTAAACTTTAAATACTAGGTTTGTTCTTCTATGTTTTAGTTTATAGTGTGGATTCCATTATGGGGGTTATTAGGCATCGGTTCTCATCAAACCAGTTAGATCTTAACGTGTGGTTTTCCCTCAGTCCATATGATAACATGTTTCTTTGAATTTGATTCTTGACATTTGGGTTTGTCTCGAGGTGTTCTTCATGCACACAAACTGTTTGATGAAGGGTCTGCATGTCACGACTTTGCTCAATATTTTTGGTTTCCTGAAATTTAATGAGCAAATTTGTATATATGGATGAAGTATGTTTAATTTAAAAAAAAAAAACTTTTTTTTTTAAACAGTATTTTAAAATTAATGTCTTAAATTTTTAAATGGAAACTATATATCACCGGTTGGTTGATGACTGTTCTTGGATTCGTTCTTTTAGACTCTAGGGGTTGCTATTGAGACAGGTTTTTTGCTTTATGGACCTCCTGGTTGTGGTAAAACACTGATAGCTAAAGCTGTTGCTAACGAAGCAGGCGCTAGTTTTATCTATATTAAGGTCTTTCTAAATACTCTTTCCATTTCTCGTAAGTTCTGGTTTTTATTGTCTATTTTTGAATACATACTCATATAAACAATTAAATTGCTTTTGTTGGATTTTTAGGGTGCCGAACTCTTAAATAAATATGTTGGAGAAAGTGAGCTTGCAGTTCGATCATTATTTGACCGCGCAAGGACATGTGCGCCATGTATAATCTTTTTCGATGAGGTTTGTATGTGGTTGTGTTCTTGATAGTGTTGGTTAACATGAATATTGACACACAATTTGATGTCATTTTCAGTTTGATGCTTTGGCAACAAAACGTGGTACGGAAGGTAGTTGGGTTACTGAACGACTATTGAACCAGGTCAAATGCTTCGGAATCAGAAAATATAGTCATTTTAACAAAATGAAAAAAAAAAATGACACTGATATTAATTTGCAGTTACTTCTTGAGTTGGATGGCGCAGAGCAGAGGCGAGGTGTTTTTGTGATCGGTGCTACAAATAGGTACAAGCACCTAGTATAATAGTATCTAATAGTTATCTTACATCACATTATATTCAAGTTGTTTTCTCAATTTTTTAGGCCTGATGTAATAGACCATGCTGTCCTACGACCTGGTAGATTTGGTAAACTTGTTTACGTTCCACTACCAAGTCCAGACCAACGAGTTTTGATATTGAAAGCAATTGCAAGGAAGATGAATATTGATGCCAGTGTTGATTTAAGTGCCATAGCAAGATCGGAAGCTTGTGAAAATATGAGTGGTGCTGATCTTGCTGCATTGGTTTGTCTCTACTTTTTATTAATGTTCTCTGTTTCATCTTAGTTTCATTGTTGTATGTGGTGTGTGTATGTAAGTATTCATTATATGCTTGCTTGATTATTACTATTAGTGGTACAAACTACCAAATTAGGACTATAGAGGGTGATGAGGCAGTTTGTGAGAGATTCTGATTTTATTGACTTTACAGATGAATGAAGCATCAATAGCTGCTCTTGAAGATACAACTCAGGATGAATTTAATAAAATCATCAAGAGTAAACATTTTGAGATAGCATTGAGTAAAGTGTCGCGATCTGTGTCGGACAAGGTATAGTTTATTCCAATATTTATATGATGCCTTGGCTTGAAACTTTTCATGGAAATTTATTTTGATTTTTTGGAACAGCAAAAACAATACTACGAGCAATTGTCAGAGAACTTGAAAGCATGCGCTAAAATGAGGTAAAAGAAATCATTATATAATTCATTTTTGTATTGTTGATTGTAGTCATCGATTTATTCTACTTTCACATTTTTAAGTTATGGTTAAATACTACTCCAATTTCTAATGTCTTATATCTAAAATTATTACTTACACAATCATATAATTATATAATGATCCAAATCACGTTACAGAATAAAAAAACAGGTGTGAAAACTCACAATCTCCTTACATAGAATTACAATAAAAAAATTTCACCTTATTTATTTATTTATTATTATTATCCATAGTTCTTTCATTAATAATTTTATTGTTGTTGAAAGTAACATGATTGATGTTACAATCATTTAATCATGTTTTAACTATAAAATAGTAATATTCACTGTTAAACCTATTTCCCTCCTAGATTTAGTTTCTATGTCTTCGTGTTTTATTTCTCTTAAACTTGTTAATTTTTATCAAAGTAACATTTTTTAAGGATGGTTAAAAATACAAATAAAGTAGACCCTAATATCTCTCTTAAAAGATATATCTTTAAATTAGTAATTAAATGAATTTTATAGAAACATAATTTAAAGGAAAAAGTTGATTTAACAATTATATATATATATATATATATATATATATATATATATTTATTAAACAATTAAATATGTTAATAATAATAATATTTAATATAATAATAATATTTGTAGCGGGTTGTGTGATGCGTCAAATATAACCTCATTAAAAGTACCACCCAAATTATAAAATATATCACATTTTTCTTTTTCATTTGTATTTGTAATGAATGAGTAATCTGTTATTTCTTTATTTAGACTAGTATCGTTTATCTAATATTTATACATATTTTTATTTAAAATGTTCTAAATTTAATTTAAAATAACATAACTTTAGTTTTATTTATATTATCATCAATATTTTCCCAGGAACATAATTTTTTAGGTCATAGTGAACACTTTTATATGTGTATCTTAATATAGTTTTTTTTTTCATTTATTTTATTTAGTGTTTGTTTTCTTTATTCTTTCTACCTATTTTTGTTTGTCTCCCAATCCTTCTTATTTATCTACTTAAACATGCTATATTAAAATTTGATAAAATAAATATTTTATTATTTTAAAAAATAAAAATATTTAAACTATCCAAAAATACTATAATTTAATATGGATGTTGAAAGATAAAATTAGCCCATATTATAGATAATTAGACTCTTCTCTTTATTTATAATATTTTACTTATTAATCAGGTAGTTTGTGAATATCAAACACTTTACTACAATTTAAATTTTCTTTTTTATTTACGTAGTTAATTTTAATATTGTTATTTTTTTACAAATCAAAATATCAATAATATTTACTTAAAAACATACAAAATTATACCATCTATCATTCTCTTTTATAAGATAGATGGAATAATTTTTAATAGGATATTTTAAGACAAATCTAATTAATAAGACTTAATGAGAAATTGATATGAATAGAAAAGCGTTAATAACGAAATGAATATATTAAATATTATCTTTCAAACATGTCATTATCTTTTTATTAAAATATAAGTTTTGTTACAATAACTACAACTACAAAATAAATAATATGCAATAGACTTATCAATAAATATTACTTAATAAAATTAATTTTATATAATGATTGAAATCTATTATATAAATATAATAAAGTATTATAAAAATAATTTATCAATAAAGATAGTATAATATTAATATATACACTTTAAATAAAATAATCAAACATAATGAGACAATTTTTTTTGGATTCATGAATAAAATTAATGTAGATAGAAGAAATTGTCGATGTACATGAATAAATTAAATGTCCTCCTTCAAATATCTCATCTCATCGTGCTAATTTGGTGACAAAAATTGTACTCAGAAAATAAATAAATCATAAGCAATAGATTTATTTACTAACGTTGTCAATTAGAATAAATTTTGTATGTTTTTATTTAATTTGTTATATAAAAGTAAAAAAATTATATTCTCTATGAATTTAAAAAATTATAAATGTAAAATTGAGGGTAACGCATTCTTGAGTGGATGACATCATACGAGAAGATAAAATTAATTGTTACTATGTTAAAAATATGAGTATTCCGTTTTCATTTTTACATCGTCGATCGTACAATCTTAGGTATTGAATTTTAACTTAAAAATATTTTCTTTTATTTATATTGTTGGTGGGAACAAGTTGATTAAATAATTATGGTAAATGGAAAATGATCTTTTAAACTAACAAGAGTTTCCAGTCAATTACAAATGTTAAAATTGATCAATCCAAGACCTTTATTTGCATTTCATGTAAAAGTGAAATTGTCATCCATTCAAAACTTTTATGAGTAATTTAAACACAACGGAATACAATTCAATTTACAAAACAAAATTCATTCATTTATCAATGTTTATATTATAGGTACATTAAAAAAGCTTCACGATACATTAATAAAGCTTCACGAGTACATTAACAAAGCTTCATAGTACATTAACAAAACTTTACAGTACCATTAACAAAACTTTACATTACCCTTAACAAAACTTGTATGAGTATATTATACAACTCACCTTAACATAAAAATAACTCTTTAATTATCCTTCACCCACATAAAAAAAATATGTACCTACAAAATAATGTATAAATAATATGGGGGCAAAATAATACAGGGACAAAAAGGTTTAGCGATCACCAGTCACCAAACCAATATGTACATATAAAATAATATTATAAATAATATAATATAATATATGAAACCTGTGTGTTTAACACGTACGCGCAAAGTTTATCAACTTTACAGTTTACCATTCTTCCATCATAATTATAACATTTCATCATAACATCTCATCATAATTATAACATACAATAAAACTAATTTCATACATGATTCACCCTAACCCTATCACGCCATTTGTCTTTTCAATTAAAATCAATTACGGGTTCATTCACGCATAGAGGCTATAAAATTGGTTTCAATTTGAACTTGATAACATAATTAGGGTTTATTCCTTTATTTAATTTTGAGAAAAATAAATTTGGGAATAAATTAGAGTTCATACTAATTTGACAGAGAAATCCCTAAATTCATAATTAGGGTTTATCTTAATTTGGGAAAAACTTAATATTTGGGAAAACTTTCATACAAGAAAAATCATAAATCTAATAATAAGTGCTCTGATACCACATGTAAAATTTTAATGTACTCTACATGATCTTTAGATTATTTATTTTCACAATATAACATACATCAATACATGAATCATAATAAGAAGACTAACCTTGATGCATGTGAATCTATTCTTTAATCTATTCGTTCTCTAATATCATTTTCCCAATCTATCTCTTTGTCTTTATTTATCTTCTCACGCTTTCTTGATGGTTTACGTGAAAACAGAAACAAAACCCTTATTTTATTTTATTAACTAACGTCCATCAAGTTGGTTACAGTAAATTAATATTTTTATTTTATCTTTATTTTATTTTAACTTCACGTTATTAGATCCTCATATTTTATTAAATTTCATTTAGTCACGTAATAAAATTAATTAATTAAATTAATTCTAAACGATCCGGGCGGTAGGCACCTGCACCAATCTTCTCAAGCACGCGAAAGCGACCAACAAACCGTTTTTCAACTTGCCAAGGTAGTGGTTCGTGATGGAGCCTTGGCGGCAAGGTTGAAGCCGGACATAAACCCAATCACCCAAGTCGAAACTAAGGTCACGACAGTGGGAGTCTGCCCATCGTTTCATGTCCTTTTGTGCCTTAAGGAGATTGGAGTGTAACTGCTTCTTCAGTAAATCCGTAAGGGGAGAGGCGATAGAGGCATACCTTTGCACAAATTGACGTAGAAGCCTGTAAGCCCTAGGAATCCACGTAAGGATTTGAGGTTTGAGGGAATTGGCCAGTCAATGATTGCTTCAACCTTGGTGGGCTCAGGCGTACACCAGCAACAGATACGACATGCCCCAAGTAATGAATTGTTTGCTGTCCAATGTGACATTTGGACCCCTTGAAAGAAGTTTCGAGGTGGAGAATATGGTCGTCCAAGGTGGAGCTATAAACAAGTATATCTTCAAAGAAGACGATGATACAACGACGCAGGTGAGGGTAGAAGAGGTCGTTCATAGTGGCATTTTTTTATGGGTGCGAAATGCCGTTTTAGAGGAGTCATTGGGCTTCATGAGGATTTGGTGGGAGGGTGGAAGGGGTGGAAAAAAGGAATGAGTATGTGGTGATTAATGTTACACTGGTCTCAGCAAAAGTGATAATAATAAGAGATAAGAAATAATAATAATAATAATAATAATAATAATAATAATAATAAAAACATAGTTTAAACTTGAAATTCAAATGAAAGGTTTACATAACATAAAAGTGTTAAAAAATTCTTTTTGTCATATAAAATCAATCTCTATATTAATATATAATTTTTTTCATTAATGAAAACATTTTTACGAGCTATTATTTAATGAGAGCGTTTCAGAAATTATTCTTACTCTAGTTGAGTCACATGTTTTTATGATAATTTTATATATTGAGTATTTTTTTTATTAAACTTTTGTTTTTGTCAAATATAATTATTATTTTGAATTTGAATTTTATTTTGATATATAAATTAGTTTTAAAAATGTCTCTTTTTACCATATCAAATTACCTTTTATCTAATTTGTATACATGGTTTATATCTATCTTTAATTTAAAAATAATTTTTCTTGTTTATAAATTTTTATTTTTATTTTCAATTTTTAGGATGATTTTAAATTTAAAGATATTATCGGATAATTTTAGAATTTGCTTCCTTTTTAAATCTTGAATTTACTCACTTTAATTTTATATAAAGGTCTACAAGAAATAGAAGTTTAAGAAAGAAATAACAATTTTCATAAATGGAGGTTTGCAGTTAACGTCTGATTTCACTTCTATTTTCATAAGAAAATGTATAAGAAAATGGAGGTTTGCCGTTATTTTTTTTTATATATATAACAATTAAATAATTCATTTTAGATTTTTATATCATTTTTTATTTTTATTTTTTCATTTTCTTTCTATCAATCAATCATAATATTATTATTTTAAAATTTTTATAAGAAGAAAGTGTGAAAATATCTTTTATTACATGAAATTTGTGTATATACCTTAACATCAACATTATAGGAGCAAGACATTTGTGTTAGATAATTTAATAGAATTTATCATCATAATGATTTATTTCTAAAAAAGTAAACTAAGTTGACGTTGACATTAAATATAATATAAAAGAGTTATTACAAATATTGTAATCTTTGTTTTTTTTTTTAATTCTTTTGATAAATAATAATAAAATTACCGTTATGTATAATAAGTTGTTGACTTTTCAATAGTTATTATCTTGCATTCACATGAATGATGATGACCTATTATTTAATTGTTTATTCAATTGTTTTTTTAGGGTATACATACTATTTTTAAGGTTTCCTTTAAAAAGTGTCTTTATATACACTAAAACATAATTTTAGGTTTCAATACCAAGCAACTCAAATTTTTAAATAAATCCTTTTGACACTACTATTTTACAACGTAAATTAAATAGGTTGCAAATATCTTAGTTGTTAGTTCATCACACAAACTTTGTGATGACAATGGATTGGTCTGCATTTCCTAGTGAATGAATTTATTTAGAGGAAAAAGAGGGAACGAGAACGCGTGGGAAAGAGAGAGCAGTTACATTTTTAAACCACCACATACACTGTTTCTTTAAATTAGAATAAACAAATCATATCCAAAGTTCAAATGGTTCAGTTTAAACTTATGACAATGGAAGCTCTTCTATCCAAATACCTTTCTTTCAATAACCTCTCTGTCATATCTGAAAACGCAATCTCTTCCACACAATCCTTAGCAACCATAGCATTAATTCTAATATTGCTTTGCTTCTGTTTCAGACCTGCAAGTGTGTACCTTCTTGACTATGTTTGTTACTCGCCTCCCGATCATCTGCGCAACCCTTACTCTCATATGATAGAACACTTTGAAATGTGCAATTTTGACCCAGAAAACATAGATTTTGAAATGAAAGTGTTGGAAAGATCCGGTATTGGAGTTGAGGCTTGCATGCCAGAATCAGTTCATGAGCTCCCCCCAGATGATTCCATGAAGCCTGCACAAGCAGAAGTTGAATTGGTTCTTTTCAGAATTGTCGAAGATCTACTATCCAAACACAAAGTGCATCCTAAAAACATTGACATCCTTGTGTCAAATTGCAGCCTATTCTGTCCTACACCGTCCATTACATCAATGATCATAAACAAGTTTGGATTCAGGAGCAACATAAAGAGTGTCAACCTGAGTGGAATGGGTTGCAGTGCTGGATTGTTGTCAATAAACTTGGCCAAAGATCTGCTGAGAGTTCATAAAAACTCATTGGCTTTAGTTCTTAGCATGGAGGCTGTAGCTCCAAATGGCTACAGAGGTAATGACAAGTCGATGCTTATTGCAAATGTATTGTTTCGGATGGGGGGAGCAGCCATTTTACTATCTAACAGAAGACAAGACAAGGCAGTGGCCAAGTATAAGCTTCAGCATCTTGTGAGAACACACATGGGATCAAATGACAAAGCATATCAGTGTGTTTACCAGAAACCTGATAAAAATGAAATTGTGGGTGTTTCACTCTCACGATCACTTCTTACTGTAGCTGGTTCAGCTTTGAGGACCAATATAACAGCCTTAGGTCCTCTTGTCCTGCCATATTCAGAGCAGCTGCGCTTTGGATGGTCAGTAATTTGCAGGAAAATATGGGCAAGGGGGAATAAGGAAATCTATGTCCCAAATTTCAGGAAGGCCTTTGAGCATTTTTGTATACATGCTGGTGGTAAGTCGGTCATAAATGCTATAGAAGAAAGTTTGAAGCTGCAGAAGGAAGACAGCGAAGCCTCAAGGATGGCATTATACAGATTTGGTAATACTTCCTCTTCTTCTCTGTGGTACGAGCTTTGCTATTTGGAGGCAAAAGGAAGAGTAAAGAAAGGAGACAGGATCTGGCAAATTGCCTTTGGAAGTGGATTCAAGTGTAACAGTGCAGTTTGGAAGTGCCTCTCGGATACAGATCTGAATGTAAGGAATGCATGGTCAGATAGAATCCATTTGTATCCAGTCGAGACACCTGTGTTTGACTGTTGAATGTGTAGTATTAGCTGTTAAACAGTCAAAACTCATTGGATATCACTCATTCTCTGTTTTACCTCTTTAAATAACTTGCTAATTCATGACTGTGGGAGATAAATTATTGCATAATTTAACATTACATAACATATGCTATATTTTTTATTTCAGTGTTAAGTTTTGTTAATGTGTGTTCGCTTTATGGTACCTTAAATAATAAAACATATAAATATTAAATAAAAAATGCAAATATTGTCATGAAAAATTGAAAAATTGAAAAGTTTTTATTTTAAAGAAGTTAATATCGAGTAACAAGTATTTATTTGTTTAGGATGGAACACATGAACAAAATTTTAGGAGTATTAATGTCAACTATGAATCTCAAAGGTGATGACAGTTAGGCACTTCAAAATTCTTTTATTTATTTATTTTTTCTTTTATTTCTTGCTAACAGAATCAACCTTACATTTATTTCTGCTTCGTCCAATCAAACATAAAATAGACATTGCTAGGAAAGTATGAATTTCCATTTGTGATAGACAAAACACCAGCCTCAAATGTAATTATTTTTTGGGTGGGGATAAAAGGTTCTCTACTTGTTAATGGGGCAAAATATAACGATATGATGGTTAGCAGACATAAGCATTTCGACGAGGTTTCAATTGCAAAAGAAGACAGGTTATTGACAAGAACTTAAATAATTAAAGGATCATATAATAACACTATTTGACACGAAATATATTTATCTCTACTGTATATACAACTCATCAATCCACACCACTAGAAATAAGGTGTAGATATGCTATTTATCACATGCTCAATCGAAAAAATTGGAGAGGGGAATAATGAAGTGATGCAATGTACCACTAACTCCTCAACCGTAGAGTTTAGGATGATGCTTTATCTAGTGAGATTTTTGTGTTTTAATTGTACTTGCTGCTTGGACAAAACCTCGGCAATGAGCTGACGACCAAATAAGTGTGAATTCCTGAGGATTAAATTCCTTGTTGATGAATCAACCAAGTAACCTTGCCCTGGCATCCACTGTAGTAAGTGTAGAAGCAAGTCCTTCTTTTCAGGTTCATCTAAATAGCGTGACACGGCCATCGCAAATAGGTCCTGCACAAGAAAAAAAAATGATTAATTTTGGAGTAAAAACTAAAAATAAAAAATCCTAGCTTCAGAATTTCAGAAAATCCTTGAACTTTGACCTAGTTGTTAACAAAGTAAATCAGTTATTCTACTTTATTGAAACTGTTAAAAAGAAATCAGGATTAATTTAGGAATTTTGCAATATAATGGTATGATTTTTTACTTTTGGAAGTTCTTTAAGTGGGTGTGATTATTTATGTCAAGGAAAATAAATAATGAATTAAATGTCATTCTAATAACAATATTCAAATTGAAATACTACCAAGTTTATTACCTGATCAAGCTCGTAGCCACTATCATTGAGGGTCTTCACAACATCATTTATATAGTTGATGTTACCTGACTTCATGAATGAAATAGCAAATTTTTTGGTGGCAGGACGAGAAATATATTTTGCGTTATCCTGAACAGGATAAGATTCATCAGATGAACTGCAATGACAAGAGCAGAAATACGATTTATGTATTCTTTAAACGATTAATACCTTGACTACTACATATGCATCTTTCAAAAGGTGTCCTGCTAGGAGAATGTGGAGAACCTTCTCATGAAGTGACTTGCACATTGTTCTCTTGCCATATTTCAACATAGTGTAAACAGAAAATGCCTCTGAATAAGCCTTTACCTGACCAAGGTGGGATATTAAAGAGGCACAGAGATCCTGCAGAGGGAGGAAGACATTGGAAACTGTAATTTAATAACTGAACCAACAACAGATGAAAAAAGGATTGCAGTAACGTTATTAAATAACATTCTCAGTTTTTTTAAATGAAAAACCAGTGGATGAGGCTTCCATCTAGTGGGGTCAAGGGAGGATAGCTATATACAGCCTTATCCAACAAGCAGTGAGGCTGCTTCCAGGATTTGATCCTGTGACATTTAGGTAACAAGGTAGCAGCCTCGCCCTCACAAAGATAAAAAAAGATTTGTACAAATAATAAAATTAAAAAGCAGATTTCAGCCACATACTGAGGAAGACCAAGTTAAATCATACAGGGGCATCATATTAGTACTTGGATAAAACACTATACCTCTCCTGGTTGATGGCCTTTACTATGCATGTCCTTCATGGTTCGATAAGCTAGTAGATACATTCTTTCCCTACAGAAATATTTTATTAGAATATGGAAGGTATTGTAGCTAGGACTGATTGCCAGTTTATCCATCTTTTTTAGAGTTTCCATTACACTTTCCATTTCACCTACTCTACAAAAAGCACAGAGCATTGAATTCAGTATGACTAGGTCATATTTATTAGAGGTAGTTTCAAAATCCTTGGCCAACTGTTTTGCCTCGCAAAAAAGCTTGGCTCGGCATAATGCTGATATCATGATACTATGAGCATAGCCATCTGCACATGTGGGAAATAAATCAGTAAAATTATTACCAATTGAAAATCTCAGTCTAAAATTTACAAGAACTAAAGCTTAATGGCATAAAGAAAAACAGAGCTCAGTTAAGATTTGTAAGTATCTATTATTAGTTCCATGAACAGACACTCCTGCTGGACTTCAAAAAATGGAATGATAGGAACAAGTATAGCACCAAGAAGGATAGTGTTCTCATATTTCCATAAGTTTTATTCATCTCCATTTCATATCAACTCTCCTAAATGCTTACCCTCACAATGAAGGCCTGATAATGGTCGGAGATTACAAATTACAATCCGCTAAGAACATGTCAAGGATCAACTTTACTAACAGCTTAAGATCCAATAGAGGCGGTGTGTGTTGTTGTTGTGTGTGTGTCTATATATATATATATATATATAAAGTAAAATCATTTAAAAAATAACTTCAGATTGCTAAAAAAATTGAAGGAAAAAGGAATTATATTTTTTAGTTCATTGCATCACCATGAAAAAGTCGATCCAGGTAATCAAAACAAATACATATGGCTAACGAACTCTATATTGTTTTAATTCCTTAAAATCCTTGTGACTAGTCAATAGCTTTAGAATAACCAAATATTTATATGGATGTTTATCACATCATATTATTTACTTGAAGCAAACTCCAAAAGATAACTTACCTGATCTGACATTGTTTTTCATCATTTCATCAAAGACTAGTTTCGCTTCATGTATTTGTCCTGCCTTAGCAAGGCCATCCATGAATATACAGTATGGCATCTGCATATAAATTCGAACCAGTAAAAGAAGGTAGATGGAAAAGAGGACATGGGAAACCAAAAAGGTCAAAAGAAGGATATATAATTAATGATATGAAACAAATATTCGGTCATCAATTAAAAATAGATAATATGGTATGTATAAATTATTTCGCAATGTTTCAGACCAAAACAACAATTTGTTGTTCATTTCAAGGGTTTTTGCTACCTCATCTTCAGCATAGCCCAAAGATTTCAGTTCAGCTAATAATTCGCTTGACTTCTCAAACAAGCCTCCTTTAACATATACCTTCAGTAAGGTAGTCAAAATGACCTGCAAATCATATTTTAAACAAACTCGAGTCATTTTTAGGGAAGGCTTGCTCTGTATCAAGTATCAAAAACCGACATATAGGAAACATATAAAAGGTTTTGCATTACAACGTGACAAACAAAGAGATGCCAAGTGAAGACAAATGAATGGTTTTATATTGTATATCCTCATACAAGGTCCCTCTGGGCTTAAGTGTGAAGAATGCACAGGCCAACCTACCTTGCTCTTAAATTCAACTTTTTATTAGAAGAACAAAAGTGGTAAGGATTGATAACTAGGCGACTTAGTAACAGAGGCTTAGCCACTATGTCATGAACCTACTATTTCTTAAATTGATAGGTAAAGTCACATAAATTATTTTGATATTATAAGCACGGTTGTCCAACCCATATTAGTGATTATTAGATATAAATATCTTATGAATGCTAGTATGCCATCGTCACACCATAGATTAGACAAGAGTTACTCCATTGAGAAGGATGAATGTGCAAAATTTTAAAGATGATAGAAACCACAGCTTCAGTTTTTTACTTTGTTGTTAGAGCTGGTTATAGTATTCCACTTCTAGGCTAAACTAGATTGACATGTTAGACTGAGGAAGCTGAATATATTTTCCTGCCACACTTTGCTCAGGGGAAATCTATTATTTTCTTAATTTCAAATTAAAATAAAAATGTACTTGAGTGACTTGTAAAGGTCAAGGACAAGACATCCACTTCAAATAATTGTTATTGATTCGTGCCCCACTCGTTTTATTCATTGATTTCTTATAATAAATGCCACAATTGCATTTTTGTTTTCCTATTTTGTATTAGTTTTTAGTTCTTAATATTTTGCCGTTCATTTTAGTTTTCACAAATAGTATTGATTTTGTATTAGTTGATACTTGTATCAATCCTCATGAAAACAATACTTTACTTAATATTTAATTATTTGAATGATTGGTACACTTGCTTCATTGAAGATGAAATCCTAATTTTTTTCATCTACAATTCTGAATCATGTATCTAGCACGAGGTTAAGATATCCTACAAGTGTCCCAATTTCAATTTTAAATCACAGTGAACAATAGTCTTATCTATTTAATATTATCAAAGGTCATTCATAGTAAAACATGATTTAATATCCATTAAGCCACACACAAGTTGTCATCTTAAAATTAGTAAATGGCAAGGAAAACAAACCTTGTTTGGTACTAACCCTTCAGATTTCATATTTTGAATCAGCACATCAGCTTTTTTGTAGTCTCCACATGCTGAGTATGCATTGAGTAAAGAGCTATAGTGATAAATATTTGGCAAGTGACCTTCATCCTTCATCTGGCTAAAATAGTTTTCTGCCTCTTCCCATTTACTATTGGAAGCACACACTGCTAGAATTGTTCCATAAATTACACAATCCATCTGCAATTTATTGTGCTGCAATTCCTGAATTAACTCTAAGGCCTTAGGATAGCCATTCTCTATTTTAATGCAACCTGCAAGAAGCTAAAGATGAGAACAACCACGATAAGACAACAGGAAATGATTAAATCCTAGAGTCAGAACCATGTAAATGCCTAAAATAACAGTTAATGCTTTAGATGGAAAATCAAGCAGAGAATATCAAATATTAAACTTTTTATTTTCCTCTTTTTAAAATTTATAACTCCGAGCATTCTGAATTAATTAATATCATAGGGAAACTGTCATGAATACAAAGTCTATAAGAGAAGGCCCAATCCATGTTACAGCAGAAGGGTTACAACAATCCTAAAAATTAAGTGAAAGACATAGCCAATTTTATGGGCCTTTAGTACTGTCTTAGCCTAGTTGTTCTAGAATGTTGACTCAGCTAGTAGGGAATAATCTCTTTAGAATAATGCCTACCTGTAGGATCCGTTTGGGTGGGAGTTTGTTAGGATTTTAAAGATATCATTTCAACTATGCTGAACTAATCAATATCATAAGGAACCAGAGAACAATAACTCTAACGTACGTGTGGAGCATTACATAGAACAATAAGTCACATATGTTTTGGCATTTAGACAGAGAGAAAAGAAGTGAAGTAAATAATTAAGCAACTGTAAACAAACATCTCATTTGACAAATGTAAATAAAGCAAAATATGTTATAAGATTAAAAAATAATGACATACCGTGCTATAGGTAACAAGATCAGGAACTAGACCATCTAGTTTCATCTGCTGAAAGAGTTTCATACCGGAATCAAACTTGCCTTTCTTGATTAAACAACCAAGAACAGAATTGCATACAAGGATATTTTTTCTGGCCAATTCATCTTGAATGCTATGGTACAGTTGCAACATCGCAGCAGCGTCAAGATTATTTGCCATGAACCTCATGAAATGAGAATAAGACCAAACATCAAGTTTATTCTTCTCTTGCATCCACTTAAATAGCTGCAAATACAATTGCAATAATAGTAACAAACATTATGGAACAAAATAATGACGAATCAATAACATAAAATAAAATAATTTGTAGTTAATCTGTAAATGTTATTTCATATTAATTAACTATTCAAATATTATTTGTAGTTTATGAATAAGCTGATTTCACTTAATAAAAATTATTATTTCATATGCCTGAGAAGTTTATCCAAATACACTCTTATAAAAAGTAGAAGAAGCAAGCACCTGAGAGATATGATTGAATTTGTTTGAATTTTTAAAGTGATACAGAGCTGCATTGAGGTCTTTGACCGTCAACGCATCTCCATGCCTGAAAATGATAGTTAGAGTGAGAAAATGTTGAACAAAGAAGGAAGATTGAGAAGATGGCATCGTGATGATAGAGAAAACCTAGCTAGAGCAGAGGGCAAATCCGAAGCATGATGAATTTCAAGTGCGGCAGCTTTTCTTGCGGAGAGGAAGGGTTTGGAGCTTCGAAGTTTAACGGTATTTCTGTGAGGTTGAGGTTGAGGTTGAGTGTGTGGCTCCGTCGTCGACGCAGAAGCGGGAATTGCAAGAGAAGAAGGAATTGCTGAGTGGCGAAATGCCATTCCTAATGAAGATGACACCTCCATTCTTTTCGTTTCACAGAGCTTACCGTACTCACACGACAACACTGCCGTTACGCTCATTTGGATTGGCCTTCCTTTCTTTTTAGGCCCGGCCCCATTTTTCTTCAACATATAGATCATCGTCCAAGTAAACTTTTAATAATATATATTCTAATAATTAAAATAAATTATTAAGTTTACTTATATATATATATATATATATATATATATATATATATATATATATATATAAATGCATGAAAAATTGAAAGAACCTGCTAAACTAATTTAGGTTTATGTTTGAATTGTTTCTCTCTCTTTCAGTAATAGAAATTTATATTCTGTTTCCGTAGACTTTGACTTGGTACCAAAGGAACTTGAGATGAAAACCAAGTCAGTGTGAGTCGTGCTATGCCGTATCCATGGAGCTTCTGAGCTCTTTGAAGAAAGAGGACATTTTGGATCTCTTCTCTCATGGCTTCTGTTCCCGATGCCAGGCTTTTCTCCATGCTCGAATCAAAACTCTTCGTAAAAGTATCAAACTACCCACTTATTGTTAGATCGGTCAAGTCATCATAATTTATTCACAACTCATTGCTACTTTTATTTTTCTCTACATCACAAAAAAGTTACCCGCTTTTGCTTCTGGACTTCCAATTCAATTTTAGTTTTTTGCCTTTTTTTTTTTTTTTTTCTTTGAATTAATACTATTGGATATCAGACATATGCTTATATTGCCTAATGCATGTCTATATGTTGGTAATTGGTTCTTTCTGCGTGTAGGAAAGTTGGAAGAAACTTCCTCTCTTGATGAAGGCTTTGAGTCTTCTGGGGATCATGTAGTGGACATGCCCTTGAATGGTAATGCTTCGAATTCAGAGTCTTTGACTAAAAGAAAAAGAAAACGATGGGATACTCCGAAGAACTCTTCACAGCATAGGCTTGATTCTGCTGCTTCAGTGAAGGATGATAACAAACGCGTTCTGGGTTCTTTACCAAAGTATTTGGTGAGTTGCAAGCAATCTGATTTCGAGTTGTTGTTAAATGATGGGATTTGTGAAGATTCTTCATTTGAAAATGGGTTATCGGAGGAACGAAAGGAGCGGATAAGGTATTCTCTGGTTCGCAGTAGAAAGGACTTTACCTTCGTTGAAAGGGTAAATACGAGAGAGATAAATGTGCTCCAGGGGCTTGAACTTCACGCTGAAGTTTTCAATGCTCTGGAGCAGAGGAAAATTGTTGAGTGGATATACAGATTGCAATGGAGGGGACAACAAGGGAAACTTAAAGGTATGTGTGGGCTGTGGAATTTCTTGTTCTTTTTTAAATTCTGCAATTCAGTGATTCAGTCTTTCGATTAATTTGTGAACTACATTATACACCTTTTGATTTTCATATTTTAGGTTTAACACATGTTTGTTGTACTTTTTAAGTTTATGCTTGCAGTGCTGAAATTAGAGCTAAGATTAAAATGAACCATTTGGTCTTCAAGTTTATGAAATGTGGAATTAAATGTGTGCTGAATTGTTCCTTTAACATGCATCTAATTTGACTGGTTTTACTTGGGTAGTACAGAAACCTTTTTTTTTTTCTGTATGACTTCATCATAGTTGCAAATTGACTGGATTCTGAATTCATGTGCTCTATATTCCATTACTGTACACATTACAATCTCTTTAAGTATGTTTTGCTCAAGAGTATGGCAATGATATTGCCTCTCATTTAGCATATTGCAATCTGTTTATGGGAGTAGATACTATCATTTAGCATACCTCAAAGTCTACTTTATCCACTTGTACTTCTAGCAAAATAGTTTCTCTACACTAGTGAAAAATGTTTGGGTTTTATGCATTACATGGAATACACCCGGAATAAAAATGATCCATTTGGTTGGTTTACATAGTTCAATGAAGCAACATGTCTTACATCTACTGGTCTTTTTTGTGTACAGATCGAACATATTCAGAACCAAGAAAGTGGATGCGTGGTAAGGGACGTGTGACAATACAATTTGGCTGCTGTTACAATTATGCGGTGGTACGAGTACAGCATAATTTACTCCTTTTCTTATTCTTTTTTGACTTTTGTTCTTATTTAATTGTGTAGCACATTGCAGGACAAATATGGTAACCCTCCTGGCATAATGAGAGATGAAGAGGTTGATCCATTACCACCTGTGTTCAAGCAAATGATAAAGAGGATGGTTAGGTGGAATATAGTTCCTTCCTCTTGCATTCCTGATAGTTGCATCGTGAACATTTATGAAGAAGGAGATTGCATTCCTCCTCATATTGACCATCATGATTTTGTGAGACCATTCTACACTGTGTCATTCTTGAACGAGTGTGAAATATTATTTGGTTCAAACTTGCAAGTTGTTTGTGCTGGAGAGTTTGCAGGTCCCATCTTCATTTCTTTACCGGTTGGGTGAGCTTCCGTTCCTTCCTCTTCACTTCCAATCACATATGAATAAACTTTTGATCACGACCTCAGTTTTTTTTTTTTCTAGCTTTGTATGTACTGACCAAATATTGTGTTTTTTTTATCATGTTTACATCCTATCTATTTGTGATTGTTTAGACAAACTAATGATCATTTTGATCACGCAGGTCAGTGTTCGTTTTGAATGGCAATGGAGCTGACGTTGCTAAGCATTGTATTCCATCTGTGTCATCAAAAAGGTCCTTTTAATCTGTCAAATTTACTCAAAATTCCTTTCTCCTGTTTTACTGTATGGTTTTCTAAAACATTTGTCTTTTACAGAATTTCTATTACTTTCAGAAAGATGGACGATAGCAAGTTGCCATATAAGTTTTCACCCGATCCTGACTTAGTGGGAATCAAGCCACTTACCATTTCATCTTGACAAGTCAGTTAAAGCACAGGATGAAGTTAGGAACCTAAATATCAAACAACACAAAGATGAGAGTGTTGAATCTGAATCAGATACAGTTTGGAACACAGATAAGGCATCGTTTCGAGTAAAGTAAATTTACTCTTCTCAGTGGAAGATTTAGAAAGATGAAGATCAACAAATTCGGTCGCAAGTCCAGGCAATAGGTTCATGGGCTTGTTTTAATTTTATTTTAGGGTTGCTTGTGTTTAATTTTCACAGGTAACATTTCTTAACACATGGTATGTGTTAGGTTCTTATATTGTATTTTGTTAAAGTTGTGCATACTACCAAACCTTCTGAATCAGAAGGCAAATAATTTATACATAGTATCAGCTAATGGTTATTCATTCCTGTGTACACATGGTTCAACTCTTTATTTTTCTCATTGATCATTTTAAGTTCTTACCTTCATTGTAGTTTGGACACTGACTCTATTTCTGAAGTATTATTTGTTGTATATGTTTGGCCGACTTTGTTATCAACCACAATTTTCTGCTCACATTCGCTAAGATTCTCTCTTATCACAACTATGCCATGAGACCAAAATGCCTAGGTTTATATGCTTACTTTTTAAAATTTACATAACATCTTCAAACTCTGAAAAAAAAAAGAACACTTGCAAGTAGCAAGATAGGAAGGATAATCATATTTACCTTGCAATTGATAGAATTAATATTAATATACTAATGTATTGAATGAGGACTTAGTTTTGTGAAAGATTATCATTATCATTTAAGCAATTTTAGTTCATAGGAATATTTTCAAAATGTTACCAACAACTGTGTTTCATCAAAAGGAAAGAGTTCAACACCCTTGGACAATAGGAGTTCACAGCTAAACCCTAAATAAATAAATACACTTTTTTCATAGCGTTTTCTTAATTTTCCATAAAAAAAGATATTTTAATAAATTTTACACATAATAGTTTATTACTTTATATGCATAAAAGTCATTGATTTTTTTCTGCTATCAAACTTGAATGGTTACTCCTTTATTTTTATATTTTTCTAGAAACAAAAGATTTAATTATATTGGCTAAATGGTTTACAATTCTGATTCTAAGATGCACACTAAAGAACCCGAATGTTAACCAATTGCACATTTTACATAAAAACCTCTCCCTGGTAAACATAACACAAGGGAACAAGGAAACTTAATTCACCATATACTCAAATAATGCAACTTAATCATTTTTCATTACCTTGGATGGAACGTAGAGTTAATAAGTAGTCTCTAACACACACACACACACACATACATATATATATATATATATATATATATAGATATATATAGATATAGATATAGATATTAGATTATAATTATATGCGTTTTGTCCTGAAATGATCATTGGGCATGGCCCAATTAGATAACACACTTCTGTAATTTAAAAAAATTAATTTTTTTTATCATCACAATCATGTATAACATATTTAAACTTCATATTTTAAAATCAGTAATAAAATATAAAATTAATAAATTAACGATGTTTATTATAGTAATATAACTTCCTATTGCAAAACTTTTTTTTTTTTTTTTCATTTTTAAAACCTTATAAGTTCACACATAATCATTTAAATATTAGAAGTCGGCTTGATCTTGGCCCTGGTTATTAATCAAGTCACATTGATTTATATGAAAATGGAGATTAAAAGATTGTGTAATTGAAGTATCCAATGGAATTGAGACAAAAGTAAGATGAACATATAGAGTGTTTAATGATACATGATTACATAATATTATAAATAATAGTGATTAGGTAGATGTAACATTTGGCTAATATAAAAGGAATAGCATAAAGCAAGAACGCATGTTGGCGTCCACAGAACAGAATCAAGTTCTGCGGTGGCCTTTTTGTCGTTTTCGTGATTTCGCATATCGGATTAGATACATAGATAGTCTTCGCATTGCATGGGATTTTATTATACCAATTTAACTTTATTAAAAAGAAAAGCGAATTTGAACTTTTAAGGGAAGTGCGTTTACACTTGAAAGTGATTTAGTGACAACTTAATAAGAACAAGATATTGCAAGGAGACAAGATCATTACACAAGACAGAGAATGTGTGATGGTTGAGGTGTCTTCATTTCAGGTTGCTCACTGACAGCATAGCATTTGGTACAAATACAAGGGGCACTGTATATATATATATATATACACACATAGTATGAACTTATGCTAAGCATCTGAAACTTTACTAATTAAATGTGACTGGCTGAATAAACTTCTCTATAACTGTTTGACAACCAAGAGCTCTTTGAAAAAGAATCTAGCTTGGTGATATATGAGGAATCCTTTGCTTCATTAATTTTTAAAGCTGGCACATGGCAGGGTTGTTGTCGACTTTAGAATGGATGAAAGCACAACTGACAAGGATCTGGGAGGTCTTGTAGAAGTATTTTGTTTTGCAAAGGTTTTGGTTTTGAGATTTTGATTCCTGGGAAGTTCTTCTAGGTTTGAGAATTTTGGATAGATAATATTGATCTTCAGTGCATCCTTCCAAGGTCAGTTAGGTGGTTATTATTCTTGTTATTATTTCAGTTTGTTATCGTTCAATTCAATGTGTGTTTCATTGTTATGCAATACACTTAAGGATTCATCACATCACTAAGTGATTCTTTTATTGGATTATTGAACTAACCCGTTTGGCATATCTGGTTCAATATTAGTTTACACATTTTGTTAAGATGGTAAGTGCAAGTGGGGTAATTTAACTTCTACAGTATCCATTTCTATAAGGAAAAGCTTGACTTTTTAACTTCTTATTTAGTTTTTCTGAACTGATCCTATTATTATATTCAATTTCTTCTTTAGCAGTTGAACCCCACATGGTTTATTCATATATATATATACTAGTTTACTCAATTTTAAATCGTACATGGCTTTAGTTTCTACCCATCATTCATCTTTTAAGAACTTGGCTTATTGTTTAATTTAATTTCACAAAACTGACTTGTAAGGTGATAATTATCTCTCCCCAGTCTATTTTAATCTCCATGTATGGTTTGTTTTTCTTTCTTTTTTTCAGTTCATTTATAATATGAATGAATTCCTATTTATTACGAAATGATTTGTTTGGTAATTTGTTCTTCTGACAACATATACAGAAAAGAGAAAACATTGATTAAGGGCATTAATTGATGCAGTGATAGTACTTGGGTTACCCTCATATTCATTCAAATTTACAAAGAAGCATATAATCTGCAGATGTAATTCATGAAGATGGGAAATGTTATAGGTTACGTTATTATATGGTGTTGATCTGCTGGCTGCGTGGGATTTTAAATGTAGCTTTCATTTATTTGATCAACCTAGTTGCTGTAATTGTGCTGTAGTTTGTGTAAGTTCATATGTTCAATTTTAGTGCCACCATATAAAAAGAAAAAAAAAATAGAGAAAGAAAAAACTAGTTGTTCCAATGAAGGAGGTGACTTGACAAATATAAGCTTTCCTACTTTCAAGATAATCATTTCACCTTGAACCTATAGAATCTAGTTGTGAAAAAACTTGGGATTGAGATTTCATTTACTAGTTCAGAAATTGATTGAGCACTTTTTAGGTGGGGGACGTTTAAAAACTCAACAAAAATGTGAGCAGAGCAAAATCTGTCATTCCACCTGAGACAAAGTATTTGAAAAATCCATAAATAAGCAAGAAGGAAAACATTATACGAAGATATGTGATTGAGATTAAGAGCAGTTTTACAAAAGCTGCTTGAAATTTTAGCAAGAGAAAAGGTTTCAGTTTACATTAAAATGAAAATTGTAAATATAATGTAGCAAATATAAAGCATCAGATGTACAACTGTACAATCTTTCAGTTGTTTTAAAACTCCAGAGGATCCGAATCTAAAGATATGAGAGAATAAAAAAACCATGATTGTGTAATATTTCTCTCTTTCTGTATAGGTGTTGAAAATAAGACTTTCTGTAAAGGCTGTTGAAAGAACACTCGGAATATGTAATTACAAAATGAAATTGTAATTTCCTAATATTGAAATAAATTCATACTTCATGGTCCTCTCCTATAATTTACCAGACACAAATTTCAAGTTTGAACTGTGCAGGCACATCACTAGCCAACTTCACTAACTTCCTCTTCCTTACAGCAATGGGGAAAGTCCTTGTTTAGTTGTTTTTCTTGATTCCATATGACTATGACATGACAACTGGTCCTAGAGAGCAAGATTTTTTTATTTTTATTTTTGGTAATTTGTTGGAAGACTTCAGAAAGTGTTTTCAGTAAAAGGAGCATAAATTCTTCCTTCTAAGAAGTTCTTCTACTTCGACTTTTTCTTCCCTTGCATTTTGAAACTCATTTATGATGTTTGTGCATGTCCCAGAATTCATCACTTGCAATAATGTTGTAAGACTGGTGAAAGGAGATGGATTTCCTTATCACAGCACTGAGCATCAGGCTTAACCTTCAAATAAAAAAAATGGTACATCTTATACTTATCCTAATGCTGATCTAGATCAGAGAAAGGCCGTGCAATTCATGGAGGATAGTGAAAGGTAATATTCTTGGAAACTCAATTCTCTTCTGCATTCATCTTCTTGTGTTCTGTTTCTAATAATCTTTTGAGCGTAACTTTACTTTAAACAAAAGTATTATTTCAGAGTTTCTTGTAAATTGTAGGTTTGATGAGAAGTCTTTTTCAAATGGGGATGTCTACATAGGTATGATCAAGGGTATACTGCCCCATGACAAGGGAAAGTACACATGGTCAGATGGAACAGTATATGAGGGTGATTGGGAAGGTGAAAAAATGACCGGAAAGGGACTGATTGTGTGGTTATCAGGAGCACAGTATGAGGGTGAAATATGTGGAGGTTACCTACATGGTTATGGAACACTTAGAACATCTGCAGGGTGCATTTATAGAGGGGGGTGGAAGATGAATGCTCAGGATGGGATTGGACTGAAGCAGTATTCCAATTCAGATGTATATGAAGGTTTATGGAAAGAAGGAGTTCCTGAAGGGAGTGGCAGGTATACTTGGAAAAATGGCAATATGTATGTTGGGAATTGGAAAAATGGGACAATAGATGGTCGAGGGGTCATGAAGTGGGTTAATGGTGATACCTTTGATGGTTTCTGGTTAAATGGGCTTATGCATGGATCAGGAATTTATAATTTTGGAGATGGAAGTCTTTATATCGGGACATGGAATAAAGGCTTAAAGGATGGAAAAGGAGTGTTCTATCCTGCAGGTAGTAAACATCCATCGCTAAAGAAATTGCACAGCCTTCATGACAGTGACGATAATGGTGTCTTATTGAATATAGAAAAACATGAGGCTCCAAAAGCTTCAGTTAAGCGTAGCCTTTCTGAAAACATACCTGTCATTAGTAGATTTAAAAGTTTCCGTCAAATATCTCACAGGACTTCGTCAATGAAAATAAATTTGATCCGTAATGATTTTGCTCAAGATTGTGTTTGTCACGATTCTTCACTTTCCAATGTCTTCGGTGAAGATCAACCAGAGGCATCAGTTAAAAGTACATTGGTTTATGAAAGGGAGTATGTACAAGGAGTTCTGATTATGGAGAGAATTAGTGAGTGCTCAGAGTCATCACGAAAAAAGAATCAGCAAAATAAGTTTAGTGTGAAACTGGTAAAGAAGAATTCATGTTTGGACATTTTTGAAGACCGGCGAAGCTATTATCTTAAGCTTAATTTGCAGCTTGGCATCAGGTAAAATAATTGATCAAATGTTTATAGTGACCCCTTCTGAATTTTTTTTGGAAAAATTGATAGCTACGTTAACATTAACAGTTGTTGTTATCACCGTAATTTCAAGTACCTCATTGTGTTTAGCATTGTGTGCCATATGATGTTTTGTGTTGAACTAATTTAGATAAATCCTCAGGTATACTGTTGGCAAAATTACACCAGTACCTGCACGCGAAGTTCGATCATCTGATTTTGGGGATCGAGCTAGAATAAGGATGTACTTTCCAAGGGCTGGTTCAAAGCTTACTCCACCACATTGTTCAATAAACTTTTACTGGAAAGATTATTGCCCTATGGTCTTCAGGTATTTACTAACTTTATCTTGATCTTTCTTCGTTCTTGGCATAATTACACTAGCCTATGTTTCCAGGAATTTGAGAGAGATGTTCAAGTTAGATGCTGCAGAGTACATGATGTCCATTTGCGGAGATAGTGGTCTAAGGGACTTGTCTTCTCCTGGAAAAAGTGGCAGCATCTTCTATCTTTCTAAAGATGATAGATTTGTGATAAAGACTGTGAATAAATCTGAACTAAAGGTTCCTATTCTGCTTCCCTTGATTACAGTTTTGTGTCAATTGAAAATTAGTAGTAAAACACTTTTTTCTGATGTCACATATGTTTATGTGCATATGTTTCTTCTCGTGTAGGTTCTGCTTAATATGCTTCCTAAATATTATCGGCATGTTGGAGATCATGAGAATACTCTTATAACAAAATTCTTTGGACTCCATAGAATAACAATAAGAGGTGGAAAAAAGGTATCACCTGTTTACCTTTCTTGAGCTTCTTTCTCTTCTCTTTCAAATTGAAATAGATATATATTTCCTTATTTTGTTTATCATCAGGTGCGTTTTGTGGTCATGGGGAATGTGTTTTGCACAGAACTACAAATCCACCGTCGTTATGATCTGAAAGGGTCTTCACAAGGAAGATATACAGACAATGATAAAATCAATTGCAACACAACACTGAAAGATCTTGATCTAAAATATGAGTTTCATATGGATAAAAAATTGCGAGAATCCCTACTCAAGTAAGTTTCCTAACAAACGTTAGTGACAAAAGAGCAATGCTTTTGCTTGTATAACTGATGAATATTTTTTGATAAATTCAAAGGGTGTTAAATTCATGGTCTTCTATAATTCATTATCTGTATACATCACCTTATTATAGCATTGCATGGCTTATGTTAACAGGTTCTTTCCTATTGGAAACTAATAACCGGTTCTTAAGGTTGACATATTACTAATAAGAATTTATCATGCTACATGCTTCAATTCCTGCTCTGTTGCACAACTTCATTAATTTTAGAGTTTAAATATAATGAATGTCTCACAACATGTAAAAATGTATAAGTTGAGCAACATAATGAAAACGACACACAAAATTGTTGTCTGAAGGTTTTGTGACATTTTTTTGGGTGTTAACTTGAGACTCGTCTGTAAAGATCTTCCCTATCAGATTTTCCATCAACTAAATACTAATCTTGGTGATGTGTAAAATTGGAAAACTTCTGTGTGATTGTATAAGAGGTGATGCATTAGATGTAATAACTACATTGTTGATAAATTTATCATGAAACAATGATCAAAAGGTGCCGCCTTTTTCAGTGAATTTTCTATTTAATTTGTCATTGGAGAAACTATATAGTGTATGGTAGAATTTCAACTAATCTTTAATAGTTTGCTAATTAATTCTACTTTGTGTATCGATGTCAATAACCTGTACATCTCTGAAAATAAAAAAAATGATAACAGGATCATGGCATGTGTTGGTACTTAGTTGTTTATTATTTTTAGCTTGGTGTAATGGTTTATACGCCATAAAAATTGTATCATGCTACATTGAAGATTGCATTCAACATCTCACTCACTGCATAGTTGGTAAATTCACCATCTAATCATAACCAGAATTTGGTTTTCTGGTGAAGGCAAATTTCACTCGATTGCAAGTTCTTGGAGTCACAGCATATAATTGATTACAGCCTTCTGTTAGGATTACATTTCCGAGCTCCAGAGAATATGAAGGCATTTGTGGAACACCATGAATCAATGCAGCGTCAGGAAAATTTACCTTCTGGAGATGGTAAATACCTCCACTAGCACAAGTTTTTTGAAATGTGATATGATCTATTTTTAGCATAAATCTTGTTAAATTGACATCTTATGTGCATAAATTTTCTGTCACTATGTACTCAAAGAAGAAGAACACTTAATTCTTCCAAAAGGCTTGCTATTAGTTTCCCATGAACCAAGCATAGTCAACACGGCACCTGGACCTCACATTAGAGGGAATACATTAAGGGCATACTCCATGGGTAATAGTGAAGTTGATCTTTTACTGCCTGGTACTGCAAGGTAGTTTCTATGGTTCTGTCAATTTGTTTTGTCTTATACAGTAGTACACTACACATTATTTTGGTTGTTGGATTTACATGGATTTTCTTCCATCTTAGTACTAGGAATAGAAAATTACTTATGATAAATTTCAAAACTAGTTAATAAGAGAGGTATTAGGACAAATATAAAATGTTACAACAAACAACATGGTGTGACATGATTGACAGATATTCTTATCTCCTAAGTATGCAGCCATAGATTTGATCCTTAAGTTCGTGTCCAGAGTAAAACATATGTTAGGTTGGGTAAGAAGGATCAATCTCTTGAACATAAAAAAACATCAGCACATCAGGTTGGACATGTCACAGTGTGTTTTTCACTTTTCTGGAAATGTCATGATCTTGTGGTTTGTAGTGATATGTGTAACCGATGGAGTGAGTTCTGATTTTGTTACTCAGGTTGAGGGTGCAGCTTGGAGTAAACATGCCAGCTCAAGCTACTCGAAATATTGAGGAGGATAAGGTGGAGGCAAAAGAAGTAGAGCTTTTTGAGGTGTATGATGTTGTCCTCTACATGGGCATAATTGATATATTGCAGAACTATAATCTGAAAAAGAAAATTGAGCATGCATACAAATCCCTCCAATTTGACCCTATCACAGTATCAGTAGTTGAACCCAAAATTTATAATGAACGTTTCCTCAAATTCTTAGAGGAAAAAGTTTTCCCCGACACCCCCTGAATTTCTTTTGGTTTGATCCTTCTTTGTAAATTAACTGTTTCACAAGGAACACTCTTTCTTTTCTTTCACTGCCTCATCTCATCATCCCACTGCATAATTCTCCATTCAAATTTAACATTTATTTTAGCCTTTTAGACTAAGCTTAGCTTTTTCTTGTTAAGCTTCTAATGATTATTTATAACTTACTAAAATTTGAATAGCAAGATGCTAAAAAATAGTTTCAAATTAAACACATTATCTATTTGAGTAGAAGGGACTCCCACCATAAATGAAGCATGTGATATCATTTTAGTGGCAGGGGCCCACACCATTAAGCATGTGATACATGTCTTTTATGTTTTCTGAAGCAAACTTTGTAGAAATACATAAACTATTTCAAATTTTCAAAGTTTATCTAAATAAGAATTTCACATTTCTTTCGGTACAATGTTTAGTTTTGATGAAAAAAAAGAGACAATGAAAATAGAAAAAAAAAAGTTAAGAAAAAAAATAAATTTAACAACAATTAAAAATGTCTACCAAGTCAGTTCCAAATTCGTAATTGAATAATTATTATTTATAATATTCGATGTTGAATGTTTTATACTGGTCGATGTATAATTGATAATAATTTTAAAAATATTACTACATCATTGACGATAAATCCTAAATAATTGTCATGGTAACACTAATGAAAAGGAAAATAAAAAGAAAGACTTATATATATTCTTGGCTTCTTGTGCAAAAAAGATCCAAACATATATTTGAATTTTCAGATCAGAAATGGTCTGAAAAAAAAAACAAGAATCAGATTCAATAATAAGAAATGATTACACAATTATCACATGGTTTGTCTCAGCTGCACGGATAGGCATGCTCAGATATTATTCGTACATCTCATGCTACAACAAAGTGAAAAGGAGAACATTTTTTCAACCTATCAAACAAAAAAGTAAAATGCATGCATATGCATAATCATCACTTCTTCTTAGGTTTTGAATTCGATCAACATTGAAAACAATTAGAAGACCATGCATTCACTTCGAAAAGAATCACAGGTTTCATCACCGGATAAGATGCAAAAGAAGGAATAAGTAAATTAAGCTTTTCTTTTCTTTTCCATAACTTTTTCCACCAGAAAGGTCCTGCTTTCTGAACCTGCACTCAGAGAGGAATAAAAAAGTACTGTTGTTCAAGGTAAACAACATATCCTTGTGATGCACCATCAGATTGTGATACGTATGATAGTATTTTTCAATTCTTTTAATTTTCCAAACAATTTATTTGGTTGTTTTTGTGATGAAACAACAATGTGAGAATGTATAAATTTACAGTTCCTTCACTTATAATGAGTGGATCCATCTACTCAATCTTGAATGGATTTATATCATGACATGTTAATGGACGTGATTAACATATTTTAATTTTTGAAGTATGGATTTCTCATTGTGCTCGTTATGAAGGTTCAATATAGTGTAAATTTTCCAACATAATACAACATTTATCAGTTCCAATTGTTGAAACAGATAGGTTATGACAGATTGATTAATCACGTAGGCAAATATCTACAAATTTTGGTTGCTTTGGAGATTAATTATATCAATTAACTTGATAAAAAATGAAAAAGAACTGAAACATGTTTAATTAGGAAATGAAAATCAAGGATTCTAACTTGCGGTTACATTTTCATTAACTCTTGATAACATTGCAGATAAATATGATCATGTCACAGAAACTGCAGAGTCTAACATCTTAATGTTAGAAATTATAATCCTTCGCCATATTTATTGAAACCTTTACAGGAATTAAAAATGATCCATTGACTGCATGAAAGAAACAACTTTTATCCATTGAAAGAAACAAAAACACGAAAAATGATGAGAAGGGTGAGGAACAAAGGAAAGGAAAATGCAAGTTCCAGATCCATTCATCTTAATTTCATGTATAACTTCTCAGTCAGTATTCTTGATCTCTTTTCACCTGCTCGTTGCCAACATGAAAACAGATTAAGTAAACCAACTTAATGAAGAAATCACTAATGACAATTGCTATGGTCATTAACTTAGATGAATTTTAAACATAACACTACTGCAAATAAATGTGACAAGAGAAGTATTTTGAAGAAGTAAAGAGAAAGAAAAGTATGTTACCTGAAAAAGTAAAGCCAACTACTTACATGAAGTGAAACTTGATTGACAACAAGAAAAGATGGTTGGGAATATCAAACCCTAAAGATGCTATAGCTGGGGAAACCTATACTGACAAAATGCAGAATTTCAAAGTTCCTTGGGTTTCTCAAAACACAATATTTAACTTATAGAAAAACTGATATCAATCACTCATTAATCATGTTCCAAGAAAAACAACTGCATAAAAAGATTGAAAGCTGATCCTTTAGTTAGACATAATTAATAGTACAAATCTCAAGTCTCCACAGTCAAAGTAAATCGTGAGGGAGATGTTGAAAGAAATGAAGATATATATGACAAGAAATATGATAACCAAAAGCACCAACTACAAGGTCAAAGGCATCTTGTTAATCTTTGTTCGATGCAGTTTTTGACAAAAGTTTTGTCTCATGCAATGTCTGAATTCACAAACACAAACCATAGAGTTTTCATCATTGACCAGACACACCGTCAAAGAGTTTTAATTCGGCATCACCTCGATTACCAGAAACCGTACGTCATGAACCCGCCGTGAGAAAGAGAGAGAGAGAGAGAGATCAGGTTAACGGGAATGAAGCCTGGTCCGAGATCACAGGAAGGGTAGCCTCAAAATCCAACCTTTAAAGCTTTCTTTGTTTCAAGGGCTCAAAAAGGTTGAAACCCAGAAACTAAGCTTCAAAGATGAACAAAACCAAAACCACCCGATCCTCATGCAGATACCTCGAGCCAAACAACATTCCCATCAACCCCAATCTCCCATTACCAACCATATCTGAGAAATATGAAGGAACAAATATGATCTAAATAAGAATAACCACGTAAAATTTTGATCTGAGTTCTGAACCATGAAGAAACCTTTGTTCTCATCTCAAATTTAGAGAAAAAAAGGAAGAGAGGAAAATGGAGACATATAAGCTAAAGCAACCAGTGACAGGGAGAGAGGGAGAGAGAGAGAGAGAGCAAAGGCAAAGGAAACTCTCAGCCATATAAATAAAACCTAACCTTCATTTTTTTATAACTCACACTCACCTAATATATTCATACAATCTCTCTCTCTTTCTTACATAATTTCAACACTCAGCACAAAACACATACATATGCATGATATATATATATATATATATATACATATATATATATATATATACATATATATATATATATATATACATATATATATATATATATACATATATATATATATATATATATATATATATATATATATATATAATGAGCATTTGAATATAAAACCTAACCCTTACACAGTTGCAGCGATACAGAATTAAGAAATTGTTAAGGAGGCGTGATTAGGGTTGTATTGGTTGGTGTGATGAACACTCTCTTTCTCACTCTTTAATTACTTTGGCATCTTTTATAAATATTCTCTCAGAATACAGCCAAACTTAATTTGGAAGGAAAACATGCTCAAATATTTATCAAATCACATTCCTACTTATTTTGGATCGCATCATATTATCATCGAATCTCACATATTTAAAACCTCGATCCTCTCATTAAAACTTAGAGTCCCACAATTTTTTTTTATTTTTATTTTCCTTTTCAAAGTAATTTATTTTATACCATTATTTGAAAAAGGTGACACATATATAAAAAGTATATTTTGCATGCTCTTGAACAAGCATATTTTATTCTGATGCACTCTCTATAGACTCAAAACAAAATTAATTAATCGGTACACTAATTAAGAAAAATTATTCATGGTATTTAACTATATTAATCATAGTGAAAATATATAGTTTTTTTTTCTTATAATGCTATTCATAGCAACATTGTATCATCAGGAATAAAAGAGTTGTTGAACTAATTTCAATTAATAAAAAATATTTTTGGGTTAATATCATTGAATGAGATGTATATAATTGAAATTTTTTATATTTGAATTTACCAAACTTTTTTCTTGTTTATGGTTTTGTTCTGAAAAAATATGTACTATTTATTTATCTAAAAAAAAATTACTCAATCAGAAACAAAAAAGGAACAAGATACATTAAAAATAGTGTGATATCCTTTATGAATTCATAATTCATATATCACACAACTTAGTTAAAGGGATATTATAATCATTTCAAGGTATAATGAATGAAGAAACAAAATTTGTTGTGTACAATAGTAAGAATGAAATTAGAATTTCATACAAACAATTCAGAATTTCCAGAACTAATAAAGCTCTTCCTAATAACGAGTTCAAGAATAAAAAAATTATGAAACTGTTTTTAAGTCTTTGATTTTTAGATTAAAGCACTCTATATAAATCATTGTTAACCAGTGTTAGCAACTACTAGTTTTTAGTTCCAATTACTGAAAAAAAAAATCTAAATACTCTTTTGGCTCACGAAGAAAATTATTTAACAACAATTTTCGATTATTATCACCACCCTTTTAATTCCATGTGGTAATAATAAAGACACTATTATTTGAACCTTATTTAACAGTTGTGAATGTTTTTGTATATAATATATATTATGAATCTGGTCAGTAAGTACAGATTGGTACTGCAAACTCAGAGGAAATCAATTAGTAAATGATTAAAAATTAAGTGAAAATTCAATATCTAGGGCAAGAAACAATGCTTTTGAATAATAAAAGATCATCTTCTCTCATTAATTGCATGTGGAAAGAAAAGAGAAAGCAGAGAGAAAAAAAATGAAGAATGGGAGAGACAATAATAAATAGATGACAGGGTGGACACATGGAGAGAGGAAGGGGAAGAGATAAAAAGAGTCAACGACAGGGAAAGGAGAAGGTGATCCACGTGAGACTACACAACTCTTCTCTCTTCTCTTCAATTCAATTCAATTCAATTCAATCACTGCAACCTCTGTCACTGTTCTCTCTTTCCTCGGACTTTGTGCTTTAGGGCAGGCCCCCCGTGGACCAGTGTCTCCTTCTGCTCCTCAACCCAATTATATGTTCATCATCCTTTCAATAACACATTTTTTCTCTCTTCTCTTTCTCCCTTGCCCTTATTCTTCCCACTCTCCTCCATCCACACTAATCATAATCAGTTTCCTTGTAAATATTGCAATTTTCACTTTTAAGCCCAATAACTCATCTATGAAAAACTTGGGTGCTTCTTCCTGCACTCCAGTACCTTCAAATTCCAATACCTCTACACTTATTTAAAATAACAATATTTTTTTAATAGGTTCTAGAAAGTTTATTTCTAAATTTTTTTTTAATAAAGATCTCAAAAAAAATTCAGAATTTATTTTTAGAATATATAATCCAAAAATGATTTTTAGATTATACTCCCTGGATGTATTCTCTAAAAATATATTATAAAAACTAATTCTAAAATTTTTTTAGAAAATTTCTCACATATATTTCTGAAAAATACAATATTAAAATGAGTTCTAAATTGTATTTTTTAGAAATATATTTTAGATTTAACAATTTGGATTGTGTTTTCTAAAATATATTTATGAAAATACAATTTGAAAATAAATTTCAAATTCAAAAATCAGAATATCATAAATATAAATCAAATTTATTTTTTAGGAAATTTTTGGATGTATATTATGTTATACAACTCAAAACATAAATTTACTAATAAATTTCTAATCTTAAAAGTGAAAATCATGATTGAACGAAGATGCAGGAGTTACAGCAAAGGAAGGTGCGAAACTTGTCTCTATCTTACTCTCCTATTAGGCCCAACCCAAGTCTTCTCTCGATGAGCGTTGGTCCACATCTCCACATTATAATGATAAAAATACATTTCATATTCTTACTATTTTTGGATAATATAATTATAAATATATTAAAAAAAATCACGTTAAGATAGCAAGTGATTGTGATAAGATAGGAATTGATTGATTTTTCATCAAATAATTATTTGAACCAATCATAAAAATTAAAATGTGATTTAGTTTTGATTGATTTTAAAATGATTTTTTTTTCAAAACATTACGTAATTTTTGTTGTAGAATTATTATTATTATTATATTTATAAATAAATTATACGTTCTTATAATTAAAAATTACAATCCAAAGATAGTATAAGATATATAATAATTGTAAAAGTATTATAAATAAAAACACAATCATAATTGATTTAGTGTTATTCGATTCTTAATTTATAATTTAAAATTCAACTAAACTATACTGTTCAGAAAAAAAATGTAAATTAAAAGAAAATTTAAAAAACAAGGATTTTAATGGATTTCCAATTTTCTAGATGAATTTTTAATATTTTTGAATGGGTTCAATAAGGAGAGGTTATGAGTAGGATGGAGATGGTAATAGTTGAGAATGATGTGGATTGAATTCTCTCGTGTCTTGAAGCCTTGTGGTTATTCTAACACAAGTGAGTGCTACAAGTATGTGATGTTATGTATATTGCCAGAACATGATAATCATGAACGCAATAATCGGAGAATTATGTTTGAGTGATAAAAATGAAATGTAATTCCAAATGGAAGAAGTAACAGCGGTGTGATCACACTACAGCTGAGGAAGCTGTCTAATTTCCTTAGATTACAGACACGACGAATAGGGAATTGAGCCCAAACACACTAAGTATCAAATCAAAATACACAGATTTCCCAACAGCGGTTCATTTGGATCCAAGAGCAAATGACAATTTTGGTCGAGATTTGTTTTTACCCAACAACTTTATTTGGTTTAATCGTTCTTGCTCCTCCTCTTGTTTCTTCCTTCGCATAGCTTCTTCCTTCTGTCTTTGCATCTCTTCCAGCTCTTTATATCGTTCCTCCTCCCTTCTTTGCTGCTCTAAAGCTTCCCTTCTCTGAGCTTCTTCCACTTTCCTCCGGTTCTCCTCCAGCATCCTTTCAAGATCTTTTTTCTCTTTACGAGCTTGTTCCTGAGCACCATATCAATATAAGCAACCTAGTAAGTAAAATTCTTTTCCAATCGTTCCAGACTTAGTCCTAGGAAAAAAAAATATAACCGCATGCTAGAAATGCACTGCACAACCAGAAACTGGAAGTGAAAATACATCGTCGTCTGACAAAAACTAGCTCTTTTTGTTGTCGTTAAATGGAAACTAGCTTCTCTAAACAGGGTAAAAAACGCATTGACGTTTTTTTGTGTTAGAATATCAAATGAATTGAAATAATAAAACCAGACCCTAAAACGGTACATATGTTGATTTGCAATGTAGATAACTACGACAGTCAACAAGAAACCTATAATGACACCGTTATACGAACACCTTAAGGTAAAGGTAAAACCATGCACCGATCAAATCAGAAAATTTAGAAATAGAAAGATAAAAGATTATAGTCATACACCGTGGTGTACCTATGTAGTCAAATGAATTAATGCACAAAGTGATTTGAAAATACCTCCTTCAGTTTAGCCTCGATAACAGCAGCCTCTTTTTCTTTTTCAAGCTGAGCTGCAACTTCATCATTAAGTCTCTTCCGTCCCTCTTCCAACCGCCTTTGAATCTCCACCTGAACCTCCTCAGAATTCAAGCTTTCTTCAACTCTCCTTTGAATTGCTTCTTCAACTCTCTTGGCAGTCTCTTCTTCTATTAATTTCGACTCTGCTTCAAGTTGACGCCTATGAAAATATAAAAAAAAATATGTTAAGCAGGAAAATGGCCTATGGACAAGGCGGAAATGCCACATAAGTTGACTCAAATGTTTTTCATAACATGCAACTAACATAGAAACTGGACAATAGACATCATATGTCTGCTTCATTTTTTTCTCCCCTTTTTCTTTTTACCCTTTCCTGAACTAGTTAATAGAAAACCACAATCAACGGCAAACTAACCTCCATGATGACAATGGCACTAATAAATGGTTATGCTTTTAAGGCATACCTCTATTGAATCCTGATCCAAACAAATGAGTTTCAAAACTGGTGAACAGTAGATAAATGAGGCAGCCAATTTGATCATCAAACATAACAAGTCCAATTATAGCAGTACCTTGCTTCAGACAAGCCTGTGAAGAAGAAATTCAAGTAACATGCTGCAGTTTTAAGCTAGTCATGGAAATACTAGAATTTTTACACTAAACATCTTTGACAAGTTAGTTGTTGAAGATAGGTCAAGATCTTTGTTAGTTAAGTGCCAGAAGGATCAAAACAATTAAAAACCATATGTCCACCCTATTGATAACAATATTTACTCTGTCGAGCAAGAGATTTACACTAATAAATGTCCGGTCAAATTATAACAGAATGCAACAAGGGATGAACTTTAAATCCAAAGGATCTGACTAAGCAAAATTGAAGGCATTCAATTCTATAAACCTGATGACTAGACCCTTTCAGGTGCGTCATAGGATCAAGTCTATCTTTTCTGAGCATGTGGTACTCGAGAAAGTAAGCCCATAAATCCAATGGAACCCGAAAGGTGCAAAATAGACAGTTTAATGATTACTAGGATGCATCACCAGTGCAGAGATAAGAGGGTTCAGAAGATTAAATAAGTTAATTTATAACTCATGAAGTATTTGATTAAATATGCTACCCCTAAATCCCTCAACAAATAAGCACCATAGAAGTGGAAACATCCAAAAGATGGAATCAATAATGTAAAAACTTTTATGGACAAATAAATAAAAACATATCTTAGAAATTTGACAGTGAAAATGTTAAAACAACACAAGTCTTATGCCACTAAAAGAAATGCATGATCAAATGATATAGCAGTGGTCAATATATTACAGGGATGAAGAAACCTGCTCGACAATTAGGATTTAAGTTCCATAGGACTGCAAGAAAATTTGACTAATAAGCAGAAAATAACAACCATTAAAGTTGAGTTTCTTTATCTTTTTAACCTTTATGGAGGCCATACGAGAAATCAGGATGTGGGGGGTTAGCCCTCCCCCCACCACCCAACCACAGATTTCTGGTAAAGACCAGGGGAAATAACAATAATTATACTAACGTCAGCAGGTAGATAACAATTATGATATGAAATCATACCAATTGTCTCTTCATTACTATGCGGAAAATGGTTTAGAATTCAGATCACATGTAACAGAGAGACAAAATGCAATGTGCTCTCTTTTTTCTTTCTGTAATGTAAGAGAAAATTGTAAAAAGGAAAATGGGGAGGATCCCCTTACATATTCATACCATAACCCCGCCCCAGCAGAAAGCACAAGCACCACCCATTAAGTAGACAGAGATAAGCTCTGCCAAGCATGAAATGCAATGGAAGAAAAAGATGTAATGTTCTATTCTTTTATGTTTCTTTTCTTTACAGATAACAGAACTAATTAAGATCATTAGGATCATTTGAAGGCTAGCAGCCTAGGTAAGTACAAGATCAAGAGAGACTTTTAGCCAAAATATAATATAAAAGCAAAACCAAAGAAAATTTTGTCTTCCAAAATGTAACTGTATTGTAACATAATAATAAATCCCACATGTTCGACACAACATGAATTTTAGTAAAACATAAACAAAGAGATAGAAGAACACTATTAAAATACCAGAAAGTAGAGTAAGGCAATATTCGAAATAGACATAAGGCAGACGGAACATTTGAGACTAGAACCATTCACCAAAAATATTAGAAAAAGAATTACAAAATTTTACCATAATAACCTTCCTTGCCTAATTTTCCAGGCAGTCTGTGTCTTATTGATAATATGAACCTTTTTTCATATGAGAGATGCACATTTAATAGCATCAGTGTTCCAAAGTTATAGCAGTACATTATGTGTTAAGCAAAAAGAACAGAAATTCTCATCATAAACCAGAAGCACCTACCCTTATCTTAAAGTGTAAGGAAAAGTGAAGAAAAAGGTAGAATTAGAAAAATTGATTTGCAATTAATCTACCTTTTCTTCTCTTCTTCTTTCTTTTGTTTTTCAGTAGCAGTTCTGTGCTCTACTGACCCAGGACTTGAACTGGAAGATTTACGAGCAGGAGAAAATGAGGAACTCCTACTTCTATGTCTTCTGTATCGTTTAGCAGATGGAGATCGGCTTCGCCGTCGTCTTGGAGTTGTAGAAGGACTTCTGTAACTTCTTGGTGAAATAGAACGACTTTTTCGCCTGTATGACGACACATGATTGTAAGCAATGAACTTCAGCAACTAAGCAACTATCTTCGGAGATTATAAATGCTGCCCACCATCTACCACACTAAATACAAAAACATGTACAGTTACCTCAGAAATTGCTAAGAATAACCATTGTGTGCTCCATCTTTTACCACATGAAGAAGCAAATGTCACAATCGAGCAATGAAAAAACACCCCATCAGCACCCACCACCTGTTCATGTCCCTCAATTCCCATGTTAAGGGAAGGAACTGATCTTTTTTATTTGTTATAAATAGCATATATCCTATCTTGTTCTCTATGTTATATGCTCTATGTACGTTATCCTTTGATGAGTTTCCATTCCATTTCCGTTTATTAAATGGAAAATCCCACAAGAGGAAGAAACTCAATAGAATTTCTAGCAAAATCAGTAACATCATCACCAGACTCGTATGACAAAGTTGTCATCAAATATTTGAATATTAGCATATCAATCATACAGCAAAAACAGTATGTATCTCATTCTCAAGGAGATCAACGGAAAAAAGAACCAAAGCAGCACAATAAAAGAAATCTAACTGTCCATTCTTGTCCACTTGAGCATATACAAAAAGGAAGGTGTATGATACGAAGATTCCAAGATATTGAATTTAAATAGAAATCCTTAATAACCAGCCTGATCCACCATGGGGTTCAACTTCGACCTACATATTTTGGTCATAAAATACCATAGCTCATAAATCCTGATAGGTCAAGTTCATTTATTCAAACAAAAAGATAGTCAGTTCTCAACAAATACTTGAACAAAGATTTATTTCAATTTTTTGAAATTTTTAACAACTAATTGAAAGGGAAAGAAGCTCACTAAAATACATTTTTATATAACCTAAATCAATAAACAACCGTTGTTATATTCTCAAGTTCAAGTCTAATCCAATTTTCTAATATAGTAGATGTAACATAGTATAATTGCATAACGTCCACGGTACGTCCACAGAGTACCAAACCTGAAAGAAAATCTAGCATACAACACCGTACAGTTTACAATTACATTATAAAAGAGGATAGTCAGCAACAAAATATTGAGAAATAGAAGGTTTAACGCGGAGAAAATAAATTGTAAAACATGAATCCCCAATTCATCCTAACTCAATACAAAATATATCACAAAAATAATAAACATACAAACGGGGTCACCTGCTGTAAGGGTAGGATGAATATGGAGATCGGCTTCTGTCTCTTCTGCTCCTCCTGCTATACCTGTGTCCCACAGGTGATGGAGAATGCCTCCGTCTATAGGAAGGCGATCGGGATCGCGACAATTCTCGAGGCATATCCCAATAAGCTTCGGATATTTATAGTTTTTTCACTCAAGAGATGATTGGAAAGAGAAGGGGCATAAGTTTTTACCCTGCAAATTACGTATCGATGCAAATCGATCAGATAAGATAATAATCACTATCAAGTGTGTCCAACTGGTTATGAAGTTATTAATTGATCATAAAAACCAAAAAATGAAAAAAAATTAATAATAGTAATTTGTGGATTATATTTGAAATGCATAAAAATCAGAGTTAGAGCGAGGTTACCGCAACCTTGGATCAGTCCTCTACCAATTCAAATTTAAAAAGGCATGAATTTAAAATAAATAAATAAATTAATCCAACCTTAAAAAAAATGGGGAAACTTCAAAATCAGTATTCAGGGAACAAGATATTCTACACAGAAGGGTTTTGAGAATTATGAAAATAGAATTACAGAGGAATGAACACGTGATAATGATAGTAAATTGAAACCCTGCAAAAGTGCAAACCCTAACACTAAGGTGGAAGGAGACACCAACGAAGGAAGAAAGGTGGACGAAAATACTATTTCTATCTTTTTTTTTTTAACTTTAAATAAACGCGTCACTACAAAAGGACCCTAAAATAGTTTTTGGTTGAAACAAAAACGGGTCGAATGTAGAGTGTTTGGGCTGTTCTATTGGACTGGATAATTGAACTATGGGCCCAACGGCATGTCCATATTTTGGATTGACATTTCCATAAACTTTTTAAAAACATTTCAAAATCAATTTTTTATAATATTTTTAAGAAGTTGATTTCAATAGGTTTATAGAAAATACAAAAAAAAGGTCAATGTCAAATTTTTTTAAAATAATTTTGTTTAAACCTATTTATATTAAGAACAATATTATAATTTTAGATAAAAATGAGATTAAAAAAAATTGAAATGTTGGAAGAAACAACCTTAAATCATCGTTTTTTTCCTTACTTTTTCATGACTCAGATTAAAATAAAATTTATACTTATGGATCTCGTAATTAAATATATTTTTCCCCTGAAACAAACCTGTTATATATCGTTAAAATAGATTATAATTTATAAGTGTGTATTTATCTATATATAATTCTTAAAAATATCAATAATTATATATAAGGGAAATTTTCTTTTCAAACCGTTTATCATCGAAGAAAAATTAAATAAAAGTATCGTAATAAAAAAAATTATTATAATTTATATATTTAAAATATATGAGAAAAAAATAAGATACAAGATATATTTAAAAAAAATAGAGAAAAAAATTATAAAAATTTTTGACACGAATTTTCTAGTGATAACTATTTTTATTGGGTTAGTATTTCGTGTTACAATGTGTTGTGTTCGAAAAAAGTGGGTAGAGAAGTTATTTTATAGGAAAATAATATAAAAACAAATAATCATTAGGATAGTTTATTTTTTCATTCTGCAATCTATTTTTTTATTACTATAGAACATGTTTTTCTTTTATCATAAAGAATCATGTTTAGATTATATTCTCACCCTCTACGGTAATTCCTTTGTTTTATTGAGTTTTGAATCCAACCATAATAATTTCAAAATTATCATAATTGTTAAATTATGAGTTTAATGCGTACATACACTATCATTGTAAAAGTTTGTGTTTATCATCAACTAATGAAAAAACAATATCTTTGAGTACAAATTTGTGTTGAAATGAGAATATGGAAGTGAATGTTCTTGTAAATTGTGCCAATCTGGGACAGGTGCATGCTTGGATTTCACAACAAATCTGGTTTATGTGCAAAGGAACTTAAATCTTCAGTGTCAGAACTCAGAAGCATATACAGTATATAAAATATCAATCATTTTGCTGGATACACATTTTCTTAACTGTGGCAACCATGGCTTGTTGAATACTGAAGAAACTCTCACTAGCTCTATGCCACTGCAATTCCACATCCCTCACTGTGATGCCAGTAAGAACTGGATTCTAAAGGGACATGCAAGGTGAAGATGCCCAAAATGATGTGGTAAACATCTTGTAACTTCTCTCAGTTCTTTAGCCAAATGACAATGTTTAATATCTATGTCCACACTAAATTAAGTTGCTAATTGGAACTTATGATTTCATTGAGATAAGTTCAAGTGGAGTAGGGTATGCAACTACACATTTGTGAAATCTGAAAACAAAAAGGATTCATCTTCATGCTTTAGAAGATCATTACAATCTGGAAGATTCAGGGGAAACAACAACAATTTAATCAAAGAAGTGAGGAATAGTCCAGGATTAGGATCTGAGAAGCAATGTACCTACTCTCTCAAGAAATATGTAAATTGATAAAGACATTACTTAATAATGCTCAACATTAATTAAGCTTCTTGAATCATAAGCTGCAAACCACGGATTTCTATGTATCAACAACAGTGAATATTGTTTTGTTTACACTTTTGGCTGAATGTTCCACAGCATCTCAGTTGGTACAATCCTGATCTAATTAAGTTCTTAATTTTGCAAAGCAGCAATGTAACTAGAAAGTGAAAATGACAACAAAGAGTGAAGGGATTTTAAGTATTTTTATTGGCAGGTTTAACCTGAACTGAATACATATAGAATCAGGAAAAGGGGGAATTGGATATTGGATATATATTAAGAAGGATGAACCTTTCCAGAAGATAGACCTTTCCAAGCTGATTTCATGGAAGCAGTGGCTGAATTGAGTGCAGCCTCAATATATTTCTTGGAAGCAAGAGAGGCACCTTTTTCCATCAAGTTTCCCATTTTTCTGGCTCTCTCACCAGATTGAACCAGGCTTTCCATTTCATCTTTGGCCATCCTCTCTAGCTCTTCTTCAAAGCGTCTAAACTCATCCATGGCACTCTCCATCACCGAGTCAAGGTATTGCTCAGCTTCTTGCATGCCAGCTTCTGCTTCCTCCACCTCTCTCTCTTGCTCAAGTTCAGCAGCTGCCCATGCCTTGTAGGATTCAATCTCGAACAGCTTCATTAGATCTTCAATTGTGGAAGGGTCAAAGTTCTTGTCTTGAAGGGCCTGGTCTGAGAGGAAGGTGAATTGTGAGAGTAAAGCTTCCATTTTTCCCAGTGGATCGAAGAATTCAGATCTAACTGTGTGAGTGTCTTTAGTGCAATAAAAAAGTGGGTGGGAGAATGTCTTAGAAAATCATGGGTATCTTCTAGCCTTCAAAAGTTAAAACCTTTAGGACCAGAAATTTCCACAGGACATGTGGTAGTGGTTGCAAACCCACCTAGGACTGTCTCAATTTCTTCTTAAGTAAGTTTAAATCTCTTAATCAAACTTTCGGATAATTCATAAGTTTTTAATTAAGTTTAGTTAATAAGTATTCTTTGAATGAACTCATAAATAATTCACGTATAATTTCTTATTAATTTTAAATTGTAAGAATTTTGTCAATTTTAAATTTATAAATAATTTATTATTAATTTTTTTAAGACTCATAGAAAAATTCATATAAATTTAAAATAAATAATATATATATATATATATATATATATATATAATTGACAAAAATATCTTCATTATATATTTTATTTTATTATATAACTAAAGATTATAAAAAAAAAGAATGGTTTATACTTAAAAACCATAATTAACATGAAATTCATAACTATTCCCTGAGAAGCTACACAAACATGAATACTAAACAACCCAAACTATCACTCTCAATACAATTCACATATAATTTTTCAATACAAATACAGTTCAGAACAAAACACTATTTTAAAAATCGGTCTTCAGTTAATTTAATTGGAAATCAATCTAGAAATAAGTATGTTACTTTCGAACTATGGTATTTTAATTAAATCTAGATAAAATCAGTACAAAACTTAAAATTTTGAGTTGAATCCATATTGATAAAAAATAAATAAAATTAAAGATTATTTTTTACAATTTCTTTTATAAAAAATATAATATATTTTGATTTTTTTCATCTTACATTAATTACACCACGTTTAATTGATAATTATTTTATTATATTTTTATTTTATTTTAATTATTTTCTATCTTATACTTTTTAATATATTTTATATTTATAATCTTTGTTATAACTTACAAATGACAATAATCTTTATCATTTTTTTATAAAAAATATTATTATTAATGAATTTATTATATTATTCGTAATATATTATAAAAATATTATTTTATTAAATTAAATCCTAAATTAAACTTATTTTTTCACTTATTTAATAATAAGTCCAATTTTAAAAACATTAATTCATAAGTTTAATCTTTTTTACTTAATAAGTATCATTCTATATAAATGTGAAACTTCATGTTAGGAATGCGGTCCAAAATCAATCAGAGGTCCAATTGCTATCAAAGTTTAATGAAGATGTTGCTGAGATAGAGAAAGCCAAGGATGAGTCCAACTCCAAACATATCAACAAAAGACCCAAAGATTGGGACAATTATATGCATTAGCTGAGGTGTTAATTTGTTAGGATTCATTATAGAAGGAGTTTGTTAGGGGAAAATTTGATTCTGCCATTTTGTTTTTACGATTAGCACTTTTCTGTTATTGCTTTCGGTATTTACATGAGGGGAAGGAATAGAATGAGTAGGGGAATTTTATTTCAATCTCTTCTCTCTTAGCCCTTGCTTAGGAGGTTCTTTGTGCCTCTAAAGAGAGATATCCCTTTTATCAATTGGTGCTTTTATATGGCGGACAACACACGTTCCAAAACTTTGGAGCGCTTGGAGGCGATGATGGAGAAATTGCTTCAGAATGATGAGTCCTTCGCGTTTCGTTGGATGAAATGTTTCTTCGTGTCACTACCATTGAAACAGCTCAACCCGTTATTCAACACGTTGAGTCTCTAGGAAGCGGTGCTTCCGGGGCTCGAATCCAACAGCCAATTCCGGAACTGACAACACTCTTTCTCAACACCATTTTCATAAGCTTGATGTACCCCGTTTTGATGAAACAGGTCCAGTAGGATGGATTTTTAAAATCTCTCAATTTTTCTCTTACCATAAAACACCGGAACACGAACGACTCATTGTTGCTTCCTTTTATTTGGATGGTCAAGCGCTAGCCTGGTACCAATGGATGTTCAACAACCATCAATTAATTTCATGGTCTCAGTTTCTGCGTGCCCTTGAGCACCGATTTGCTCCAATAGCCTACGACAATCCTCGCTGTAAACTTTTCAAACTCACACAAACTTCGTCATTCGCCAATTACTTGTCGGAGTTTGAAAGTATTGCAAATCAAATTGAAGGTCTTCCATCTCCTTTTATATTGAGTTGTTTTATTTTCGAATTAAAACCGGCGATCCAGCGAGAAGTTCTTGCTCATCAACCCGTTTCTTTAACCCAAGTCATCGGTTTGGCTCGTTTGCACGAAGATAAGCTTCAATCTCTTCCACGATTATTCAATCCACGTCCAATTTCACAATGGTCCCCACCTGTGGTTTCTCGCACCACTACTCAATTTACACCGAAGCAACCAATACTTCCCAAATCGTTTCCATCGTTATTGTCCGCTCCTCCGGCAAAAGTCCGTTATAAGCAATTAACAGAAACTGAAATGGCTGAAAAAAGAGAAAAGGGTCTTTGTTTTAATTGTGACCAGCGATACTCCCGAAATCATTGTTGCCCAGCAAAGTATTTTCTTTTGGTTACTTCTGAGGAGAAACCCGATGAACCTTTTGGTGACCTTATCAGTGCCCAAGACGACCTTTCATTCCATGACCCTGGACCTTCTGATTCTATTTTAATAGAGACACCCCATGCCCAACTGAGCCTTAATGCCTTGTTCGGATTGGGGCATCCGGAAACATTCTGAATTAAGGGACAAATTGGCACCCAGACGGTGGGGGTGTTAGTAGATGGTGGAAGCACCCATAACTTCATCCAGAGTGGGGTGGTACACCGCTTGGGCATCCTTCCCAGCCCTATTGCCAACCAGTTAACGTGATGATACAAGGGCACTCATTCTCTCTGGATCTCCACGTTTTGGACATGGGTGGTTCCGAAGTAGTATTGGGAGCCCAATGGCTCAAGAAACTGGGCCCAGTCTTGTTGGATTATGAGATGACTATGAAGTTTGTGCACAATGCCAAGTTAGTGAAATTATGTGAAGATACCTACTCAAGACCAACTCCTATTTCCTTACACCATCTCTCTCAATTGGCTTCTTCTAGCACCGAAGCCCAATTTTTCTCCCTTACGTTGTTAGGGCCTTTTCAGTCATCCAATCATGTTTCTACTCAATTACTTGACCCGAGGCTCCATTCTCTTCTTGAGGAATTTCCTGCACTTTTCACCGAAACTTCTGAGTTGCCACCAATGCAGCCAATTGACCATGTCATTCCCCTCATCTCAGGTGCCGCTCCGGTGAATGTGTGACCTTACCGTTATGCGCACTCTCAAAAGCACGAAATCGAATGCCAAGTTCAAAAGTTGTTGTCCAATGGATGAATTCGGTCAAGCACGTCCCCGTTCTCCTCTCCTGTGCTCTTGCTCAGAAAGAAAAGCGACGATTGGCGTATGTGCGTTGATTATCGCCCTTTGAACGTGATCACAGTGAAGGAAAAATTTCCTTTACCCACTATTGAGGAGCTTCTCCATGAATTGGGATCTGCCAATTGTTTTTCAAAGCTGGATTTGGCTTCTGGGTTTCACTAGATCAGATTGCAAGCGGAGGATGTAGCCAAAACTGTAATTTGCACATGATGCACATTATGAGTATCTTGTAATGTCGTTTGGCTTGTGTAATGCTTCGGCGACGTTCCAAGCGACGATGAATGATGTCTTTCGCCCTTTATTGCGGAGATTTGTTATCGTCTTCTTTGACGATATACTGGTTTTCAGCTCTTCCATGGAACAACACCTCTAACACTTGCGTGAGGTATTTTCGCTCCTTTCTGAACATCATTTTCACTTACAACCCTCGAAATGTTGTTTTTGTCAGGATACTATAGAATACCTTGGGCATATTGTGAGTGATGGTCGTGTTTCTCCAGACCCATCTAAGGTTTTTGCTATTTTGGCTTGGCCTCTACCCAAAAACATCAAGGAATTGTGTGGATTTCTTGGTCTTACAGGCTTCTATTGTAAATTTGTCTGTGGTTACGCCACCATAGCTCAACCAATGACTGAATTACTCCGGAAAGACAATTTCCATGGGAATTCTAGTGCTACTGTGGCATTTGAAGCTCTCAAAACTGCAATGGTTTCTGCACCAGTCCTCTCCCTTCTAGATTTTTCTCTGCCTTGCGTGGTTCAGACAGACGCTTCCGGAGTAGCAATGGGAGCGATTTTGTTACAATCTGATAATCCAGTAGCATATTTTAGCAAAAAGTTTTGCCTGCGAATGATACAGGCTTCAGCTTACATCCGGGAATTACACGTCATTACTAGCGCCGTAAAAAGATGACGGCAATACTTATTGAGAATTTTTTTAACAATCCAAATGGATCAGCGAAGTTTGAAGGAGATATTGACACAAGTGATACAAACGCCAGAGTAGCAATTCTATTTGGCTAAATTACTCGGATATCATACGATATTCAGTACAAACTTGGAAAAACCAATATAGTTGTTGATGCCCTTTCAAGGTCTATTGTGCCTACCACACCCTCTCATTTTGTTCTTCGCATACCATATTTCAATTTCCTTGAGGCGTTGAAGTTGGAATGCCAATTAGATCCCCAATTTGTAACTCTTCAGCATTAATTGGCTATTGACCCAACATCTCTTCCTGGGTTTAGCACATTGAATGACTTTCTCATTTTTCAAGGCCGCCCTTCTACTTCTAAATTTAAGTCCCTACTCCTTAAGGAATTTCATGAAACTCCAATGGGTGGACATGCTAGTGTTAGAAAATCGTTAAAAAGGCTAAGTGAAAATTTTTATTGGGAAACTATGGCCAAGGATGTCAAGCAGTTTGTCTCCCATTGTGTCACTTTCCAGCAAGTAAAATACAGTACTAAGCGTTCGGGTGGGTTGCTTCATCCTCTCCCTATTCCTACGCAAGTCTAGGAGGACATTTCCATGGATTTTATCACAAGGTTGCTTCCTTCTCACGGCTATACTGTTCTTTTGGTCACAATTTATCGCCTAAAAAGTTGCTGAGTTGTTTGTTTCAATCTATTATCGTCATCATGGCCTTCCTAAGAGCATTGTTTGGGATAGAGATCCCATTTTCATCAGTCGATTTTGGTCACAACTGTTCAAGTTCAGTGGTACCTTGCTTCACATGAGTTTTTCGTATCACCCACAAACTGACGGGCAGACGGAGGTGATGAATCATTCCATTGAACAGTACTTGCGTGCATTTACTCATCATAAGCCTTCTCTTTGGTTTAAATACCTCTCTTAGGTGGAGTACCATTATAACACTTCGGTGCACTCTGGTACTGATCTTTCACCCTTCCAAGTCATATATGGCCGTTTGCTACCTTGCATTCCATCTTATGTGGCAGGTTCATCCTCCATTGTTGATTGTGACTCTTTACTATCTTCAAGGGAAGAAATTTCTACATTCCTTCATCGTAACCTTGAGGCGGCTCAACAGAGGATGAAACTAAATTCTGATAAAAGGCTTCGTGAGATTCAATTTGTTGTGGGTGATTGGGTATATCTCAAATTGCAGCCATACCGCCAGGTTTCCTTGTCAGGAGAGAAGTTCACTAAGTTGAGCAAGAGGTACTATGGGCCCTATCGCATTCTAGAGTGCATTGACCTTGCTGCTTATCGTCTTGAGCTACCTTCTCATTCCAAAATCCATGATGTTTTCCATTGTTCATTGTTGAAGTATCATCATGGCACTCCTCCTGCTATTATTGATGAATTACCTCCTAATTCCATTGAACATCATCCTCTGATTACTCCTTTGGCTATACTAACTTTCAAAACAGTTCCTATAGACGACCAACCCACTTCCTTCGCTTTGGTGCAATGGCTAGGTTTATCTCCCAATGACACATCTTGGGAGCTTTGGGTGAACATTCGTGAAGTTTATCACCTTGAGGACAAGGTGTTTCTTGACGAGGGAGGTATTGTTAGGAATGCTATCCAAAATCAACCAGAGGCCCAATTGCCGTCAAAGCCCAATGAAGATGTTGCTGAGATAGAGAAAGCCAAGGATGAGTCCAAATCCAAACGTATTAGCAAAAGACCCAAAGATTGGGACAATTATGTGCATTAGCTTATGTGTTAATTTGTTAGGATTCATTCTAGAAGGAGTTTGTTAGGGGAAGATTTGATTCTGTGATTTTGTTTTTACCATTAGCACTTTTCTGTTATTGCTTTCGGTATTTACATGAAGAGAAGGAATGAAATGAGTAGGGAAATTTTATGTCAATCTCTTCTCTCTCTTAGTCCTTGCTTAGGAGGTTCTCTCTGCCTCTATACATAGATATCCCTTTTATCATTCTACATAAATGTCAATCCCTTTTTTACTTAATAAGTATCATTCTACATAAATGTGAAACTTCCATTCCCTTTAACTAGTCGCTTCACAACCTTCTCCAAAAAATGTTGAACTCTTAGACTACCCTTTGGAGTCGATCCAACATACTCTAAAACCTTAACCTATAAATTTGCAGCCCCAACCAATATTAAATAAATAATAAATAGAAACGAATCATAAAATTCTCAAGCAGACAATGAACTTAAAAAAATCCTAAGTTATCATAAGACTAAAAGAAGTAAAACAAATTAATTGATGATGTTCAATACTTAAAAAAAAAAACTAAGTTATCATAAGACTAAAATAAGTAAAACAAATTAATTAATGATGTTCAATACTTACATCATCAATAAGGTTACCAGTGAAGATACAACTACAAAATATACTTTCTTTAAATGACGACGTAGAAAGTACTTTCCACGTCGGTTCTAGATGAATGTTCTTAGTCAACCGACGTAGAATGTATTTCCTACGTCGGTTCCCATATAAACCGACGTTGAAAGTCTTTTTTTTTTTTTACTTATTGACACTTTTCACGTCGGTTCCCATATGAACCGACGTGGAAAGTCTTTTTTTTTTCACCCAAAACTCACTTTATTGAAAATTGTCAATTGGCAGGATTCGAACCCAGTACTTTAAAGTTGAAAGTCGATACTCCAACCACTAAGCTACTAAAATTTTCTTATAATAACTTACAAATAAATTATATTTATATACAAATAAATATATATCCATGTAAATATATATTTATTTGTATATATTTTCTGGAAAGTATTTTTATTTTTATTTTCAACTCAAAAATTCTCTTAAGTTAATGAATTGTCATCGATAGCATTTGAACCCGAGTATTTTAGGGTTGAAAGTTAATATCCCAACCACTAAACTACTATAATTTTTTGATAATAACTTACAAATAAATTATATTGGTATTTTTCGATCGAGGGTGAAAGTGTGATTGACTCTTGCTTGAGTGAAAATATGTTAAAGCTCACGGAAATTCACTTACTCAAGTCTCGCTTGAGCGAAAATTGGTATTTTTCGCTTGAGAGCAAATAACGCGTTTCCCAAATTTATTTTATATCATTATATAAATAAAATTATAAAGATTATATTCTATCATTAAATTACAAACTCATATAAAGATACCTGCTCACAAATTTAGCATCAAATTTTGAAAATCCACTCGACACACACTTTCACTTTCGAGTGTGCCCTCACATCTAACATATAAATATATAACTATATCAAAATATATAAATATATTTGTATTTATATATTTATATATTTACACTGATATATATTTATTTGTATATAAATATAATTTATTTGTAAGTTATTATCGGAAAATTCTAGTAGTTTAGTGGTTGGAGTATCGACCTCCAACTCTTAAGTACTCGGGTTCGAATCCTGTCAATGACAATTCTCTTAAAAAATTAATAAACTTCTAAAAAATATAATATAAAGAGAGAGAAGACTTCTAAATAAATAAAAGGGGTAAAGGGGTTGTAAATAAATAAAATTTATTAATTTAAAAAATCATATTTTCAACGTCGGTTTATTAGAACCGACGTTGAAAGTTACGACTTTCAACGTCGTCTGATACAACGTCGGTTAACCGACGTTGAAAGCCTTCCAGAAAAAAGTTCACAAGAACACAAATAACATCAATCTATTTTGTTATTTTTCATATTTTGTTTTCTAAAAGTAGGGACATAACATTTGGAACTCATATGAGGACGCAAACAATCATGTCGGATAGTAAAAATCAAAATTTATATATAAACACTCTCTAACACTCAATTAATGTCTAGAAATGTTTAACCAAGGTGTGAGTCAAGCCTTTTTCTTATGTAATTGAATAAAAACACATACACAACCATGACAACGTACAAATCTACATAATTAATTAACCATCAAAGTAATTCATTAAAACCAAATTAGTATTATTTTTTCATAGTATTTTTTCATTAGTATTAATTAAAACCCATAATTAGAAACATATTTGTTTAGTTTTCTAGTTTAGGAAGTGTCTCTTCATCTTCTCTTTCTTTCTCTTATTCTCTTATTTTCGTTTGATTATTATTATTCTTCTCTTTTTTGGTCTAAATTGTTTCATAGTTCTTCATCCATGAAGAATTATATTTTTAAGATTAATTCATGAAATCAAGATCAAACAAACTGAATTGAATTTTGACCGATTGTTCCTCATTCCGGGTTTGTTCTTCTTTTCTCTAATCTTGGTTTTGCATCTTGTTATATCAATTTGTAATATTGTTTTTAGAATTCAAATTAGGAACTGATCGAATCTTGATTTGATAATTTGATACAAATTAGATTGAATAATATTGAGATTTAACTCATATAATCAATTTAGTTGATTAATTGAATCGATTAATTATTCAAACTTAGATTGAAATCTTTAGAGAACAATAATAAAAGAATTGTTTGTTGATTGAAATCGTGATCTATCTTTATCCTTTTTATTTTGATTTCTATCTCTTTGTTTTCTATTTTTCTTTACAATTCTTGTTTTACATTTTCAAACCCCCAAATTTAACTTTAATGGAAAGAATAATAAGACTTGAATATATTTTAAACTAGGCTTGAAAATAATGACTTAGGTTTGTACTCGATATTACAAAATCTTTAAAGTAAACTTATTATCTTTAATTTTATGAACAACATTGCAAATCCCACATCTCTATTGTCAAACCAAATTTAAGAGTAAGGTAGAGAACCTTAAAACAAACAAAAAACTAATTTAGCAGTAAGGAATAAGATAACAACAAAATACCCTAACCAAAATTACAAAATATCAATCTAACACCAAACCAAAATACTATCATTCACCTAAAATGAGCAAGTGAAAAAAAGAAGAAGAAACATTAAAGAAACTAACATTATGAGTGATGTCAAACTTCTCGAATGTTGGACTTCTCAAATTGACGGAGGAGCAAGATATTGGAATCAGTTTTCTCCAAGAGCATGTCGACCAACAATTGAAAGAGGAACAAGATACTGAAATGCAGATGAAGATTTAAAAAGTTTAATCCTAAACACTCTCAAAGTTAAGACTACATTATATAGTTCAAACAATGCAAAATTACATAAGGATTGACCATCTTGTAAAAGAAGAGGAAATATAATATTTGGTTTAAGAACGAGAGTGTCTCGACCTCATGTTTATTATGATAACATCGTTAGTGTCAATTCCAACATCTGAGATATTGTCCACTTTTAAACTCTTGTGCATCACAGTTTTATCCTTAAAAGACGTCTTGGTGGGTTAAGAAAGAAAAGTATATATAAACTACCCTTAATCTCGACTCCTAAGCGATGTGAGACTCATCAGTATACCAGAACATAAAGCCCTTAGTGGAGAACTAAGGGGGTATGAATGGAGCGAGATTCTACTATCGGCTCCGTGGTGGACGCCAATGTTTTGTCTAGGAATGAGAGTGTCCTGACCTCATGTCAACTATGATAACATCGTTAGAGTCAATTTCCATATCTGAGGTATTGTCCGCTTTAAAGCTCTCTTCTGTCACAATTTTTTCTTTAAAAGGTGTGTCAATACGTTAAGAGAGGAAAATGTATATAAACTACCATTTCCTTGAGTCCTAAGCGATATGAGACTCGTGAGTGTATTAGAACATAAATCCCGCAATGTTTCATCTAGTAATGAGAGTATTTTGGTCTCATGTCCACTATGATAACATCGTTAGCTATCAATTTCCATGTCCAAGATATTATCTACTTTAAAGCTCTCATTCGTGATGGTTTGTCCTTAAAAGGAACCTTGATGGGTTAATAGAAGAAAGTGTATATAACTATCATTTGCCTCGACTCCTAAGCAATGTGTGACTCGTGATCATATTGGAACATAGCCCCCAGTCAAGGTCTAAAGGGTATAAGTGTGAGGATCCAGTTTAAAGTTAATAGTATAAGTGATATAATGAGAGTAAGTTTGAAGTTTTACCATTAAGTTAAAAAGAATTATAAATAAAAAACTTTAAACATTCAAACTTCATTCTCTCAAAATCACCATCTCTTTACAACTCTCTTTTCTCTACCTTCTCTCTAATTCTCTTGCTCCATCTCTCATCTTTTTCTAGATCCAAGTGCACCTTAGTGCTCCTAAAGGAGAAAAGATCAATTCTACCTGATCAGAATTTTGAATAGAGTAAGTTTTTTCTTTCCTAATTTTAGACCATTTTGCATATTGTAGATTTAGTTCTATATGTGGGGCCTAGGGGCTTGCATGTAAACTTTGTTGCGAAAAGATGAATCTTGACTAGTTTAAGAGTATTGTGATATGCTCAATTTGTTAATTTGAGTTTTTTGTGAGCAAGATCTATCTTCTTGAAAATTTAGGAGCTTTTTAGGTTCTTTAACTTGGAGACACAATATTGAGGTAAGAGAAGTTAGTTATTCTTCAATTTTCACAATACCCTAGGCTAGAAGATCTAGATTGTGAAGGTGGCTTGGTCATATTGTTTAAGTTTCAGGAATTTGGATTGTTTGATTATGTATGTGTTGATTGGTGATGATTGTATTGAATGTGAATGTATAATTAATTTATATGAGATTGAAAAATATAGTTTTATGAATGAATGTATTGCTCTTAGATTGAAATTAGTGAACGAATTTACAATATAGAGGGTAAATTTAGAATTAATTTAATTTGGAACATTAAAAATAGGGTTTTGATCAGATTATGTAATATGATATTTTCACGAATCCATCCAATGAATTTAAGATAATGTTAAAAGCACTTAAAATTCATTTAGCGCTTTCAGATTTGCTTAGCAAATTTTGAGCGAGTGTTGGAGGTTCCATTCTGTCAAAGTTTCGCTCGACACTTTCAGATTTTCTTAGCAGTTTTTTAAAAATCGTGAAAAATAGCTCCAAATTCCAAATTTAATGTTTCATATATGAAAATCGAAGTCACAGAAATAAGAAATCCAATAAAATAAAAAATAGTTAAAAAGGATATCTACAAAAAATTATGATCAAAAGAATAGGTAGAGGTCAAATTAAAAAAAAGATATTTTGTTATTATGTGAGAAATGATGTGTTTGTGCTTTAATCTATTAAAATACATATTATGAACATGGAATGAGATGTGTTGAATGTTATTATTGCCTTGAGAGAGTTAAATGAGGTGTCTAATAACTTAGCTTGTGGTGTGAAAAATAATTGTGTCTTGATAAATCATTTAGAAATTTATCCTGGTCATATACGTGAGTGTATATACCAAATTAAACACACTTGTGTTATGCACTTGGGGGAGTTGTAGTGTCGTAGGTGCAGATTTCTGATGTTTATTTCAATATCTAGTCTTCCGAAAGTTGTTTAGTGTCTGTGTGACGTGAATGTGAGCTTGTATGGTTGTGTGATTTGATATATAAAAACTTAATGTTGAATTATGTTTTTTTTATCTCACATTTGAATCTTGCATACTTAAATTGAATTACTAATTTACCCTGTATTTTTTGTATGTATATATTTTCCTATGTAGAGGGAATTATATTTTGAATTACTCTGTAGATCTCAATTTTACATATATATTGTATGTATAGTTTTGGGGTCATTACAATAAGTGGAACGAAACTCGACTTTTGGCCCCCAATGTTCTATCAATTATATATATATATATATATATATATATATATATATATATATATATATATATATATATATATATATATATATATATATACGGTATGTACAGTTTTAGGGTTGTTACAATAAATGGTACAAGACTCAACTTTTGGTCCCATGGTGGGTGTCAATGTTTGATGTGATTGATTTTCAACACATTTTAAGTAGTTTATAATATTATAATATTGTTTATAAGGTGTTAATAAAGCTTAATTAACTATAATTTGTATTACTAGACCTTTAGAAGCCTTAACATAAAATTCTGCATAAAAACAATAAATTAGTTATATTTTATTGTATATGGGTACTGATATTGGTTCACTGTTTTATTTATCATTTTTTATACAGAGTTCCTAAAATCATGATTTTTGAATCATTAAAAACTAGACAAATTAAGATTTCCAGAGGATCAAGAACCACTTAATTTGAAGCTAAATTGAATTTTATATAAATTATTAAATATAGGTTACGCGGATAGAGTCGGTCCAACGGGCATGCCTCAGTAAAATAATTATCATAAATTCATTATACTGCCAAAATTAGTAAAAACAGTGGCGTTTTAAAGATAACTTAACAAGATTTATAATGAGACCATAAGAATTTAATTTGAAGAAGTATTGAAGAAACTGCAAGCGTTTGAATTACACGGTACTACACTGAAGCGAAGATAGCGCGACTCTTCAACATCTCTCTCAAGTTATTGAATTATCTCCGGTTATAGGCCTTGTAACTTGTAATTGTACATTAGTTAAAGCTTATATTAGATTAACTTAATGTATAAATAAGCATTCGGAGTTGTAGAATTCAGATTCAATCAAAATCGGATTTTCTCTGCACTGGTTTTCTCTCTAATGCTCAAGCTTCTCTCCATGGGTTTCTTCATTGCTTGCATCACACTCTCCATGTATGTGTTCCGTTTTTCTTCACTTTTTTTCATGAATTGGTTCTGGATCTTCATCTTCTACTATTTCTATTGCTTTTCCTTTACTGAATTCATGAATTAGATTAGGTTTTTACCGAACAAAATCTGTGAAATTGAATCGCATGTGACAAATTGTTCTAGACTTGTGTTCTTGACTTGGTTTAACTTGTGGATGTCTCTCGGTTGAGGATTGAAGCTTGCAATCATTTTATTGAACTGTATGATGAATTCTTAATTGATTAATTAGGTTTTCACAGTGTCAAAAAATGCAGTAGTCTTGCAATCTTGCTTATACCGAATCATGTTCATAGTTCTTGTTCTTGCTTTCTTTAATTTTCTACATTTTATTGCTTTGAATTTAATGTTTTGATGTTTTAATTGCTTTACAGTCATGGTAGTTAGGTTTTATTGCTTTGATTACTTACTTTAATCTCTGTAGAAGCTTAGTTTTAGGTTTAGATAGATTTTACTGCACTGTTTTAGGTTCTGTCATAAATTAGCATAAGATTATAATAGTTTGAGTGTAGTTAGGTTCTCATTTTAATTTTCTGCACTGCAAATCCCCCTAGAAAATTGAAAAACTCATAAATATACATTACTGCGCTCATTCCAGTACTTTCAAATCACATTTACCACTGTTTTGAACATTTTGACTGAATTGACCACCACTGTCACTCGGTCAAGTTTCTAGCCACGCGCACCAAAAACACTCTCACATGGTCATCTCACGTTTTAAAACCAAAATACAAAAATAATTGCATTTCTCTTGGTCTACCATACATTTTATACATTGCATTCAAATCTTGACCGAGACATCTCGTCATAATTTCATTTTGACCGAGACCTTTTCATTTTGTTGATTTTCCGACCAACAGTACTGTTCATTATGGTCATTTTTCATTTTAAAAACTCAAAACTAAAAAATAAGTACATTTCACTCGGTCATTCATATATTTTACACCTTTCATTTGATTCTTGACCGAGTAATTGTTTTTACCTTTTGTTTTGACCGATATCACATATTTCTGACCGTGGTTATTGTTCATCACGGTCAGATTTATGAATTTGGTTTAATTTCATTCTTTTGCATTATTTTTCATTTCTGTTAACATTATTTTCAGTCAACCATGTATTTTGTTCACTAATTTCAATTTTTGACCGAGACATCTTATAGTATTTGCATGTTGACCGAGAGCACAACTTTCTGACTCGTGATTCCTGATTGTTATTGTTGTTCACGTCGGTCAGATTTGCGAAACTGACTGTGGTTACTGTTCATCATGGTCAGATTTTAGATTTTGCAGTATTTTCATTCACTGCATATTAGGATCTAACCTCATTTTAGTTTAGTCTAAGATTGTAAATTTCATTTGTAGTTTAGTTCCCCATTGAATCATTCATAACTCAATCATATACTCTTATTACTTCCTTGGATTGATATTCTGGTTCCCATTGTACTGCATTATTACTGTTTTAGGGGAACTTATTTGAAAGTGTTGAAACTGCGACAAAAATCTTCTTACTTTCAATGTTCCATCTAGGAACGAAAGTGTCTTGGTGGATTAAGAGAGAAGGGTGTATATAAACTACCTTGACATTTACTCCTAAGTGATGTGAGACTCATGAGCATACTGAAACATAAGTCCCCTAGGGAAGGATTAAAGGGGTATAAATGGAGCGATACTTTACTCTCAGCTCCACGGTGGACACTAATGTTTTGTCTAAGAATGAGAGTGTATCGACCTCATGTCGGCTATGATAACATTGTTAGGATCAATTCGCATATCCAAGGTATTGTTCGCTATGAAGCTTTCGTCTGTCATAGTTTTTTTCCTTAAAAGACATGTTGGTTCGTTAAGAGATGAAGGTATATATGAACTATTATTGGCCTCGAGTCCTAAGCGATATGTGACTCGTGAGTGTACCGGAACATAAGCCCCCTAATGTTCCATCTAGGAATGAAAGTGTCATGACGTCACGTCCCCTATGATAACATTGTTAGCTGTTAATTCTCATGTTTGAGGTATTGTTCGCTTTGGAGCTCTTATTCGTCACGGTTTTATCCTTAAAAGGTGCTTTGATAGGTTAAGAGAGAAGAATGTATATAAATTACCATAGGAATGAAAGTGTCATGACCTCACGTCCACTATGATAAGATCATTAGCTGTTAATTCCCATGTCTGAGGTATTGTTCACTTTAGAGCTCTCATTCGTCACGATTTTGTCCTTAAAAGACGCTTTGATAGGTTAAGAGAGAAGAATGTATATAAATTACCATAGATCACGACTCCTAAGCGATGTCTAACTCGTGAGCATATCGAAACATAGTCCCTAGTTGAGGACTAAAGGGTATAAGTGCGAGGACTCAGTTTAAGTGAGTTAATAGTAGAAGTGATATAATGAGAATAAATTTGAAGTTTTACCCTTTAAGTTAAAAAGAATTATAAATAAAAAATTTATTCATTCAAACTTCATTCTCTCAAAATCACTATCTTTCTACAACTCTCTTTTCTCTAACTTATCTCTAAATCTCTTATTCTATCTCTCATCTTTTTCTAGATCTAAGTGCACCTTAATGCCCCTGAAGGAGAAGAGATCAATTCTACCTGGTTAGAATTTTCAATAGAGTAAGTTTTTCCTTTCCTAATTTTAGACCATTTTGCATATTTTAGATTTTGTTCTGCATGTGGGTCCTAGGGGGACTTGCATGTAGACTTTGTTGTGAAAAGATATATCTTGACTAATTTAAGAGTATTGTGATATGCTTAATTTGTTAATTTAAGTTTTTTGTGAGCAAGATCTATCTTCTTGAAAATTTAGGAGTTTTTTGGATTCTTTAACTTGGAGGAACTATATTGAGATAAGGGAAGTTCGTTATTCTTCAATTTTCATAGTACTCTAGGCTAGAAGATCTGGATTGTGAAGGTGGTTTGATCACATTGTTTAAGTTTCAAGAATTGAATTGTGTGATTATGTATCTGTTGATTGGTGATGATTGTATTGAATGTGAATGTATAATTGATTTATATGAGATTGAAACAGATAGTCCTTCGTGTGAATGTATTGCTCTTAAATTGAAATTAGTGAATGAATTTACGATATGGAGGGTAATGTTTAGAATTAATTTGATTTGGAACATTAGAAACATGATTTTGATCAAATTATGTAGTCTACTAGTGTCACGAATTCGCCCACCGAATTTAAGGCAATGTTAAAAGTGCTTGAAATTCATTCAACGCTTTCAGATTTGCCAAGTGAATTATGGGCAGTGATGGAGGTTCCATTTTGTCAAAATTTCGCTTAATGCTTTCATATTTGCTCAACAATTGTTGAAGTCAAATTAGAAAAAAGATATATTGTTATAATGTGAGACATAATGTGTTTGTGCCTTAAGCTATTAAATAAATATTTATGAATGTTGTGTTGTGATGTGTCTCGATCAATTAAGAGAATTGTTAATAATAAGATTCAAACATAGTACCTTAGAGTTGGAAGTCGATACTCCAACCACTAGCTTATTAGGATTTTCTAAAAATAATTTACAAATAAATTATATTTATATACAAATAAATGAATATCCATATAAATATATAAATATTAAATATATTTATATATTTATATTATATTTATATTATTTTTATGTTATTTTAATTTATTCTTTTTATCTTTTTTCTTCTATTATTTAATTAAAATTCTTATATTAAAATAATTTTTTCAATATTAAAAATACTTAAATATTTATTTTTAAAATTATTTAATTTGACAAATTATTATAAATTAATCTAATTATGATTAAATTAAATTATTAAATAAAAAAATATTTAATTTTTTAATTAGGTGAATAATTAATTTATTAGAATATATTTAAAATTAAGTAATTATTATATAATTTTAAATATTTAATTTTTTTAATTTAATGTTAATTTTTAAAAATATATTTTAAATCCGATCAATAATGTTCATCGGTAACTAATTTTTAATTTATTGATAGATATATCCGTGAGTAATTGATTATTCATTTACGGATAAATTTATTGACGGATATATCTATTTATCGGTAATTAATTGTTTATTTACCAATGAATATATCCGTTGATAATTAATTATTCATTCATTGACGAATATATCCGTCCAAATTCTACAACTACTTCAAATCTGTTGGTAATCAGTCATTTTCTTACCACTACATATCCATCGGTAAATATTCGATCGGTTATTAATAATTTTTTTAATATTAATAAGAAAATAATTTAAAAAAAATAAAAAAATATATTAATTACTTTATATCTTTACATTTGAGTTGGTAAAAAGGGGAATAGTTTAATACTAATCAACTTGCCCGATAAGTAATCACAAAATAAAAATGCAAGAGAAAAATATGCATGTGTAAAGTAACCCTTGCTTTTTGATATCCCACTTTTGTCACGTGTTAGTCAGTATGTGAAATTTTGAATGTTGCCGAAACAAATTGTTTCAACATTGATTACTACTACTGACTTTTGGTGATTGGATTGGTAAAATTTATTTAAAATATATATTTAGTCATTATTGTCCATAGAATGAATTTTAAAAGATAAGGTTAAATTTTTTTATAAAAACTAGTGTAATTATTATTATTATTATAATTATTATCAATAAGTACATATTAATTTAGTATATTTATGACTTTCTTAACTTTTATAATTTATGTACAGGTGCTTAAAAAATTAATTATAAATAAATCCGTGCGTTGTATAGATTTTAGTATCTATATATGGACAATGAACTTTAAAAAAAATAACAGTTATTCATATGGTATTTTTTTAAATAATAATTAAAATAAAGAAAGAGATCTATATTTAATTAATTAATTATAATATTATTTATACTTAATTTTAAAAATTTGCAAAATATTATATATATATATATATATATATATATATATATATATGTGTGTATATATATATTACATATTTTCTCACGATTCTATTCTCATAATTGTATATATTGTGTTAGAAAAAAGAGAAAATGATATAATTAAATTTAATATACTTAATTATATTTAGTAAGTAATTAAATTATTTTGATTTTCGATATTATTTATGTTTTTTATTTTTAAAATAAAAATGTAAAATTGAAATTAAGATAATGTACTTATTAATTCTATTAATGTAGTTTTTATAAACCCATGAATGAATTGCTGTGTGCTATCTTATAATATAATATCCATTTATGATTTTTACGCAAAAAGTAATCAACTTTGCAAAATATCCAATTTAATAAACACCCATTAGCAACGCTATTAACATTAAATTTCATTAAACATACATGGGAAAAAAATATAAACATCACTCACTTACCTACTTACTTGTGAACTAACTTTTCAACAATGTCAAATTTCTAATCACCATATATAGTTAGGCTAAATTGAAGTTAGCCTTTATTTACAAATCTTGTCATGTTAAAGAGACAAACCAAATCCATCAATTTTAAAGTGAATTACGGATTATACATAAACCTAATTCATCTTATAAACCTAATTATCAAATTAATAATTAATCTTTTAGTTACTAATATTAAGTTTTTTCTTTAAGGTGGTCCAATTTATACAGATTTTGGAAAGTAAAATGGTATTTATTAGTTATATGCGTGTCTTAAATTCCCGTACTTTTAGGTTGAGATTCTTCAAGCAACTTGTTTATGAATTTTTTTTCATAATAATTTAAGGATAACAATATTTAACCTTTTTTTAATTCTACTTTTTGTTTAAACGTGTTTGGTAGCATGAATTATGTATAAATATTGTTACATTGAATTCGTGTTACTTAATACGAGTTTGTCACATTTTTTTTCTTCCAAGAATAGGATTTTTTTATTTTTTTAAATATATTATTTATTAAATAATTATTTTCAATTGAATTATTAATTTAATAGAAAACAAAATTATTTAGACATGATTAAATTTAATTCACTACATTTATATTAAAATATTATATTATTTTAAAAAAAATACAAATTTATTGTCAAAATGGATAGTTTGGATGATTATGTCATTTATTTCGATAAAAGGAACATTTTTTTAGGTTATTTTCAACTTGTACATCCATTTAATTTTGCATCTGATTAATTATAGGTCTTCCTAATGTGCCTCGACACATATTAGGATTAGGAGAAAAAATTGGACTTATATAAGTAAACCAATAATCTTCATTTCGAACTAGATGAAATTAAAATTCATATACCTTATGAATGCTTTGTAAATTGTAAATCGGATCAATAAATGCAATCAACTGTAAATGACAAGAAAAACAAACTTCAATAACATGAGAACAAAGAAGTCGAAGAGCTTCGAATTCCCCGCAATCACACTACCATTGATTTAATCGAACTGTGTAGCTTATTGATCTTCGACGATGTTCGGGATTAGATTGGTCTTGTACGTCAAACTTATAATTATCTCGATTGTACCTTTAAACATGACACATTCGAGCACGTTATTTGTTTCAGTTAAGCAATGTAGTAATATGTTTTGGATATTCATGTGCTCGTAATGTGTACTTACTCTGCTTTCATGTCTCTTTCCACAAACCAAGATTTAATTCTTTCAAAAATTGTTTTTACTAAGGAAGATATAGGTAAAGTTCGTACTTCTTTGAGAACAGAATTCAAAGACTCAACAAAATTTGTTGTCATATATCCATATCGCTTCCCTCCATCAATAGTTTAAGTCCATTTCTCCAATGGAATCTCATCTAACCAGAACATTTGTTATTCAAAGTCAGACTTTAAAGTAGATAGTTTTGTTAAAAGTTTGGGTTGTTTTATCTCATATCCTACATAGAAAAATATAATTTTAGACATATTTTATTTAGAGAAAAGAATTTGTCTATGTCAGAAAGAAGATGTTACCTAGATTGATGAGTTATCTTTTCAAATCAACATTTTTGAACTTTTGTTGAAATTTGAGCTAATATGACGAATACAATACACTGAGGTGAGATCATATCAATCAAGATCTTTTGATTGTAAAGCTGATAATATTCTTTTGTCTCTGTCTGTTATCATGCATAAATTATTTTGAGGTGTAATGTAATATTTTAGAAGTTGCAAGAACCATACCAATGTCTTTTTCGTTTCACCTTCGACAATTGCAAATGCAAGTGGAAATATGTTTCTATTGTCATATTGTGAAGTTGCAATCAATAACGTAGGAATGATATTTCCCTGTTAGGATTGTACCATCAACTTGAATAATTGGCTTGCAATAATTCAAGTCTTCTATACATGGCTTAGATGACCAGAAGATAGACTCTAATATAAATGATGGATTATTATGGACACCATGCACTGCATGAGGAGAACAAACATACTGAACAATTGTACCAGGATTACTATCTTCAACAACTTGCAAATCTTGGAAGATCATTATATGAGTCGTCTTAATCTCCAAATGTCATAACAAACACCTTTTGTTTCGCTACCCATGTTTTTTTGTAAGTCACTGTATAATTGTGTCTGTCTTTGACTTCTACGATCAAAGTTTTAACAGGAACAGAGAAATTTGTTTTAACTAATTCAAAAATAATGTTAGCAATGATGGAAGAGTCTAAGTTTGAGTGATCTGGGTTTAACATTGTACTCAAACATGTGATGCTTCAATATTCTTAATCTTTCATTGAGTACAAATTTTACTGCATGAAGCACGAACTCTCCATTGACACCCGTTGTCATAATGTATACAATAAGCAATATATTTGTCAATTTTAGACTCAATAATAGAAAACATGTATCCCTCATCAATATGAAATTGTTTGATTGCATTTACTGTTGCCTATTTTGACGGAAAACATTGGCCTTCCCAAATATTGTTTTTGCTTATCTAGGTAAATTTGACGATTATCCAGCACGTAGTAAGACATCATCATTCAGATACATGACGAGTAATGGAAAACTCATCTTCTTCTTCATGAGTAAAATCTTCAATAATATCTTAAATAACAGGATCATTAACTCGTCATGGACGAGGTACTAACTAGAAATCTGTCCATCTAATTAAAAAAAATTGATTAGAAAATTTAATTAAATAATTTATAAAAGAAGTAAATAATTAAAAAATTTAAATAAAATATACTTAAATAAAAAATGTAAATAATTTATAAAATTTAATAAAATAAGTAAATGATTAAAATATTTAAATAAAAATGTAAATAATTTATAAAATTTAATAAAATAAGTAAATGATTAAAATATTTAAATAAAATATACTTAAATAAAAAATGTAAATAATTTAAAAATTTAATAAAAAGTAACTAATTAAAAAATAAAAAAATACTTAAATAAAAAATGTAAATAATTTATAAAATTTAATAAAAAGTAACTGATTACAAAATTTAAATAAAATATATTTAAATAAAAAATGTAAATAATTTATTAAATTTAATAAAAGGTAGCTGATTAAAAATTTTAAATAAAATATACTTAAATAAAAAAATTAAATAATTTATAAGTAACTGATTGAAAATTTAAATAAAATATACTTAAATAAAAAATGTAAATAATTTATAAAATTTAATAAAGAGTAACCGATTAAAAAATTTAAATAAAATATACTTAAATAAAAAATGTAAATAATTTATAAAATTTAATAAAAAGTAATTAAAAAATTTAAATAAAATACTTAAATAAAAATGTAAATAATTTATAAAATTTAATAAAAAAATAACTTATTAAAATTTTTAAATAAAATATACTTAAATCCACCTTTACTCAATTATTGTATTAGAAATGGTAAAGTGTAATCGTGTGATTTAATAAAAACATGAAACCACTTATATAGGCCTTTTGAATGCTATTGTTCACATCTAAAACTATTTATCAATACCTCAGCTAATATTTTAGCATTAATGATTCCCTATCTATAACATACAATAAATGCGTGCTAAAATAAAGATTGTTTCAACATGTGATAACAAAACATGTACACGTGTTGGACGTCGTGTTAAAAATTTGATTGATCAAGTTGTATTTGGATAATTAATGACAATTGGAACTGTTGATATAAATCGTCATTTGATCACAACGTTAGTTGAAAGGTGGAGATCTGAAACCCACACCTTTCATTTTTTTCATCGGAGAAGTCACAGTTACATTAGAAGACGTGACCTTTCAATTAGGTCTACCCATTCATGGACTATCAGTTACAGGTCTCAATTTCAACACCTTTCAGATGATGTAGATGATAACGTGTTGCACAACATGCTAGGGCACACATACTGACAATAATAAGGAGTTTATTATTGTCATATACAACATCTAGAGTGCACTTAATGTATCTCCTATTATTGCAAGACCTAACTCTACTTTCAAACTAAAGTTGGAGATTAGCTATTTTGACATGTTTGTATAAAGCGTTCGATCTTGGCGTTGACTACCATCAGGAGAACATTGGAGGATCATGTTATTGCTCCAAGCTTGGACATGAGACCATATGACATGCATCTATCTAAGGTAGAACATTTAATCAATAAGGAGATTGCTACAGGGTATGGTTTCTCATTGGCTAAAAGGTATTCAAATTTATTTTATATTGTTTTATTCCATTTCTTTCTTTCATATTACTTCATTTTATAATAGTATATTTTTTGTATGCAATAGGCAGTCATGACCAGGTCAAAGGTGTTAGAAATGTAGGCTGAGATCAAGAGGGGGGTGAATTGATCTTTGAAAGATTTTCGCAATTTACAGATTATCTATTTCAAAGATTAAGAAATCTGACCAGTTCTTGAATCACACACAACAAGCAATCAAAATAAATGCAGTCACAGAATTAAAGGAGAGAAAGGTTTAGAAAGATACAACCAAGATTTATACTGGTTCACCCAATCCCAGGGCTACGTCCAGTTTCTAGCCAAATTCCAGCTGGGTTCCACTAAATTGAACGTTTTACAGATTATAACTTTAATCTCACACTCAATCTACCACAAGAACCAAAATTCCAGTTCCTGCACCTAAACCTTCACCAAGAACCAAATTCCAGTTCTTGACCAACCCTGCAGCCAAATTCCAGCTACAGAAACCAGTGCCCAAAATTTCAGGCACCCACAATACAGTAAAGAAACAAATAGAAGAAACTTAGAACGCTCAAACCAGATTTATGCAGTTCTGCAGTATGTGTTTCTTCTCCAAAAGAATGCAATTTTGCCTCAAGAAAGAACTTCAATGAACTTCACAAAACTAGCGCGATTCTCTCTTGAAAGTAGCGCTTATGATTGCTTGATTGATTGCTAAAAGATATATTTTACAAAGTTCAAGCAACTCTGTTTATATAGAAGATTTTCAAAACTGTTGGTTTATTTAATCTGTTAAAATAATCTTTTAATCTGTTAAAAGTCTTGTTTTAATCTGTTAAAAAGTTCTTGATTATTTTCCAGATTTGTTTTAACTGATATGACACTGTTTATATCAATTAAAACTCTTTGTAAAAAATCTTCCAAACTGTTTTAATCGATTGTTTCGTCTTTCAATCGATTAAAATACTGCAAAACATTCTTATAAACTTTTCTAAGTGATTTTAACTGATAACAATCTGTTTTAATCGATTAAAACACTTTGAAAAAAGTTCACTTAGTTATTTTAATCGATTGAAACGCATTTTAATCGATTATAATTCTGCCAAAAGATTTCATAAAACTTTCTAAGTTATTTTAACTGATAGCAAACATGTTTTAATCGATTAAAACATTCTGGAAAAACCTCTTAGTTGTTTTAATCGATTATTTCGCATTTGTATCGATTAAAATAATGACAGAACAACTTTCAAAACACTCTAAGTTGTTTCAATCGATTATTTCAAGTTTGTATCGATTAAAATTCCGCGAACACTTTTCAAAATATTCTAAGTCATTTTAATCGATTATATCAATTCTATTTCAGTTAAAATACTGGCAGAAGGTTTTCAAAAATCCTTCTAATGAAAACAATCGATTATTTCGAAAACATATCAGTTAAAAATCTATTACAAAAGTGTTAAGAACATTTTAGTTGATAAAGCTTATATGCTATTAGTTAAAATAGCTAATTAAAAACCTTTTAACAAAATACTTTGTTTTTAACCGTTTAAACATTTTTTAGAGGCATTTGCAAAATCTTTTAAATGAAGAAACCTCATGCAGAAGAGAGATAAAAATGATTATACCTAAGCAGAGATACAAACTCACTAATCCCTCTACTCTTTTATCTAAGTGATCTTTGACTGCCACAAAGTAGCCTTTGACTTCATTTTTTACTTCATCAAATCAATAAGATCTTTGTCAAAGTAATTTAATAAGATCTTCATCACTTTCAAAAGGTCCAATGTGATTACATATGTTGTACATGTATTACGTCTAACATTTGATCAATTAAAAGTAAATGAGGTATTTCATTTATTACAACTTTCAATATATATTTCTTAAATAATAATAATTCTAATTTTACAAGTTCTATAAACTGGGCTACAACGACTAATAAATGTTAAGGTTTCTCTTGTGAGTCGTGTTATAGTTTCATTGATATGTTTTGCTACTCGTTGAGCCTCATCCTATAAATTAGGTTATGAGGCAATTTGGACTTCGTCAACCAATTCCAGAAGACCCAATCAATCTTGACAAATTTCACAGAAAATACATGAGAGGTAGAACTGATAGATTTTGACCTCAATACCATAAAACTTAGATTACTATGTGGAATGACCGTCACGGTCGACTAATTCAAGGAAATGAGTTCAATGGGAATGATCACTTGCGTGAAAATACAACATATATGATATGATATTTTCAGCATACTATCAAAATATATTTCATCTACCCAAGAAGAAGATTCAGATGAAGAAATAAGTATATCAATAATTTTATTTTATATATATAACATTCATATCAAACTAATATTTATTTTATTTTTTAACAGTACGATACAGAGCAGTAAGAACAACCCTAGTATATTGACGAACCTAGTCATGTCTATGTTGGTCAGTCGAGTCATCAACATGGTGATCAGTCCAATCATCAACATGTTGGTGAGTCGAGTCCTCAACAACCTTATCCATATTTTGGATAGTTTGTCAACTCCAAAATTTACCAAGGCAATTTCAATTTAGAGGACAAGTTCCTCATACATTTACTTCGTTTCCATGTGAAACAAAAATGTTTTCCACCTCTTCTATGACACCACCATTAACATACAATTAAACACCTTTTGTAACTACTATGTCTAGTATGTCTCATATGTAGTATGCAAATGAAAAAGATGATGATGATAAGCAAGCAAACATTCAATCTCAATCATCAAAAGGGTCATAGGCGTGTTATTCAAGCACAACAAAGGCTTACTCAAAACCAACCAAGTAGATCAAGATGATAAATAAGAAGATCATCTTACGGGACGAGGTCTAACCATTAATTTTTTTCTGTGATAATATATATATATATATATATATATATATATATATATATATATGGATGTAATATTTTAATATAAATAGAGTGTATTAAATTTAATCATGTTTGTCTAAATATTTGTATTAAATTAATAATTCAATTAAAAATAATTATTTAATAAATAATATATTTTAAAAAATAAACAAATCATATTTTTCCAAAAAATAAAAATGAAAAACTCGTGTTACCATATACACTTTTTTAGTGAGAAACTCGTGTTATCAAGCACGTTAAAAAAAAAGTCACCTCAATCATGTCATCAAATACTATTTAACTTATTTTGGGAAAATTGAAAATTTTTTACCCCTTCTAATAAAATCAAAGTTTTTTTTACCCCATAAAAAACCAATTCCATCCTTAAACTACATGTAATTAATACATGAAAGTAAGTTATAAATCATATTGATGGAACTTGCTCCAACCACTTACCTCACAAAAAAACCATATATGGTCACTACAAAAATATGTAGGTAATGTTAGGAAATTTGTAATTAGTAGGATTCAAACCCAGGATCTCGGAATTGGAAGTCGATACTCCAACCACTAAACTATTAGAATATTTTGATAATAACTTACAAATAAATTATATTTATATTTATCCGTGTAAATATAAAAATATAAAATATATAAATATAAAATATAATAAATATAAATATATTTATATTTTGATATATTTATATTTTGATATATTTATGTATTTATATATTTATATATTCACACTGTTAATATAATAAATTAAATTATTATTAGAATAATAGAATATGAATATGTTATGACAACATAAAAGTTATATAACAATGAATAGTTTTGATGGAACTACAACTTAATATGATTAATCTATAAATTCTCAACATTCACTATCGACATGCATATATATATATATATATATATATATATATAGGTAAAAAATCGACGGTGAAGAGACGATACATACACCTGACTGAAGAAATGTTGAAAGAGAACCCCAACTTAGGAAGTAGAAAAGCATCCTTGGATGCACGACAAGACGTATTAGTAAAGGAGATTCCGAAGCTTGGTGCAAAGGCGGCGTCAAAAGCCATCGAGGAATGGGGAAGAAGCAAGTCAGATATCAGTCATCTGGTGTTCTGCAGCTACGCAGGTATGGACATGCCCGGTGCTGACTACCAACTTGTCAAGCTCTTGGGCCTTAAACCATCCACCAAAAGGTTCATGCTGTACCACCAGGGTTGCTTTGCCGGTGCCACCGCACTTCGTCTCGCCAAAGACCTTGCAGAGAACAACCGTGGAGCACGTGTTCTAGTTGTCTGTGCTGAGATCACTGTTGTCGCATTTCGTGGACCCTCCGAAACCCACGTGGACTCCTTGGTCGGACTAGCACTCTTTGGTGACGGTGCTTCATCCGCCATCGTTGGATCCAACCCCGAAACCTCCGTCGAACGACCCTTGTTTCACATTGTGTCGGCATCTCAGACAATTGTACCCAACTCCGAGGGTGCAATGGAGGGACACTTGTGGGAGATAGGACTCACTTTCCATCTGAAGGACAGTGTTCCTATGTTGATCGGAAACAGCATTGAGAAAATGTTGGAAGAAAGCTTCCAGCCACTCGGGATTAGTGACTGGAACTCGTTGTTTTGGGTGGTGCACCCTGGTGGCCCTGCAATCTTGAACCAGATAGAGGCGAAAGTTAGGTTGAACCCTGAAAAGCTGCAAGCATCTAGAGAGGTTCTAAGTGAGTATGGGAACATGTCGAGTGCGTGTGTGTTGTTTGTACTTGATGAGATGAGAAGGAAGTCTGTGAAGGAAGGGAAAGCCACTACTGGTGAAGGACTTAAATGGGGCGTTTTGTTTGCCTTTGGCCCTGGATTGACCATCGAGACCATGGCTTTGCACAGTCTGCCATTATAGGCTAGCCTTCAAGTTGGTAGTTCCCAGGTCCAAGACAAATATTTACAAGAAAAATTATAAGTTCACAAGCCTCACACCAATTCTACTACTCATTTTAATATAATATTAATAAAATCTTTTAAATTTATATTATATATATATATATATATATATATATATATATATATATATATATATATATATATATATAACCGAAAGTCTGATTTGCAATGCTTTTAATAATATAATAATAGATTATGATTATTACATACATGCAACATTAATTACTATGACACATTAACCAATCCATATTTGTTCAGATAAATATTTTTTCCTCTTTATTTACATTTTTTTTACCTAATAAATTAATTATCAAATTTTTTAACTAACTTTTCATGATACTAAGAATTTTTTTGATAAAAAAGTTATTTCAAAATGTTTTATTTAAATATTTTAATAAGTAGTTTTTTATTGAAATTTTCTTATATATCTAAATATAAATGAGCAAATTTATTATATATAAATGTTGATATACTCTTGTCATTTATTTATTTTTTAATAGATTTATTAAGATGATTTATTATTTTAAATAGTTAAATTTTTATAAAACTGTTAGGTATTTTTCTATCAGGGTTAATATAAAAAAGAATTTTACGAATATGAGTTGATTCTCATTTTCATTAGAGTCAATCATTAATTATATTTTATTTCGTACATCTCTTAATCAGAAACATTTTTCAATTACGTTCAATACAGTAAAATTTACTTGTTTAACTCTTTCGTGTTTAAGTATAAATATTAATAGTTCTAAAAGCAGTTATAAAAAAAGTGGGTTAATACGCAAGGCAACACGTGGCGATTTTCGTAGTTCCTGCTTCCAACTTCGTCATTAATTTCGTTGAAGTTAAAAATTAAATTTTCGTTTCTAGTGTAGTTGGATTTCCGACTTGGATCTCCGATTTTTCTGTTTTATATTATTTTTAAAAATAATTATATTTATAATAAATTAATTTTAATATTTTTAATATATAAAAATATTTATAATTTTTATTATTAAATAAATATATATTTAAATTTATTGTATTTATATTAAAATATGTGCTTAAAAGATGTTTAATTTATTTTTCTTTATACAAATATAAAATACTTATATTATTATTATTATTATTATATTTAAATATTTAATTACATATATATATTAAATATTTTTTAAGTTATCATTTTTAAAATATTTATAAATATAAAATATATAATTTATAATAAAATATTTAATTAGTTCAAATGATAAAAAATTTAATTATTATTTTTTTAATTCTTTAAAAATATAATTATTTTATTAAAAAAAATTATATATAATAATAAAAATAATAAAATCTGAAAAACATAATATAATAAAACTTAAAAAGATAAATTAAAAATAAAATAATATTATTTATTGATATAAAAATATTTAGAAAAAATAAAAAAGAAAAATTAACTTTGTGATTTTAAATTCATTAAAAAATAAAAAAATTAAATTAATTAAAGAAATAAAAAAAATATAAAAAAAGAACAATATAATAAACAGATTGATTTAAGAGATAAAAAATGATAAAATATTAAAAAATGGATAAAAAAATAAAAAATGTAAAATATAAAAAAATATAACTTTATATAATGTGATAAAATTTTAAAAATATTAAAATTTTAGAATTTAAATTTAAATATAAAAGTAAAATAAGATTAGATTGAAAATTATATTATTTATGTCCTCCGTTCCGATGTTTTAAAGTGAAAAAAATCAATTTGATTAACTCGATTTTTTTTCATCAATAGAATTGAGTAAATGGATCCCAACAAATATGAGTTTAAATATAATCTCTAGTTAATATGATTAATCATATTTTAATTACTCTCAATCAACTATTAATATGAAAATTAATAATAATTACAGTATAATAGTACAAGTGAGAATAGTAAAAGTAGGAACGGAGCGCTAATGATTTCGTGAATACCAATAATCTTTCCACTAAATGCCCTTTGAGATTTAATGGATTATTAGTTATGATGTAAGTGTTTTTTTTTTAAGTGTTGGTAAGTTACGATACACAATTTTCAAGTTGTTCATTTATTGAAGCCTAATTTTTGTTAGGAATGCTTATGAAAGTAATTTATGTAGTTTGGCAATAAACACATGCATGATTATACTATGAAAAACCAAAGTAAAAAAAAAAATTGTAAGAAATCTTTTGGTAAACACATTATGATACCATTAATTCTAGTTATTTTTTGGTAAGAAAATATGATATTTTTTTCTTACCAAAAATATCACACACACACACACATATATATATATATATATATATATATATATATATATATATATATATATATATATATATATATATATATATATATATTTCCCTTAAATATTGAACCATAAAGACAAAAGACAATTAATTTAATATTAAGTCCTTATTTATTTCTACTAATTTATTATGTTTGTTTCAATTAATTTGTGATGATTTTACGATAAAGATATACGAGATTTACATCTATAAGTCACCCACGAAATAGGGAAGATTTGAATCATTAGTAAGAAAGTTAAAATTACTCTATTTTATAAAAAACTACTCATAATAAATTATGTAATCTATATTCCATTATGTGAATATGTATAATTGATTATGTAACTTTATATAATAAATTATGTGTGAAATTATTTGTCTTTAACTTTTACAAAATCATTTATTTTTAATAATTATTTTATTGATCTAATTTTAAAATAATATTATATAAAAAATTATTAATAATATATTTTTATAATGTTATTATTTTATAAATATAATATTATTAAATTTTTTATTAATAATTAGATGAAATATGTGAAATCAATATTTTAATTATATCATTTTTTAATTAATAAAGTTTGTAAGAGGATTTATAAAAATTTATTGTCTATAATATCTATATCTTTATATAGATAAATAATTTGTAATTTTACACATTTTTTTATTTTTTAATTAATATATAATTCTCATTTTTCAATTTTTTATTATTTTTAGTTATTTATATCTCTATATATATATATATATAACTAATTCTATTTTTATTTTAATTTAATTAGAAATTATAAATTTTCAATATAGTTTTAGGAACAAAATATTTTTATCAATAAAATATATAATTTTAATTAGTTAATTTTATTTTAATGATTTTATCTACTCAATTAGAATTATATGTAACTAATTGATTATATAAATATGAATAATCGATTATATTAAAGAAATAATATTATTATATTAAAATAATATATATATATATATTATAAATTAATATCGAAACATAAAAATATTTATTTTTATATTTTTTATTTCTAATAAAATTAAAAATATAATTAAATAAAATTGTAATTTAGTTAAATATATTAATATTATAATATACATTATTAATAAATTTTAATATATAATATTATTTTTATTATGATCTTTTTTCTTATATTTTAATTTTTTAATTAAAAAAATATACATGATTTATGATTAATTATTTAAATAATTTAAAATTTATTTTCAAATAATTATCCAAATAATATTTTTTTTAAAATTAAAAAAATACTTTTAAATTTTATAATTATAAAAATAAAAATTAAATATTTTTTTAAAATATCACAAATTATTTTTATAATTTAAATATAAATTAATTTTAATATATTTAAAGTTTTATCTATAACATAAATTAATTAATTTATATTAAAGTATATCACGTTGTAATATATATTTATTATATTTCTTATATTATTATATATTTTAAATTATTACTTTATTTTTTTTATTTAATCTTATCTTCTATTATCTTTTTTCTCATTTCTCTTTATTTTTCACTCTCTTTCTCTTAATCCAAATAATATCACTTTTCACTCTCTTTTTCTTTTATTTTTTCTAATCCTCAAATCGACTCCCTTATCCAAACAAATAAACTATGACTCAATATACTGACCATGGTAATACAATTAATTAAAGAGAAAAAGTTATACACAATTAAAATATAAACGAAAATTACTATGAGTATTTTTATTCCATTTTTGAAAAGTGTATATACTTTTATTAAAATTCAGTGTGAAATTTTCGAAAGTTATATATATATATATATATATATATATATATATATATATATATATATATATATATATATATATATATATATAAAATAGGGAAATTAATGCAAGAAAGAAAAGGTTTTAGGGAAAATAAATTGGTTTCCTGATTCAAGAAAAATAAAAAGTTCTGGGAAATTAATTTGATAGAATAAAAATTAACAATTAAAGTTACTAATAATTTGGATAAAATATAATATTTATATAAAAAATAAAGTTTGGTATAGTTCGAAAATCTATATATTGTTTTTTATTCTAAAGAAAATGGGGGAACCTCTTAGAAAGAGAAAGAAGAAAATATATAAAAGTGGTTTCATAACTCTTATTTAAGACACAGACAAATTGGAAGAAGTCACAAGCTACTTTCCACGTTTAAAATTTGAGTTTTTAATTTTTTTTTACTATTTAGAATTTTGATTTTTTTTTTCGAATTATACCCTTACATGTTGATAAAGACTGTCTCTTGGTTGAGTAATAACAACTTTGAATTTTACAAAATACTTATAGTAAAAGAAATATTAAGTTGAATAATATTATTTTTCTCACAAAATAAAAATGTTTGGTTAAGTAATTTTAAAAAGATAATTTATTTTTATAAAGAATTTTTTATGTATTTATGATAATTATGTTATTTGAATAATTTTTTTATAGAAAATTAAAATTTTAGAATTTCTACTACTTAAAGTAAACCATTCATATTTTAGTTGAGAAGTAAAATGTTGAAATAATATATTTATATTCTCGAATTTATGTTTTTTTTTCTTTTTTTCAACTTAACTTATAAATAAATCAAAATTACACAATTAAAATAGTAAGCAATTAAATTTATGAAAAAATAAATAGAGGAACAAAATTCATGAATTTGAAAATAAACCAGTGGACTAAAATACATTTTTAAAATTAATACTATTCTTTATAAACAAAATCATAATAATATAATACTTCAATTTTATATGTTGATATATAAAAAATAAGATATTTTATACACTAAGAATAATATTTCAAAAGAACTGAAAAAAAAATGGTAATGAATATTGCTTTAATTATAATATTGGTGTTAAATACATTTTTACAATTATAATATATTCTGTAATTATATATATATAGCTTATTTTGGAAAATATTAATAATATATACTATTAAATTAGTTTAGAGTTTTTTTTTTCAATATGCTTTATTTAGAACCATTATGTGACGTAAATGAAAACCAAAGCGGTGGTGAGAGAAGTAAAATGATGGCTTCACGATGCATCATAAAATGATTCGGTTCTAAAATATATAAATTTTAGTTTAATTTAAAAAAGAAAAAATTGAGGTTCTTTTCAATGAAATTACCCTTTTTATTTTTTATTTTTTATTTGTCCAAAATACTTAATGAGAGAGTAAATATACTAGCCAGAGGAATTATTTTAATAAAATTATAGAATGAAGGGACTAATAATATTATAAAAACAACGTTGAAAAAATTAGCACAAAAAGCCAATGGTTTGTTTTGAAATGTTGGTAAATTTTGAATAATCTGCGTGCACGAAATATTCAATTCAAGCATGGCTGCATATTTATATGTGTTAGTGTCATCTTTTTCATATCATACATTCATTCATAATCAGCTCAAACAAACGTACCAAGCAATTCCTGCCAAGGTTGATTATCGATTTGTTATTTTCAAAATTTAAGATATGATTAAATATAATTTTGCTTTATTTATTTTTTTCAATCCATTTTAAAATAAAAACATTTTATATCTATTTAAAATCTTTCTATATTTACTAATTTCATTTCTTATATATTTTATTTAACTGATTCTTATAAGCCCCCTTAATCAGTATGTTATGTTTATAATTTAATTGAATTAAAAATCTAAAACATATAGAAAATTAGGGATTTGACCACTTGCGACAAGATAACAATTTTTAGAAACTAAGGTCTTAAAATGGAAAGACCAACATTTACAAATTAAACAAGAGGAACAATTGAATTTAATTGAAGATAACATTGGTTGTCTACCGAGTATTAATTACTTATAATTGTGCATTTACAATGATATAGAAATATAGAAATGATAAAAACCATATGATTATGATTAACTAAGTTTTTACATAAAAATATTAAAAAAAGTATCTACAAAAATAATGAAGTAATAGAAAAACGATACTTTTTTTTTCTTCCAATTTTGTGTGCGTAAATTATTAAGAGTTTAACTATAATGTGTTGATAATATGAAATAGTTTTATTCAATTACAAATAATTTTTTATATGGCATTAACAATTTATGTTTTTTTTTAATACATTTTTATTAAGTCTAATTATATAATACCTTTCGTTAAAAGACGCATGCACTTGCTTTCATACTATTGTTAGCAATTATTATGAAAAGTAGGATGACACATCCTTAAACTATGAACACAAGAAAATAAGTGCCTATAAATAGACATGGATGGATCTTGCTCCAAGCAAGTACCATACATCATTGTTTGTTGTGTTATGTTTAAGGTGATGGATGAATCTCTGGGCTCAAACCAAATGGCATATTTGGAGAAAATAAGAGGAAAAGAAATAGGTGGTGGACCCGCCACCATACTAGCCATTGCCACTGCAAATCCACCCAACTGCTTTCAACAAGACGACTTCCCCGATACTTACTTCCGAATCACCAACAGTGATCACATGACTCAACTCAAGGCCAAGTTCAAGCGCATATGTAAGCTCATCTACCACCACCATCATTCTTATTTTTTCTCTAAATTAATACACCATGTCCTTCTAATCAAATTTGGAATAGAATATGAATATGTTATGACAAACATAAAAGTTATATAACAATGAATAGTTTTGATGGAACTACAACTTAATATGATTAATCTATAAATTCTCAACATTCACTATCGACATGCATATATATATATATATACAGGTGAAAAATCGACGGTGAAGAGACGATACATACACCTGACTGAAGAAATGTTGACAGAGAACCCCAACTTAGGAAGTAGAAAAGCATCCTTGGATGCACGACAAGACGTATTAGTAAAGGAGATTCCGAAGCTTGGTGCAAAGGCGGCGTCAAAAGCCATCGAGGAATGGGGAAGAAGCAAGTCAGATATCAGTCATCTGGTGTTCTGCAGCTACGCAGGTATGGACATGCCCGGTGCTGACTACCAACTTGTCAAGCTCTTGGGCCTTAAACCATCCACCAAAAGGTTCATGCTGTACCACCAGGGTTGCTTTGCCGGTGCCACCGCACTTCGTCTCGCCAAAGACCTTGCAGAGAACAACCGTGGAGCACGTGTTCTAGTTGTCTGTGCTGAGATCACTGTTGTCGCATTTCGTGGACCCTCCGAAACCCACGTGGACTCCTTGGTCGGACTAGCACTCTTTGGTGACGGTGCTTCATCCGCCATCGTTGGATCCAACCCCGAAACCTCCGTCGAACGACCCTTGTTTCACATTGTGTCGGCATCTCAGACAATTGTACCCAACTCCGAGGGTGCAATGGAGGGACACTTGCGCGAGATAGGACTCACTTTCCATCTGAAGGACAATGTTCCAATGTTGATCGGAAACAACATAGAGAAAATGTTGGAAGAAAGCTTCCAGCCACTCGGGATTAGTGACTGGAACTCGTTGTTTTGGGTGGTGCACCCTGGTGGCCCTGCAATCTTGAACCAGATAGAGGCGAAAGTTAGGTTGAACCCTCAAAAGCTGCAAGCGTCTAGAGAGGTTCTAAGTGAGTATGGGAACATGTAGAGTGCGTGTGTGTTGTTTGATTAATGATGAATAGATCTTAGTTTTGATAATTACATGTTTAAGAGATTTTTATTTATTTATTTATTGTGGTGTCATTTGGAAATAACTAAATTTAGTTTGAAATACTCTAAATATAGGTTGACTCTTGGATGCGGAGATTCGATTAATTTTCTTTAGATAGTTTTTATTAATAGAAGATAAAGTATTCAAAAGAATCTCTCAAATAATGTATTATTAAAGTTTTTCTTATGTATGTAAATATATATGATTGCGCATCATCTACTGTTAAAACCAAAATACAAATGTAAATATGTTTGTTCAAGTTTTTAATCCTTACTGATTTTATCACATGATAACCATAGATTTTTGTGTTTGAGAAAGATAAAAAAAATGTCTTAAATATATTTCAATTACTCTCAATCAACTATTGATATGAAAATTATTTATAATTAGAGTATAAAGTTACTAGTGAGAAACGTAAAATTAGGAGGGGATTGTAATAAGTTTGGGAATACCAATAATTGATTACTATAATGTTGTCTTTTCAAGTAATTTTTAAGAAATTTAAATATATTACATTTTGAAATTTTTTATTTAAAATTATTTAAATTTTTAAATGATTTATTTAAATAAGACAATTTAAATTTATTAAAAAAATATTTAAAATCATGTAATTTTTTAAATAATTTATTTAGATAAAAAAATTAAATTTATTAAATTAAATTTTCTTGATTTTAGATAAAGTATTTTTAATTATTATTAAAAATAAAAATTATAAAAAAAAGTATGAATTAAGTCTAATTAAGATACTTGATCATCACCACATGGATAAGGTTGACAAACTAAATCAAGTCAAGTGAGATCGAGACAAATTAAATCAGTAAGGTCGAATCGATTAAAGAAAATTGTACTAGATCAAGAAAATTTGGTCAAGTTGGATTAGGCTAATTGATTGTGTCAAAAATGAATTAGATCATGTTGAGTTAAATTGAGTCTTGATAGATCATGTTAGGTGTAAGTGAATAAGATAAACCAGTAAGTATTATATAGGTTGAGTCAGGATAAAAAAAAAGATGTGTTAGGTTAGGAGATTAGATGAGTCAAATCAAAATGAGTTAAGTTAGATAAGTTAGATCGAGGTAGATCAAACGTGTTTTAATTAATTTAGTCAAACTTGATTAAGAAGGGTTGAATTAGGTTATGACAAGTTAGATTAAGTAGGTTGATCTAAATCAAGATAAATTGAGTCTGACTAATATAAGATGAACCAAATAAGAGTGGTCGAGTTAAAATAATTTTAGGATTATCAAAATGTATCAAGTTTATTCAAACCATATCTATACGAAATAAAGTTCAAGTTAGGTCATGTTGACTAGATTGATTTGTATTGAAACATGTTGAAATTGAGTACAAGAGTAAAGATAAAAAGATAAAAAATAATTTTAAAAAAGAAAAAAATTAAGATTTTCAAAATCTTACTCTTTTTATAAATAAAATTTAAAATTTTCTTATTTTAAATAATTAAAATATCTCGTCAATTTATAAAATTTTCATTTAAACAACTAATTTTCATGATAAAAATTTTCAAATATTCTATAAAAAGGAAATACTCCATCCAAATAAGATAAATTTCTTATCTGATACAACATATCATTATTTATTATATTTAGATATTTGTATTAATGATATCAATATTATTATTTCGTAAAAAGTTTTTATAATTTTATTGCTTAATATCATTTGGAAAAAAGGGTTTTTTACCAAATTTTAATAATATTTTTTAATACATTAATAAAATAGTAGGACAACAACATAAAAATAAATCTTAATTAATATCATTTTAAATAATTAATTATGTTTGATTTTTTTACATAATTATAAATATCAACTGATGTAAAAACCTTATCCTTGTTTAATTTTTTTTACACATTTTTATAAAAAATAATATTCATTAATATATATATATATATATTAAATATTATATAATATTTAAATAAATTTTTATATTTTAAGATAATTGAAATATTAGAAAATTAAAATTTATAAACTTTAATCTATTTATAAAAAATAAATCAAATTTAATATATATTAAATATCTTTAAAACTACAAAATTTTCTATTTAAACACAACTATCCATTAGTATGGTGTATTTTTTTTCTTATTTTTAGTGTATGGTTTTAAATTTGAATTTTGTGTTTCTCTTTCCCTCTCTTAATAGGAATCATTTTTTTTTTTTAATCTAAGTTATTATTACACATTATTTTTTCTTTATCCGTCTATGTATGACGTTTTATTGTTTATCATATGTATATACTTCCATTTCTGACTGGAGTCGAGGATTTGATTTGAGGAGTTAATATATTTGTATTTTATTTTTGAATTTAGTATATACTATATCAAAATAACAAACAAAAATGAAGTATTCGATTATTTTTCGTAATTTTCATATGAAACTAATGTACGTTATCTTGATAAAGGAAAGAGAAGAGACGGAGAAAGGAAAAGAGAGAGAGAATAATAAACAATGGATGATAAGAGAATCGCTAAAAAAAGAAGATAGGTGGAGGAGACAAGGCAAGAGAGGCAGATACAGATGTTACATGTTACTAAGTTGTTGGTCACATCGGAAGAACCTTTGCTCCTCAAATCAAAACTAGATCCATCCATTCAACGACAAACATTGTGTGTGTGTGTGTGTTTGAATAACATAGAACAGAGACATTATTATGTCAATGTTGTTGCCACTTGTCTTTTTCTTCTTCTTCTTCTTCTTCTCAACCTCTCGCGCCCTATGGCTAACGTTACCAGCCGCTGGCACCAAGTGCGTCTCCGAAGAAATCCACAGCAACGTCGTCGTTTTGGGCCATTACGCTGTTGTCGCCACCGCTGAAGCCCCCAACGCCACCATTTCCGCCAAGGTAACGTTTTTCGCCCACCCTTTTCCACTTTCTTTCCTGGGTCGCTCTTCAAATTCAATTTTCTTCCCATTAACGCATGCATGCTTTTATATCGTATCATGCATGCATTGCGTATGTTTTTCATGTAATGCAATTTAATTGCTTTTTGCTAAATAAAGAACTCCGTAACGTCTGCGGGAGGTCGTGATCTCAAATTATAGGACTGTTGCTAAAATGAAATATGATTCATACATCATCAAAGAGAAAGAGATTGAGAAAATAAAGAATGTTGAATGAGTGTATATAGTGTGTGAATGTCCCTGTATGTTGAGTTAGGTATATATCATGTAAATGTTTATTTATCATTACTCATATAGAAATTCTGCAAATATTTGATTAACACTCTTTGTTTCTCTTCGTCTATATGCTTTTATTACGTGAAATGATGAATTATACCAATTATCTACCCGTGTTTGGTTGTATAGTAACGATGGGTTTTGTTCAGGTGTCATCACCATACGGAAACGAGCTTCATCATATGGATAGCATAGCGACGGGTGATTTCGCTTTTACATCTCGAGAGAGTGGACTGTACCTTGCATGCTTCTGGGTGGGTCGTAATGAACGAGGTGGAGAAGTTACTGTGGAGCTTGATTGGAAAACAGGAATTGCAGCCAAGGATTGGAATTCGGTTGCTAAAAAAGAGAAGATTCAGGTAAAGATTTCATTTATATTTGTAAACTCCATAATTGCTCCATAGTTTCATCTACTCTGAGCACAAATACTACCTTTTAGTACATATTTGATTCCACTCTGAGTTGTTGAAATACTAATTAACACGATTTTAGATAAATATTTATATATTTGATTTCACATTGATGGCTAGGGAATAGAGCTTGAGTTGAAAAAGCTAGAAGGATCAGTGGAGTCTATCCATGAGAATCTGATGTATCTGAGGGGGAGGTAACTTTTATTTGTTGCAAAATAAAAGTTGTTTCAAACGATTTAACTTTTTCTGATGTATCATATTTGTTCTGTTTGTGTTTGGGATATTATTCAGAGAAGCAGAGATGAGGAACGTGAGTGAATCAACAAATGCAAGAGTGGTGTGGTTTAGCTTTTTGTCCTTAGGTGTCTGCATTGGAGTTTCAGTTTTGCAGTTGTTGCATTTGAAGCGATACTTCCACAAGAAAAAGCTTATTTAGATAGTGCTACACTGTTGATTTTATATGTTAAAGAAGAATTTTTATATAACTAAGGCTTTTCTATGAGCTTTGCTTCTTTCACGTAGTGAAATTCTTGCACTGTGTCCATTTCCTTATCCACAGCAATTTGCTTTTGTCTAACTTGTAGCATGTTTGGACACACCTCTCAAATGTGTAAAATCATATTTAATTAATGAGAACTTCTTAACTTAAGTGAGGTAAGCATTTGGTACTTAACTTAAAAGAATGCTCTATAATTTGTACATGTTTATCAGAATGTTAGAGAAGAGAACCTTTAAAAACTAAATAGTTTCAACTTGGTAAAATAACGGTTATTTAGAAAACCAAATCATTGAAAGATATTTTGACTTCTCTTTTTGAAGTTTGTTGAAAGTTTTATCTGATATAAGACTATAATTTATTAATTACTTTCTCTGGAAAAGATTAACTGTGATGATCAATGATGACCAAAACTTTTTTTTTTTAACGAAAAAATGATGTTGCTGAGTGTTTGAGCACAGATAACTGATGATAAAAGGTTTGGTAGAAGCAAAAGCAAATGGTGAAAGGCTTGTTAACATTAAGAATTTAGTTATCATCATAACAATTATGTCAAACTTTTAATGATGTAGTATCATACCATTGAACCGTACAGCCATCATCAAATAAGCATCAATTTATTTTGGTGTACTGGTTAATTGCATCAAATTTAAATGTAGCTTATCTATAGGAAAACATTGCAGCGGCATTATTATCTTGTACTATTGGCAATCATGGGAAAAATGGTAAACCATTTACTCCCCAAACTGGGAGGTTAATCAATTGTCAAATTACAATCAAAACCATAAATTAACTCCTCAAAAATGAGACATCAACTGAGAAGTTCATTTGAAACTGGAAACCAGTATGCAATGTCCTGTATTAAAAATTCATCAAGAAATAATGGCCTGATCTAACCTTTATTCTATTCGAACTATCCTATGGTTCATGTATCTAAACCGGCAAATTTCATCAAAAAAATCATCAGCACTGCTATGAGAGCTCTTCATCTGGAGAATCTTGATAACCATAGTCCTTAGATTTTTGCCGTACTTCAACAAGGATTCAAGAGTGCTCATTTTTTGTTCTGCATTTAGTGGTGATCTCACTGTAATCACAACCTCCTCCAAACATGGAATTAAAAACCCCGGATCGACCTGCAAATGAACATCTTCATTAGACAAGATGTCATAGAACAACCTTAATCAGATTTATAATACAAAAAATGTTATTATGAATTTACATGTTTCAGACTGTTTCTCTGGCAAAGTGCTGCAAACATGGCTCCATGGATGTCAAATTTGCGCAGCTTGGGATGGCTGTTGAAAAAATCAACAAAATCAACCTCTGGAAAGGGTTGAAGAGCCTCAAGATCCCCAGTGAATTCCACCTTCATATAAAGATGCTTCACCTCACTTGCCAATTTCAGCATTTTGCATATTGCATCCCAGCACCACTGAACCCCTCTCATAGACAGGAACTCCAGAGCTGGAAGGTTTCCAAACTCAATCATATATACTCTCCCTGGAAGCAATTAACATGAAAAGAGGAGAGAAAATTAGGCCTGCTAAACCAAAAAGACAATTACATTGTAGTTTACTTGGGAACAAAAAAAGGCAAGTATAAGAATGTTTTTAAAATTCAATTACCTGCACTATTTGATATCGCTAGATTCCTCAAATGCCGAGCTTCAGGAACCCTAATCCAACTACAGCCTTGTACCTCAAGGGATTCAATTTTGGAGGAGGTTAGTGTCAGTGAACAGTTCCCCAGACCATAAAAGTCCAGTTTACATTGCTCCAAATAGGGAAGGTCAATTGAGATTGATCTAACCCCTTCACATGCAAGAAGTAGCAACCTTCTCAGATATGGGCAAGACTGAAGCACCACAGTCAATGCAGGTTCCTCCAATCTTGCACCAATTATTTCAAGGGTCCTAAGATTTTCAAAAACATCCCATTTTGGGGAAGGTATCATGAAGACAGCCCATAGTTTGAGAGATTTCAAATTCCTTGCTGCACCAATGCAATCCAATTTTGAAGGGTTTTGATGGGAGGCTTGGTTGTCAGCAAGGTTGTCCATTCGAAGCTCAAGCTGCGAAAGAGATAGACCAACAAGTGATAGCCATGAAGCAAGGCCAGAATGGGAGAAGGGGCTGTACACAACTAGCTCTTCTAGTCGCACAACTGTTGATACCATTCTTTTCACAATCTCTTCCGGACTCTCACCAACCGAAGGGTTATCAAACGAGTTGCGAGGGAAGTAGAGAGATCTGATGTAAACCATTGAGTTCTTCCATCGCTTAGAAACGCAGTTGCAAGTTGCCACATCGCGAGCATTACTGATATGTGACAAGATGTATTGGAGAATGGCATCAGGGAGAGATTCCATTGCTGAGGATAACAAATCAAATAGAGAAGTGTCAGTAGACAGATTCAGAAATATCTTTCCAAAGCAGCAATATGAACAAAGAATAAAGTTGAAAAAGATAAAGACTCATAATTATTTCAATCTCACAATTCCATGATCCAGTTCAAGCATTTACATTCTCGGAACTCACAACCCCTTTGAGCTAGCTCCAAAATCTTAACATTTTCTCCAAAATCAAATTGTTACTAGCAACTAGCAACAGAGTTGAACACCAGCTATCTAAAAATTATGTGCACGAGTTATGTAAAATCTACTTCTGAAACAATACAATAGAGGGAACCCAGATGAGATTTAAACATTATTTCATAATTACATAGAGAAATAAAACCAAATCTTAGAAATTGATTGGAAAAAGACATTCATCAAACTTCAAAAAAAAAAAAAAACATGTTTTTTATTTCTAAAAATTCAGCAAGACAGAAGCAGAATGGGGTAACAGAAACAGCTTACAGAGTGAGAAATTCAAGTAGAATGAAGATCTGAGTTTGGTAGCATAGACCTTAGGGTATGCGGAATCTCTGTGTGGAGAGCGATATAATTGAGGGTTTGGAAAATGTATTAAGTTGAAATATATGATGTTGTTTTGGCTTATAACTCCAAATATTTTGGGAGGGGAAGAGATGGAATGAAAATTAGCCCGCTTTTTCTTTTAGATATTTCAAATTCTTTTGACCGTTCAAACAAATTCAATACAATACGAGGAGGGTATAATAATAAATACTTAGTAAGTAAAATAGTTAAAAATACGTATAAGAATAGGTCCTGCTCGCCAATTTTTCGGAAATTAAAAAATAATATTTATATCTATAAAAAGACATAATAAATCTATTATCTAATAAATATGATATATAATAATTGTCTAGATTTTGTAATTGGGTTATTGTATTTCTTTCCTTTTTTTTTCAAATTTCAAATAATAAATTCATCATATCCTACTTACGTTTTTAGAGAGAAACTTGTTTTTGATATGATTAATAATAAAATTAATATTAAATATGTATTTCTTTCCTCTTTCCTTCATTCCAAACAATGTATTCATCACATTTTACTTATCTTATCAGAAAAGAAAAAAAAATCTTCTTTAAGATACGATTATAAATATTAAATAAAAAATTATTACATTTTTACTATGTTTGGAATGTTAACATACCACGTTGTAAGAAAATAGTCTCTTTTTTTTTTTCATTTTTAAAAATTCTACAGTGTTTATTTTTATTTTGTAAAATTCGATATTTTGTAAGACTCTTCCTCAAAATTATACACGAATAGACAGTATAATGACCACAAATATTAATTTTATTTGTTTATCAAAATTATACACGAAGGTCCTAAATTTTGTAATTTATAAAAAAACTAATAACATTTAATTGTGTAAAAGGATCATAAAAAAATAATATCCCTAATATTTTTGTAAAGTAAAAACTAGTGCCATTTTCTTTTTATTTGTGGGATGCTATTCAAAAGTAAACTGTTTTGGGGTAAATTAAAAAGAAAATGATATTTATATGTAACAACCATCCCATTCAAAGTTTTGAAATATTAAAAAAAAAATTGATAATAAAATCAATTTGTTCTCTCTTGAAATATTTAAAATTTGATGATTTAAAAAAAATAAATATGACAATAAAATAAATTTGTTCTCTCTTGAAATATTTAAATTTGAATTGGGAGGTGACCTAACCTTCACTTGGGCACTTCAACATATCTTTCTTTTCAATCCTTTCCACAAAAGGGTAATGACTAGGATACAATGACATAAATAAGGTGAAAAATTAGTGCAATACCTTCAACTCAAATAAACTGAGGCAGTGATTTAAAATATTAAGCATCTGAAAACAGGAAATGAAAAGATATAATCTTCTCATTTGATGGGACAGAAAAATAAGTAGGGAAAAATATGATAATAAGATCACATTATCTTTCTCCTCTTATCAAAGAGGAACGAGTCATAATATATAAATACTGAATCTGATACAATTAAATGAATGAGTACTCTATGTTATTGATAAAGCCTGTCATTAGATATACAGATAAATTCATAAATGTATTCAAATTAATCAATTATATATCAACCAAGTGTGGAAAATATTTTAGCCAGTATGCACGAAATGATATCTTGAACATTAGAAGATCTATAGTATACAAAAATGTGTATTGAAATATTAATAGCTGACTTTTTCATTTTAATGACCTACTTTTTTACTTCAACCTTTTGGAGGAGTTAAATGCATAAATTATGTTAACTACTTTTGAATCAGAATTTTATTTTCCCATGCACTACAAAACTTCAAGGCGTAAAAGAGTGGAACTCATTTAGAGCTTAAGAATATGTTCATACTATTTGCTTTTATCTCTTTGTACAGAAAGTGTTTGAATCCTTCGAAAGGGAGAAAACAAGGAGTTGGTGAACGCAAGTGTTGCACTGCAATGATGACAATGGCATCATACAGGAACTCTGTAAGATGGATCCACCATCTTCAAGATGAATAAGTTTCCTTTATCGCCTCTTGATACCCTGTTACATCATTATGACAAAGTATGAAAATGAGTTTTTGATATCTATACCAGATGATAGGAAAATACTTACAAAGGAGATATGCAAGATCGTCTAATGGGTTCAAAAACATCTTTCTCCAAAAAGAATAAACATGAATCCAACTAAATATTCTCTACATATAATCTAGCTGGTAACTCACCGGAGTTCTTCATCCAAATATGTTATTTCCAGTTCCCCACGAGCTCTTCCAGGTGCTTTAATAGGTATCTGCATGTGTACATTGTGATGGAATAGATCATGCTCACAAGCCATTATTTCAACGGGACAGAAACTTTCATACACATTAATCATTAGGGCACTTAATCAATTCCAAATTACAGGGCTAGAATAGTAACTATAACTAATGTAATGTGTATGAACTTTGTAGGAACTTATTAGGTTATTAGAATTTGCAAAACTTTATTCACTCCTAAGGTTCTTAATCCAATGTCAGCTAGAACGTTACAAAATAGATTCAACTTCAATAGTAATTATTAAGACTCTGAACTGAATACTTACAATGCTTCCAATTTTGAAAGTATCAAATTTTACAGCCACTTTCCTTGGACTTAGAGGTGTCAAATCCGCTGTTACCTACACAATATTGACTTTATGTTTACGTAAGCAGTTGTCAAAATGAGAATGCATTAATGGTGAGAACTTGTCTCAATTTAACAATTGTTACCTGGTTGAAGAATGGCCAAGATTCCATATTTTGGGCCCTAAGAATATCCACATTGATTGCTTGATAATTTGCAACTGATCTCAACAACTTTGGTCTCTGTCATTACATTTTTGAAAAATTTACCAGGCAAAAATAGGTAAATGGCAAATCAAATATTTTGGAATTTAGTGTAAGCTTGTTAAAATATGGGTCAAGTATTGCATAAGAAACATTATGGAGGACTTTCTTCATTATGAGTACAAATTCATAAACAGAGAATTTAGTTTTGATACTAATGCTAGATGGCTAGTAAATGACTGAATACACGTAATAGATATTGGTGCTATATTTTCCTTTTCTGAAAAGGTTTGCATGTACATGACAATTTTATGATCAAACTCCAGACAAAGTTGGAGATCCAGGTAAGCATTGTTCGTGGAGGTTTGGAGCTATAATGGCAGCTTCTTGAAAATTCTACCTTAGAGCTTAACCATGTATATAATGGTTAATATTATATGTTTGTATCATATTTTATAAAGAGAAAACATTTAGACAGATACTATTAATTACCGAAACACTTTCCATACTATGATGGGGGTAATTCCTAAACCAGAAGCAAGAAAAACACTCTTTCTAATTTTCAGGTGGTAGTATATTTTTTCTACAACCAAATGTACATTTCTTCAATGAATACAAAGCATTTATGATCTACTATTATGAACTCTCCAAGTAAAAGATGAAGGCTTTTGAACATTATGTACATCATATATAGTACAGGAGTTCACTTTATTCTCTTAACTATTTGTCTAGTTAGATTTCTATCCTCAAATATCAAAACTTAAATTTATCACAATTCATTATAATTTCTCCTTTTTATCTAATTTAACAATTAATATGAACAGAATTCGGTGTGCATTACGTGAAATATGATTTTTTGCTTGAAAAATAATTTGTGAACGCAGAAATGAACGATACAACCTGCAATTTGCTTACAAACATTAGATACATCATAATATCTAACATATCTTAGACACGGGTAGATAATGATGAATTGAACTAAACTGTTGTAGAACTGAATTGAAATGTAAAAGCATTTCGACCGAATTAAACTGAACTACGTAATATGAATTGTATAACAGCTCAGGTGAACTGAACAAGACTACTCCAAATTGCATATAAACTGTGTTCAACTTGCTTGAACTATTGGATCTGTTTGAACCATTATCAATAGATTTTTTTATTAAAAAACATGTTTTCCATATATTTCAATTTCACAAGTTACAATTCACTTCAGTTTAAAGGGTTCGGTTTGGAATAGCCTAATTGAGATGATTTATCATCACCTGAATATAAATATGAAATTAAGGTAGGTAAAATAATTGTTTACCTTGGTTTGCAAGATTGACTGGGAGGTAGTGTATATAAGCTCCCATTTTCCATCCAGAAGGTTAGATTTTAGGGGCTCCTTTATTGGACTAACTTCCTCAAGTTCGCGTGCAATCTATCAAAAATAAATTGCACGAATCAAGAATAGAGATGCAAGTGAAGTTGAAACTTTGGCCACAACTTTATTGAGAGAAAATGAATCATATAAAAAAAAGCACCACAACATTATTCATAAAAATTGGCGTTTCACAACTGGTGTAGAGTTTCATGAACAAAGTAGGTATGCGCTAACTAGTTAAAGAAAAACATTAATTAGCTTTCATTGTTGCAGACAACGTTTGATTGAACAATTTGAGAAAGCATGATATGCAATTGACCTGATCAACCGTTTGCTGGTCTTGGAGAGTGGCATCAGCCCCTCGATCAAGCGGTGCAATGGCCTGAAGGAGTTCTTCCTTGATGCTCTTGGCATCTTTGCGTTTCTTCAAGAAGGAAGGGAAAAACGAAACCTTTGCTCTCCATTTGCGAGGGAGAAGGAGATGGGTAGTGGAGGGTGTAATTGGGAAGTGAGAAGATGAAGAAAGGTTTGGTGCATGGAAATGGGGTAGTGAAGATTTGGCGTTCAGAGTTGAAAAGAGGGAGGGAGAGGATAACGCCATATCTTGCTTACATTTTACACCCTTCTAGTTTGTCAACATTAATATCATCATAAATTAATAATAATATTTTTATAAAAAGTAATAAAAATTATTATTATAATTATCGTAAATTATAATAAATATTATAAATATAAAATATATTATATTTTTATACAAAAATTATATTAAAAAAAATAATTTTAATTTTTTTATTAAAACCACGGCGATCTACAAATGTAGTTAAATTTGTATTTTTTTTATTTAATTAAAATATAATTATTTAAAATAAAACAGATTAGTTGTTGGTTGCAACAGTGATTTAGGTGGTTGGTTTCGATCTCATTTAAAAAAAATGTGTATTCTAATTTATTTTTTTAAACTGTTATGAATTCCATAAACCTTATTTTACTATTATCCCATGTATATTTTGAAGAAAATTAATTGAAAAAAAGTAAAATTTAAAATATTTAAATTAGAAGAAATAAGTATAAGTTAAATATATTTCTTTATTATTTCTTAATTAAATAATATTATTGTAATAAAATAATGAAAGATTATTAACAAAATATTTACAATATAATAAAATATTAAATAGTTACCACATAATATAACGATTATAATTTAGTATTTTAAATTAACTATTATTCTCAATCTTCAATAAATATTAAAATTTTAATCCATTTAACATTTATTTATTTTTTACCTAAATAAAAATAATATTTTAATAATAAAGTAAAACTATTCTAATAAAGTTTCTTTGAAATTACATATTTGTTATTATTAATCCGTGCTTAAATTCTTTAAACTAAAAGAAGAAAGAGTTACTATATTCTCAATTATTTTGATAGTAAGACTCTATTCACATTTCATAATCAATTCTAAATTTCTTTATTATTTTAATAAGATTTTATCTAATCAAAATAATTGGATTATAATTATTAGATATCAACTTGGATTAAAAAAAGTTAAGAATCAAATGTGTTAATAACATAACTGGTGAACACGATTTATCTATTTTTACAATTTCCTTGAGATATGTCATTTTTATAAATAAAAAATTGCACAAAAATAGTAAAAATTCCTATTTTCTATATTTTCTGTCTTTATATCTTATAAATAAATAAAAATTATTCCCAAAATATCTGACAGAATTCATTTATAGCAAGTTCTAATCTTATTTGTAGTTTGGTTGCACCTGGATATACCATATTTTTATAAATAGGGGTGCATGGCCGGGTCGGGTCATACAGATGGGCCTTCAAGCCCATTTAAAAACACATATAATTCATAGTTGGCGTGGGTCAAGTGAGTAGTAAATGCGTTAATTGGTATATTTTTTTTTAATATTTAAATTGATAGATTATTTATATATTGTATATATATTTTTTGTTTAATTTATTTTTTCTTATTTAAATTTATTTTATATATTATTATTTATCAATTTTAATTTATTATTAAAATTTTATTTTAATTTGATTTAAAATCAATTATAATTAAAAAAATTTATAAATTAATTATGCGAATCTCATATTTAATTATTTGAAATAAATATTAAATATAATTAAAAATGATAAATTAAATATTAAATTTATTAAAAAAGGAAAAATATTTTTATAATATTATATTCTTTATCTAAAATATATTATTATATGTTATTTTAATTATTATTAATTAAGATTTTCGAATGCCAGTCTAGCAAATAATATATTTATTATATAATATGACAAAGATTTATTTTTTAAATTATAATAGGGATCCTTGGGTTGTGATGGTGAGCTTAGGAAAACGGATCCTGATCCGCATTACCCTCTCTGTCAATACATGTAATAATTATTAATTTAGAATAAAAAACATGGAAAAGAATTTAGAAATCAGAATAATTATTAATTTTTCAGTAACACTGAGTAATAATATGTGTGTGTATATATATATATATATATATATATATATATATATATATATATATATAAAGCAGAGCAATCAGAATAACTGCAAAAGTATGAATGGATGATCTCAATAGTTTTCTGTCTCAATTCTCACCCTCTTCTATTTTAATAAGTTACTTCTCTGTTTTTGTTGGATGCTTATCAAAGTTTGAATCTTGAGCACGGAACCACCGAAAAGATATTATGGGGTCAAAGTTTCCGATTACCCAGTTGGGGACATCACCCAGATACATGATTTCTTCCCAGAGAGGATTTTGTGCATACAAGTATTCGAGAAGAATATTCTCAGAGCAAAAGTTTCCGTTCAAGTTTGTGCCACAGTCTTTAGGGGATAAATTGAAGCTAAATGACATAAGTACTGGTACTTTCTCTTCTTACTTCTTATGCTCAAAGTGCCACCTCACTTTTCAAGCTTATTGTTTGAGTTCGGTTAGATTCGATTACCTGTGTGGTTCTTGTGTGTGTTTCCAACCATGGTCTATTCACTTGCAATTATTTTTAAATTACTATTTTTTTACTAAGAATTTTTCCCTCATTCATGGTCATACGAGACACACCTATTCAGTTGTGTATGTACTTGATTCACAAATTGAATCTTACTATTCGATACAATTTGACTACATATTTATTTCTATCATAGATGAATCTCAAACGACTTTCAATCAAGTACATGAAGGAATTGGTGAATCACAGTTCAACAATTATTTTTCTTTTCTTTTACCAGTTCTCATGAAACGAATTGGAAAGTTATATAAGCTTAAATTGTTAAAATGAAAAGGAATTGAAGGATAGTTTATGTACTTGTCTTATTTGGTTATTCCACTGCTTTATCTGTCACTTTACTCACTCAATTATCAATATTAAATGCTTTTCCATTTTGTTTTTAAGTTTATGAAACTACGAAGAGGTTAAAAGAATATAACATCTCTAATTTATATTTTTAGGTATCTCTCCTTCTGGTTGTTTATTTTAATAATTAAACTTTCATTTCTTTATCAAAGGTTCTATTCAAGAAAGATTGAATGTATTGATGTCAAGGACCCAAAATTTTTTCAATGAAGTGACTTTTCCGCTTGCAAAACCTGGTCAAAGTAAGAAGCCTGATCCTGAAAATGATTTTGGATTTCAAGTCATGGAAGACATATTTATGATAGAGCAGACAATTGACCGCAGAACGCCATGTGGGGTTCTTTCCCTAGCTGCTGTGATTTGTATTGAACAATTCAGCAGGTGAATACACGGAAATCATTCTATTTTGGATGAAAATTTGTATATTGGTCATTGGGCCAATGCGGTTTGTCAAAGGAATTATATAAAAATTCAAGAGTAAAATATATAATCGAAGAGCATTCATCAAAATTGAAGGTCAAAGTAAATAGAAGTGCTCTATGAAATATGTTTTTACTTTTGTAATTGGAATGGATGGTAAAATTATTTATTCTCAAAATTAATGAAAAAAAAGGGTAATAAGAGAAGACACTAGATAATGTATATTTTATGCTCTTCCTTTTCTTTTGCCTTAAAAGGATTATATATTGGTTCTGATAATGTCTGTAGTTTCTTACATTGTTTTCTTTAATCCAAAAATAAGATGTCTGGTTCTAGTTATCTATGAGGGGAGCTATGACTGATATATTCAAGAATATATTTTTCAATTTATCATTTTTACTAAATGCTTGGGTAAACAGCTTTCCTATCAGGATATATATTACTTTTATTTTCTGCTTTACGTAGAATGTCTGATTGGTAAAAATCTGATTTATTATAATTATGTATTAGGAAGTCATTAGACAGTTATCTTCATATCAATTTTGGATTAGGCAATTATAGGTTATGATGTCACAGTTCTAGTGATATATAAGTAGTATTACAGACTTCTAACAGGGAATTAAGGTGCTAGACTGTTTTCCTAGTGTTTCGGAGGGAGGTAACTTTTTGTTTAAGGAAACCCTGTTTGTACTCAAATCTGGCTGAAAATCCAAATTGTTTCTATCTTTATTTGAGTTCAGAATGTTTGTTTCTTGAGTTCAATGAGGTCCCAATTCCCAGGGGCCTGTGGAAGGAATGGACCTACAACATCAAGCAACCACACCTCTGATAGTAGAGGTGAGGGCTGTGGCCATGCGAGATTGTGAGCAGCTATCAATCAGTTGGCATGTGTTTGCTTTTTTAACTTAATATCAATGGAAAATTGAATTCTATGAGCACCATTAATGAGGGTCCTGTCTTTTTGAATTGCTGGCTTGCATCATGCCTATCAGACTGATACAAAAATTATTATTTGACCTTTCAAAAATAAGATATGCAGGATGAATGGATTGACTGGGAAGAAAATGCAGAAAATATTTGGAGCGCTAGTGCCTGAATCTGTATATAATGATGCCCGTAATTTGGTTGAATATTGCTGCTTTAGATTTTTGTCTAGGGATGGTTCTGCTATTCATCCTTCCCTCGAGGTATAGCATGTTCTTTTTATGTATGTTGCAAACCATGTTCTGAAGTTCATTTTCTGTTTTGTTTTGTCAAAGTTCCTTATGCTTTCTTCAGACATGCATGTGGTATTTTTGTTTTATCATGTTATTTTTCATGTTAAAGTAGGGTAAAATCTTTTTTTTTTCTTGCTCATTGTATATGTTTTAAAAGTTTATTTACTGAACACAATTTTCAATAATAGAATAAAATAATGTTTTGTTTCAAATTGCTGCATGTTTTTCTTTTCATCTGATCAACACCACTTATCCTTTGCAAAGGAAAACCCTTGGAAGAGAGATTTATCTCCTATATCTTGTTCCTTTCATCCCATTTAATCAAATTATTTCTTTTCGTTCCTAACCAAAGCACACAATTACTATGAAATAATTTTCTGAAAAGTTGCTGTGTAACACAAAAATGCTCTCTGGGAAATTTAAATACTAAAAAATGCAGCAATGACAGAAGACGCCTAACTTCCTGGATTTCTTTGTTTTACATTCCCATTTAATTATCTAATACAGTCATGCTGAATAAACTTTATTCTTTTATTTCCGAATAGGAAATGCAATGCTTATTGCTTTTGGACATGTCTGTAGGACCCTGCATTTCAGAGGTTGATATTCATAACCATGCTTGCCTGGGGCAATCCTTATACTGATGACCCTTCCAATAATGAAGAGAAGGCTTCTTTACAGGTTCAGTTCTTTTGTATAGTTAATATAATTAAGCTGTCTTACCTGCATTGAATTTACTGGTGATTGCATGTGGGAGATATGAGAACAGTGTTAACATCTTTGTCAGGAATTCTCCCTTTAGTTTGTCTATTGTCCATTGAACTGTACCACAATGTTTAAACTTCTATGGGTGATAGAGATGACTAACTGGAAAGTAGTTCTCTTATAAATATAAAGTATCCTCCATGTTACCCAACAAAAAACGTGTCCTCCATCTTGTTAGTGATAGTCTAGGAAAAAATATTATTTCATCAATTTCGTTAGTGATAATCTAGGAAATAATATTATTCCATCAATCTCGTGAATTTAATCAATGATGTCACAATAGAACATTGAAGGTGGCAGATACTTTGGTTCAAGGATTTCTAGTTATTTTCTTCAGCACAATTGTATTATTTCACTTTATTTTTTATGATTTTGAGAGATCACTTCATATATGTAACTTTTGTGAACTTAGCAGAAAAAACTTGTCACTGAGGAGGCTTTTGTTCGTATTGCTCCTGCAATCTCTGGTGTGGTTGACCGTCCCACAGTGCACAGTCTTTTCAAGGCTCTTGCTGGCAGTCAAGAGGGCATTTCTTTGAGCTCATGGCTGAATTACATTAATGAGTTTGTCAAGTGAGTTTTTATTCATCATTTTGTCAATGATGTGATGATCTTAGAAGACATCCAAGAAACATGTGTTTTGACTGCCAAGTTGAGGAAATATAAATCACATGTAATGGTTTTCCGATTTGAAAATCTCAAATGCTTCTAGTGCACTAGGTGTTCTGAATTTACCTAGATAATTAGTGTATAAAAGAATGGAATTTCTTTTAGCATGATATGGGGAATAAGATTTATTCGTGAGAAGATCTTCTGAATTTTCATAATTTTGGTAATAAAAAATATGGTGGATAATTAGTTCTTCCATCTTTGTTCACTTTTTTGAACTTTCTGTTCGTAATGCCACTGCTTCAGACGACTCCTCTTGTATTTGCTCTTCAATTTTCTAAATTGCTTCTGTGAAGGTTTATGCAAGCTATTGCAAAAGAAATCTGTTACATTGAAGGCTCACTTTTAGTTCTGATGCTTTAGTATATGATAAAATTATTTGTAGAATTTCCATATGTACAGCTTCTTGAGTTGAGCATTGTAATATACAATATAAGGACATTATATAATTTTTAGTTCCATTTTTCATTTTATGGTTTGTTCTGTAACATGATCTTTGCTTGATAGAGCTGGAATGCTCTCAGAACTTTTAAACATTCTCTGGTATGACAACTTTTTGTACTGATATTACTGTAGAGTCCGTCAAAAACAGATCTCGTATCAGATTCCAGAGTTTCCTCAACTATCTCAGGAGAAAATTTTGTGCATTGGTTCCAACAGTAAGCGGCCTGTTCTGAAATGGGAGAATAATATGGCATGGCCTGGCAAACTTACTCTTACTGATAGAGCAATCTATTTTGAGGTATTTTATGATTCTATACTATGCTTATTACTAGAGTAGTAAACTATCTAAAACAGTTAGTATTATATGTTCTGTAATGATTGAACAGTTGTAGAGTTAGTTAAGTCTGTTGATTTGTTACAATCTGTTATGTTTTCTGTTCTTAGTTAGTGAGATATTGGTTACAGTCTCTTTAAATGTTATACAGCTATATATAGCTGTTCTCTTATCTTTTGTTTCTTGTCTAATACAATTTTACTGAACTTAACGGTTATGTAGTCTACTCTACATAAATTTGGGATTTTACCTACAGCAATACAAAAAGATCTGTAGATTTCTCTATACAAAGCACAACTACTGCTCTATATTTTATATTTATTGGTTATATCGTCTTTAGTATGTGTAAACATACTTTATGATTGTGGTGATGTGAATAGAAAAAATAGTGTATCTGATTGCTTTGTTGTTTGTTGGTGTTACGATGCATAAGAATAATCTGTTTAACATTCTGGAACAGAATTAAATGCTACAACAACCAAAAAATACATATGATTTGTTACAGCTTTAGACCCATAATTTCTAATCTCGATCAAATCACATAATCTCATGTTATAAGATCTCCTTGACCTATCACATCTGAGTTTTCCCCCCATTAAAAAAAAGGAGTAATTGAAATTGTCCATGTGCAGAGTCAAAAGAATAAACTTCAAGTAGAATGAGTTTCTAATTGTACATATGAAGAACTGAATGTTTTAAGATTATGGCTTCAAAAAACTCTGACCCTGCTAGGTTCTGACTGGGTTCAGGAACCAAGACAAACAATTTAATCAGTTTCTAGATCTAGAATTAGCATAATAGTGTGTCCATGTTACAGCAGTCAAAGGTTGAGACCATCTCAACGTAGAAAAATTATATTTTTTCCATAATAAAAATAAATTTCCCAAAGGCTGCTCATAGTTTCATAAAAGCCCCAATTCACAAGATCCAGCTGATTTCTACCAGAGATTGGTCCAATGGAACTCCCTTCATGGCTTCAACTCAAGAAAATAATGAGCCAGGGATTCTAACTTTGAGAAGATGTCATTTAGTTGTTATTTGCTAGTAATTAATCTGAGATTATTAAGACAGTTATCCACTAGAGACTTTCACTGTAGATAATGCTAAAATAAGATTGACTATGAAGGGCACTGTCTGGCTTGCTTGCTTGCTAATGTGTGTAGAAGTGAGCCAGTGATAGATTATAAATCAAAAAAAGATTCTATGATAAGAAAAGTAATAACCATCTTGTTTTATATTTCTTTTCAAATCTATATGTTCCAGGCAGTTAGCATACTCGGAGAGAAGAGAGCTATGAGATTGGATCTTACACGTAATGGATTACAGGTAGAGAAGGCAAAGGTTGGGCCTTTAGGGTCTTCACTTTTTGACTCTGCTGTTTCTGTTTCTTCGGGCTCAGAGAAGGAGTGAGTAAGCTTCTTCATGTTTCCTGATGTTCTTATTGTAATATGATTAGGTTTTTTAATTAATGAACTACTTCCTATCATCATGTATGTACTAAATTAATTGAAGTATTTATTCTGAGATCTTTAGTTCCAATAAATAGAATTCTGTTTAAATTCTAATTAACTAATAATTTAATTTTTCATTTAATAAATTCTCTTGTGTATAAAATATTAATTAAGTTACATAGCTTGTTAGTAAATGTGCACCAAAGCCCACAGTTGTGTCCTCACATTCGCATATGGTGCTTTGCTGCATTATTATCATATTAAAATAATGTATTTTTTGTTTCTTTTTATATTCATACTTAGGTTGAATAGGTGGGTGCTGGAATTCATTGATTTAGGAGGTGAGATGAGGAGGGATGTTTGGCATGCATTTATAAATGAAGTCATCGCTTTACACAGGTTCATACGTGAGTATGGACCTGAGGACTATGATGAGTCAGTGTTTAATGTATATGGAGCTCGCAAAGGAAATGGTAGAGCAACAATAGCTGCTATTAATGGTATTGCTAGACTCCAAGCCCTTCAATATTTGCGGAAGTTGCTTTATGATCCGACCAAAATTGTCCAGTTCTCATATTTACAGAATGCACCACTTGGTGACATTGTCCTCCAAACTTTAGCTGTTAATTATTGGGGCGGTCCACTAGTTACAGGATTTGTAAATACCCGCAATCAAGCAGAAACTCGGTCTTCTGATGAAATAGCTGATAGCCGAAACCATGTATTTGACATAGATGGAAGTATCTATTTGCAGAAGTGGATGAAATCTCCATCTTGGGGCTCTAGTACTTCCACAAATTTTTGGAAGAACGCTTCGGTAAAAGGTTTAATATTGAGTAAGAATCTTGTTGTGGCTGATTTATCACTCACAGAAAGAGCAGCAAAAGCATGCAAACTAAAGTACCACGTTGTGGAGAAGACTCAAGCAACTATTGATGCTGCAACTCTACAAGGCATACCCAGCAACATTGATCTTTTCAAGGTTGAGATGCTTAACTGGCTCTCTTGCCTCCTTTGATGATTTAAGTAACTAGTAACTACTTTGTGTGACATTCAAACTAGTTATCTATATGTTCAATCTAAATCAGTAGTGTTTGCATGCTTCTTGATTTTACACACAATTTCTTGTGATTTGGTGTTACTATTATCTTTTCCACTAAATACTAGATATAATTGTGCCATGAGCCCCTGACTATCAGTAATAGGATTTTGGAATAGCTGTAATTTGTATAAGCACTGACAATAATGTGTTGTTGATGTAATTAATTTCGCCTCACCCTTTATATTTTTGCAATAAAGACCAGTATTGAATATTTTTCTTACTCACAATGTTTTTTTTTTTTTCATAAAATTTCCTGAATCATGATTACAGTATTTTTCTCCTTTAAAGTGGATGGAGTTGTCTGATGTTTTAATATTGGAATTAAATATGAAAAATTTATAATTGTTTGAAAGTTGTACTGTATCTCATATTGTTACCAATAATCTGTTCTACATTATGTTGGGATCATTTTTATCAGTGTGCGGATAAATGGTGTCATCCTATACAATTCTAGCCCTCTATGGAAACAAAAGAAAAATCAAATATAACAAAAAGAATAAATTGCATTCCTCTCACTTAAGTGATGCTTGTAAGTTATATTGCATTTCTGTCCCCTATCATCTGAAAAAATATACCCTTCTATGTTATAGCAAGGCGATTGTGTTTTACATTTTAGTCCATTTTATTGTAAATGAGTTTTTTGGACATTTTTTCTTTCTCAATGTTCCATGACATGATTGACTAGTTTTAGATATCTACCTCCAACTTAGTGACCTTAGAAGACAAAATAAAGATTATAGATGAATTTAGAAGCTGATAATACAAGTAGTTCAAACTTCATTATAGTTTCTAAAATACTAAAATCAATAAGATGTTTATATTGGTGACACATTCATAATTATTCTACTCTATTGAGAGGTTTATTTATATTGAAAGGGACCAAAGTGTAACTTACATTTATCTTTGGAGGGAGGAGAGCGTATATTTTAAAATAACAGGGGAGGGAAGTGTTATATAAGCATCTCTCCTGGAAGGGGAGAGTAATTTACCCAGTAAAATATTACCTTATAGGACACCCATGAGGTTTTGAATTGTGGCTGCAACCACCACAGCCACACCAAGCTATGATTGCATTTGCAGACCACATTGGCTGAGGTTGGTCCGCAATGCAACCCAATTTAAAGCTTTTGCCCTTCCATTGCTACTTACTGTGAAGTAGAGACATGGGAGGAGCTGGAGTGTTTTGAATGATATAGGACAAAATAATAATAATAATAATAATAATAATAATTTAATTGGTAGGGTGGAGGGGAAAGTTAAATTATTTTTAAAAAACACATGTGCAAAAGTGTAGGTCGAAAAAATTGGGAGGGAGGAGGGAGTTGTGATAATCCCTGTCTATCAACACTCCCCTCCACCTGAATAGTGACTAAAATTTTATCCTCCTCATTTTGAAATTTCATGATTACCATAGTGGGTGTTAAACGATATGTTGCTTCTTCTTTTCTTTTACCACTATTGAATTGAACTTAATATATTGTATTGCTAATGCTATCCGATTTAACTCATTCTCATATTCCAAATTACATTTTGGTTTACTGTATAAGTGTTCAGTTCATGGCACGAGTCTTTATTAGCAATGTTTCCTTAGGTCATCATATTAGCTTGCTTGTTTTTGTTGTTTTCTTTGAATGGAATCCAAAAATCATAAGCTCTTTGATAGTGATTTTGTTCCTGCGCAGGAGCTAATGTTTCCTTTCGCCTTGATTGTAAAAAACTTTGAAAAGCTTAGGCACTGGGAGGAGCCACACTTGACTGTTGCTTTTCTTGGACTCACCTATACAATAATTTATAGGTAGATCCTCACCCCATTCTTTTATTATGTTATTGATGGTTGTTGTTTTCCCAGTCACAAGTCAGCATGATGATCATTTGGTATCTAGCTTTTCTTTTCTTTTCTTTTTTTCATTTTTATGAAAGACATTTATTTATTTACATTTTATTTCTGAAAGACTTCATTTCTTCATGCACCTGACTGTAACAACAGTTTAGACCTGCAGAAAATGTGAGGACCATATAAATGTAATGCACTTTCCAGTTTGGTGAACAATGAATTTCATTGTGAATAACATATCTGAGAGTTTGGTTTTTAACCAAGCTCAATGGCATCATGTGATTAATATAACCGACCTCGCATAGTAATATACAGTTTTTATTGTTGTTCGTGGTGACCAACTAGTCTCCATAGATACCAAGGTAGTTTTAGTAATTTGTTTTGAAGTCTTTGGGAATTGTGAGTAATATCGATGGATAATTTTATGGGGATATACATTGTTTCGAGTGGTATGGATATTAAGAAAAAAAAAAAAAAGGCCTGATTATCATGGGAAATTTTATTAACATTCTTGGGTTTAAATTCTTCTTTTGGTTGGTGATATATGGCTTCGATAGGGACTGTTTGTTTCAAAGGGGAGGATTTTAATGGAGGAAAGGAAAGAAAGGGGAGGTAACTATTTTCTTGTTTGGGTCACAGGGAAAGGAGATGTTTTAAAAATTTATTTAAGTGGCATATTGTAGTCATCACTATTTGAATGTTTTAAATAAGGAGCAAAAATTGGATGTGGAAGGATTTTTCTACACTCTCCTCAATTTCCCTCCAACCAAGCTGTGTTAAAGGACCATGCTTATGATAGCACATTTACAGCATATGTTTATTACCAGCTAATTGAAATTCTAGATAATTGTTCTGGGAACCTTTTCCTTCCATGTTTGATCAGCTGATGTTTTAATTTGTCTTTTCCAGAAACCTGCTGTCATATATGTTTCCCATGATGCTGATGATTTTGGCAGTTGGCATGCTGACAATCAGGGCCCTTAAAGATCAAGGCCGCCTTGGACGATCTTTTGGTGAAGTCACAATACGTGATCAGCCCCCGTCCAATACTATACAAAAGATTATGGCGGTAAAAGATGCCATGCGTGATGTTGAGAATTTTTTGCAGCAAGTGAATGTTTCCCTCCTCAAAATACGTTCTATTTTACTTTCTGGCCATCCACAGGTATCATGTTATGAGTAATGAGAATTCTAGTTGTGATGTGTATTCACGCATGTTCTTTAGGTAGAGATCAATTTAATTTTTGGGATGCTATTTGATCTTACTCCTGTCCCGGCGGATATTTAATATTATGTGATTCATCAGATTTTGGGACTTTTCATTTTATCAATTTGCATTATTTTGATCTTTAGTCCTGTCGATGTTTAATATGACACGTTTTTCAGATCACTACTGAGGTTGCACTGGTGCTGATATCTTCTGCAACCATACTCCTCATTGTCCCGTTCAAGTACATATTTTCCTTTCTTCTCTTGGATATGTTCTCAAGGGAGCTTGAGTTCCGCAGAAAAATGGTTCAAAAGTTCATTAAATTCTTGAGAGAACGGTGGCATGCGGTGCCGGCTGCGCCAGTGTCAATTTTACCATTTGAAAGTGGAGAAGGCAGATCAGAAATTTACTTGAAGGAAATTGAGGACCAATCAAAATCACAAGGAAATCAGAGCAGTGGAAAGTCCAGGTAGCTAGTAGTGATACCATTTTCAGTGTTACAGATAATGTAAATATGTAGATTTTGTTTCAATCTTTTCTGTAAAGAAAAGTAGGAAGCTGGTGCCTGAGTTGGGGAGTTTTCAGTTTTAACTTTTCTCTCTAATTCTAAAGCCGTTCTCAATGTTGGTTTCCATTGAAGAAAATGTATAATTACAACAGATTATTGTATGTCTGTATTTGTAGAGGTTAGAGATCTTCGAATAAATTTCAGTAGAACTATAGAAGTCAATGAAACAACAAAAGAAAAAAAAAAAATATGAAAAAATATAATCAGTGTAACATTGAGAAATCCTTGAATTAACATGGACAATTTGCTACCACGTAATCAGCGAAGTGAACATGTAGACCAATGGGAACATCGAGGCCAACCATCTGAGGTATGTCTTCATTATTCATTATTCATTGCATGCAACCGTCTCGCCATGATAGGACCAGTGTTTGGTTCCTGCATTTAGAAAGAATATTAACAATAATTATGGTAGTTAAGTAGATGAGGATATAGAATTATTTGGATTTGAACATTATTGTACAAATCTATGATCAACCCCATAACTAGTAATTATGTAGTCTGCTCCCGAGCATGTTATCATGCTCGGGTCATCATGCAAAACTATGAGCTGGACACTTGCTTAAACACGATTGAATAGTTTGAAGATGAGTAGTTTGAAGACAAACGTGTGGCAGCGTTTCCATAAGTGCTTCTGCAGCAATACTAGTCAGTGTTAAAGACATCACTGACACTGCGGCAAGCAATAACTTCGTCACCTTGCTTTGAAGCTAGCTGGGATGGACAATTATTCCTCAAATCTCCATCACACGGTGAACATTTCTTTTCTTTTATACATATAGCTTTTTACTTGTAATTTGACACTTATTCGTATATAATCATTAATCATTTTCGAAATAGTAACTTTCATCTAATCAAAACTGTTTATCCCGAGCATTACACATTCAGCTAAAAAATCCGCATCCATTTATGTGTGACTTGAATCCTTACAAACTCTGGTCGTAACAAGGCAATGTAATAAAAAACAATACGATCGAGTTGGTCAACATACAAACAAATGTCTCAATTATTCTCACGGTTCACAGTCATGATAGCATTAATACATGCACCCAAACAACAGTTTACTTTGTAGAGTTATACAAGCAAGCTACCAAGACTCATGGAAAGGAGCAAATATTATAGTTGTGCAGGTCCAACATGAATGAGTGAATGTGCATGCACACGTCAGAAATGAAAATCTGGGTCATGGCTCATTTGTAGATGATTGAGGTTGAGCTAAGTCATCTGTTGAGGAGGAGCATGACAATGATGATCCAGGATCTGCTTTAAGAAGAACAGCTCCAAGTCCAATCTCATTGGTGGGTATGAAGTTTTTGGTGTTGTCCACCAATACATCATCTTCTTCTAGAGATGGCTCATTTGGTGTTTGTCTTTGCCATCTATACAAACTCAAAAGCTGCCTCTGAAATATCTCCATTGGAGTCATGCGCTTGGACGCCATCAGTGACCGTTTCCTTCTAGGGATGTTGTTCCAAAAATCTGAGTTTTTCTTACCAAACCAAAGTAAAGCTTCTAATCATTAGAAATAATACGTATATATATTGAAAAATGGTGTTTTTTATTACCTTTAGGTGTAGCCTTTTTAGATTTGTTTTGTGAGCGAACTCTGAGATTCTTAGGAAGATAATTGTGAAAATTTCCTTTCAAATTGTAATGCGATCCACAAGCATTACACAATACTGGTTTATAACTGGTCCCTTCCGCCAAAGTGGAGAACCTGCTCATAATGTAAAATAATAATAATAATAATAATAATAATAATAATAATAATAATAATAATAATAATATAAGTAAAAAAATCTGAGTTTTTATTTTTATATTTTTTTTCAATCTATTAGTGATTATCAAATCTTATTATTTATGGAAATAATATCATTAATATGTTTTATCACTGTCTTTTTGTTAATATATAATTTTTTTTCTTAAATTGACGCTCTCATTTCTATGTTATTCAGTATTTTCTTTATTGGAAAAAATAACTTCCATACATTTTTCTTTAAATTATGTCATAATTTAAAAAAAAAAATTTACGTTGAGAAAATTCAAAAAATTATCATTCTACCCTTTATTAAATTTAAAATCGTTTTTTTTTCTTCTATTGTTCTCTCCAATTTTTCATGTGCTTCCAGAATCATTTTGCTGTTTAAAGTGTACATTTAACTTTTACTTATTAATATCGTTTTATATTCTGATATATTTTCAAAGTTTTTTTTAATGAAGATGTAGTGAACCAATTCATTTGATTTGATTGAGGAAATGTTTTAAAATAAAATCTAACTTACTTGCCTATACAACAAAACAGAATTAGGAAGAACTTACAATTAGCTCCACAATGAAAACATGGACCTGTCTTTACCATGAGTGAATTCTTTTTTCACCATTTCAACAAATAATAAGAATAATCATGTGTTAGTAGTAAACCATCTTTTATAACTCGAAAACTGAAAAATAATTCAACTAATAGTGCACTATAATTTCAACCCTAAGTAATGTCATGAAGAAAGTTAGTAACAACACTTAAGTCAATTAAAATTACATGAATACAAAAATTACAAAAATTTTCATACCTCTTTGTTTATTCTTGCTTAGCTTCATATATGACACCTTTCAATTGTTCTCTCCCTCTATACAGATCTTTATTATAGAATGGTATCTCACTTCAAATGTTATATCCAAATGATTTTATTTTGTGACTAGGCATTTAGGTTTTCGAAAGAGGAATATCAATTTCCTTTAAAAAATATAAAGATAAATATTAATAACCTACCTTATTTGAATTACTATATATATGTTTTGAAAGTTTGGTAAGTGCCTACTGCAAAATTAGACACATAAAAAAACTGTTTTATATTAATTAATGTTGTAAATATATATAGATTAGACAAGGAACAACTTTAAACTTTTGGTTTATGGCTAGGAAAATCAAATAAGGAATGATATGTATACAAAGTCGTTATGCAAAATGCATTAATTTTTTTAATTTAATTTAAATTTCTTTCATGTTAATTTTCATATATTTAGAAATAAATAAATAAATAGTTGACCATCATCAAGATACAAATTTGTCAAATGTTTTAGACATTAAATCGTTAATATTTTTACTTAGTTTATTCGAGTATATTTTTTTAATGTACTACGGTTTTTTATTTTTAGATGTAATTTGCCAGAATAGATTTGAAAAAAAATCAAATATATTTAAAATTACTTAGTAAAAGTTAATTGACTTAAAATTTTTACTTAATAAGATATTTTACCACTTACATTAAATTATATAATTTTACAAACTATAATACTATTAACAAATAATAAATAATAATATGTAGGATAAATAACATATTATTAATAAATATAAAAAAATAAAAATTAAATATATAAATATACATATAAATATATTTAATAATCTTAGAAGTACATTTTATTAAACAGCAGTCTTTTTATGTGATAGAAAAGGATCCATGATCTTGAACCGATCTTATGAGATCGAAAATTTTAAGGTTGTCTAAGAAGAACAACATAGCTAATTATATTAGTGTATCAGATGAATTTTTTTTTATATAAGAGAGCACGATTATAAGTTAAAAATGGGAATAAATTATGGAGAAATGATTTTAATTGAGACAATCTATTTACAAGGATTCAACACATGTTATTTGGAAGGTAATGATGAGTCAAAATCTTGATGATCATTTTCCTCCCACATTTAGCTTTCATGCATATGATCATATGATTGTAAATTTGTACTGTTTACTGGTTGGTTTCATCGTGAGCTCTGGCTATGGTGAATTTCATCATAAGATTGACTGTACATTGACAGAAAACTGAAAATCGACATGCAAACAGTGGTTGACGTACGGACATCAATTTAAATCAGCAGCAGAAGTAAAATGAATAAAAGAAACAAAAAAAAAAAAAAGACAAGTAATCTTCATCAAGTTCTCTCCATATGTTAGCATCATATTTTTCTCTAACTGTAAAATAGTTCATCATTCCAATGGAACTGGTGATGCCAGAAGATAGGAAAAGGAAAACAATTCCCATAAACAATAGTAGTATTAGTACGTAGAAGATAGCACCTAATACAAGTAGCATTTATTATGATAGTAACTAGTGGGTAGATGATAAATGCAGCTATTATCTTTCATTTTGATGGTGAATTATGCAGAGCTGTACAAGGACCACAATTCAAAAACATGCATCTGCCATTAGTACTTGATCAACCAAGCGATTAGTTCATAGTCCACTTAATTAGTTCAGGCCATGCGTGCATACCAAGTTTATTTATCAAATCATGAACGTCATTAATCATCCTTGGAGCATGAGAAGAAGTATCATTGCATACTGCAAGATGAGTACACCAACGATTTTTAAAGTATTCCACAAACTTAACCACATTACTAAAACGAATTAAAAGAAAAAGAAAAGAATACAAACTCAACCACATTCTTAACAGTTGGTGCTCTATTACCACGCCCATACTCGAATTTCAATATATGGCTTGTTGCCATTCTAGCTTGAAAGTAAAAGTTCCCAAAAGTCAGAAGCCAGAAAAACCTCGACGTATGTGACATGTTTGGGATTTCAAGATCACAGAAAGAATTAATTGGAAGAAGAATAATAATATCGTACCATCAACAAGGTAATACTAAGAAGCTACTTATTTCCTGGCAAATTTTCTTATAAAAAATAATTTAAATTTATAGGAAACTTAGTTCTTGCAAATTTTATAAAAAATTTGCAAAAGTATTCCCATGGTAGTTAACCAATCAATTTTGAGTGTGATTGGAACAAAACAAGGGCTTGGAAGGCTTAACACCGAGTTTATTCTTGCTGGAGGATGCACCATAACTCTTCTTGTGAAAGTCTACGAACAAAACGAGAAGAGAGGCATAGAAAACGACGTTGAAGGTCCAACCCCAAACGCCGGAGCAGCCAGAGCCGGTGAAGTGGTAGTAGAGCATGACACCCAAAACGACGAAGCTGGAGTAGAACTGCAAGATCTGAACGTTGGTGACGATCTTCTTCCATCTGGGACGCACCCCGAGTGCGCAGGATAAGTAGTATGCGTACATTAGGACATGCACGGAGGCGTTGGTGAAGAGGACGGCGGGGAAGAGGGTCTGGGAAGTTTGTAGCCAGATGTAGCACATGATGACGACGGTGGAGTGGTGGTACACGTGGAGGAAGGTGAGGCGTTGGATGGAGTTGCTGAGGATGATGAGGAGGGTGTCGACGAACTCGAGGATCTTGGAGAGGTAGAAGATGTAGGCCCAGAAGAAGAGAGGCCCGGTGGGCTTGGTGTGGGGAGGGAAGCAGATGATCCAGTGGAGGTGAGGTGCTTGGTAGAGGGTGGAGAGGAGGCAGCCTAGGGCCATGATGAAGGAGAGGAGGAGGAGGGAGATGTTGTGGAGAGCTGAGATGGTTTTGAGGAATTGTGGGGATATGGATGGGGATATGATCCTCTGGGGCAGAATGAAGGTGGAGAAAAGGTAAGAGAGAATGGTGAAGAAGAGGAAGTGTGGTGAGGAGCCAAGGGTTTTACCTGGTGTCCATGAGAAGTTTCTTATGGTAGGGTGGTTCACTAACCAGTACTCCAGGTCCAATCCTGATGACAACATTTTTGTGAAACTCCAGCACCACCACACCACACCACAACAAAACACAACCCTAGCTAGCTAATACTATGTGCTGGCAGAGAAGAGAGAATTTGAAGTGCAAAATATTTGGAGGAATGGAAATGTGAGACGTTGCTTCAATTAGTATAAAGTAATATGGTGATCATGAATGACATGGTTGATGGGATGGTACAGCTAGCTAAGTAAGTAGTTTGGGAATACATATTATTAAAGAGAGAGAATCCATTCCAAAGCTATTAAGTTTCTCATTAAATGTGACAATCCCAAGCACAAGCGACATGCATGGCCTCTACAGTGACTCATGCTGCATGAGATCTTGACCATTCAAAATAATCATAGCAGAACATTTTTTTTTTATCTTAGAATTAAAATTTAAAAGAACAAAAAGGTGAGGTTTTAACATTTGGAAAGATCCAAATGTTTCTTTTTTCAAACATGAGAGAATCTGTTTCTGACCTTCACTAATCACTACTCAGTGCTCCCAGCAGGGTGACAGTGAAGCTTCATACCCAGTGCCACATATCACCCTTCCATTCACCTTTTAATTGGCCAGGTATACCTTCCAATTATGTTCTGGTTTGAGAATTTGTTTCTTTAATTAGAACGTAAGAAGTCAAATAAAACTGAAGCATTTTGATTACACATCTCTCTCTACATTAGATTTTAGCAGGTAAAAACTGAATCATTTTCTTTACTTACATATCTCCATCTACTAACTAACTAAGTTGTTTCAAGAGACTCTTCCGAAACTTTTCTGTATCAATATTGCAACATTTGCTTGTGTATATATAAAGATAGATAATAAGATGCATTGAAGTTTCTGCTTTTTAGTTTATCTCTTTTAAACCTTGTTGAGTACCAATAAACAAAGGAGGATTTAAGTTAGTTATAGAAAGGAAAAGACAATGAATATAAATTTGAAATGTTGATCTGCATCTACCTACTAACCAACATTGACAGTAATCAGAGGACGTGGATGAAAAAGAAGAAGACAGGAGGTAGGTGCCCCTTTATGTTATTGAAAGGGATAGACAATAAGTTTAGAAAAAATTAGTTTGTTGCAACATGAATAACAATAATTTTATCATTTATTAACCAGGGAATTAATGCACAAACTGTCTAACTACAAACTTCAATGGAAAACTATACGTGGCCACTTATATAGAGGATTTCAAATCCAATTTAAGAATCATGCCACGTTTATTAATCACTGCATATGAAAATGATTTGATGCTATTTTTACCATTTACTACCCTAATTTATTGAAAGCATAGATAAAAGTTAACGTACTTAACAACATGAAAAGATTGATTGGTGTACGAAGGAAAATTTTCCCAATCACTGTGTCTGATAGATGTAAGAAAAAAATAAGGTGTCCGTGTGAAACATTTTTCTACCAAATTTAGCAACGTACTTTTTAGATGCACTCTTTTTTATATGTACTTTTCTGTTGGGTAATTCATACATCTCACTGAATGTGTTATTTTTCATTTGGTGGATTCCATTCATAAATTAATGAGATTCACGTACATTTTATGAAGAAATGTGTTGAAGAGTTATTGTATGGTTAAGAGATTCACAAACATTTTGCTGGAACTTGGTACTTGATAGTGGGGCTGTGAAGGAAAAAGTTAGCCACAACGTTAAGATTCATTTTATAGTTCTACTTATGGTATGAGATTAATTTCTGCAATATATATCTCATTCTATTTGACAGAATGTTTTACAATCAAAATGTGTTGAAGTTATCCAAAAGTTATTTAAAACATTTTAAAGAAAAAATGTGTTTGTGAATAACGTTGAGGATGTTGGAAGTCTTTACAGCATGTAAAACTACAAGATGTTTTCACGAAGACTTGATTAAGATGTGATCAATTCACTCCCTCGTGTTGATGGAAGATATAAATTCTCTTAGTGAATATGTGTTGGGTTAGATTTTAAGTTATTTTATAATGTTTTAATCTTAAATTTACGATACAAACTTCTTAAAATTATCTATTTGGATAAGAGAATTTTAATCCTTAAAATAATTGTTTAATATATTAAAATATTCTTAAAACACTTTTTAATGGGCTAAATAGGTTCAAAACACTCAAAGCTAGGTATTAGTTTTAATTTATTAAATTAAAATGAAATTTTAATTTATTAAAATATTTTTTGTAATTAATTCAATTAAAAGTTTGTTAGTACCACTGGTATATGAGAAGTTTTTTATAGGTTAGTTTGAGTATTTTATGTTTGATTAATCTGTGACGTCAGAAGATGTAAATTTACACAAAATAACTAATTGATGTAAATTTACATTAGACTAATACCAAATAAGATGTAATTTTATGTTTGATGTTTTAAAAAAGACATCAAAATTTCAATATTAATAAAAAAAACCATGGTTGAGGAAGATGAAAACTAAACTTGACAATGGATGAAGCATTGTAACAATAATGGCATAAATGAAACAGGTTACAACAATATAGTCTTGACAACAATAAAAGAAGAAGATCAATAATACCAAAATGTAAATAAGAATGAAGTAACCGTAACAACACAAACAACAACAGTCATAGCAACAACAACAACTATGACAATCACAACAATCATAACAACAATTATGACAAAGACAACAACAGTAGAAACAAGAAGTGAATAATAGACATCAACAACAATGGAAGATTGCAACACTAACAACGATAATAACAAAAAAGGACAACAATAACAACATTAACGGTAGATGACATAAACAAAAAAAATAATTGTTTCAATTCCAATAAAAAAAATAGAAACATAAAGTACTAACCTCAGTCACACAATAGGCGTCTAATTAATGCTCAAACTCAATCAAGAAAAAACATTCGAAACAACAATGAGTCATAATGATAGTGTTGTTGTTGATGACCATGGTCGAAAAATGTTCAAGACGGTCACAATGTTGTCACCACCATCTTCACTCAAAAGAAATTCCTTATGTGCGCAAGAAAGGTGAAACCTTAAAAGAGATATAAAAAAATTTTACATCTAACCTCATATAAAAAATTTCTTTTAATTTAAAAAGCATCATCACATTTTTTGTTACGGTCAGGTAATAACTCATTCGACGAGAGAAGACTTACGTAAGAACACATTTTTCACTAGTGTCTCAATTACTTTATAAATAGAGTTACATTGTAAATAATAAGGGAACATTTTATGAGAAATAGTAGAAGTATGCATTTATTTTCTCTTCTCTATTTGTTATTTCTTTCCTCCATCAAGTGGTATCTAGAGCAGAAGATATAATTTTTCTATCTACTTTTCCAATTCTTGATGACAAAGATTATGACCATTGGATTGTAAGAATGGAAGTCATTCTTGGTTAGGAAATACTATAAACTATTAAGGATGACATTCGTGAGAAAGATGACACTGCATTCAAGAGGAAAGATTATAAGGCTTATTGCTTTCTTCATCAGTGTGTGACTCCTATTAATTTTGAGAAGATCTCCAAGGCCAATTCAGCCAAAGAGGCTAGGGATATTTTGCACAAGGCATATGGTTTTGAGAAGACCAAGAAATTTAAGTTGTAGTCTTTTAGAAAACCATATGAGTTGTTGTCTATGCTTGATCAAGAGTCCATTGCATATTACTTTAATTAGTTTCAATTGTTGGTGAATTCAATAAGGGCTTGTAGAGAATCAATTACAAATTAGAATTTGGTGGAGAATTACATTGTGGTTGTAATTGAGGAGTCGTCTATAAGAAAAATGAAGGTTGAGGAGCTCGAAGGTTCTTTAAAGGCTCATGAGTTGAGATTTCTATAAAGAAGTGCTAAGAAAGTTGTTAAAGAATAAGTACTACAAGTTTAAGTTTCAAAGAAGTGGGGTACAACTCCTGGAGAGAGGAGGAGAGTAAGAATAATGGTAGACTCAACAAAGAAGGATAGTCTTCAAATAAAGATCAATCCAATAATAATGATAAACCAAAATCCTCAAACAGATTAGTAGATGAGGATATAGCATAAGTAGCAAGATAAAAGAAAGAATCAATACTATAATTATGAGAAATGGGGACATTATGCAATCAAGTGTTAAAATGGCAAAGGGAAGTAGAAAAAAGATTCAAAGAATGAAGCTCATATGGCTCAAGATGAATTTGACAATGGACTTGTACTTCTTATGGTTACAATTTAGGATGATGAACCTTACTTAGATAGTTGGTTTCTTGAGAGGTTACGTTTTGGTTTAGGTTTGTGGTTGTTATGCTAAGGTTGGATACAACAAATGACCATCAAGAAAGAAAGACATATGTATTGTTAGATTGTGAAAACGGTGGTAAATATAGGGAAAAAAATTTTGCATCCAACTGTTACAAGAAGTAGAAAATGTGAATGTCCTTTTAAATTACGAAAAAAACCTGTAAAGAATGGTAAAGGAGGGATTGTAAAGTTAGTTTGTGCAAGTCATAATCATAACTTAGTTAATACATTAGTAGGTCATCCATATTCTAGTAGATTATCAAGTAATGAGAAGTCCGTGCATATTGATATAACAAAGAGTTTCGTGAAGCCTAAAGATATATTTTTTTTTACCTTAAAGGAGATCAATGAAAAAAATGTGACAAGTATAAAACAAGTATATAATGCAAGATACACATGTCGTGGAAATCTAAGAGGTTATATAAAATACAATAATAAATGAAATTATTGAAGCAAGACAAGTGTATTCACAGGTTTGTATTTGATGATAATACAAATATTGTAACAAATATTTGTTGGATATACCCTGATTCTGCCAAATTATTGAATGCATTTAACTTAGTATTGATGATGGATAACACTTAAAACACTAACAGATATAAATTGCTTTTACTTGAGATTGTTGTTATAACATTCATAGGAATGACATTTCTGCTCCACTTGTCCTAGTGGATGCTGAATGTGAAAAAGAACTTTGTTTAGACTTTTGAAAGACTTAAATGATTGTTTTTAAGAGTTGATTTGTTCCCCCAACATTGGTTAATGACATGGATTTTGCATTAATAAATATAATTACAATTGTGTTTCCTCATACATCGAACCTTTAATCTCGCTTTCACATAAAAAAATGTTAAAGTAAAATGCAAAATGTTAATGGATTAAGGCATGAGAGCAAGTGATGGATGCTTGGGAAATTGTTATGGATTGTAATGAAGTGGAAACATTTCAATATCGTTTTACAACCCTTGAAGTTATTTGTTCATCGTGGTCTAAGTTTATTGAATATGTGAAGGATATATTGTTAATTCCACATAAGGAAAAGTTAGTTAATGTATGGACTGATAAGGTGGTGCACACTACAAGTAATAGGTATCATGATTTACAACATACATTTTATTCAAAGTATATTTAATACATGGTACTAATTATGATTTCAAATGTAGGGTTGAAAGTGTGCATTGGACCCTCAAAAGAATGTTTCAAAGTAGGAAACTTGTGTTATTTATGAGATTTAATGAATAATATGATAACATAACAACATAATTAGATTAAAGCTTCATTTTAGAAGGGTCTTTGTGTAGTAGGTCATAGGTTTAATGTCACTAGATAAAATTTTAAGGTTTTCATCTTAAAGTATGAATTAAGTCACATTGTTAAAGAGTATGATCGATTCATGTATATTGGGATCGATAGCAGACGTTGTGGGTACACACTTAGATCTACCCATGGTCTTTCTTGTGCTTGTGAATTAGTTTCATGTGATGTTGACTAAATTGTCTATTCAATAGGAATTTATGTTATCTTAAAGAGGTTCAAGAAGATAACATTGTTGGAAAAAGAGTAAACTCCATGAAATTGTATACACAAATTTGACATTATTGTGTATCCTTGTGAAGAAGGTGAAAACAAAAGGTCATGGTAATAAATTTGTTAAGCGTGTCCCTTCTTATTGGTAGTATGTTGTTGATGCATTACAATCTCAACATGATAGTTCATTTACTTGGAAGTCAAGTAAGGGACATGTGAAACATGAGTTGCCCACCAATTCAATATCGATTTTGGCCAATTTCTTCACTACAAGAAATACTGGAATTACCGACGGACAAAATCCGTCAATAACAACAAAAATCCGTCGGTAAATAGATATTACCGACGGATTAGCGACGGACAAAATTCCGTCAGAAATTGTGTTGTCGGTAAATATTACCGACGGATTTAAATAACTCGTCGGTAATTACCGACGGATATATCCGTCGGAAAGTTCTGTAGGTAATTACCGACGGATATATCCGTCGGAAACTGCTGTAGGTAATTACCGACGGATAAATCTTCCAGGTGTTATATACACAAAATTAACAAAGCTCAAGTGTAACCATCAACATTTATATCTACCGTATTAAACTTTAGGATAAAGTGGAAGAATTATATGAGCCTAAAAAATAAGCTAATAACAGGACATAAAAAACATATACATACTCTTTGTTGTCAAGCTTCACCTCAGTTCCCCCATACTCTGGCAAAAGAACAGTATCGCCTTCGTTCACAGCCACTGGAATTAGCTTCCCATCCTTACCGTGAATGTCGAGTCCAACAACAATAACTTTTCCGAATTCAGCTAAATCAAACATGAAGAAATAAATCAACTCAAGCAAACCAAGAATATCACGTAAATACATCAACTTTTCCGAATTTAAGGATTTCATTCAATAAACTTTGTGTGATCATTCCCCTGTTCATATTTGATTTCCATCAAGCACCACTCGAATTGGGATATCATTTCACCTTTCGTAACTACTCGTCAAAACATGTTTAAGCATTTTAACTCGCAAGAAGACAACAAATGTTTGAACTTGAATGTCTTTCTTATTCTCGTTTTATTTGGGAAAAGGAGGGTCATAAATTCTTCCCTTGGCTTCTGAAGAAAACAACCTTCATGTTAATTTTGTAACTTTGAACACAAATGCTAGGCAGTAAACAATCAATTTGTTGAAACTAAGATTAACAATTGGGATGTGACTCCATGCAGGACTATTAAGGTGTGGGAAGAGTTGCAGGCTCAGGTGGACAAATTACCTTAGACCAGTACTTAAAGAGAGGCCTTCTTTCGTACTACGAAGAGAAAATGGTCATTGATCTTCATGCTCAACTTGGCAACAGAGTTATTTCCTCCCCCACCATTTTCCCTTCTTTACCTTTTTCGCATGTATATGTTTTCTTGAAGAACCATACTAATGATTAAACTAAATGATTGCTACAGTTGCTCATTTTGAAATATTAGACTAGGCTTAAGTATTCACCAAACGCACCAACCTAATTGAATTACTATTCTATAATACATACACCTCAACTTGTAATTTCTTTAATCATCTTAAGAAAAAGACGTGGTCCCATAATGGCTCACACCTCCCAGGGGAAGGAGGCGTGCAAAAGTTGAAGACCAAGCTCTTCGCTTTTAATTTTTTTTTTTCATTTTTTCAGGGATTAAAAAAAAGAGTAGGAACTGCTCATGAGTGCAGTTAAAATTGACTAAAATTGGTTATGATTCACGTAGAAAAGGAAATAGGGGGAAAAATTTGTCTAGTGGAAAAAATTTTATGATTTCGTAGCTTGCATGGCATATGGAACATTTCAGTGGCTATGAAGTCATTCTTCCTTTCAAGTGATCTCCGTGTGGACCTTTTGTTAATCATGGAATCTTTCTTTGGCGTGCGTGGTGGTTTTTGTTTCCAAAATTGATTAGAGTCTAGGAACAAAAAACTTGGAGATCATTCCATTCATTGGCTAAGCTACTTGATCAACAGTTTCAGTATTGACATTGAACACCAAGCATCTCAAATCACGAAAAACACACAAACTACAGAATCATTCCAATTCATTTATCTAAGCGCATTGATCAAATTTTCAGCATAAATAAGGAAATTTATGAGTTGGAGAAAATCAAAACAATACAAAATTAAAAACCATAACCAAGCAAAGGAAGGTACAAAACCTGCAACGAATTGGGGTGCAACAGGCAGTGGTGGTTCGCGGTGGTTGGTTGGGGCTCACAAATTGGGGTGCAATAGCCACTACTGGGGATGTGTTGCCTGCTGGTGATGGCTGGAGGTGGTTATTGTGCGCGGATCTAGGGTTAAGGATGAGTGGAACAACAGAAATCAATGGGATCGAGAAAGGAATGGGAGTGGTGTTGGATGGTGGTTCGAAGGTGAGCGGTGGTTGGCGTGGTGGTGAAGGACCGGTGAGGTAATGACCATTTCCAATGAAGGGGTCGCAAATCCAATTAGGGCGCAACTGGTAATGGTGGTTTGCGGTGGTTGGTTGGGGCTCACAATAGCCACTATTGGGGACGTGTTGGCTGCAGGTGATGGTTGGAGGTGGCTGTGGCGCACGGATGTAGGGTTGAGGATGAATGAGAGAGGAGAAGTGAATGAGATCAAGAAAGGAATGAGAGTGTTGTTGGATGGTGGTTCGAAGGTGCGCGGTGGTTGGCGTGATGGCGGAGGACCGGTGAGGTAATGAGCGGTTGCAATGAGAGGGTCACAAATCAAATTGGGGCGCAATTGGTAGTGATGGTTCGCGGGGGTTGGTTAGGGCTCACAATAGGCATTAGTGGAGACGTGTTGGCTGCCGGTGATGACTGGAAGTGGTTGTGCTGCGCAGATCTAGGCTTGAGGATGAGTGGGAGAGGAGAAGCGAATGAGATGTAGAAAGGGATGGGAGTGGTGCTGGTCGTGCGGGCTTAAGGGTGATATAATTAATTGTTAATTTACCGACGGATATATCCGTCGGTAATTTATTCTTCATTTACCGACGGAGGTAATGTCCGTCGATAATCATTAATTTTCCGACGTCTAAATATCCGTCGGTAATCATTAATTTTCCGACGTCTACATATCCGTCGGTAAATATCCGTCGGTAATAAATTATTTTCTTGTAGTGCTTGTGTTTCATCCATATAAATTTGATATAGTTGATGTGAAGGACGATGGACATTGTGACTATTGTGTTGTATTGTTATTGCATTATTAGGTATGGGAGAAGATTCATGGCCTCTTGTTCAAATGAACTTGCTGAGTGGCATCATAAATATACATATTTATTTAGAGGTGATGAACATTTTAAGTACCACAAAAATAAATTATTGTTGATTAGATAACCTAGGTAAGACAACAACCAATTAAACAAATTATAATTGTCCTCTTCTTCAATAAAATATATGATTATACTTTAATTATATTTAGACAAGTGTGGATAAGTGGATGACTATTCCTTATATGGGATATAAGGAATACATTATTGCATGTCATTGTATTGTTACTTGTCATATGTTTAAACTTAAATAATACATTATTATTTTTCCATTAAGAAGTGAACCTCCAACCAATATGAGGAACCATAGTATTATTTGTATTTGTTATGTTCATGGGAATCATTTTGGTCAGGTATAAATTATTTTAAATGTTGACAATTAGACAAATATATAAAATATAAAATATTATTAATTTTTATTAAGTTGTTATTTTATTGCATATATTCTTGAAAGATGGTTGTTTTATACCACCAACAAATATATTATGGTTTACTCATTATTACTCAAGATGCAAAATCTTGATCTTTATTTTACATTGGTTGGATACACATATTCTCGCAATTAATGGGCATTACATAACATTATATTAACCTTGTAAACTATTAGAATATATATATATATATATATATATATATATATATATATATATTATGTAACTTGTGAGTGTGACATCAAATAATATTATATGTAAGGTTCTTAAATTTCTAAGGTTTATAATCATGTGAAGCATGAGTTATGAATACTACAACAATTAACATAATGCAAATACAAAATTAATATGGTTCAACAAATAAAAGTAGTACAATACAATTATCAAAATAACATATATAAAAAAAACACAAATAATATATATCAATCAAACTTGGTCGTCAAGTGTCTACCTCAATCACATTGTCTCCTTATATAGATGACTCTCTCATCTATGTACTAACATTAGTGTTACTTATATCCCATCGCAAGTTGGTATCTTCGGTGACATGGAGATGATCCTTCGATGTAATATAATAACTAATAAGATAATTATATATATATATATATATATATATATATGATAAATAACATAATTAAATTCATATTCATTAGCGTAGTAGGATGTTCTCTATGTCCTCCTGATGTGAACATGACCTATGATAAGGGTTAGAGCAAGGGAAACAAAGGAAGCTCTTCAACAAGTATTGTTGGTTGACCAAATTGTGTTTTGGATTAATCAATTAATGGGCTTTAGTTTGATTTTGTTTTAAGTTGTAATAAGGGTCCAATTGAAAATTTAGTCATCAGCCACCGATATGAATCACAAGGGGTAATTTAGGATCTTTAGGGTTAGAACCTTGTAAGAAATTTAGGAATTAGAAAGAAGGTGGAAGGAAAGAATCACTCTTCCCAAGGGAGGCAACACACAAAGGATGTGACAGTCCTTTGATACAGCCAAGGGTTCTTGAATCACTCAAGAATTTAGGAGAATCACTCTCACTAAGATAAAAGAGATAAACTCTAATATTTTTGAATAAAATTTCACTTATTATTTCTTGATAAGAATGGTTCAGCTAATATAGAAGCGTTGCCATCAGAATTACAAAAGGCTCAATAAAAGAAAATAAATACTAATAATAACCCATTAATCTAGGAATTAAAAACTATTTAATGGAAACAAATAAAGGCTAATAATGATCCATTAACCTAGGAATTGAAAACTACTTAATGACTGATTGTATATGAAACTGTGGCAACCAAAAGTCAATCAGCTATGCATCCCTTGGTCTCCCAAATGCTGATGACTAAATTTTCAATTGGGCCCTTATTACAACTTAAAACAAAATCAAACTAAAGCCCATTAATTGATTAATCCAAAACACAATTTGGTCAACCAACAATACTTGTTGAAGAGCTTCCTTTGTTTCCCTTGCTCTAACCCTTATCATAGGTCATGTTCACATCACCTCCTCAACATCACCTATAATTGATGGAGGTATGACATTTGGTGGTTCATCGTCCAACTATATATAAAGATGAGAAACAAGATGAAATTACTCCATATATCCACAAACACATGTTTATGGGTAACTAACTTCCATGAAAACAACAACTAAATGGTTAACAAAATGCAACGATCGACCACCCAACACTTCTATTATAGGTGGAGCATCACTTAGGACAAACTGATGACAACTTTTTTACATATCTATACTATTAAACACGTTTTGGCATGTGTAGATGGTAAGGAGAACCTAAACTAATGTAACCCGTCAATATAGCAACTCACTCAAATGGTCAGGTTTCCTATGATCATCATATGATACTAATTTTATCGTAGTTAAAGATAAATAGTCAAGTTAAAATCGAATGGTTGTAACTGAAGATAATCTACCAACTACATACTTCATACAATGTGGGGATTCCTCTACATAATCCTCTACCACGTCTCTTGAACCTATCCTAGAAAAATGTTCATATATTCATGTCTGACTAATGAAAAATTCAATAAAAGTCCACTCCATATTAAGCTAACATTAGAATAATTGAAGAGTGAGACTATACCTGAAATAAAGTAGCATATTCAACTAAATTGTCTTATATTGACATAGGATGCATCATCAAGTTGCTCATACATATGGGTGAGTGTAATTGCTCTACAAAGGTTAAGATCTCAAAATAGACCAAAGTATGCTTAAGTTGCAATGTCCCATCATCAATGTATACAAGCATTATCGTAAACTTCTCACAACCAACTAAAATGGGTATGTCCACCTTTACAATGTCTCATCTATGAAGAAACCATTGTAAAATCAACCTTTTAAGAACTCTACCGACACCACTACAACTTCCTATGTTTTCAATTTATTAAAATTGAGCCATAATCGACTAGTGCAATAATGAGAACACATCATTTAGTGTATTATTCATCTCACCTATAGATAAATGGAAGTTATTAGTCTCACTATACCAATTCTCAACAAAGGTAGATAATAATCTCTTATCTATTATTTCATAGTTAGTACCCACAAATATTTTTAACCTAAATAACTAAAATGTTTTCAACCTAAATAACGAAATTGTACCTACATATCATATAATACGATTAAAAACATAAATAATCAAGATTTTTTAACATGAAATTGAATGGAGGTGTAAGAGGTACAACAAATGAAGGATGTGCAACACACGAAAAAGGTAACCATAACTTAGAGTAGAGTTTCGAATATAAATCCATATAAAGGTATTTTTATCATTTGACATATGTCATAAGGTGCTTGAGGAAATTATTGGGTGCATGAAGATGCAACCAATCTTTTAATTCAAACGAGATTAAATTTTAGAATAGAGATAACAAAGAAAGTCAAGAGGTTGGGTAGAGAGAAAAAATCTCACTTCTAAAGAAGTAAATGATAAAATTACAAATTTTGCAAAATATTTTAAATGTTTTTTATTTTTTAATGATTATTAAAAAGTTAAAAATCATATTATTTTAAATCTAAGAAATTGTATGGAGTCGTAATCCAATTGGTCGAGATTAAAGTTATACTTTTCTAATATTTTACAAGATTTTAAGTTATAAAATTATGAAAAAGAACCATGTTTCAAAAATTTGATCATTAATATAAATGATTAAATTATGTTGTATAGGATAAAAATTAATAATAGTTGGCAAAACAATTATTACTTATGTGAAATATTTAAATATGTACTTTTATTTTTGTAATGAAAAATAGAAAAGACCAGTTTGAACGAGTTTTCTTCATCTTTTTGTACACTAACAAGACACCAAACCAGAAACCAGTGTATGAATGTCATTCCATTCACGAGAACTGACCCAAAGCTCTTGCAAGTACACAACCAGAGCCTTCTGCTCCTCAGTGAATAAAAGTTGCCATTTTAGTTTTAAGGACTATTCAAAGAGTTTGTTAGATTTTGTAGTGTAGTTCTACAAAGATTCTCATCATAGATCCATCAATTACCAAAGTCCATTTTTCTGCCAGTTTCTTCTAATCTTTTTTACAAATCCACAAAATATAGGTTTAACTACTTATTTTTAGAAAGATAGATATTCCCTGCAGTTTTAACTTTTGCAAATGTTCCGAAGCAAACAATCACGACTTTTGTGCGTAGCTTAGCAACTTTGTAATGATATGTTTGGAGACTTTTGGATATGGTCACCTAATTTTTGAAGTTGTTTTATTTCTCAACTTATTATTTAGGTTTTGGGGATAGAAAATGATAGTTATGTGCTTTGGCTTTTAAAAATAAATAATTATATCAAGTCTGAACACAGAGCACTATAATACTTCAAAAAGAAAACGGAATTCAGTACTTGTGTTATACCTTACTAACTCTTGAAACTGCATACTAGTAAATTTACTATTTCGTAGAAAACTAAGGTTGTAATAAATGCTCCACAGCAATTAAAGTGTGAATTCATTTGGTGGCAGCTCTTGATGCCTAACTATTGTCTCACCATACAGGTTTTGTGGTACACCCGACACCCAGACAAAGAAAACAAAGGAACATTATGACAGAGGTACATAAATTCATTTATCAAATTGATCTTTCAAAGGTTATTTTAAACATATAACAAGCAGCTGGAGTACAATAAGAGGTTTTAATGCGTGCAATTACAAGTTTATAAGATAGTTTTTTTTTTTTAAATTGTATACAGAGCCCAGCTAAAGATGCTGTAACTTAGTTATTATATATATAAAAAAATAGATATCCTAGTAAGACTTTAATACTATCATAATTACCTTCAAATTATATAAAAATGAAATCCCTGATAATCACTATGGAGGTTATATGAACTTTCCTTTATCTAAATAACAAATACGAATATCAGAAGGCTTCTAAATATTAGGACAGAAACAGATTCCAGGACAGAATAAAGTTGAATGCAGAATTGTTATAGCAGGGAAGATCAAGAGATTCTGCCATGTCTTTCCTAATTAATAACCATTAATTCCCCCACACTATATCACTTAGAATACTATTCCCACCTTCTACATCACAGGCCACATGCAAATCACCCTACAGATAATAAAGTAAAGCACGATAAAAAACGAATCAAGTAAATAGACCATATAATTGTATTTGGAGAGTTACCCACACAAAATTGTTGACAAGTAGCCTTACAACAGGTAAACTAAAACCAAAAAGACAACTGGGCAAACAAACAAACTGAGCCAAAAAACCTAATATCCCCCTTTAAGGTCATTGACAACGTCATAAGGAATGGGTGTGACAGTCTCCAATGTTGCTCCTTCCACCATGAAACCTGGTTTTGGACCCTCAGGTTGCCTCTTGGTGCTGATTTTCTCACCCTTTGCCTTGGCATCCGCCTTGAGTTGATCATTCTTGATCTTCCTCAAACGGAACTCCTCGGTGCACCTTGAAGGCATCACGTGCTCGACACGAACATGAATCCTCTTCCTAATAATTCGGTTCCCCACCTGCACATCACACAGTATTTAATTAACACGAAATCCCCAATTACACGAGTTTGAACAAAAACCCTAGAAACTAAAATTAGTTACCTAGGAAGAAATCTAATCAATGATGCATCACTAGAATACATAAAGTGATAATAATACGCTGAAGGCACGAATTATTGATTAAAGAACATGCCTATGAAGCTTCAAACTAAAATGAACTATATGTTTGAGTATAGATAAAACCGATACTACCTGTTTGTTAACCTCGACACCAATGGCGCGTTTGGTAACGTTCCAGACGCGACCGGTGCGGCCATGGTAGAATTTGTGAGGCATCCCTTTATGCACAGCGCCGTTAACCTTGACGTCAACATAATCGCCGATGCGGTAAGTTCTGAGGTAAGTGGTGAGGGCGATGGTACCCTTCTTCCTGAAGGGACGAGAGAAGGAATCCCTGGTGCGAGATCTCAAACCGTGACCAGCCGGCATTGTTGCTTAGCTAGGGTTTCTCTCTTGCTCTCTCTGCGCTGGGTTTCGGGTAGAAGAAGATTTTGGGAATCTTCATACATTCTCTTCTATAGTAGAACAACTCTCTTAGAAACTATTTTAATTAATTCTAATTATTTAGATTTCTTACTAAATTAAAATGTAAAAAAAAGTTGCTTCGAAATCGGATTTTCAACAACCCATTTTTTTAAACAATTTAAATATATATATATATATATATATATATAATTACCAATTTTAATTAATTAACAACATCCTAACCAAAAATAATATTACTAAATATTTAAATCTCGTAAAAAAATAATTAAATATTTCATTCAAATATTAACAAATATAAATGGTTAATTAACTATTTAAGTTTATAAACTTACTTAAATAAGCACGTAAAATCAATTACTTACAATTTTTTACATAACGTTCTTAAATTTATTTTAAAAAATAAAAAAATAAAACTCATGACAAAATGAGCATGTTTGCGGCCAACCTATTCAACCTGCCTCACAAATTTTGGTGGGTTAGATTTGTAATTTTAATCTTTTAGTTTATTTTAATTTGTACTGTCTGCCTAGCCTACTAATACGGGTGAGATAAATTGATCGGTATGACTTATTTTTAAAAAATATTTAAATTAAAATATTATATTTTTATATTATATTATATTATTAAAATATATATATATATATATGTATATATATATATATATTATAATATTATAATTCAAATTATAAAATTAATTAATTAAATTAAATTATAAATTATAATTAAATATTTTTAATATATAAATATGATAATTTTTTTGATTTATCTAATAAAAATATTAATAAATAAATAAAAATTTAAAGATATATTTTTTAAAAATATATATAAAAATATTAATAAATTTGTTCACTAACTGAATGAGCTAAAATTTCTAATCCGGATTGTGGGAGGAATTTGTTATTAAAAAAAAAATTTGATTGTTATTCAACTGATTTATGAAAATGTAACATTGAGGTAAATAATACCATATTTATTTGTGATATTTAAGTAAGTAATTATTAAATTTATATTATTTAAAAGAAAAAGTCAGGGTTTTGGATTTGCCCAACAGGCTTTTCATAGGGCCTTTTGTTGATGGGCTCAAGTGGTATATCTCAGATATTAATTATCAACAATTCTCCTAACTATACTCCATTTTTTAAAAATCTGGAAAGGTGTGCCTTATATATAATTTTGTTCATTTTTCAAATTGTATTAATTTCTTTTACTTTTTTTTTTGTGATTTTTTGCACAATAAACTTAATTCTGGTTAACTAAGAAATATGTTACTTATGCTATTTTATTTTCGAAGATTTTTGTTTTTTTATGTTCAAAGTTTAAGGTAATATTAGTTTTATTTGTTATGTACTTTCTATTTTTTATTTTAACATTTAATTTTCAACTGAGTAATAAATTGTTTAAGTCTAAACCGCCAAATATAAAAGCAAAATAATACATTCACACATTAACATCGTATAAGCATGATTAAACAACCAATATCCAAATAATATCGTCCAAAAATAGTAGCATAACTTCCTGCAAACTGTGAGGTGAAAATAATAAGAATTATCGATGTTTTTAATCTATGAAGTTTAAGGATGTGTCTGATTTGGGTCTTTTAAATTATTTTACATATATATTAGATTCAAATTTGAAAAGTTATTTTTTTAATATTTAGACACTGTATGAAATTATTTTTTTAACTGTTATTATTCTTTAAACAGTAAAATTAAGAGACTAATATTGTATTTATTTCAATTTAAAAGACTAAAATAATTTTTAATTTAATATTCAAAACTAATTTGACTGTAAATTTTAAATTAAAAAAAGAAGAAGAAGAAGCTGATAATGTAATTAAGGGATGAAACAAAGTGATGACAATATGCATCAAAACTTATATATTCAAAAATAGATTTTTAAGAAACACCATACATACACAAATTTTGAAGATTTGTGTTCAAACAGAAAGTTTCCCCTTTCCAAGAGGGCTAGTTTTGTCAAGATTTTTGACAAAGGTGGTGCCCAAAGGTTCCGACACTCAAGGAAAACCTCAATTTGGATGTTGAAAGCATGGAGGAAAATGAAACATATTACTAGTATGATATGGAGAGCATAAACTGTTACTGTAACAATAATACATGATGTTTAAAGTAGATAAAAAACTCATTTCAGTTGAATTGTAAGGCAAAAGAAAGAAAATGAAACATGTAGCAGAATCATTGAATTCGAAGAAAAAATAATATTGTGTCTTACTGAAGATGATGTAGCGACGAGAAAGGAGGGGAGTGATCAGGAGTCCTTGTTAAGAGTGCGTTTGGTGGTGGTGTTCCTCCTGTTAGCATAACTCTTGAGATGAAAATCAAGGAAAAGGGCTAAAAGAGAGGCGTTGAAAAGGGCATTGAAGCACCAGCCCCAAATTCCGGAGCATCCAGAGCCGGAGAAGTGGTAGTGGAGCATGAGGCCAGAAATTGCGAAGCTGAAGAGGAACTGGAGAATCTGGCAGTCGGTGACGGCGCGCTTCCAGGAGGGGCGGAAGGAGAGGGCGGTGAGGAAGTAGTAGGAGTACATGATGAGGTGGACGGAGGCGTTGGTGAGGAGAGCGATGGGGAAGAGGGACTGGGAGGTTTGAAGCCAGAGGTAGGACATGAGGAGGACGGTGGAGTGGTGGTAAACGTGGAGGAAAGAGAGGCGTCGGGTTGAGCGGGAGAGGATGATGAAGAGGGTGTCAAGGAATTCGAGGATTTTGGAGAGGTAGAAGATGTAGGCCCAGAAGAAGAGGGGGCCGGTGGGGGGTGTGGCGGGTGGGAAGCAGATGGCGGAGCGGAGGTCGGGGGTGTGTGTGAGGAGGGTGAGGGCAGAGCCCAGGGCCATGAGGAGGGAGAGGAGGAGGAGGGTGAGGTTGTGGAGGGCAGTGATGGGCTTGAGGAGGCGGGGAGGGAAGGGTGGGAGAGGGAGGTGGGCGAGGAGGAGAGTGAGGGAGAGGTAGGTAAGGATGGAGAGAGAGAGGAAGAGAGGGGAGGAGAAGGGTGTGTGAGGAGGGTTCCATGTGAAGTTCAGGATGCTTGGCTGGTACACCATCCACCATTCCAGGACTGACATCAAACCCATTCTGGATATGCCTGGAGTTGGAACAAATTCAGGATAATACTCTCAACCAATTTACTCTACTTCACTCTTACACATATAACCAGCCGGCCCCGTCACTTCCTCTCCTCTCACCCTACCCTACCCTCTTCCGATTTTGAATTATCTCATTTTACTTCATTTTTAACTCCTATTCATGCACTGCTTAGTTCAATTTAAATCAGAATTAGAATCATAAAAAAGATGGAAAAAATCGTGAGATATTGGCCAATAAAGTCTACGATTCTATCTGTCGAGCTTCTTCTCATATTTGTCAGTTGACTTCATATACAGTGTCATTGGACTACCAAAAAATCAATGGACAAGAGTATTATGTCGATTCTTTTTCATTAGATCCAAGATTAGGAGAGTCTTCTGAGTTCAGAACATATGAGATAATCCATAAAACTCGAATCATGAATTCATTGAGATTGGGTCATGATTTCAATATTTTTTTGTCTCAATTAATGTTACATGAACGTAGTAGGTACTTTGACTAAGGTGAAAAAAAAAAAAAACACTTGCTCTACTTTTTTTAATAGATTCAAAATATATAGTACAGAATCAGATAGTAAAACACAAAGGAAGAATATAAGAATTCCTAACAAAATTTAGAAACGAAACCCTCCTCAAATCTCTGTTAATGTAATAGAAAAATGTTGGTCCACTAATTACCCCCAGACTTAGCGTGGAGCAGCCAGTGAATCGCCAAGGATACTCCAGAAGTAGCAAACAGCAAAATTGGACAATGACTACATTGACTTGAGAACAGACTAAGCAGAACCCGCTGCAACCTTCTTCCTAACAATCCTTTTTCGCCGAGCTTTAGGAGCTGAAGATTCTGCACCTGCACCTTCGGCATTCCTTTGTTTGATGCCCAGGAGCCCAAGCCCAGAAACAACTGCATTCTTTGATATAAACCATTTTGAGGACGGATTTTCTACATTCTCAGAAGTCCTGTTGTACACTTTCAAGAGGTCATCCGACAGAGCCAGTGGATCTGCCTCAACTCCAAGCCATGCACGCTTAGAAGTCTCTCCTAATTGAACGTTCAAGACCCTGCATAAAATTGGAATAAGTTTACAAAAAACAACTTCTAATATAATTTCTTATTCTCACATATAAAATTATTGGTAACTTTTGCTTAAACAAAGTGGTAAAATGGTTTAGACATTATTGGTGAACAACTTATTTGATAGAGAAAAAACCACCTGAATGCTGTGCTGAAGAACAGGGCAACTCCAATAACATCAAAATGGGTCATCATTGCTCTATCAAACCCACATAACAGTTGATATCTAAGGTTAGCGTAAATTCCGAGGAAAGCACCGTAACCAAGCGCATTACTGCTCACACTTGGGACTGTCACAGATAATCTGCAGGTGCAACATATGCAAGGACAAAATTAATAAGTAGCACTCGTAATTTGACCAACAGTGGCTAAAACTCTAGAACTATTTTAACAATTTATAAAACTCTATAATTATTTGAACAATTAAATAAATTGACTGCTGTCAAAAATAAGGTTGGGTTTCAACCCTGCACACCTTCCTTCCTTTTTACGGGCCAAACTGTTTGACACTGCACCTTGTACTGCACCAGCACTCAAACCAACCATGCACAACTCAGCAGCCTTGAACAAAAAGCATTGGATTCTCTTTTGCAAGTCAAATTCCCTAAGTGGATAGCTCTTTTCAAATATGTTGTTTGGAAGCTTCTGCAATGTATTTTGTAAATCAAACCGAAATGTGTTCCCATATGATCGACAAGGAGCAAGGGACCAAACAACTAATGCATTGCATGCTGCTGCTGTCAGCACGTTCATAAGTGCAAGATCCCACTCCTGCTTTATCCTAGATTCAAATTGAAGTGAACAATTGTTACTCTAATTCATCATTAAGAGTACCAGACAAACTTCCTAACCATTATAAATATACATAACACACCTATCTTTCCGATTTTTTAACTCCCACAACAATGAGCAACCTACTGTTGCTACCTCCTCCAATACAAACCTATACAAGAATGCAGGATCTGCAAGCAACCTGCAAAATAAAAGATGAATATGAGTTAGTAATGTATACAAAAACATACTCCAAAAGGAAGAGGGGCGAAGGAAAGAAAAACCCTAGAGCACTCTTCTAGGTGCAAAAGTATTCTTCCAACTCACAAACTCATTCTCTAACATAACATAATCGGCACCAAAACTGCATAAGGTTCACAAGAACTGTGTATATAAGGACCCACAAACACTACTGCAAATTGAACTCTAACTAATTACCTGAACTAAAATAAAATCCCTAAAGTAAAATCAAATTAAAATCCAAATGGTTTCAAAAGAAAAAAATATGGGGTTACATGTGAGATCCCATTTTTCTTATATTAGAATAAAATATTTCAAGACAACAAGGACACAATTGAAATTACCTGCCAATGAAAGACCTTGATAGTGTTTGAGGCAGTGTTCGGGAAATAAACCTACTGGTGGTTGGTCTTGCATTGATTGCTAGAAATTTCACCATTTGAGCTGAGCTAACCAATCCCTAAACGAAAATTTTCAGTCAGTATGAAGCCCTATGCTTAACAGACTAAACAAGTTAAAAAACATTGAAAATTATGGCACCATTTCATAAGCTTGCCGAAGCCCTGCAGGTAAATCCATCATAGTCCTTTGCCACTCATTTAACACAGCATCCACAAACTTTCGGTCAAATAGCTACAACAAAGACAGAATGAGATTCATTTCTTAGGAAACATTAAATGAAAGCAATGAAAACTTGTGTGTTTCATAAAGGGGGTTAAAAACCTATTCTTATATAAAATGAATACAATTTCTAACCTCTTCAAAAAGTATCCGTCTCCTAAACAAGCCACCCTCATCTCCCTCATCACCTTCATCAAAGTCATCAAAGTAATCATCATCATCACCATCATCATCGCCTCCATCACCACCACCATGATTGATTTTCTTTCCAATATCTCCACCACCTCCCCCAATGTCTAGCTGCAAACAAAAGAGTGAAAATGAATTTCCAAATACTAAACAATAAATCTTATTCCACAAAGTGAAGCCAGCTACATGGACTATACAATACCATTGAGCTCAGTTTAATTTAAAATTATTTTTTTTGAATAATATTGAATTTTCAGATATTAAACTCGCTCATGAAAACATTAAAAAAGTACTCCTGTGATCAAAGTCACCACCCACCCCGTACATGCAGACAGAACTGAAAATTTAGGTATAGAATTAAAACCAAACAGTCTGATTAAACTAAATATCACCATTTTATGCATTCAGAATCAATACCTTAAAGGAATCCTCCATAACATCTCACCCATGACTAGTCTAGTCCTGTATAGACTCACATTGCAAGTTAATAACTTGAGAGGATAATGTAGAAGAAAGAATGGACGGAGACATTTTCTTTCTCTATAATTTATTGTCAGAAGATTATGCACCTAAAACTTAAATATTAATCGGAGATGCAAAGGGAGGGGCTTGGAACAAAAGATGGAAACTCAAAATTTAGCTAAGAATCAAGAAACAAGCCTATTGTTGATGCAGTTTTTCGTGGGAGTTTGTACAAGCTTATGATAAATTTACTGTTAATAATGTGTGGGAGTAAATAATTCAATTGGGGTAGCTACTGAGTCATGCCACATTGTTCTAGGCTCTATGGTAGTCAGAATCAAGCTTCAACTCAAAGAAGCACACGATTCTGTGAGTCCGCTATGGCTGGGTGAGTAATCCAAGTGCTGAATTGGAAATTTTCAAAATCTGAAGATGCGTCTCAGAGGGGCATCAAGTTGTGCAATCGTGCGATTCTGTTTGGCGGGCCAGTTTTGACATTTTGTTTGCTCTTTTAAGGGCTTCTAAAAGCCTAAGCCCATAACACCTAAGCCCCAAATCCCAAATCATGAAAACACACTCTATACATCTTCTCAACCAGAGCTCCCCTCCACAGCATCAGAGCTCTTTTCTGCATGAAGTCACCTCTTGTTCCTTTGTAGCTTTGTTTGTGCAACTTTCTGTCAGCCCATGCTACTACTCCATTGTTTGGTGTTCATGCCATGTGTTTTGTACCAGGAGTAGGCACTAAGCACCATTATTTTGTTCAAGTACCACAATATCAATAAACACAATGAAATCACACCCACGACTGATTTAAAACCCTGGTAATTAGCAATCCTTTATGCCAACAATGTTAGTATTCATAAAATTCAATCCAATCTCAGTTTAGCCTCAAGACTGGTCAACAACACCTTCAGTGTCCTCAATTAACACGCTAGCATATATCTAAATTCTTCAAGCAAACTTTTCACAAGTAACTACGGAAATGATAAAGAACACTGTTGGGCAAATGAGGCAAAAAAGAAAAAAAGCGAAACAGAACCAAACAAAAATAATAAACTAGTGATATTTCCTCTCTTATACTGATAACCCATAAACAAGCAGTGGACACGTTATTATTTCACATGCGGACACTCTTCTATCTGATAAACAAAAGTGTATGTTCCGCTAACTGTACTGTAAAAACACGGAAAAGCCACAACTAAAATATTCACCGGTTCACTTTCTTCGGTACAAAGATCCAGCGATAGAAGAACAACAAATTTTGGGAGAAAAACCCTAATTTAGTAATTAAAAATAGAGAGGAGGAGGAGGAGGTGTTACCTCGGGGCTAGACCTGGTTTGCTTTTGCGATAAATCGAGTTTGGATTTCTCCAAGGTGACGGCGCCGAGCGAGCCGTACTGGCCGCCCTTCATAGAGGGAGACTGGGAAGCGACAGGCGCGTTAAAACACCGCTCCAAGTGAGCACTAGAGTCGGTTTCGACGTGGGCGGTAATCTTGAGGCCGGGGATATTTCTGAGGTCGGAGGATGAGGAGGATCGGAGGATAAGAGGGCAGCGCGCGTGGTGGAGCGTGGGAAGTATGGGAATAGGGTTAGGGGAGGATTTAGCCCCGACATGGTTAATCTTGAATTGAGAGAGTGCGGGAAGCATGATTGAAGGGAGAGAGATCACAGGAAGAGCGAATACTGACGAAGAAGAAGTTTTACGAAGAAATTGTTGTTCTCATGACTTTGATTGCAGCGAGAGAGAAGCGACGACGGAAGAACGAAGGAAGGAAGATGACAACCCAATCCAAAACCCAATTCTTATTTGTAAACCCACTGAGTTCACTCGTCTTCACTCGGCCGCCTTCCCCTTCCCTCAATCATTCTCCACAACCACAAATTTTCTTGCACCTCTCATTTCTCGCTTTTAAAACATTAGCTCCATTTTTAAAACAATATTTTTAATTCCACTTTAAAGAAAAATATTACATTTCAATACCTGTATATAAAAACCATTGCATTTTGTCTTTAGATATACAATTTTTTTCATTTGTTTTACAAAATTATAGAATTAAAAAATATATGTTAGAAGCTAAAACCTTCACGAAAAGGAAAATATTATGCAAAGATAGAGATAATATAACAACAATCAAAGGATAAATCTTATGCAAATAAATTAAGATTAAAAAAATGGTAGTAAATTATCTAATTTTTTTATGTTGAATACTTGTTCTAAATCAATACAATCTTATTGATTTTAATTTCAAATATCGATAATCACATTAAGTTTTTTACCTTATTATTACACAAAGTATAGTCTTTTTGTCCATATATTTTTTAAACTATTAAAATATTAAAATAAAAAAATTATATAATATTAAAGATAAAATAAAAAATACACATACAAAATTATACTAACCAATTTTCTTTATTAATAATATAGATTATAAAACATTGAGTAATATACATTTTACGAGCACAATTAATTAATGACAACTTAATGAATAAGTAACTTTGAAGTCAGAACGAAATAAAATTCATATATATTTTTTAAACTCAAATTTAGAAAGAAGAAAAAAAAAAACTCGGACTCTCAAACTTTTAAGAAAAAAAAAACTTTCCTATGTCTCTAATAAAAAACTTTTAAGAAAAAAATATTTAGATCAAAGAAAAAGTTCCAATGCTAACATTTAGAAATTTATTGAGGATTTTTGCTTGTTACACCAAGATCGATAGATTGTTATTGGCTATGAGAATTCTTGACTTAATTTTAGGAAATCCAATTTATCTCTTACCCTTTTAATAACATCAACATCACTGTATATATCATGAAACATTTAATATACATTAACACTCCTTGATGAAATTCTTTTAAAAAAAAGTTCGAATGTTATAATGTTTTTGGTACTTGCTAGAAAACCCATCAAAATTAAAAATATCTCAAACATAAGTTATAGTTGTATATATATATATATATATAGCTATTTGTATATTCTTATTCTTACCTCCCTAGATTGATTTAGAGTGGAGAAAAATTAAAAACTCCTTCTAAAATTCTATTTGATCAACTATTTTTCTTTAAAAAAAACACTGAGAAAAACTAAAATAAGTTACATCAGATACTTCCTTACTTTGCATCGAGGCTTGAAACTGTGACATCCATGAAGAAAAGCTGAGTGTTAAGAATTAATAGTTTAATATATACAAACCCTGAAGGAAACCAAAAGTTCTGTGTAACTTGCCATTATCGTTCAAGCATCCTTTGCCTTGTGGAAGGGAGAAACAGTTTACCAAGAAAAGCAAGCATGAGTGCATGACATTACATGATTAACCAAAGCAGATATCAATAGCAACAAAAGCAAAGGAATCCCTTTCTTGTGGCTCCAATCCAAGGCCATTCCTTTTCATCACGCACACCTTTGTTTATCTCCTTCATATGAAAACCACATAGTACATATAAATAGTTCCACGTTGTTTCTGGTAAAAAATGTTCCTCGTTCTCTTCCCTAGAACACAGCAACCTTTTCATCCCAACACAGATTTGTCAATCCATATATGTCTCTAACAGGCCGTTCTCGTATTGTGGTGAATGGGGTTAGAAGAACGAGAACTTCTCACTATTTCTGGTGCCTATATTGCCAAAGAACCGTGAGGATTCCCTTTGCAAACAATAATGGTTCTACATGCCCCTATTGTTTCCACCAACTTCGTTATGAGCTTGATATCTCAAGGCCTAGGCTTCTCATGAACGTGCCAAATAACTTGGAACCTTCACCAGCTCCTCAACTTCTGCATAACTTGGCCCTAATTCTTGATCCACCTCTAAGGAGGCAAAACAACAACCATTTGGACACAACCACACAATGGGAAACAGAAAATGAAGATGGTTTAGATCCTCAGGCTTGGATTACACTCCGATTTCCAAGGCCAAGTCGTGCACCTAGGCCTATTTCCCCACCACAAAACTTGGCTCCTCCCAATGACACTGACACCCTTTTTCAGAACACACTAATAGATGACTTCATTGATGGCATGATTCAAAATAGACCAGGGCCACCTCCAGCAACATCTTCTGCCATTGCAGCATTGCCAATGGTGAAGCTGACACAAGCCCATTTGGCTAGTGACCCCAATTGTCCAATTTGCAAAGACGAATTTGAGCTTGACATGGAAGCCAGAGAGTTGCCATGCAAGCATTTCTACCATTCTGACTGCATCACCCCTTGGCTGCGCATGCACAACACTTGCCCTGTGTGTCGCTATGAGCTACAAGCTGTAGCTACAACTAATTATAATTACCGTTTCCAAAACGATGAGAACGATCTGAGGTTTGCGTTTGAGGATATCACAAGCAGCTTGTACTGGATCTGGAATCACTTGGCTTCCTTCAGGCCTATCCGTTCAGTCCTAGATTGGACACGGTCTTACTTTGATTTCCAAGGTAATGCCAAAATCTTAGGCTAAAACCATGTTTCACTTGTAATCTTAACTTTTGGTGTCTTTGGAATTTCTCACCACATGATTATGCAGAATAATTTAATCATCATAGAGCTAAATAGGTGTTTATCGTACCAAAAATTATTACATGAACCAAAATCAGATGTTTGCAGTAATTTCAATGTGACACATTATCATATTATGTAATTTAGGTAAAAGGGTTAATAGTGTATTACACAGACAATTGGTATGTATAAAAAAATATAGATGATTGACCAGGCTACGTAATTTTAGATCATATATAAATTTTTTGTTGTTGCAAGTTTGAAGACTGACAAAGGTGATAGGATCCTGCAGGTAGTCCTTGGTGGCGATCATTGTTCGTTATATAGCTTCATCTGTGAGATCTCTCGAACTGAAACCTGCTTTTCATATCAGAATTATTCCACTTGGTTAATTTTAAGCAGGTAAAAGGTGCAGAGCACCTCATTTCAAGGATGGAATTCGTACAGAAGATCTGGAAGGCTGCTTCTGGTGCATGTTCCAACAAGTTGTGATTGAAAAAACATTATTTCTTGGTGAAGATCTACATTTCAAAAGGAGATCTTCACTAGTGTCCTGATTTTTATTTATCCTTTACTGTCTCTCTTATCTATATCCACATGCTTTTATTTTTCTGTGCCGTAAAGCTTAACAAGAAAAGCCATTGGTAAATTTGTTAGAAAAAAATTCATTATTATATAATATGTGCGTATACATATAAAAAACTACACAGCACGTACGATAATAAATTTATAAGATTGTTTACCATGTTGTGTGATATGATAGGATGATTAATGCATATAACATTATAATAACCCCACATATTTTAGGTTGCTTTGATTTTCTGCTGGATATTGTTTGCTTGTAAATTTTATTTATTTTATTGGTAAACATATAAAAAAAATGTAGCGTAAACCTTTATTGTAAGTAAAGCATTATTGATTTCAAAAGAAGAAAAAAAAAAAACAAGGAAAGATAAATAGCTGAGTAGTGGGAGCTGGAACAAGGAAAAGTTATTGGGTCTTAAGTGAAGTGTGAAGAGAATGGCAGGATTGGATGTGCCTCAGCCATTTTTGTCCCCGGTTTGCAAGGTGGCTCCTCACCCACTTGATCTCGTCGCCACCGCCGCCTACCTCCACTTCGGCCACCTTCTCCGCCGCCGCGCCACCCACAATCTGCGCCTTGGGGTTCTTCTTCACTCCTGTTTCAAGGTCCCTTTTCAATTACCCATTTAGTTGCAAAATTTGGGAGTTAGGTTTGGTTAAAATTCCAAATTATTTTTCTTTACCTCAGTTATATCATTGGAATCGTTTGAAATGGAGGTCATAAGCATCAAATCGTTCAAAAAAGGTTAATTTTTTTTGTAGAATTTCGTTTATTATGAAGATCATGTGGCGTCGTTGAAACAGTTACTGAATTCTACTACTTTCAATGCTGTTGATGGGAATATGAATTAGGTTATGGTGTTTGAGATGTCTACTCGATTTTTTAACAGTCATGACAGTTAAAACATGCTTTATTCTGGTGGATGGGGCCTTCATTGTGGCATCTCAATCTTCCTTTTGTATTATTTTTTATTTTTTTTGGTGTATATAAATTTGGACATAGGTCAGAATTTGGTTTTAACTGAGTCAAATAAATTGTGGAGTATATTAATCAATATCACCTCACTGGATAAGGTGGTTGTTGTAGTTATTGTTGTATGAATTGGGCCATCAGGTGTATTCTTTTCACGTTTTTTTATTATTCCCTGACTCCCTTGCCCCCTTTCCTGAACAGAAACTTGCTCCTTTAAGTCACGTGTTTAGATTGAAGGATAAGTGGTGTCAAAGATGCCTTGAACTCAAAGAGATGAATTATCTTAATCCGTCAACTGGTGATTTGACGTCATCATGTTCAACTAGTTTCTCTTTCTTTAATGGGGGAGGACATGGAGGTCGATTTGGAAATGCTGGGATGTCTAACTCCAAGATGTCAGGAAAAAATCCTTTTAATGGAAGGAAATGGACGGATATTCTCCTTGCTGCCAATGTTTTGTGAGTATTAGTGTATTCCCTTGAATGGCCTATTAAGAGTATGACTTCAATGTGTGCATATGTCCTTAAGCCTGTAAACTCTAGCTGTGTGTACAATCATTTTTGGTTCTTTATGTTTCTGTTTCTAATTGAAGTTACTGTTTTTGCAAATTTACATTATGGTTTATATTTATTAATTGTTTGCACAGATTTTATATTGCACAACTTGCAACTCAAGGCAAGCTATTATTTTGGGGAGCGAAGGTAATTTTGCCATTAAAAATCTGAATACATGTCGGAAATGTTATGGAGTCTTTATTTGTGTGCTGCCATGTTCACAGATAAATAGTCTTATTGACAAAGGACAACTTTGGAGACTTGCCACATCTTCCTTTTTGCATGCTAACGTCGGACACCTCTTGGTTGGGTTTGAATTAATTGTTTGAAGTTTGTTTTACTATTACTGGTTGGTTTTCTGAGATCTTAAATTACTATAATTTCTCTGTAGGTAAATTGTTATTCCTTAAATTCAGTTGGTCCCACTGTGGAGAGCTTCAGTGGTCCTCGAAGATTTCTTGCAGTTTACTTTATCTCTGCAATTGCAAGTAACTGCTCATATTTTCTCTTCCATATCCAATGATATTGCTTACCTCCAAGTATTGTAATTCCATAATTTTTAGAAAATCAGGTTCTGCTACAAGCTATTGGTTCTGCAGAATGCCTGCAGTGGGTGCCTCAGGAGCAATTTTTGGACTAGTAAGTTCTTTCATTATTTTATCTAAATTTTACATACCATCTGTCTTATGGGTGTGCTTATTGCTATACTTATATATAAATATATGACCTAAATTGATGCTTAAAGGGAGTCCATCCAATGTGTATATTTGACTGAACTTACATGCTTAGTTCTAAGTGTTGACGTCCCTTCATAGTATCTTCTTCGTTATATCCAATAACCTTCATTCTATTTCAGTAACAAATCTAAGATCCTAAGTCAGTCAAGACAATTTACTTTTCAATAATATAAGATTAGGAGAACACTCTTAACTACACAAGTCTACTATAGAACAACGGCATTCAAATATATAAGATTAGGGGCGACAAAAATAAAAAAATTTCAAATACTTAGTGATAATTTTAACAGAATTAGGGGTGTATTTGTACGCTCTCGTATATATATAGGTCCGCTACTGCTCTATCTTAACCTTACATGGCTAGGGTACTATAATATATAGTTGACAACTTGACCAATGGGATGGTTGTTGAAGAAGCTGAAGGGAGCACCCTTTCAGCCTTCCGCAACCTTTATTCTCATTACCGTGAACCATCTTTCTTTTTTCTTTTCCACAAAACCCATCTCTACCAAATGCTTAATACGGTTTGAAAATTTCCACATAGAGAAGGTAGAAAACTGACATGTTACTCTTTTTTGTTAATGTTTTCTTTATGATTCAGGTTGGATCAGTCGCAGTATTTGTAGTAAGGCACAAGGATATTGTGGGAGGTGGTAAAAAAGGTTTACTGCACATAGCACAAGTAATTGCCCTTAATATGGTATGTGTTTCCATCCCTTGTGTTAACAGAACTGAAAGTTTTATAGTGTTCAAACTGTAGAAGATTTAGACTATTCTCAGATGAATAATGCCATTTCTTCTAAAGCTCTTTGGATTGAATTATCACTTATCAGTTAGGTTTTATTTACTCATGTTCATTTGTTAAGGTTCTCTGATTACTTCTGATTCTGATAATTGTTACTTTTTTTTCATTAATAAGTGATCTTAATTAGCCAGGAAGAAACAGAGTTTTTGCAAAAGTTATGTATAAATCTGCTTGTATATTAGTGTTTTATATGCCTTGTCAGGCAATGTGTGGTGGTGAAGAGTGTTGTTGTTTCATGCAATGTTATGTAGGGAACTTTTTCTGCTTTAAACGTAGATCGCCACTCTGTATTCTAATGATAATGATGACAAGCATTTCTCATGCAGGTTATTGGGCTAATGTCCACTGGGATTGACAATTGGGGACATGTAAGTATAATAATATTTGCTCTGTATCTCACATTTTCTGATTTTTTTTCAAGCATGACTTTAGAAAAAATCTTTTTGCAACTTAACTAGTGTTTCAGTAGTTATGTTTTATTGCCTTCAGATTTCTTGCACTTAGGGTATTTCATGCTTGATACTCCATTTACTTTCGAAAACCTTCTTGACATGACAACTAATGACTCTAAATTTTTGGATTGTTAACTGCATACAGAAACCCCTACTAAAACTATGCATATAAATAATATTAAAAGTCCATGTTTTTTTAAGTAGGCACTGGTAATGTTCAATTTTAATAATAAAAAAAATCTTGAACTGTGCCTATTTTCTTTACCATTGCTGGCACTTCCTTTTAACATGTTATATTTCAGTTAGGAGGCTTGGTTGGTGGAGTTGCTGCATCATGGCTTATTGGACCCGCATGGAAATATGAATCCACTTCAAGGGATGGGAGAAAACTTTTCATTGACACTGCACCAATGTATAATCTCTTCAAGATTAAAACAGTACCTAAGCAATGGAAATAGAAACTTTCAATTATTATAAATGATGGAATGGAGTTCATAAGTAATAGCAAAAGGTTCCTCTTCAAATAGTTGGAAGGTGGAATGTAGTACTACAATTACCATCACACTGGGACACTGTATCTATGAACTGTAGTCCGTAATTGTGTATGATATCCTTTATCTCCACCCTTTTTATGTAGGGATGAGGGATGGAGGTTTACTATCTTCATTTTAACTGCATCACTGAGTTGGACTTGGGAGACACCTCCACCTTAGTTTCCTAAGAAATGACATATTTTAATACCTTATTGTATGTGTCTTAAATTGTCAAATTAGCTTGTTTCATTATGTTGTGTCAAATTCTGGTGGAAGTTCTTAATTTTTATATCCAAGCAAAACTTTTATTAATTAAAATTATGGCTTATAATATCACATTGCATCTGTCCAACTAGTGTAGTGAAAGAAAGATTTCAAAATATTGTGTGAAAGGTGTTCGCTTGCATAAGCTTATCTAAACTATTTTGCATGAAAAATTATATATATTACAAATATATTACAAAACATAATAGGAAAAAGAAGAGAAAGTTGTTGGTTCTTCTATTTTCTGTTCAAAATTGAACACTTTTTTATTGAACGATTATAAAAGTGATACATAGTAAGGGAACACTCAAAGTAACGGAACACTCAAAGTTGGTATTTTTTTTATAAATAATAATAATAAAATTATTAATATTAATTAAAATATATTTTTTTAATTTATTTAATTCAAACAATTTTATTTTCTATTTAATTTTTTTTCATTTTTTTTATTCTCTCAAATCCCCTATTAAAAAATGTGAAAGATTTTTCTAGATTAAAAGATTGACTTAGTTTTTTATTTATTTGTTGGGTGTAATTTTAATTGAAATTTATAGAAATGGGTAAAATTTTACCAAAATGGGTAAGTAGTCTCATGTGAAACGAATTAATTGTGACAAAATTGTGTTTCCTAATACGATTTTGGATGGAGTTAAAAAAAAAAGCAAGTCATGTTAGATTGATGACTTTATTAATTTTTTAATAAAAGTCGTGCATAATAACACGAATTAAGTAAATTTTTTTTATTTTTTTAAATCATTATTATTTATATTTTTATTTTTATTTATTTATTTTAGCTATAGAATAATATTATACATTTTTATCTTTTTTATATATTTATAATATTATATATTTTGATAATATTATAATATTTTTTTTATAAACTTATAAATTTATAAATAAATAAAAAAGCGAAATTATAACAATAACTAAAAAGATAAAATCTATTAATATCAAAAGTGAAATGTATTATATTATCATTGTTTATGCAGATAATTATTATGATTATAACTTCAGTTTGATAAATGAGCATTTTTTTTCCGCTTATTTGGATTTGATCGATTCATTTTGTTGTGGGTGAGTGTCATGGTAGGTCATCGTGATTGTTCACGCCCCATAGTTGGGTCGGGAATAAAATTTGGACCAATATAAGCATACCAATCATCTTCATTTTGTACTAGATGAAATTGATGTCTATAAGCTTTGAAAATTCGATCTAATTTGTATAGTGGATCAACATATGTATCAATCTGCAAATGACATGTGGATCACATATAGTTATAACATGTGAGCAAGGTAGTCAGAGAGTTTGAAACTCTCCACAATCACACCACCAGTCATGCAATTTGATGGTATATCTTTGTGCTCATCCACCATGTTGTGCATTTGACAATTCTTAAACTTCAAACTCACTATTTTCCCTAATATATCTTTATATATGACACATGTCAGCCAGTTGTTGGCCTTCTTAGAGGAAGACAGAAATCTCTTTTGGGTCCTCATGTCCTGCTCGTAACATGACCTCTGCTTTCATGCCATGTTTGACAAACCACAATTTTATTCTTTCAAAGGTGGTTTTGACTAGGGCACATATTGGCAAGGTACGGGCTCCTTTTAGAACAGAGTTCATGCACTCTACTAAATTGGTGGTCATATGTCCATATTTTTTTCCTCCATCATATGCTTGTGTCCATTTTTCTAGTAGAATTTGATCCAACCAAGAAGCAATTTATCGAAACTCTAATCTTATAGTAGATAGTTTAACTAGAAGTTATGGTTGCTTCATCTCATATGCTGAAAAAATAAAATAAACCAAAAAGTTATTGAATAAAAATTATTAATGAAGAAAATAAAAAGTAAAGTAAATATTTACCCATATTAATTTGTTTGTCTTTAATTGGATATTGTTGAATTTTTTTGTTGAAGTTTGAAGCTATATGTTGAATGCAATATACTAATTGGTTTGTATCCCACCCAACCTCTTGAGACTGTAACACTGTTATGTATCTCTATCTATTATGATACTGTTAAGTTTAAAAATCTACAAATAGATCGAGAGAATGAATCGAAAAAGGAGATATTTGATAGTTAGAAGAAATAAATATAGTAATCGAGAAAGACATATCATGGAAGTAGAAGAATAATCAGTATGAGTTTTCAAAGAGATCAGAGCATCAACAAATTAGGAATCGAGGAATTAAAAAGTGAAGAACATCGGAGTATAAAGACACAATATATCGAGAGGAAGCTATATTGGAAGATCTTCAAGTGGTATATCGAGAGACTTATAAAGACGCTTATAATACAGTTCCTTGGAATGAACAGTTACAAATAAATATGTATTTACAAGGTGGAGTGAAGATAAACAATTACAAGAAAATAATCATTCGAAGATTCTAATTTATAATTTTTTTTATTATTTTTATGACAACTTGGCGGTTACAAAAAATAATATATATAGGATAAAATAAAGGTAACCATGGGTGATTATCAAATTATACAACTTACATTCGAAAAACGCTACAAATTGGGAACAAGCATTTTCAATTAAGTTCTTTACATTTTGGATCGCCACTTAATTGATTTTCTCTATCAATTTCTATTTTATTCTTAGTAATGGGTTAGATTTATCTTTCTTCCATTTAATTTGTTGCACATTTACTTTTAAGTAATTTACTTTTACAATTTCTTTACTATTCTAACAAATTTATTTTAAATGTTTCAAATTATATTAAACATAAAAATTGAATACAAATAATCTTTAATTGAAACCTATTATGTACTAAATTTTGAATGAAATTAAGAACTCACATAGTATTTAAGTAATTCTTCTCGTAAACTGAATAATTATATGGAACAGATGAATTATTTACACTATAAACAAATTGGCATGCCTGGTGGGACAACTTTATCTATAGAGTGCATGATATTAAGAAGTGGTAAAGTTATAATGACAAATCAAAACTCAAAAACTTCAATACCAAACTCTATGGTAATACCTAGTGTTGTAATAAATACTAATGAAAGCCAAAATGTGGGACATGAAAGTGAAATTGTTCGAGGTGAGGGAGGTTTAGGGTTTAGGGTTTAGGGTTTAAGATAAAAGTTGATATATGATAAATAAGAATAATAAGATAAAAAAATGACATAATAAAACCTAATAAATATAAATTATAAATAAAATAATATTATTTACTACTAAGATTTATGTAAAATATTTAGAAAAAGATAAAGAATAAAAAAATTAACTTTGTGTTCATCAAATTGATTGAAAAGATTGAAAAAAAAACAAATTGATGGGAGAGATTAAGAAAATGTGAAAAAGCTGAAAGGTAAAAGAGAGAATAATGTAATAAATTAATTGATATAAAAGATTAAAAAAGACAAAAAAATTAAAAAATAGGTAGAAGAAAAATAAAAATTGGTGAAATATAAAAAAATGACCTTATATGTAATAGAAAAAGAAAAGAAAATACTTTTAAAATATTAATATTTTAAAATTTAAATTTAAATATAAAGTCGGGGCGGGGAAGGGGTCGGGGTCGGGGTGGAGATTGCATTACCCATCCCCGCCCCCGCCCCTGCCCCCGACTTTTTAAAGCGGGGAAAACCCGAACCCGCCCCGTCCCCGGTCAACTCGGGTTTTCCCCGTCAAACTCGGGGCGGGGACGGGTCGGTCCCCACGGGGACGGGTTTAATTGTCATCCCTACACATAACACGATAAGTCTCAAATACCTCCCCATGTGTTGTCATAAGATCTAAGATGTTGAATGGGTCATTTTCGATTTCGTCCATGAATATATTATGGTTTTATGTATAAGCTCTAGATGAAGGACCCACCAAAGGAAGATCAACAATTTGGGGAGTTGGTACCAATGTAGATGGAGCTGCAGAATCAAGAGATTCTATAGTGGCATAAGTGAGAATTATAACAAGTTAAGACATTTTATTATGATTGGAAAAAAGCATTGAAGGACAAAGGAAATTGAATAAATACTTGGAATAATTGGCTCAGGTTGAATATTGACAAGAATGAGTTGGCTTTTGGCTGGAGTGGGGTGCTATGTACAATGGGTGTTTCCTATTTTACTTTAAGTAACCGAGTTAGTATTGAAAAATAGAAAATTGACTGGAAGAAATAGTAAATATTATACCTTGTGTTAGAGAAATTGAACGTGGTGGTTTGATGGAGACTTCAACTATAGATTCTAGATTGCTCGAGATATTGGTTGAAGTCTCTTTTTATAGAAATCGAGATAATTGGTAAACATCAAATTGTGTGTAAAAAATGAGTTTGAGAGTTTTTATGGAAGTTATATGAATTTCGACCTAGATTTTCTTTTTGATTTTGTGAGAGTTGTGAGAGGAATGTCAGTGGTACATGGTGCAGAAATCTAAAGTGATATGAAATATTTTAGTTTTGATATAATTAAAGATTATAATTGTCTAATAAAGATTATTATTACCTATACAGATGGAGTTGGAGTAAGGATCAAAGATGTTGTTTTCGATTTGGATTTTTTCTGTAATAATTTATAAATTAGTTAGAAGGAATCGAAAACATAAAATCGAGAAAGTAAAATAATCGAAAGTATGATTAAATAATAATAAGAGAGGAAATTGAAACATACTAGGAGAGGTGCAAAGCCTTTTGTTTTTCTTTTCCTTTGGATTTTGGTAGATGTAGGAGTTGTGTTGAATTCAAAAGTTTCTTGTACAGGTTCGATGATTTGGATGGAAGAAGAAATCACAATAGAACATTACAAATAAGTATAAAACAATAGGGATTAGAAAGGATAATAAGCTTGAAAAAGAAGAAAACTCTCACCATAAGGGATATTGTTTAAGATAGTAATATGGTCAATGTGGGTGAGCCAATGGGGTAAAGATGAGTCAGGAAAATGAAGATAGGAATAATAGGACAATTTGGATATAATAATGGTTTTATTAGGTGATTTTGGATGTAGTAATTCATGATGTGATCTAAGTTCACGAACCCATTTACGATGTATCAAAGGTTTAGAAACATTAAAAGAAACATAAGGAAAAGTTAGTAGATTAATTGGAAAAAATCTCTCGAAAGGAGTTCTACCTAATAGGTTCATCGTCTTTCTATTTTCTTGATTTTGTCGAACCTTATCTCTTAAAGAATATATTACATTTCTAAAAGTGGATTCTAGTCGAAGGGGATCATAACATTGTTGATAATAGTTTTTGAATGCAATAATTTTAAGATAATGATCATATTTACCTTTTAGAGCCTTTGTTTTGTCCTGTGGAGAAATGTCAAAATGAATGATCATTTGAGATTTCAAAAGAGTAAAAGATAAATGTTTTGAGGAGAACCATTGATCCCACCAGAAATGAAAATCAAAAGTACTTAAAAATTTTGGTTCGAAAGAATAAGGATGATATTCAATGGGTTATGTAGGAAGTAATTATGAGAGGGTTTCTCGAAAGGTTGAATCATTATAAGTAACACCTTTAGGGATGAGTTGGTAAAATCTTGTGGTAAGAGGGGCTTGGCTAAGCCCGAATTGGCGTGAAAAATGTTGGGAAATATATGGAAAATATTGAATGTCTTTCATTTGAAATCCAGTGACCAATATGTCCCAACTCAGAAAATTATTCCAAACCTCGATAAGTTCAGCTTGAAGTTCAGGGGTGGTGGCTGGAGGTTTGGATTTGATCCATAGAGGTCCACGAATGTCTTGAGGGGTGCTGCCTATCTTTGAGAATGAAGCAAGAATGTGATCAAATTTTGTACGTGATAATAAAAATTTGAGATAAGAATTGTGAAAGGTAAGGTCTAGTTTGTAGTGTTTCGGACGACGTGTGGCTAATTGAACACCTTTTAGAGAGTATGAGGGGATAAAGGTTGATGTTACTCAAGGATGAGGAAGTCTTGATTCATAAATAGTTGTTAACCATAATTGAATAAACCATAATGAACCAAAGAGGTTACTACCTGTTAAGTGGTAAAAAGTTGATATAATTATGCCTTGAATTATTATAAAACCACTTAACTTATGTTAATTATAATATATTTTTCTCCCAATATAGGATGAATTCAAGAATACCTTGATACAAGAGTAAGGAGCATAATTGTCAGCATAATTGGAGTAAAATTAAAAGAAAGAAGAGCACTTAAGCGAATGAATGATGTGAAGTCCGACCCAAATTCTCTTATAAAAAGATAAGTTGTGTTTTGAGAAAAGCAAGCAGTCTTGGAGGAGAGGAGGCACGACTACTGTTAGGGTTTTGTCTAATCTTCATCAATTCTTCACTTATTCATCAATTGAAGCATTGTAATGGCCAACATGAGTGGTTAACTTCATTTTCTTAGGATTCAGTGCATTTCCTTTGAACTCTTTTGTATCATGGTGATATTTTGAGATATTAATCTATGCTTTGATGTTGTTATTCTTATCCTCTATGCTTTGGAATGATTTATTCTTGATTGTTTGAGGTATGATTGGAAAATATATCTTGAACCCTAGATCACGGTAAGAATATTTGTTACGTTAATTGCCAGGAATGGAATGAATGTATCAATTGCTTAAACACCCTAACCCTAATGCTGGAAAATCTGTTAATTGTGTGAGGAATCAACATTTATTAGGTTTTCTTATGAATTTCATGTGTGGGGAATCAACATGGATGATTTGAGTAGGTGACATCAACATTGTTAGGTTAATTGACGTTCTTAATTGACATAGTCATTACAAAAGAGGGATAAGGAAGGAAGTCAATCCTAAGTACCTTTAATTGATATTTTCTCAACAATTTATAGTTCTTTGTCATTTAATTTCAATTCAACTCTTTATGCAAAACTCATTCTGTTTTAATCTACTTAGTAAGCATAAAATTGGGAATTTCCATTGAAACCGTTCCTCGTGGGATCGACTTTTATTTAATTAAAATACTATACTGTGATTGATAATTTGGTACGCTTGCCAATAATTTAACAAGTATTTCTGGCGCCGTTGCCGGGGAACGGTGTTCTTTGAGAATTCTTTGTTTAGCTTATTGAGTATTTTATTTTTATTTCTGTTTTTATTATTATTATTATCATTATTATTATTATTATTATTATTATTATTATTATTATCATTATTATTATTATTATTATCATTATTATTATCATTATTATTATCATTATCATTATTATTATTATTATTATTTAGTTTTTAGTTTTTGCTAATATTTGCTTGAGTTACACTTTTGATTTATGCGTTTAAGAGGACAGGTATTTTCAGAAGAAGGGAAACTCAAGAACAAACTACAAAAGAATCTGCTAATTCTTCTTTCACACTTGATTTACCAGACCCAATTATAGAAGATATGGCGGAAGAAGGAGCAAATCTGAATTCGAATCCAGATCCAAATATAAATCCAAATCAAAACCCAAATGCAAATCCACCTAGAAGAACTCTTAGAAATTGTGCTATGCAGCAAGGTCCAAGGCATTTTTCCAGCATTGTCATTCCGGATGATCATACATTGCGGATGAATCCAGTTTTCTTAAGCTTGATTAATGCTCATCAATTCACTGGATTGGATCATGAAGACCCTTATATTCATTTGTCTACTTTTTATGAGTTGATTGGTACCATGGGATTTAGAGCAGCAAATCTTGAATCTGCATATTTGATATTATTTCCTTTTTCTTTGGCAGGTAGGACAAAGGAGTGGTTGAAAGCACATCCTAATCAGAGTTTGACTAATTGGAGTAGTGTAAAAGAAAAGTTTCTGAATAGATTTTTCCCACCATCCCGCTACATCAAAGCAAAATCTGACATCACTTCTTTCAGACAAGGAGCAGATGAACAATTTTGTGAAGCATGGGAGAAATTTAAATCACTATTGAGAAGTTGCCCAAATCATGGATTTGATGACGTTTCTCAGTTGAATATTTTCTATACTGGCTTGCGACATGATGCAAAGATGCTATTAGAGGCTGCAGCAGGAGGATCCATGTTGGATGTAGAAATTGATCATGCCACAAGAATTATTGATGTACTAGCTTTTACAGACCAACAGGCCCAACATGATAGACATCTAATTCAAAGGAAGGGAGTCCTTGAACTTAACACCACAGATGCTCTCTTAGCCCATAATAAAATTTTGACCCAATAAATTGAAGCATTGAACCCGAAAATAGAGAAATTACCTCAATAAATACACATAGTACAAACTATTCTTAATCAACAGATGAGTTGTGATTTGTGTGGAGGTGATCATTCAAATGAACAATGCTCTTATCAAGGCAACATTCAGTAAGAAGAAGCTAATTATATGGGGGTCCAAGGTAGTAGTCAAGACAAACAAGGTAATTTTCCTAATCCCAATAATTATCAGAATAATTTTGCACAAGGATGGAGAGGGAATCAAAATCAGAATCAGAATTTTGGATGGAACCAAGGTGTTAGCTCATCTACTAGACAACATGCATTTCAACAACAGTCATATCAGCAACCCCCATATCAACAACAACAATAACATTATCCTTCAATGTCTGACAGAATAAGTAAATTGGAGGATACTTTAGAAAAATTCATGCAAGGCACTATGGCTAATCAGAAAAATACTGAGGCTTCATTCAGAAATATAGAGACCCAGATAGGCCAATTGGCTAAGCAATTATCTGAGTAGGAACAAGGAGGACAATTTTTAGCTAACACACAAACCAACCCCAGGGAGCAATGCAATTCAATAACTACAAGGAGTGGAAAAGTTGTAGGTAAGGGGATTGGTGACAATATATTTGTTGAAGAAGAAGTTTTGGTAAAAGAAGATGAAGAGCAAGAAGATGAGAATAATAAAGAAAGACATATTCCTAATAAAAAGAACGAAGAGAAGATAGAAAAAGGAGGGAGTCAAAAATCATTTGTAAAGAAGTTACCGTATCCCAAGGATCCTTCACAGATAGATAAAGAAAGACAGTTTGCAAGATTCATGGATATTTTCAAGCAATTGCAAATTAATATATCATTTGTGGAAGCTATGGAGCAAATGCCAACATACGCCAAATTCATGAAAGAGCTTTTAACTAAGAAAAGAAGATTTACTAATGAAACAGTAGAGTTAGAGGCAGGATGCAGTGCTATATTCCAAAAATCATTGCTTCAAAAGTCTAAGGACCCTGGAAGTTTCACTATACCAGTCACAATTGGTGAATTATCGGTAAAAAAATCATTGCTTGATTTAGGGGCCAGTATAAACCTCATGTCATTATCTATGCTCAAAAGAATAGGAGACTTGAAAGTAAAGCCTACAAGAATGACATTGCAGCTAGCTGACAGATCTCTAAAGATTCCTTATGGAGTAGCAGAAGATGTTTTAGTTAGAGTGGACAAATTCATATTTCCTGTTGATTTTGTGATTATGGACATGGAGGAAAATGAGGAAGTCCCATTGATCCTGGGAAGACCATTATGAAGACTGTCAAAGTAATTATAGATGTTGACATGGGCAAGTTGAAAATTAGAAGTGGAGATGATGAAGTTAATTTTAATTTGTTTGAAGCTGTATAACAACCGAAAAACAAGAAAGATTGTCTCAGAATAGATACTTTGGATGAATTACCCATCTCAATTGAAAAACAAGATTACAAGCCTGTTGCACAACCCCAAAGACATCTTAGTCTGACTATGAAGGAAGTTATTCAAAGAAAGGTACTAAAACCTCTTGAAGCAGGTATGATTTATCCAATCTCTGACAGTTGTAAGGTTATTCGCAATGAAAAGGATAAATTCGTTCCCACAAGGACAGTTAAAGGATGGAGAATGCGTATATATCACCTTGATCACTCACCTGCATGAGCCCTAAAGCAAATAGGCGTCGAGCTAAAGACGTTAAACAAGTGCTCCTGGGAGGCAACCCAATGTTTTGAATTTTTTTTTTTTTTTTGCAGTTTAAGTTTTTTTGTGCATTTTTCTTCCTTAGGTTCTTTCTTTGCAAGATTGCTCCAGGTACACAGTGCACTTCTCCTCAAGACTTTAAAGTCTTACTTCAATGGCCTGGGGACAATCCAACTTTTCTGGAGGGGGTGAGAAAGTCTGCAGTTGAGGCTGAGGCACAAGATAAGGAGTACATGACAAGTGAAGAAAATGAGGGAGGAAACTTACTTTGCTTTTAATGTTTTTAATTCATTTGTTTTTAATTTAATGTTTTTAATTGCTTTATTTTAAATTTTGAATTCCCTTGTTATCCCATAATTTGTTTTAGAGTCATATATGAGATTATTGCTTATTGTCTAATTCAAATCTAGAACGTGAAAAATAATTTTGATTGTTTCCAATAACAAGTGATTTTGAGTATGATAGTGAAAAGGAATTGATGAGGAAAATTAGGAATTAACTGAATTGGAGAAGCTAGCCAAAACCCAGGTGAGCAGAGTACCAAAAATAGATAAATTGAGTGTCAACACTTTGTGATGATAACTGATATTGATTGATTCTTTGATGTGATTGCATGTTGGCAAGACTTAAAAATGATAAAGGCATATTTTTTCTTTGCAGTAGATTTAAACCAGAGCCAAATAGCTAACCCTGCATTAATTTTAGGACATCCATTTGAACCCCTTCTGAGCCAAAAATAATATTGTTTCTTAAACAGAACCCTTAAGCCTAAACATTATTTATCTACCTTCCTATATTTGAGAAAAGAAATAAGTATGAATGTCACTATTTTTCCTATTGTTGGGTATTGTTTGTTGTCCTACAGGTATTGTTGGGTTGTTATTGTTAAAAAAAAAAAAAGTCAAAAGGGGGGTAATAACTTGTGAGATTATTAACTCATTGTCATTGTGTTAGAGACAAAAGCATGAAGTTTGAAACCTGACTTGAGGAATTGTTAATCAAGAATCATTCATATGAGTTGAATTTCTCAAATATTTTTGTATATCCCAGAAAAAACAATAATTCTTTCTTAGTTCAGCCTCATTATAAGCCTCAAAAGACCTTTTGATTTAAGTCTTGTTTAACAATTGTTGATTGCTTGAAGATGATTATCAATATTGGATTGTCTAAATAAAGTGATTGAATGAGATAAACACTTATCTGTGAGAATTAGAGATGAGTATATATAACTCTATTTGAGAGATCATGCTTCTCTGAAGATAGTTGAGGACTAATTATTCTTTGTTGGTTTCTATAACTTGAATGCTTATGTGTTCTATTTTCATTTGGAGTTGTGAGCATCACCCCTGAAAATTTTTATGTTGTGGTTCTAGAAGAGAAAGAGATAATAGGTGATGATTTTATTTTGGAAAAACTAATTTGCTTGGGACAAGCAAGATTCTAGGTTGGGGGGAGTTGTTAAGTGGTAAAAAGTTGATATAATTATGTCTTGAATTGTTATAAAACCACTTAACTTATGTTAATTCTAATATATTTTTCTCCCAATATAGGATGAATTCGAGAATACCTTGATATAAGAGTAAGGAGCATAATTGGAGTAAAATCGAAAGAAAGAACAGCACTTAAGCGAATAAATGATGTGAGGCCCAGCCCAAATTCTCTTATAAAAAAATAAGTTGTGTTTTGAGAAAAGCAAGCAGTCTTGGAGGAGAGGAGGCACGACTACTGTTAGGGTTTTGTCTAATCTTCATTAATTCTTCACTTCTTCATCAATTGGAGCATTGTAATGGCCAACATGAGTGACTAACTTCATTCTCTTAGGATTCGGTGCACTTCCTTTGAACTTTTTTGTATCATGGTGATATTTTGAGATATTAATCTATGCTTTGATGTTGTTATTCTTATCCTCTATGCTTTAGAATGATTTATTCTTGATTGTTTGAGGTATGATTGGAAAATATATCTTGAACCCTAGATCACGGTAAGAATATTTGTTATGTTAATTGCCAGGAATGGAATGAATGTATCAATTGCTTAAACACCCTAACCCTAATGCTGGAAAATCTGTTAATTGTGTGAGGAATCAACATTTATTATGTTTTCTTATGAATTTCATGTGTGAGGAATCAACATGGATGATTTGAGTAGGTGACATCAACATTGTTAGGTTAATTAACGTTTTTAATTGACATAGTCATTACAAAAGAGGGATAAGGAAAGAAGTCAATCTTAAGTACCTTTAATTGATATTTTCTCAACAATTTACAGTTCTTTGTCATTTAATTTCAATTCAACTCTTTATGCAAAACTCATTTTGTTTTAATCTACTTAGTAAACATAAAATTGGGAATTTCCATTGAAACCGTTCCTCGTGGGATCGACTTTTATTTAATAGAAATACTATACTGCGATTGGTAATTTGGTACGCTTACCAATAATTTAACACTACCATGTCGATTAGATCGAAAGGTATCAACTGCTTCTCCGAAGGTGGTGTATACATGGGCAAGTAGTAGCTTTGCCAAGCAAATGGTGGAGGTTCCTCGATGTAGTAAGTAAACTAGATTATAGTAATGAGAATAAATTTGGATGGATTGGGGACAAAAGACATGTGTATACAACCAATACACAAGGAAGACTACATGTTCTTCACCTGAAACTTCAATAAATGGGTCGTCGATAAAATGCTCTTATAGGAAATCCTATTCCAGCGAATTTTTGACTTGATCATTTTATCTGCTAGAAAAACATTGAAATAGTATTTCTTTCCAACGGGTTTGAGACTCGTTATTGAATATATGTCGAGTAAAGTTGGGAAAACAGGACCATAGGGAGTTCGATGGCATTGAGATTTTTATTCTAGAGCTGGACTGTCGGGAGAAACATTGACATATCAAAATAGCTTATGTCAGAGCTAGAAAGATAGAGAAGTTCATAAATACTAATCTTTCTCCAATGGTTCTTGAAACTAGCTTCGACTCTGTCAAGCCACTTAATATAGGAGGGTATCTTTTAGGATGGACCGGAGTGGTAGATTTTGGATGTTTGGGAAAGAAAATTTACTTTGTGTTTTTTAGAATCTTGCTAAAGGATGGAGAGTTATCATCGTTAGACATAAGGAAATTTTGAGGGTGTTCGGAATTTTGGGTCAATCATCCTCCAAAAGCAAGTGAAACATAACCGATGGAGTATGAGATTAGTACTTGGGTGGAGCAAGTATTTTTGGATTCTTCGAAAGTTTTTTCATTTAGTTCTACGAATTGAGCATTTATAGGTTGGAGAGTGAAAGTTTGAGAAGTTGCATATGATTAAGTCATTTTAACAAGGATATAAGGTGTTGTTCAAGTGCGATATTGATGATAAGAGAAATAAGGCAACAGAGAAGGTTTTTTTTTTTTTTTTAAGAATCAGTTTGCAGAGTAGGGTAAGTGTGTGAGGGTGATGAAGATGAGTAGTTTTAATCTTTTTGAAAGTAGAGACTTTTCCAAGGAAACCTAGTAATAAATGAGCTTGGTGTAGGCCCATATCCAATAAATCGAATATTTTTTAAATAGGTGAAAGAGTGACAATACATATAGTCGTATTTATTACGAAAAATTTTTCATTTATGAGGGGGAGTAAAAGTAATAATGAGAACATGGGATGGAAAACAACTTTTGAATAAAGTAAGGATAAAATATTTGAAGTTGGTATCAAAGATAAGAGAATACATATATTCATCGATGATTCATATAGTAGTCTCTTAAGGGGTATTTTGTTAAGTATAAAAATTTACAAATAGATTGAGAGAATGAATAAAAAAAAAAGGGATATTAGATAGTTAAAAGAAATAAATATAGTAATCGAGAAAGACATATTATGAAAGTAGAAGAGTAATCACAATATGAGTTTTCGAAGAGGTCAAAGTATCGACAAATCAAGAATCGAGAAATTAAATAGTAAAGAACATCAGAGTACAAAGACACAATATATCGAGAGAAAACTATATTGGAAGATCTTCAAGTGGTATATCAAAAGACTTATAAGACAGTTATAATACAATTTCTTGGAATGAGTATTTACAAGTAAATATGCATCTAAAAGGTGGAGTGAAGAGAAATAGTTATAAGAAAATAACCGTTCGAAGATTCTAATTTATAGTTTTCTTTTTATTTTTTTAGTTTATTATTTTCATGACATATTCGCAGTTACAAAAACAATATATAAGATAAAATAAAGGTAACCAAGGGTGATTATCAAATTATATAACTCACATTCTGAAAAACGTTATGAGCTAGGAACAAACATTTTCAATAAAGTTCTTTGTAATTTGGATCGCCACTTTAGTTGATTTCTCTATTAATTTCTGTTTTATCCTTGGTATTGAGTTATATTTATCTTTATGCCATCTAATTTCTTGCATATTTACTTTTAAGTAATTTACTTTTACAGTTTCTTTCCTATTCTTGCAAATTTACTTTAAATGTTTCAAATTGTATTAAACATGAAAATTGAATACGAATGATCTTTAATTGAAAGTTTTGATTGAATTTAAGAACCCACATATAAACTGAATAATTATATCGAACAATGAATTATTTACACTAGAACTCGATACACAAATTTTGTTGAGGTGCAACATATTGTTTTGATAATTGGAAGAACCAAATCAAAGTGTTTTTTGTCTCTCCTTCAACTATTGCAAATGCTAATAGAAATAAATTTTGATTTTCATCTTGTGTAACAGTTGTTAATAGTTCCGTGATACTTTTCAGTTAAGAATATCCCGTCAACTTGAATGACTGACTTGGAATAATTGAATCCTTCAATATATGACTTGAATGACCAAAAGACTTCTAGAGAATGTAACATGATGAATCTTCCACTCCATCTATAAATATAAGAACTACTCATATATTAGACAATTGTGTCGCGAAGTATATCTTTAATAGCTTAGAACCATTTGGGAAGATGATTATATGACTTTTTCCAATCACCAAAAACCATGGCAAGTGTTTTCTATTTCTCTATCCAAACTTTCTTGTAGCTAATTGAATAATCATAAGGACAACAAACATATGTTCCTCAACAAAACGAAAGACCTAGACGAAATGAGAAAAGACTACCTTATAAAATAGACTTCAACGTTAGATTATTTTTTATATTACATTTTTTGCCTCATATAATTATTTTTATTAATATTTATATATGTTATTTTATTAATTATTAAAAGACTACCTTATAAAATAGACTCGAATGTTAGATTATTTTTTGTATTACATTTTTTGCCTCATATAATTATTTTTATTAATATTAATATATGTTATTTTATTAATTACTCTTATATTTTTCATTTTTTATTAAAATATGATAAATAAAAAACATTACAAAATAATATTATGTTATAATTAAATTAAAATATAAAAAATTAAAAATATTACAAAACATGAATAAAAAAATAAAAAATCCCAAGTAATCCAAGATGACACAACATTCAAATTATAAAAAATCAAAAATCAAAAATCAAAATAGATGACACGACTTTAAAATAAAAAAATAAAAAAAATACAAATCAACATAAGTCTTGCATGATGCGCAAATTTTTAATGTAAGTGCTTCCTTCTTAACACCACTTACCCATTTATGTAAAATTGAAAAAATTTGCGCCAATTTCATAATACTCTTCTTAAATTACACTATATTGGTAAAAAAAAACTCAAATCATTAAAATTTTTAAATAGGTTAACTAATTTTGTTCATATATATATATATATATATATATATATATATATATATATATATATATATATATATATATATAAATTCTATGTTTTTATATAATTTTAAAAGATGTATTGAAAAAGTATTTCATATTTATAATACATTTTTTAATGTTTAAAATAATGTGATGTTATAACCTCTGGGTGGATTTTGGTGATTTAATTCAAATTACACCTGACCCTTAAATGTGACAATGGATTGAAGTTTCAATTTATTAGTTATTAGTATCCTTTATTACTTATTAATTTTATATCATGAAATTATATCTTCTTTTTTTAACTTGTTGGTACTCCTTTGCATGAAACTAATAATGATAAAATGATTAATAAGTGAAATAAAAAAAATATTTATGTATGAGAAAAATTAAACATATTAAAAAAATTAACTATGTATAAAAAAATATTTATATATTTGTAAAAAAAAAAATTGCGTTAAGTATTTTTTAATCTTGTGTTCTAAAATTATACCAATGCCGAATTATTTTTTAGGATAATAGCTTTCACCAATAAGATAATAATATCTGACAATATAGAAATATTTGTTTCAAATTAGAAAGTCCTGAAAGAAGATGACGTTATTTACTGGTATTGAAACAAATTTCTGTCAATATGTAATATAATAAAGATATTTTGATAATTTTTTATAATTATTTATAAAAATATGATAAAATAAATTTAATTACATAAGAAAGTTGCCAAGTAATTACACATAAATTAAATAATTATTAAAAATATCATTTTTTTTAATTTAGGTATTATGAATTATTTTTTAAAATTTATACTCATATTTTCTATTAAATAATAACAATGCATTTAAATGTAAAAAAAATCATATATTAACAATACACTCATTCAACTATATTTTATTGTTTTTAAAAATTCATTTAATTATTTAAATTTCTTAAAAAATATTTATTAAAAATAAAAGTTTGGTTGGGAGGGAAAATGACGAACAACGTATATATTTGTCTTATTATACATGTCCTTCGTCTTATGTCATTTTTGTCTTCGAATTACTCTTATAACTGATCTATACTTATTATTATAATAATCAGAACAATATTTTATATAAAAAAAATATTATTATATTATTACTATTAATTCACACAAACAAGACAAATTATTATTAATTAGTTTATCAAATTATTGATTTAAGAATGATTTGACATAATCATCAGATTATTTATGGGCAACTTCTTATGGTTTAATATTTTTATTTTGTAAAGCTTAATTCTAATAAATGTAAACTACAGAAGAAATTGTACAGAGTCTTTTATAATTATATAAAATTTAAGTGATTAATCTCTGTCAACATATTTTATATGATAAATAAATTATTTATTATAAATAAATAAATTATAAAAAAATGAGTTGAGTTAATTATAATTAAATCAATCTAATAATTATTTTGTTAAAATTTAATATTACATTAGAAACATGTTTTTAGTATTTTGCCATATCTTTTTGACAAAAATATACAGTATCTAAGTTTATTTATGAAAACAACTCTTGCTAAAAGTTTTAATCACATTATTAATTAATTGAGTTATATTTATTGTAATAAATTATTATATATAATTTTTCTATTTGTACTATTAACTAGTTATAATTTTTCAAATTATATCAACTAGTTAAAGGAATTTAGGTTAAGATTGAAATTAGAGATTTAAGATGTTAGTTGTTAGTTATGAAGTTGAGATAGCTTAAATTTTAGTTATCTTATTAAATTTAATATATTAGTGTGTCCTTTTTTTATTTATAAAACAAGATCCTATATCACACTTGAAAATTAACAGAAAAGTACACTTAATCTAACTAGATGTTTAATATATTGAACTCACTTAATTTTGAATTAAGAATAACTTAATACAAATCTAATATATTTCTTTATTTTACATCTTTTAACATTATTTTTTATATTACTTGTAATTATTGTTATATATAATTTATTTTAAAACGTGTAATCTATTACCTTCAAATATTAAAAATATTACAAACTTATCCTTTTTAACTCATTTATTATATAGTAAATGTATTTAGATGTTAAAAAAAATGACATATGAGCAATAGGCTAATTCAAATATATTTCTAAAATAAGTTTATTTAAATTTTATAAACACTTCTTTTTTTATTTTTAAAAATATATATTAAAAAGAAGATTGAAACGGTTCATTCTTGTACACATAGTAAATCGTGGAGAGAAATTATGACTAGTGTCAGATTACACAGCTCCCAACCAGACGTGAATGGCAAACGAATGGGAGTGATTGCTTTATCATCTTCCCCTTCATCTCTGCACCGCTGTGTACTCCTTTCAAAATTCACTTCTTCTCCATCTGGTCCATGTGAGTCACTGGTTTTCTACTAGTTTACCACCATTTGCATGTATGAGGATTTGTATGAATTAGGCTATTTTACATTCCCTTCTCATTTTTTTTTTCATTTGCATGTATAGGATACTTTGCATTCTCTCCTTCCTTTTGTTATTTGCATGTTTTAGGATACTTCACATTTTCTTTTCTCTTCTCTTCCGATGTCAGTTTTTATTTATGATTTTTGTTCATACATAGCGTGTGATGAGTACTAGGAATAGGTTGAAGAAAATGAGCAGGGAAATATCTGTCAACTTGTTCGCATGCGTGGGGAAGAAAAAAACTAATAATGATGATAGATTATATTGTTTCCAATCTTGAATAATTTTTAGGACAAAGCATGTAGTTTTGTCGCTCTACTATATATATTTTTTTTTTCATATACTTGCTTACGGGTTGTGTACTTTAAAATTTGTTTTCATTTATAAAAAGAAAAAGATATGTTGAACCCTAATTTTTATTTCCTTATTGGATATTGCGATCTATAAATTTATTTGATTTTTATTTTTATTTGTTGTTTCAGGTGACTGTGAATCCACCACACTGTTGGATTTGAGAGAAAATTTTACTTGTACCAGGATGTCTGTCCCTGTGAAACAAGCAGTGGTATCTGATAGGAAGTTTCTGATTGACTTCTTCTTCACTACTTACTTGGGACCTGATGTCATGTCTCATAATCCAACATGTTGTGTTACTCAAAGGCTAGTGTTTGGATTCCCACCCTATGTGTTGAGTGATTTAAGACCTTCATATATTAGCATTTCTCTCTTGGAGAGATTGTATTATTTTCTTCTCAGATTTTCTCCTCCTCACGTTGTCTTGGATCTCAATATGCTTCGCGCGTATCTGAAGGGAAATCTATTTTTGCCCTCCTTGGATTTTGTCCCGGGTAGCAAGCAGTTCATTAGTTTTTTCCCTTTGGATCTTCATCAACAGATATGGTACCCTGATACCTTCAGAATTATGAAAGGGATTGTTTTAATTGATGATCCTTCTCCTTCATGCATCAGAGAGGATGATTTCAATAGATTCAAATCTTTAACTGGTATGACAACTCTCAAGTTAAATCTTGGTGAATTTTTCCAACTGGGTTGTCGATCAAGCGATGAAGGTGATGGTCATTGCATGATCAAATGGCCTGAGGCTATTCACAATAAGGGGTGTGAATCAGGAGAATTCAAAGAAGACCACAAGAGGAAGCGTGTTGAGGAGATACTGCCATTGCCAGAAATTCCCCATGTCATCCCTACAAAACACAATTTGAAGATTAAGCTTTCCAAGAAGAGGGACAAATCTGTTAAGCCAAAATTCATGCCCCTCTTCACTATTCCTGAGATGGATGACTGCATTCAGGATTCTCCTGTTATTATAACAGGGTCAGCCTTAAAAGGGCAATTTGGTTCATCTGTTGGTATTGTGGATATTGGTAGTAGTGAAGTCGCATATCTATTCCGAGTTTCCATACCAGGGGTCACGAAAAATGAGGGTAAGTTTTTCTGTTTTTATTTCTTCAGGTTTCTTTATTTTGACTTTTTGAAGGGTATGTTTAAGTGATTTTAGAAGATGGGGGGAAAAAAAAGATGAATGAAACCTAACTTGTACATAAGTAAAAATTTTGAATTTAGAGAAACTTATATGAAAGAGTTTCTTCAAATTTGTCTGTTGATAAACTAAATTTAACTGTTAATTTCTGTTGAGAAACTTATCTGAAGAATTTTTTATTTTACTTTTGTTTACTTTTCCATTCTTAAAATCTCGTTAACTGTTAGGAGTTTACTATCTATGTATAGAAAACGAATTAACTCGCTGTCAAACTCTTACGATTAAACTCTGATGAACTCTCAAGTCAAAAAAGCTAGTTTACTAGTTTGAAACTAAATATAATATTTGAAGAAATAAACTCTTTTTTTATTGTTTTCACGTTAAGAGCTTATGTATTTACAAAGTTATATATGATTTATTCATCTGTATATAGTTTAATAGTACTATTGCATTATATTAAAAGTATATATATATATATATATATATATATATATATATTATAGAGATATTTTTAATAGATTTTGTAATATTATTTTTTTTATATTAATTAAACTTTGTCGAGATTATCAGTTGAATCTGTAAATCGAGGGAAAGCTCCACGAGTTTAAGTAAAGTTTCAAGTTTGGTAACCTTACTTAGAAGTGTTCATGGAAAATTCCATCCACATAAGCTCGTATTATTTGATGATCTGTTGGAAGGGTTAATATTCAATTTAGCAGAAATGGAGATGTATGCATTATATTATGTATGGAAGATTTTATATCTTGATCAGAAGTCACAAATATTAATGGTGTTCTTGTAGCCTGCTTTTATTATGGTATCATAACTGTTATGTCAGTAAATAATTCATTCATTTGGGCAACTTTATGAGTGGTATTCAGAACTGCAAATAATTATTATGGTATTCATAGTTGTTATTCTGAATGCTATAGACGTCATGCATAATTGCTGATTGCTAGTAACCTGTTTTTGTTATGGGGTTATAGTTATGAACTTTGACACTTTTACGAGTGTTGTTGTGAACTGTAAATAATACTTAGCACCTTACACAAAGAGAATAAAGCCTAGTTAGTGAAGATCGTACGAGCTGGAAATATCATGCCTTTTTAGTGTTGGTGAGAAACAGCTATTGATCATGATAGCTTGTTTGTGCGTAGGAAAATCTTTAGTAATAATATGAAGTTCAATGCTGTGACATCTTTTAATGTATAAACAACATCCAAGAACTGCTAGTTATGGCAATGAACATGGTGTTCTATTACAACACCGAGAATTAGTTCTACCGTATATTACAGGTTAGGGTTTAGGGAAGATAGTGATGTCTTGCAAGTGTGGTCATTTTTAAACGCTTGTAGCTTCTTCAACTAGGATCTTTCAACTCATTCCTAAACCCTAAATCCTAGCCTGACTCATGTTTTCCATAAATTTTCTTTCCTAATTGTTTTATTTAATGTGTTATCATCATATACTTTTGTAACAGGTAACATTAGCTGTGATATTGAAGCTAATGGGAATGTTCAGATCAGAGGGATGGTAACTGGTGGAAGAACATTAATAAAAGAATCACGTGTTTTTGAGATGAAATTTAGGGAGTTAGGCTCTGGACCATTCACACTTTCATTCAGTCTTCCGGGTCCAGTTGATCCAAGACTCTTCTTAGCAAAGTTCAAGCCTGAGGGCATTTTGGAAGGAGTAGTAATCAAGCAGTAGTTAAAGGGTAAAAGTTGGGAATCAAGCTTTTGTAAGCAATTCTAGAGTTTTCAGAAGAGCACGTCAACACAGACATTTTTTTTTCCTTTTCAGAGAATGGTTGATGTTTTAAATTTTGTTGGTGTGACTTTCAAGTAAGTAGAACGATCTACTTTCTTTTTTGTTGTGTTCTTGGGATGATCTTGTTAGACTTGTTTGAAAGACTTAACTTTTTATGCATGGAAGCATTGCTTTTTCTTTAATTAGAGGGTGAATGTCTAATGGGGGAGTAGTAGGAATTTGAGTTGCTGAGTAACATTCTTGACCGTCCGAAATAAATTATTTAATTAAGGAAAAATATTTTGAGAACTTGGATATCTCAAATATCTATCTAATAATCTATTTAATATAATAAAAATTTAATTTTATATTTTTTATTATTATATTATTACTTTTAATTGACTAGGAATTGTTTGAAAGAATTGGAAATGCATAATAATATTTTTGAGAGGAGCGTTTTTTTTATTTCTTGTAGGATAATTGTTTTAAATATATAATCATAATTAGCAAAAATTGTTAGTTACAATATTTTCAATATAGAATTAATTACGGTTAATTCATAAATATTACAGTATGTATAAATCTATATTACAAATCTATAATAGTGTCCACAATATCTACAATATATTACAAATCTATAAATTATCAGCAATATCTACACTATTGTCCTTAAAATTCGTGTAGGAAGATTTGCAAGATTCAATTTATCAAGAACGTCCTACAAATTATATATATATATATATATATATATATATATATATATATATAAAGTTAAGTACAAGTGAAATATAAAACGGTTGTAAATATATCTATCAAATATCTTGTTACAAACAAAATAATTGTTTATTTTAATATGTTTATCGTATTTACGAAATACCAAATTCTTAGTTATGTATAAAGTAGTTTGATTATCACAATAGAAATATGTAAATATGAAATGAGAAATAGTAAAATATGTAAAAATTATTCACCCACTTTAATTCATATGTGGTAATAATTATGAAACAATATTCCATTTTAGTCAAGAAACGAGATAGTATATGATTTTTAATATTCTAAGAAATACAAGAATTTTTAAGAAAATAATTTGTATGAGAGCTATGACCGAGAGGACGCTACAGTCTAATTAGCATCACACCATCTATAAAATTTTTTATCATTAGGATAATCCCTTGTCTAGAATTTTCTTTTAGATATCGAACAACTTCTCAGTATTTTATGCTTGAGTATTATGTAAATTATGAAATAACATGCATACAATAGGTAGAATCAAGTACAAATAAATCAACCCACCTACCAAACATTTATATTAATTAGGATTAGAAAAAAAAAATTCATTGTTGGCAAGATCAAGATAATGATTTTGTTCTATTGGTATATACACAAACTTTGCTTCAAATAGTCTAGTTTCATTAATTATGCCTAAGATATACTTTCTTTGACCTAGAAAGATGTCAATACGTGATCTAGTTACTTTTACCTCTAAAAAATATTTCAATTTTCTCAAGTTTTTCATTGGATAACATTTATTCAAGTAATTTTTGAACCGTTAGACAACTTGGTGGTTATTTCACCTATGATTTAGATCATCAACATAGACTAAAACATTAAGTTGTATTGAATCATTTTTCAAGTAAACAAGGAATAGTCAAAAAGAGATTACTTGAATTCGTATTATTCCAAGACACCAGTTAATTTTGTAAACCAATATTTAGGGACTTATTTTAAATAATATAAGGACTTTTGAAGACAACATACTTAGTTTGAAGTATGAAAGTGGAAGTTTAGGGACAACATCGTGTACAACTCTTATTAAATATCACCATGGAAGCAAGCATTCTGAAAGTCTATTTAATTAAGTTCCCAATTTTTTATTGCAATATATGTCAATACAATTTGAACGGTAATCATCTTTGTTAATAGAGCAAATATTTTTGTATAATCAACTTCTTCAACTTGATGTTTCAAGTATGGCTAATCAAAGTTTAAAATGTTTTATAATTGCATATCAATGTCTTCTTGTCTTTTGGTAAATGACACCTAATTTATGTTTCAATTGTCTTCAAGTGTTTGTATTTATTGTCTTATGGTTGAGCATCATCTATCATCTTTTGCTACCTCTGAATAACTTGTTTACTCTCTCTCCTTAGTTAGTAGCAAGGAACCTAAGTTGTTTTTCGAAAAGAAAATTATCATAACCACATAATTTGTTAGAAGATATGACTCACCTAAATTATGTTGTGGAGTAGAAGAATAATTAAATGAGTTTTTTTACTTTAAATGTATTAGTCATGTACTCCCAAAATCTCACAAAGAAACTTTAAGATGTTTTTCTTGTCCAAGATATTCTGACTCATTTTGGAGAAGGAGTTTATTATCTAAATTTTCTTCCATTTATGTCTCACTTGTAAGGTCACCTTTAAAATTTTTAAATTATCAATAACATCATTTTCAACAATGTCATTTTTAATATTAACATCAAAAGTCATTATAGTAAAAATAATCTTGTTGGTAGTAGATTGTGCAAAAGAAAATTCATTTTAAAAAAAAATCATCACTCTCTTACCATAAAATAGTTTAGTTTCCATATTATAAACTTTCATCCTTTCTTTCGATAAGAATAATCCACTAACAAAAATATCTCATTTTCTATATTAGTTATGAGCATAACATAAATAATCAAACATCCTCAAGTCATTAATGAAAGCAGTTGTCCATATAACATTTCATAAGGAATTTTTCCATCTAACAAAAGTATGGGTGTTCCATTTATTAGACATCCAACTATTAAGACATAGTCACCTCAAAAAGAGATAGAAAATTTTTCTTAAAATTTGAAGGCATGCACTACATTAAAGATGTGTCTATATTTTCTTTCAACTTAACAACTTTGTGGAGGTGTTCCAATACAATATATTTGAAAAATAATATTAAGTTCAAAAGATTTTATTGACATACATGTAAATTCATTTTCATTATCACTTTGAATTATCTTAATTTATTTTTTATACTATCTTTCTACCAAAACAATAAAATTTAACAAGATTCTAGAAATTTCATTTTTATCAAGTAAAAGATAAACTCAAACACTACGTGAATAATCAATCATTAATTATAATAATAAAAAAAAGATATACCTCAAGATGATGAAATTTGATAAAATCCTTATAAATCACAATGGATTAATTTAAAACTACTAATAGCTTTATTATTACTCAAAGAAAAATTATCTCTATTTTGTTTTGTCATTTGACATATATCATAAGTTTATTTGCAAGTTAATTATTTTTGTTATCAACATTTGAGACTAAATGTATAATCTTCAAAGAGAGATATCTCATCTGTCACCAAAGTTTATTGAAAAAAATCATTCATCAAATTTCATGTTAAAATCTTTTAAAATAATAAAGTCTATAATGATGAGATAATTAATGTTTCTCATGTCAATAAGTAATGTTTCCTTATTTATCATATGCTTTGGTCATATAAAGTCTCTTATGATTTTAATATCATTTTAAAAATTTATAAGATAATTAATTTAATCTTATAAAATTGGATTAATAAGACGAGTACAATCTCACTTATATATATATCTATAATGATGAAATCTCACATCAATTATATATAATAATATTATAATATATAAGTGAATCTAATCATCACTTTATTAAACTAATCTTATATAATTAAATTAGCTGTTTAATATAGATATTATTACCATTTAATTAACTTCTATCCCATTTAAAAAAAAATCATTTGCACATAAAATTATGCTTAGATAAGTGTGGATGATAGATTTTGTCATCACTCAGCACAGTTTTTTACTATTTCAAGTATCACTTTCAAAATCAAGTTTTTAACTTTTTCTTTTTCTTTTTCAAAATGATATTTCACCAAAAATTTGTTTTTTATTCCCACCAAAAGAAAAGAACAATTGACAAAGACCACCCTATTTTTAGTCACTTGTAAAAGACTAAGTCATTTTGGCCACCAACCATAATTTGAGAGATTAGGTAATGGCATTTAAAATTTGAAGTTGCGATATTGACATTAAAGGACCACCACAACATCTTATCATTTGGTAAAATGGCATTATTCCTTGTTGTACAATAACATTGAGATGTCCTCAGAAAATCAACCATTTTAGGTGTCCCATGACTTCACTTCTCTTGCCACTTCAGAGTAATTGATCCCTGTTAAGGAAGACATATTAATGCCTCCAAAGTGATAATTCACATCATTCTAATGTTTCTTAATCTCTGAACCCAAACTTCAAGGATACATTGAAAGCTAAAAAGAAAACCAGAACAAACAACAACCTTACCACAGACACTGTTGAGTGGAGCCAAATTATCTTATCTCTCTCTTGCTTAATTGTCGATAATATCTACAAAACCACTCACCTAACCTTCTAAAATTGATCCAAACATCCATTCTCAGCCTAGTTCAAACAATTATAATTGGCTAAAATGAACTTTGGCCTCTCATTTAGAGTTTTTGTTTTACTTTAATTTTCTGAAGTTTAAATTTTAACTTTGATGTTGACTTCAAATGTCTATTAAACTATGTATCATTTAATTGATTAAGTTAGTGTACAAACAAACAATGAATAATCAATCACCAGTCATTAGTATTATTAGTCTGTTCATTTGACTATATTGGTTAGCTTCTGATAGTTGGACACTTTGGGAGAGTTTTAATCGATAATCATGATTATCCATGAGAATGCATCTGAAGCTGTTTGCTTTCATCATTTGCATGCTATCAAATATTTCATTCGCACCATATGGTTGTACATTTTATTACACTCTTTTCCCCTTTCTTTTCTTATCACAATTCTCTCAATCAAAACAATACACCAAGATTTTTTTTTTCACTGTCACTTCTCATTCATTTCCTTTCAAATGGCAGAAGGCTTAGAAACTTCAAATTGAAATCTAGGAACAGCATCTTTTACAAACCTTTTTTTTTTCATTTTTCTTGAACTAAGTCAAGAGAATCCTTTCAGAACATATGGAATTGACTTTTACTTTTCTCTTTTGACCACTATTTTTTAGAGTAAAAGATCTGTCTCGACAACACAGCACGGTCATGGTGTTTCTTCATGGACGAATTTGAATTCTTATTTTCTTTCAAAAGTAGGGAGAAGGGGGAAGCATAGAGCTATACAAGACTAATTTATCTCTTTGCTATATATTACTGTAGATGTTTTACAGATTCAGATGCTCAAAGAACCCACATTTCTTTGCATATCATACACTTGATCAATACAAGGGATGGTTCTTCTGACATCTGAAAGACAATTTTGCTCTTGATCACGCGGTTTGTTAGTTGACCCCTTTGGGATCAATTTCATGCTTCATAGAATATGTAGTACTAGAAGAGAGGCCTGCCAACTTTCTGGCTTTGACCTTTTACCCACCGGAGCTTTACATGGTGGTTGCATGCTTGAAGTAAAATTAAGGCAAATTAAAATTGGATGGAAGCTTCTTCCTTCTATTGTTTGAACAAAACTTGCAAAGCATCACTAGGCTGTATTCCTTGCATGTCTCCAGGATCCTTCATCAGGCAACATCTCCATATCATCAAAATGTGGTATCATTGAGAAAAACAAAAGAAATTAATAGCAAACAAAACCCCATTAGCAAGATTTCCCCACGGAAATCACCACCCGCTGAAGCTGCACAGAATAAAGAAAAAGAGAAAAGTAAAAACAAAAGGGTTTAAGGTATCTGATACAGCAACTGATGCTTTTAAAGGTAATATAAACTACTACTGCTTTCAACTTCTTTAAAAGTAATTGACATGCGTGTAAGGCGATGATGTGTAAAAAAAATACCGAGTAATCATTCTACCAAAAAGATTAGTAGCTCCACAAAGTAGTAGAACAAAGACTTTTAAGAGAATGCTTAAATAAGTTGTCAGTATTATGTAAATCTTATCAGTTTCAACTGTAGCCAAGCATGAGAAACAAAGGTGAGTATATTTAAACAGGTACACTTACATATAGAGGATGGACCAAGTAACTGGGACACCAATTTTTTTGATGTTTCTTCACCCTGCCGAAGCTTGGATCCATGGGACACATCAGCTACATGTGACACATCAGAAGCTTCCTCAGTAGTGTGGCTGGCAGATTTTGAGGTAGGGGCAGCAGAAGGTGAATAGGATGGTTTAGGATAAGACTTTGGTGAAGAGATGGGATGATGTACGAAGCCACTAAATGGACAAGGATCAGGAGGATGCTCAGACACAATAGAAGGTGCAGGTGTAGATACTTCACAGTCAAAACAGGGAGGTTGTTCAACAGTTGCTGGTGATATTGGAGAGTACGGACCAGAAGGATGTGGTGAAGTTGATGGCTCAGAGTGATCAATTAACTGTGGGGATGGAACAGGAGCAGGAGAAGGAGAAGGTGAGGAAGCATGTAGTCTTTTCTTCAAGAAAGTAGATAGTCTGACTTCTTTAACTCTGCCAAAAACCGAGTTATCAAGGCCAAGATTTTTGTCAGCAGAGCCTGTTATTGTTTGAGCTAATTGTTTCAATCTTTGGGGCAAAAGGTTCCCAAAGCCTTGCATGACCGAAACCTGGACTACAATTGGAGGAGCTATTGTTGAGCCATTTTCATTTGTTATTTGCAGGCACACATTCTGCTCAAAAAGTCACATGGTGTTAGAAATCAGCAATGCGAACATGTCTAGAAGCTTATATTAGCAACTGTGAATGAACATAAATCCAACTTCTAATATTTTCCTGCAGCAAGTACGATTTAGGATAAGGTAGATTTAATGGATTGACTTTTTCTAAATCATCATTGCAATTTCAATACCTCTAGGTACTAAACGAGGCAAACTTTCTTCGGTTAATGATTTGGGCTATGCTTCTTTGATTAGGCAAAAAACGAGAAAGTACAACATTGGAAATCAATAAAATCTAAATTAGAAAACTGGCAATGCAAGTTGATTTTTCTGAATTAAATAAAAAATAAAAAATCCAACTACTAAAACTAGTAAAAATAAATTTTCATATATAACTAGGGCCATAGACATAAGTTTTCCCTTCCCAGTAAAACCTATATGGAATTTATTATCTTTGACCAAAAAAATTAAAAATAATAATAATGAACATTTCTTATGGAATAAATTTCTGCTGCCTTTGTTCTCTGTATTATAAAAATTAGAGATTTTGCTTTCTCCATCCTTCCATAAAGATTTCAGTAAATTGTGCACAGGCATTTCTGGACCCTCTGCTATGACTAATGTGTGCTTTTGGCCTAAACAATTTTTTGCCCAAATGTAGTTCACAAGTTTTTCTAAATGTTAAAGTTAAGACCTTCCATCAACTACTCTTTAAATAAAACCCTCAAAATCTTATTTTCTACTAAAATAATTGAGGGTTCAGGAAAATTTACTATGCAAATTTTGAATGGTTCATAAGTTAAATTCAATGAAAACTTTGTATGATGTAAGACTATGGTTTTGAAGAGAAGGAAAACAGTTTAATTAGTTCAATTCACATGAACTTTGAGAAAAAAATGAGAATTAGGGAGTTTAAAGAAGTGTAAATTGACAAAAGGATTTGATTGTAACAATTGAACAATTGGGAAATTAAATTCAAGTAAAAACCATTGAGAGACAAAATTACCCATATGCAATAATAGTAGGACCAAGCTTGCAAGTGAAAAAAGTGATAACAAGAATTTTTTCTCATTAAATTCATGTCAGGTCTAAGAGAAATCGGAAATAGATTACAGCTTTAGAGTTTTAAGCAGTGGCATTTACAAATCAAAATTGAAACCCTTAAAATAACATGTGAATCAGGTTAGGGGTCTGTACCTCGTCAGAGTTTAGATCCAATCCATGCTTCAAGTCTTTCATGAAGTAATCAAAACTCTCCACCACTTCATATATTGAATTGTTAAGAGAAAAATTGAACAGAACCTCAACCATCGACCAAATATAAGCAGACTGCAGTGGTATTACAGTTAATCCTCCAGGAAACTTCAAGATTTCAAATATTGATGCATTCCCAAATATTGATGCTGTCAAACTCAGGTTGGATTGTTTGAGAAACAGGTCAATCAACGTTGACCTCAGCACACTCAAGGAAACTGGATTTATTGAACCATTTATCGGATCAGAGAGAACACCAAACACCACATCAGTACAATTAGGGGTAATACTTTGATGCATGGACAGGATAGCCACCTGTTAAGATTAAATAGCTTATAAGCCCCTTTCTATGCCTAAACATAATCTTAGGAAAAAAACTAAAAATATAAGAACAGAAGCAAGGTAGAAACCTTTGTATTTGGCAGAGCTATTTCACCATATATATCATATTCTAATTTTTCAATATATGGAATAAGCTGTGAAACCGGTTTTTCCAGTCTGAAGGATGTCTGAACAGTAGCTGAAAACATTTTCAAGGAAAATAAATCATAAATAAAATTGGTGATGTCATAAAAGTTTTAACAGAGATACAGTTTACTATGCAGAAGATTGATCTTAGAAGAATAAAAGCAATACACAAACTTAACAGGGACAGTTGTGCAGATCACATATATTGCACAGAGCAAAGGATATGAACAATAAAAGGACTTTGGTTTCACCAGTACAATTGCACCCTAAAAATAGTTTACTCATGTTGGATGTAGTCACATAATGCTAGGCCATCAAAGCATTGTTCTCCGACTTGAGTGCATAGCTGACTACAACTTTCAAGATCAATATATATAACTATCCATAAACAATTATTCACCATTGTAACTACTAACAAGTCTTTATTGTATAAAAAGAATTTAAATACAAAACGTATCACGAATATTATTTCTAAAGGGAAGAAAAACAAACTGTTCATATCAACCAAGTATAATGCTCTAGTAAGGGTCTTGATAATGATTCCACCAACACTTATTAACTGTACTGATAATTTAGAGCTTCATTCAAATAATAAAATTACAATTCTACACAAAATTACACCAATGTTTAGTTCCATATAAACTAAATTTCGCAAATATTTTTCAAAATTTTTACATAAAGTGACTCGTAGCAATCAGCATTTTAAATTCTTGAGCCAGTACAAACTTTCACCACAATTCATGGGTTACGCATATCACATTAGCCGACTGCCAAAGTTAAATCCAAGACGGTTGTGAACACACAATCAAACAGACAAACCCAGATAAGTATGTCAGATGCCAACAAACCATTGCAACTCTCAAAAAATCAATGCTTTAATCAGACAGAATATCAATGATCGTTTGACAGCTATTCTTGCGGTTCCTCTTGGCATGTAGTGCATCAAATGATTTTTTGTTTACACAACTTTTCCACAAAATATATCAAAAAGATCCATAAATTTGTATTTCCAGAACATCAAACTAAACTGATCATAGACTCAAACTAACCACTGATATCTACCTGCTCAAGGGATTAGATATAATTCCTCTTTGAACAAATAAAGAAGAAACTCTCAGTTATTCAGTCAAAACACCACAAAATCTAATTTTGAGAAACAAAATCATAACTCAAACCCAATTTCTTCAAAACCCAAATTCGTGATAACCTCTCAGTCCACCCCCCCCCCCCCCCCCGATCAAAAAGATAAAATTTTCAATCACCAAAATACTAGTAATTTGACAGTCAAATAACCCAAAGGCAAAAATTAAAAATTTCCATATACCATAATTGTTGAGAAGGAAAGAGAAGGCGAGTGAGACTGACCACTTTGCTTAATTTCATCTTTTGCATCAAAACTATAAGTAACCGTGTGTCTAGGAAGAACCCAAAAGAGTGCAGAAACCAAAGCCGACAAACTGAGTAGGAGAAGGAACAGACACTTGAAACTGAATGGTCGAAGAAGGGTCGAACAGTGATGAGCCTCAGCCTCACTCCCACCACCGCTCTGCCCTTCTTCCTGTACATGCTGTTGCTCATTTTTCCCCATTTCCAGAGCATCTGGAATCACCACCACACCCTCTCTCTCTCTCTCTCTCTCTCTCTCTCTCTCTACACAACACCACTCAACAACAAGAATAAGAATAAGAGGTTAAAGCTGTGTTCATGAAATCGGTGGCCATCACACCCATCTCTCTCTACAAAAAACCATTAAACCCACTTTCCTCTCTTAACTGCAATCTACCTCTACCTATTCTTGTAAATGTAAACTCTCTTTTTCTCCTTTTTCTTTTTCAATTTTTTTTATTAGGGCTAACTTTTAGGCTACCGAACGTTGATGAGAAGCAAAGGTGAAAGAGAAAGATAAAGAGTGTCTGAGCATAAAGCCAAGCGAATATTATGTTTCCAGCATATTATTATCCTGATCATTATCACACTACGCAAAATTAAATAAAAGAAATAACTACCACCATTTTTTCCTTTTGACAAAAATTTTACCAACTGAAAACAACCATTTAAAATTCTTTTTTTACAAAAACCAATTGTGTTATTATATGAACAAAACAGAAATAATGCAAATAAGCATGCAAGACTCTTCATTAAAATGCTAGCTGTTAATGTTATTATCTTATTCCAAATTTCCAATACCCACTACCATTTGGTTATGATTTGCAACTTTGCCTTGGCATAGAAGCATTCAATAACATTTTTTTCTTCTTGAAAGATATATTAATAATTTGTGGTTTGATTAATCTTAGACGTGTGTGATTAATAATAAAATTTGAGCAGAGAAATAAGGTGCTTAAGTTAACTGGGGGTGCTTTTGTGTGGAAGAAGCTAGGAAAATGGCTAATGAAACAGAGGCACGTGGGGGCATTGTGAAGTGGAGAATCATGTTGTTGGTTTATACACCAATGAGACTAATTATATGTGCACGTTGTAATTGTCAGACCCAAACATTGCACACCAACAACACCTTCCACTTCCACACCATCATGCATATTTATTCATTGCACCATCAAAATTCAAGAAAACGCGTTATTTATATGTAAAAAAAAAAACTTTTTCTTTTACAAACATGGTCCATGTAATTTATCATTTAATATATAATTTAGTTTTGGTAGAACACTGGGTGTTTCACTGCCATAAGTTTCAATAATTTATTATAGATTAATTTTGTTAAAGTGCTTTGGTATGATTTCTTTTTATTTGGATGCCTCTAGTGATTGATTGGTGACTGATATTTTATTGTACTTGCACTTACTTAAAATATTAGAACGGAAAGTTAGGTAATCAATTACTAATTACTAAACATATGAATGTTGTTAAAGAGCATGGATTAATTTATATTGTTTAATGATTTCATATTTCATTAATAAATATTTTTAATTATAGTTGTAAATTATCTTATTTATTTTATCAAATCTTATAAAAATATAAATTTATGTATATATATATATATATATATATATATATATATATATAATGTAAATGTTTATATAATATGAAAGTTGAAGATTGTTTGATGTGTATAGTTTTAAAATTTGAAGAGGTTGAACTATGCGATGGTGCATTCTTCTACAATTTTACAGTTACCATGGGTTTTAGGTGAATTAACAAGATAACATACAAACTTAAAAAGTAATAAAAATATTTTGGTCACTAATCCAGAGATAAGAACAAACTCTCGTGATAATATAGAACCTTGCAATTAGAAACCAGAAAAATGACCAAAAAAGTGTGCCATAACTCACATTCCATAAGGATATGGTTCCTACGTTTTTTTTTTTAACTAAAGTAAGTAACGACCACTTCGTTATTTGCGAGAGTGAGAGAGAGAAATTTTGCACACACTTGTTTTGTTGTCCAATAATAACCTTTTTGTCTCCGAAGAATAATTAGATTTCTTTATATGTGATATTATATTTTCATGAACTAAGAGATCAAAATAATACTTTTTTCTTTTGAAGACAACATCACTTTTGATTTCAAATCTACTTTCTGTATAAAAAGTTTTATACTTACAACAAATTGAAAAATATAAGTATAACTTATAAATTGGTAATAAAAATCATCAAATTTAGTATATGTAATATTTGTTATTAGATGACCATGTGAAATCTCTTATGTTTATAAATTGTTTTCTTAATTTTGCGAATAAAACATGCAAGAACTAACATTAATTTATAATTGATTGGTTAATGTAAAACATGGGTCATAAATTATAACACACTGAATAAAAAAGAAATTCCAATTTCTAATCTTCTTGATGACCAAGTTTGACCCTAAACTAGTTGACACTTACTCTCAATATTTTTTTATTACTTTAAGATTTTATTTTATGTTCAAAATTAACCATTAAACACACACACACACACACACATATATATATATATATATATATATATATATATATATATATAACAATAAATATTTGTTTAGTGAAACTGTTGAATTTAATTAAGAACCGATTGCAGAAAAACCTCATTTTCAAAAAGAGATCCATTTATTCAAACTATAAATATCGAAATAATATTATTAAAATAATTTTATTTTTCAATTAATAGATTTTTTATCGACTGAAAATAAAAAGTTAATATAATTTATTTATATACAAATAAAAAATATTATTTTATTGAAAAAAAGGATTCCAGTTAGTTTATTTATTTAGAAAATAAAGACTACAGACAATTTAGAATAAATAAAATAGTTAGACAGAGAAAATAACGAAAATGAATTTTATCACGAAAGGGAGACAACAACCGATGGATATACCAACAATTCTAATGGATAAACCATGGAAAATAATAATAACATTTATTATTATTACTATTATTATTATTATAAAAAATTACATTCTTATTATAGTTATTTATTTTTTTAAGAATATTTTAAATATGTATAGAAAATTGTTTCAACAAAAAACGTTTGCAGAAAATTCCATATTTAATGTACGTTTTGTCTTGTTCTATGATATTAAGAGGATTATATTTGTTTTTTATCCCATAAACTAAATGTTTACAATCACAAAAAGAAAAATATTAAGTATCTACATGTTAGGATATTTATTTTATATTTTCTTAAAAATTTAGAGTAGGTAAAAAAAATTATGATTTATAATAAAGTTTCTTTTCCTACGACGAATCATTAGAAATTATAGATCAAATTATTATTATATTTTTTATTTTATGTTAAATTTATTTATGTTTTAATAAATAATTTTTTAGAAAATTAAGTATGAATTAAAATTTTATATTAAATAGAAATAGAAAATGAGTAATTTATAAATAAAAAATATTCATAATTTAATATTTTAAGATTTTTATTTTTAGTTCTCTTCGTAATACGATACAATATTTTTTTTTTTAAAGACGAAGAATAGTTTTTATTAATGTATGGAGAAAGAGAAAACATTGGAAGTTGGAAGCGTGTGTGTTTGTGTTATGAATAGAGGGTTAGTTTGGTGCAACAAGGTGAGGTTGAGTTTGAGAAAACAAAAAACAAGAAACATCCAACCAACCACCAAGAATTTGATAGATAATACGTAGCAACTTTCTTGGTGGTTGGATTGTTCACATATGCTTGTCTTCTCCTAACAACATACTACTAACTCCACCTCATTATCCACACATCACACTCTTATATATTTATCACATCTTCCAAAAACCCATTTCTAAATAATACTACCCAATTATTAGTTTCTAACAAGTTGATGTGTAATACACAAAACAAATAACTTTCTCGATCAACATTTCACAATATTTCTATGCATGAAATACTAAGTGTCTAGAAAATCTACACAAACTAGTTCAAACACATGTTTTTTTTTTTTACTTCAAATCAACCACCCAATCAATCATACATCCAACTTTTGAATACTAGAACTTGCAAGTCAATTTGGCCTTCTTCTTCAAGATTGTTCTCCAAGACTTCTAATTCGGCCAATATTTTTCTCAAAATCACTCTACACTTTAATGATTATTCGAAACCAAAAGGCATTTGGATTTTGGTTTATATGATTGAGAATTTGAAAAAGTAGAAAAGGGTTATGTTCATAGGATAAAAGTGTCATCTCACTTAATAAATGAATAGATATTTTCATTTTTTATTTTATTTTAACCAATTCTTAAACTTTATCTCATTTTTAATTTAATTATTTTCGTACATGTATACCTTTATTTTACTTTTTTTTTCAATTATTCTTTAATGTTTATCTTTTTATAATTAATTTTTCATGTCAATTTAAAGTTAAATTCCATAAATTAATATCAATAGTTCATTCACTAAGTAACGAGTCAATCATTCATTATTTTTTACTGTCTTGTTACAATTCATTTCTTCACGTATTAAATATATATATATATATATATATATATATATATATATATATATATATATATATAAAAGCACATTTAGATAAAATAAAACAATACAAAGTTTTTATTTTTTAATTATAAATTTTTTTACATTTAAATATTTGAAAAAATATTTATAAAAATAAAAATACCAAATGGTCAGGATTAAAAATAAATAAAAAATTATTGATATTTTTTTCATTTTTAGTTTAACCCAAAATTAATATAAGAGAATATTTACAAAAGGATAAACTTTAAGAATAAAATAAAATAAATTTTAAGGTACTTATTCGTAAAAAAATAATAAAAAGTTTAAGGGTGTATTCACTAAAAAAAGTTTTGAGATTCATTAGAATAGAACTACAATTTAAAATATCTATTTATGAAGAAGTAAAAGTTAAAAAGGTAAAATATTTTTGTTCATAATTTTTTTATAGATATTTAAATCAATCATGCCATTGAATTCTTTCAAAAGTTACACAAGGAATAGGCCATTTAAAGCAACATTTTTTATAGAAAAAACTTTGTACAAGTCACTTGTGTGCTTAGTCTATGAAGAAGCTTTTGAAATTAATCTAGGAACTTTTTTTATTGCACTTCTATATTTTCTCCATGCATCTTTATGTAGTAAGTAAAATAATAAAATAGTATTTTAATAATTGTTGTTTCAAATTTATTTTTATTTTTTTTGCGAAAGTCATGCACTTTCATAGATATTCAGATTTGGTTCAATTTTTTTTTATAATCATGTTCTAAAAAGTGATTTTTGGGATTGATTTTCTAGAAATGTATTCCGGATTAATGGGTTCGAATATACTTCCGAAATGTAATCTAGAAATGTATTCTAGATCCACTAATCCAGAATGTATTTTCAAAAAATCAATTCTAAAACCACTTTTCAGAACATGTTTTTAGAAAAAAAAATGGAATTATATTCCCAAATCTTGGAACATGTTTTCAATAAAAAAGTTTGTTGTGTGATAAAAAATTGATACAAATTAAAAATATTTAGAGATTTTTACCTGTTTCTTACAATTCATGGAATAATAGGAGAAGGAAGAATGCAAATGCTTTAGTAACGTTAAACAATCAGACATTCAAAGGTTTAAAAAGCATAAATGAGTACTTACAAAGATCAAAATAGGTTAAAGGGTAAAATATGAGTTTATTTAATTATAGAGATGCAGGAAGAAACTATAGAAATACACAAAGAAAGTGCCTTAATCTATGGCAAATAGCACGTGGGTTGAATGATTCGGGCCATTGAATTCTTTATTGGATTCCAAAAGAAGCCGATAATAATTTGGGATGTTTCCTTCTACACCTCCATAATTTCTTCTTGTATCTCATAATTAAAATAAATTCCATTTTACATTTATATTTATCTTTTTCCCAACTTGGATATTCTAAAAATGTATTTTGGAAATGCATTGTGTTTGAGAAATGCATTCTAGATTGACTATTCCAAAACTCATTTCCAAAATATCTAATCTAGAATATATTTCTAGAATACTCAATTCAAAAATGGGTTTCCATCCAATCCGGAATGCATTTCTAAAATACTCAATTCGAAAATAAGTTTAAGAATAACTAATTCAAAATATATTTTCAGATTGGATGCTCTAGAAATGGGTTATTAATTGTTTTAGAACTCACTTTCAAATCTAAAAGTGCATTTTGGATCGAGTGTCTGAATACTTAGGTACACTTTTTGTCCAGTTTTCTCGGACAAGTATTTTGTAATAGGTACAAAATGTTAACAATTTCTAATCTTATGGGTTGAAAAGTATCTTCAGTTGAAATGAAAAACCAACAAAACAAAGATGGAGGAGTTATGAAGATGCAAAGGAGATATGGAGGTGTAGAAGAGCATAAGAGTGAAGAAGCAATCTAGGATTTCAAACAAAAATTAGTAAAAAGATATTTTGATCATTTTACATGGGATTATAGGGTGCAGCAAGAAATTATAGAGGTACAGAGCCAAAAAGCGAATAATTTTAATTTAGCTCATCAGTTTCGGTGGATTAGATTCCTAGAGATGTCAATCATTCATTTGGGTTGGGCCTCTTCAGTTCCACATGTGTATTTAGTTCACTCATTTTTATGAAGTTTTGTTAATTCAAAGTTTAATGAACTGAATTATGAATGTTGGCTTCATGGTGAAATATATATTTTGTTCAGGTAAAGTGCAGATTTTACACACTGAAGTTGAAATCATTTTCATATTTTCAGCATAAAATTTGTTCAGTAACACATAATTCTAAATTTTTGTTCACACATGTTCAATTCACAACCAATCATAATAGTTGCCAGTGTGCATTAGCCTAACCCATCATTCAATGGCTCTTTCTAATCCCACTGCTACTCTGTCCTTCAAATGCATAATTGATTCCCACCCTTCAAAGCCAAATCCTCTATTTTCATCATCCTCACCACCAAAATTGAACACCACCCACCTCATATTACAAGTAGCTGATTCTGGGAAGTGGAGGAACATGGTTTCATTTTTCCCAGGTTTTCTATCTAAAGGTAGAGATGTTGAGAGCCTCAAGCTGGAGCTCTATGAAAGAATTGCACCCCTTGACAGAGGTGCTGAGGCTACTCCTGAGGACCAACAACGTGTGGAACAGGTCCAAGTGGCTATGTTTTCGCTGTCTTTTTTGGTTTCCTTGTTTGTGAATTGCGATTATAAGTGGGTCTTAATTATCCAGATTGCTCGTAAACTTGAGGCTGAGGCTGTGAATATTGTCAAGGAGCCTCTCAGGTCTGATTTGCTCAATGGGAAATGGGAGCTTTTGTATACGACGTCTCAATCAATTCTGCAAACACAGGTTTGTCTGTAGGGGTTTCGAATTCAGTTTTCTTTCACACTTTTATACTTCCATGCTCCCAAATTGAATTAAGAACACTTTCTTATTACTATTATTTTTGTTGGACTGGAACTTGTGAATTTGGAAAACACTCCTCCTGATCTCAACTCTAAAGGGGTCCATTAGTCTATTTTGAAATTTTGATGACTTATTAACTTATGAGGAATTCGGATCAAGATCAGTGAAGATTTATGAACAAGTCAATTTTGCAACACTCATATTAGTCATTCATTGTTCCTTGGACTTATTTGATCACACTTCAAACAAGAATTACACACAGGACCCTTATTCCTTTTCTCAATTTTGTTCTTTTTATCGTTAGTGAAGTGAAAATTAATTGTAGTATAACTATCCCAGAGACCGAAATTCTTGCGACCAAATGGAAAGATATATCAGGCCATCAACGTGGATAGCTTGAGAGCTCAAAATATTGAAACTTGGCCGTTCTACAACCAGGTACTACAGTTCTAAGCACTATTTTAAGTATCTGTTTATATGGTTTTGAAAACACAGACAATGCTGATTCTCTGTTGTACTTCAGCTTTTATTCATGTAACCAGGTTCATGAAGTATATCTACTAGTCATGCTAGTTGAAGAGAAAATTATTATGGGACAGGACTTTTAACATTGAAAAAGTAAGCTCAGTTCAGTGGTTTCTTGTGAAATTTGTGTAAATCTATGTAGTTGAAATGGGAACCAAAATTTGGCAATGACATGAGTTGTTCTAATATGATTCTGTTTTAGATGAACATGAGCATGACAATTCTAGAGAAATCGTCTTGGGAATGGTGTTTGAGATACATGGATTATACTTGATCTGTACACACAGATGCATTGTTAGCACTCGAGCACTATGTTACAAATGGCAGTTTCAGTTTCACTTTGTCCTTAGATACCTCAGGCCAGCCTGTGGATCTAAATACTGTTTTTTCAGTTCGGCACTTGGCCTTAAATTTAAGTGGGGATTTTCAAGTTATATAAAATGGCTGGCTCCATTCAGTTCGGAGCTCATGCTTTTTATTTGAATTTTCTTTTAAGTATGACAGTGTGTAGTATCATTAGAAACCATTTACAAAGCCTTTGATAAACAAACCCTTGGTGCTTACAGTTCAAGTCATAAAAGCTAAGCAATTGGTTGCATCTTACCAGTAACTTTGTCTGCTTAAAGCCAATAAATTTTTACATTGCTTTGGAATCTCATGTTGCCACCCGCAGGCCACTGCCAATTTAGTGCCTCTTAACTCAAGAAGAGTGGCTGTCAAGTTTGACTTCTTCAAGATAGCTAATCTGGTAGGTGATGTACTGCTTGAAATTACATTTCATTCTTGGACTATTTGCCGTTATTAATAAAATTTGAGGAATAATAATTGTTGAAAACTCCGTAGTACATAGTCAGCTCCAATTTCTTAATCATGGTGAACTTCACTTAAGTTTAAAATGCGAGAGTCTCATACAAAGGCTTAGATGAAGCCTTGAATTCCTTGTTCTACATGAAAATATGTATTGTGTTATTATTATGTTATTCTTCCTCCTGTTCTGCAATTCACCGAGTTTTTTTTACTGAGAACTGAGTCTATCATGCTATGTACAGATACCTATTAAATCACCTGGGAGTGGTCGTGGTGAGTTGGAAATTACTTATTTGGATGAAGATTTACGGTAAGTCAGTGACTATAGTGTCGAATCTGTTGCTCCTGACTCACATTCTTTCATTTCTTTGTGGAATTCAATATTGATTGTGCTTTTAAATTAATGGGATAAGATCAAATACTTGGTTTACTAATCACAATATCTAAACATGCATAACGTCAAAATAGTAATGGTTCATGCATATGCAAGGCAGGGGTTAATTCCATGGCTGATGTTAAGTCTGAATTTCTTTCTTATGCCTGATCCTCACAGAATATCAAGAGGCAATCGAGGTAATTTGTTCATCTTGAAAATGGTGGATCCATCCTATAGAGTCCCTCTTTGAGGTGGATTCTCCAAGGATTGGTAGTGGTGGCTTCAATTTCAGTTTTTGGCATGAATCAATGCTTCCACTGAACTAAAATTCAAGTCAATTACCGGTTTTTCTCCCTAGAATTTCCACCTGCTTGTGCTTTCTTTCTACTGTATCATGTAAACTTTTTCAGTTAAAATTTTAAAACATTTACATGAATTAATCAACACAACTTATGTAATCAACCAAACTAAATTTTAGAACAATGTAAAAACAGAAGTTACTCTCTCTCGTTCTTCTCATAAAATAAAATTATCAGTTTTCTTTTTTTGAAATATTAAATTATCATTAATTTTATCCAAATGTAATTCAGAAAAAAAAATTGTTTAAAATTGTTCCATTGTAGAAGTCTCCACATTTTTGAAAAAATTTATAAATAAAATCCTACGAAATATAATCAATCGTGATATTTTATAATGAAATCCGAAGTAATCAAGAGACATATTTAATATGATATTACCTAATTAAAAATATAAGATATCTCTAATTAAGTTTGTGTGAATTTCTTGATTCCATTTCAAACTGAAAGTTGACAATTTGTCGCGATGATCACCAAGATTCAGTTTGGCAATTCAATTGTTTGGATTAAAAATTGAAGTGATAGAATAAGCGTCTATCACTTGTATCAGGTTGGTAAATACTTTAGATAATAATTAAGTTATAATTTTAATCTTTCCATTGTGGAAGAAAGAACCTTTTATTTATATATTTTAAACTATATAATCAAAATTCATTCCGATTCATATTTTTATAAACAAAAGAAGGGTAAAATGTCCGTTACATTTGTAAATTTTCAAATATATTAAATATTTATTTATTTATTTATTTTGATTTAAAAATATTTTTGAAGTTCTTACCTTATATTTGGATGAAAATTTTTTAACATACACTTTATAATGTTTCAAGTGATAAAATTAATTATTTAGGTAAAAAAATTTGAAAGAAATTAAAATTCTAAGAATTACTTAATATTATAAAATTTTAAATTTCACCCAAGAAAATAATGATTTGAAATTATTTGAACTTTCCTTTTACTTGTGTACCTTATTTTCATATTTTCTCATTCACTTAGTTTCAATTATAATATTTTTGGTCAATTTTAATTTGGATTAACTTTATCTAACTTCACCATTTTTTAATCTCATTAATGATCTAAATAATATTGAATCGATATGATATGATTTGATTTAACTCTATCCAACTCATTTTTATTAGACTGGACACATTTTGATCATATTCAATCATCTTAACCTAACCTTTCTTGATTTGCTCTATTTTATCTTACCCTGACATAAGTTGTTTCTAGTTTCTACTTGGTATGATCTAACTCAACATCTCCATCTTTATCTCTCCTAATTTGACTTGGTCCAATCTAGCTCATCATCCAACTTAAACAAAAATGTGAATTAAATCTAATTAATAGATCTTTTAATAATATTTTTTGTATTTCATAATAATTAAAATATTCTATCTAAGAAATTAAAATTCAAGAAATTTGAACTATCTATTCCAAATAAATAATTTTAAAATTTTAATAATTTAAAATGAAAACAATTCAAATTTAATGATTTTGTAAAATAAAAAAAATACCCTGTACAAGAGTATGTAGGGTGAGGAGAAGACCTCATTTTTAGTGATAGTTGGGTTTGGTAGCCCAGTGGAATTTTCCTCTGAAAGCAACACGACTCTTTCTTCCTGCACCCTCATAATTTTTCTCTGCACCCCATAATTAAATTAAATTTCATTTTGCCCTTACACTTATCTTCATCTTCCATTAGTGTTTATTTCTGGTTTTGTTCAATGATTGTTTTATAAGCCCTATTACAACATTTTCATTATTTCCTCTCTTATTATTCCAAAAATTACAAGAAATAGGTAAGAATGTCCAACTTTGTTATTTTGTATCAAATTTTTACATGTACAGTGTTCATGTAACAATTTTTTTGGCTAGAAACACGTCTTAGGGAGTGAGAAAATTGGAGATTTTTTTCAAAAAGTATGTTTTGGAATTCTAGAAGTGTATTCCACCAATCCAGGATGTATTTCCGGAATTAATTTCTCAAAAATACATTCTGGATCTATCTTTTCGTAATTGATTTCCAGAAATGCATCTCACCCTCCATAAAAGTATGATGGAAATAATGCAATGTTGAATTTATAGTTTTTGAAGTTCTTGTTTACATATGCAATGGAGGAAGATTTATTAAATAATAATATGTTAGATGAAGTTGACATATTAATGGGGTTAAATAATATAGATAATCACATTCCTGATAATTTGATTTATTGTACTGATGTATTCATAACAGATGAGGTAAAATTTTAGTTATATATTAATGATATAACTTATAAATTGCATATATATTAATTTTATATTCATTGATATAAATATTTGCTACACGAGATGATTTGTTGAAATGGGTTTGAGAGGTTGCATTTAGGTTTGGATTTGTGGATGTTATATTAGGTCGGATACAACAAATGATCACTAAAGAAGGAAAACATATGTATTGTTAGGTTATGAAAGAGGTGGTAAATATAGGAAGGAAGACATATGGATTCTGAAGTTAGTTTGTGGAAGTCATAATCATTACTTAGCTGATACGTTAGTAGGTCATCCATATCCTGGTAGATTAACAAGTAATAATAAGTTCATACTAGTTGATATGACAAAGAGTTTAGTAAGCCTAGAAATATTATACTTGCCTGAAGGAAAACAATGAAAAGAATGTTACAAATATAAAACAAGTGTATAATGCAAGATACACATATCATAGAAGTATAAGAGATCACAGAACTAAAATGTAACAACTAATGAAGTTATTGGAGCAAAACCAGAATATTCACTAGCATTTGTTTGATAAGTCTACAAATAATGTAACAAATATTTTTTGAACATAACTTGATTCTGTCAAATTATTGAGTGCATTTAATTTAGTATTGATGATGGATAGGAGTGTCAAAATAGGTTTAGCCCGATAAATCAGCTCGAAAGGCTCAAAAAATAGAATAAGCTAGGCCAAAAAAATTTATGGCCTAAATAGAACCAGATAAATTTTTGTCTAACCTATTTAGGTGAGACTTAAATGAACTTAGGTCAACCTAACCCATAGACTTATAGACTGACCAATTTATTAAAATACTAAGTATTTTACCAATAAAATAAAATTAATATTATTTTATTATACAATATATGTATAATAAATTAATTTGATAATATTTTTTGTTATATATATATATATATATATAATTTAAAAAGAATAATAAACATAATATTCATTTGTTTTAGTCATCTCCTTCTTTTCTATTATTGTCGTCACATTTGTTTTTAAAAACTAATAATTTAAGACGACATATTCTTAAATATAGTGTATTTTCAAAATATCATGATGCAGGAGTTATGTTGGATAATAAGGGTAGCTGGTTGAAGTAATGAAAATTAAAATCTACTCGAGATATACTTACTAGATGCATTATTAAGCATAATCTTCAATTTACCTATGTTGGGTATGAGAGAGTTTGAAAGGTAAATAAAGTTTTGAATCCTGATTTTAAACACTTCAATTACATAGGTTTGTAATGTATATTTAACTAAAAAGAAAAAGTTAAAAGATTTGTTATCTAATATTTCTTATAGGATATGATATTGTTAAGGTTCCAACATAAAACCAATTGGCAATATGTGGATTAGCCTAACATGTATTTAAACCATACCAAATGACATGAGGTAGGCGATGTGAGACTTTCAACACACCCCCTCCAACGAAGCCTGCCGGACCAGGCAAAGGGTACTTTTGACCCAACTAAAGGGCAACTTTTGGCCCATGACAATAACCGGAAAGATGTTAGGCTTTGGCTCTGATACCATGTTAAGGTTCCAACATAAAACCAATTGGCAATATGTGGATTAGCCTAACATGTATTTAAACCATACCAAATGACATGAGGTAGGCGATGTGGGACTTTCAACAGATATGTTATCTAATATTTTTGGTAGGATATGTTTAATTGAATGAACAACTATAACTCCTCAAGGCTACATTATTGTAACAACTCATTTTTATGATTTTATACATTTGATTTTATTTTACTTGAATAGATTATGAGTTAATTTTAAATAAACAAATGGATGACATAATTTTTCCAAACAAAATTAAAAAAAAATTATATAAATAAAGAAAATTATTTTTAATTAGGCAAAAAATGGTATGTTAGCCCGTTGGCCTAACATAGGCCAGACAACATTTTTTGGCTCGTTTTAAAATATAAGTCAAGTTAGACCATTAGATAATTTTTACTCGGCCCGTTGGGCCAGACCAAGCCACGTTGGATCGTCCATTTTGACAGCCCTAATGATGGATAACACTTACAAAATTAACATGTATAGGTTGCCTTTACTTGTTATTGTTGGTGTAACATCCACTGAATTGACATTCTCTACTGCATTTCTATTATTGGGTGCTGAACGTGAAAGGAATTTTGTTTGGGCTCTTAAAAGACTTAGAGGCTTGTTTTTAAGAGTTGATTTTCTCCCTTAGATATTGGTTTACGATAGGGATTTGGTGTTAATGAATGCAATTACAATTGTGTTTCCTTAGACAACCAATCTTTTATGTCATTTTCATATAGTAAAAAAATGTTAAAGCAAAATGAAAAATATTAGTGCATCAAGCAGAAGTGTGGGAACAAGTGAAGAATACTTGGGGAAGTGTTATGGATTGTAATGAAGTTGATGAATTTGAATATCGTGATACAATCCTTGAAGTTGTTTGTTTATCGTGACCTATGTTTAAGCAATATGTCAAAGACATATGGTGAATTCCACATAAGGAAAAGTTTGTTAAGGCATGGACTGATAAAGTGATGCACTTAGGAAACACCACAAGTAATAGGTATGAAAATACACTATAGTTGTTTTATTCATTGTATATTTAATACATTTTACTAATTATAATTTCACATGTAGGGTTGAAGTTGCACATTAAACTCTCAGAAGAATGCCACAAAGTAATGTAGGAGGCTTGTGTTACTGATGGGATTGAATGAATGATATTATAACATTACAACATAATGATATTAAAGCTTTAATTCATAAGAGTCTTCAAGTGGTGGGTCATATGTTTAATACAACCATGTATAAAAATTTGCAAGGTTTTGTATCAAAGTATGCATTAAGTCATATTGCATAAAAATATGATCGAGTCAGGTATGTTGGGATGAATAATAAATGTTATGGGTGTATAATTAGATTTACCCATGGCCTTCTTTATGCTTGTGAATTAGTTTCATGTGATGTTGGCAGCATACCATTAGCCTTAGTGCATGTGATATGGACTCAATTATAATTTTTTGCTATGTCATCGGAACAATTAGTGACACAGTTGTTTGTTCAACAGGAATTTGATGCTATCTTTAAGAGATTCCAAGAAGTAGACATTGCAAGTAAAATTAATATAAAAAGTAAGCTCCTGAAATTGCATACCAAAATTTGACATCATTGTGTGCCCCTGTGGAGAAGGTGAAAACAAAAGGTCGTAGTACTAAACTTGCTAGATCTACTAAGTGTGACCAATCTTATTAGGAGCATGTTGATGCATTTCATTCTAAACATGATAGTTCGTCTACTTTGAAGTCAAGTAAGGGACATATCAAAAAGTATGAGTTGGCCACCAAATCAATACCTATGTTAGGCCAATTTCCTACTGAAATTCATCAATACATAGTTGATGTGAAGATCGATGGACATTGTGGTTATCATGTTGTTGCTGCATTATTGGGAATGCGTGAAGATTCATGTCCAATTATTAAGATGAACTTGCTTAAGGAATTTGCTGAGTGGCGTCACGAATATGCACATTTATTTGGAGGTGAAGAACGTTTTGAGTATCATAAAAAATCACTCCTTGTTGAAGAGATGACTCAGGTAAGGCCACAACTAAATTCCATAACTTATAAAAATTCATCATCATATGTTTATCACTAAGACAATGCATTACTATATTTATTTATTCAGGAAAATGTTGACAAGTGGATGAATATTCCTAATATGAGTTATATGATTGCAAGTCTTTATAATGTCATTGTCATATGTTTATCACTGAAATAATGTATTACTATATTGGTCGGATGCAAATATGTTCGTCATTAATTGACATTAGACAACATTATATTAACCTTGTTGACAATTAGCATGTATATACCTGTTGTCTTATAATATATCTACCTGTTGTCAATAATATTATAGCATTTCAAATACAATAATATTATAGTCTGTCAAATACAATAATATTATAGTCTGTCAAATACAAAGTTAATATAGTATGCCAACACACAGTAAAATTATAGTTTGCTAGAGGAATAGTACAATAATCATCAACTATGTTGATGGATGAGGCGCCTCCGTGAGATCAACAACTAAATGATTAAGAAAATGCAACCATCGATTATCCAACACTGCTATTGTAGGTGGAGCATCACTTAGGAAAAATGGATGACGTGAAATTTTTTTAACATAACCATATTGTCAAAGGACACGTTTTGGCAAATATAGATGAAAAAGAGAGCTCAATCTAAGGTACCCCGAGAACATACTAATAAACTCGAATGGTTGAGCTTCCCTATGATCCCCATATGGCATCCATGTCACCACTGTATTTAATGACAAATGGTCTAGTTGAAAGTGGATGGTGGAAATAATAGATAATCTGCCGACAACAAACTTCATACAATGTGGGGATTCCTCATCATAATCCTCCACCATATCTATAAAACCTAATCCAGGAAAATGCTCATATATCCAAGCCTGTTTAAATAAAAAAATCAATAAAAAATCACTCCATGTTAAGCTAACATAGTAAAGGAATCCAATAATATCACTATACCTGTAATAAAGTCGAATATCCAACTAACTATTTTGTGTTGACATAAGACATATCATGGAGATGCTCATACATATGAGTGATTGCAGTTGCTCCCCAAGAATATTCATCACAACTGGTCAGATCTCAAAATAAACCAAAATATGATACACTAATGAAGGTTGCACTTTTGTCAACAAATATAGTGCAATCCACTATATGCATCAAATAAGCTCTAGCTGCAATTCTTCATCTTCTGTGTGTACGAATATCATCGTACACTTCTTGCAGTCAACTAAAACGAATATGTCCACCTCAATAATATCTCATCTCTGTAGAAGTCATCTCAAAATCAACTCCTAAGAGCTATATCAGCACATCAACCATTTCACGTGCTTCCAAGTGATTATTACTACAGAATTGGCGAATAATTGACAAGTGCAATAATGAAGACACATCATCTAGTGTGATGGTCATCTCACCTGTGTGTAGATGGAAGCTACTAGTCTTACTAAGTCATCTCTTAACAAATGTAGATAATAGTCACTTATCTATCGTCTCATTACTAGTACCCACAAGTGCTTCCAACCTTGATAACTTAATAACGACCACAATCTGCGGGTATGTAGCCCCCAACTTATTTATTTTTTTTCTATGGGAAACACATTTTAACTCCCCACAATCCTACAAGATACACTAATGTATGTTTAAATTTAATAACATTAATCTTTATATACACTAACTTATATGGAAGACACTTACCACCCCCTCCCATAGACTATGGGCAACATGATTTTCATATCTGATTAATAAGGAAGGATCTACAGGCTCTCCTGAAAAAGATTGATCATGTGTTGGAGGATTTTAATATCGTTCATCTACTGGAGGATTAATAACACTTGATTCCCTACGAACCCTACGTCTTATAGAGATAGTTGGGCAAACACGAATTGTGCGTTGATAATCACATCCCCTAATCCTAATAATAATGTAAAATTACATTGCACAAAAAGATATCATGAAAATAACAAGAAGACATTTTCGAAATATATTTTGGATTGGATATTCTGAAATTCAACCTGATTTTCACGAAACTGTTTCAATTTGTTAAGGTTCCAACATAAAACCAATTGGCAATATGTGGAGTAGCCTAACATGTATTTAAACCATACCAAATGATATGAGGTAGGCGATGTGGGACTTTCAACACACCCCCTCCAACGAAGCCTGCCGGACCAGGCAAAGGGTACTTTTGACCCAACTAAAGGGCAACTTTTGGCCCATGACAATAACCGGAAAGATGTTAGGCTTTGGCTCTGATACCATGTTAAGGTTCCAACATAAAACCAATTGGCAATATGTGGAGTAGCCTAACATGTATTTAAATCATACCAAATGACATGAGGTAGGCGATGTGGGACTTTCAACACAAGGGAAATTAATTCCAAACCATATTTTCTCTATATTCAACACAATTGAGTAATGTAAGTCAATTTGTGCAATTTGATAATAAGAACATATAATTCATACATAATATTAATAATTACTTGCTTTTAATTATTAGAAAAGGTATTTAATGAAGGTGATAACACACAAAAATATAGTCATGGAGTCATCGAGGAATGGATGTGATAAAAAAAATCAAATAGTTAAGGAATGAAAATAGAAAAAAAAATTAAAATAAAAAATAAAATTATGAAAAAAATATTTTAAATATTCAATTAGGATACGAACGTGAAAAAGAAATTATGAGATGCAAAAAGAACCAATAAACTCGGGAAAGAATAGGAAGGCAAAGTAGGCCTGGAGTCCAATTGATAAAATGTGTGAGGCAGAGGCATCCACATGGTGGTGGAAGTAAAAATAATAATAATAATAATAATAATTATTATTATTATTATTATTATTATTATTATTATTATTATTATTATTATTGTGAGAAAGAGAAAAACGTTAAACATGCTTCGACTGTCTCACCGACCATAACAAACTGAGTAACGAACCATACAAACACACAACACAAGCAAGAGGAAGAGTGTGTGTTGCAACTCAGCGTGGTCAGGGATGGGTCCCAGCATCTGTTCCTCCCACGCTATCCGTCTTCCCTATGCAAATCTCAACCCTAATTTCCCTCTTCTCCGTCGACGTACCCAATTCATCACATTCGCATCCAATTCCTCTCCATCTCAACCTCAGGGGGATGTTCAAAACGACGCCACGGCCAAGAAATCGTTTGCCGTGACCACGGGCGAACTCTTCATGGGGCTGGCGTCGCGGCTCATCAAGAGCCGCAACAAGGGAAGCAGCCTCATCGGCGATTCGGGTTCGGTTGCCATGTTCGTGAATTCTTCGGGGAAAGTGTACGCGGAGGAGAGAATCGGGGCGGTGGTGGAGGACGAGATTGACCCGGACGTGGTTTGGGAGCAAAGAGTGAAAGACGTTGAGGCGGAGCGGAATAGGTTCAGGCGCGTGGTCACCACCCCCGGCTTTAGCTTCTCTGCTGCTGGTCTTCTCTTCCCTTACCATCTCGGTGTTGCTCAATTTCTCATTCAAAATGGTTACATTAAGGTTACTCATGGTGTTTATATATATTACATTATGTTATATTGGATTGATATAGTATTATTGAGTGTATAATGAGAGAGTTTTGTGATGCAAGTGCAGGAAACGACGCCGTTAGCTGGTTCCTCTGCTGGAGCAATAGTGTGTGCTGTGATTGCTTCTGGAGCTAGTATGGAAGATGCCTTGACTGCCACTAAAATATTGGCTGAAGATTGTCGGAATCGAGGGACTGCGTTTCGCTTGGGGGTATCTATGGCTCTATTCTCAAACTACTTTGTATACTTGCTCACTGTTACTGATGATTAAATATAAGGAATTTAGCGGGCTAGAATTTCTTCTGCTGTATCTGGACTATATGACTCTTCTACTATGTTTTCTTTTCGTTTATTTTCTTTCTCGCTTGCACTTGTAGCATCACAATTTTAGATGTTTCATCTTCACGAGCTAATTTGGAAATCCAAAACTCCCTCCAAAACACAAGTCTTTTTGTCTGGACGGCAGTACTTAATAGGAATTGTTTGAATGATTTGTTGCAAGTCTGTAAGCCTTACATTGATTTTGCTCTTGATATATGATTATGTGCTTCTCTAGTCTTCAAACAACCGAACAAAGTGTTCTTGTGCTGTAAGGCGGCCTCCTTTATATGAAATAGTTTGTTGAGATCCTTGGGGAGCAGTAGGTATGCCCATTCACTTCACTTGAGAACAATTTCTGCTATCAAGGTTTGAAGGTTTGCCATAAAGAAAAACACATGTGACAATGTACAATCTGTGCACGTCTTTGGTGCACTTGGTTGGAGATTTAAGGGTATTTTGTTTTACATGAAATCATTATTGAATAGCATTGTGTGTGACTGTTTATGGCCTCTCTAATGTGTTCAAGGTCTAATAACTGTTTAAGAGGATTGCCTTTATCATTTTTTGAAACAAGATTGAACAACTTTGATGCACTTTTTACCACCTGCTTTCTTTTTTATGCTTAGGGGAATTTTATCGCCTATTTTACTTAGTACCTTCCCTGCTCTACTTCTAATAATATTTATATTTGCATAAAATTAATATAAATTCTCTTAGACACATAAGTAGTCCTGAATGCAGATCATGTTTATCGGATAATGTTTCCATTATAGGCTGCAAACACAGAAACCTTGGTACTCATGCCTTTTAATGTAAGACAGTGCTGTCTATAACTACAGGTGTGTTGGATAAAAGCTTGTTAATCAGTTGTTGGCTTGGTCTGTTATATAGACATATGTAGTCTCATTTTGGATGAAGTGTGAATTGTTGTTGTTACACTGGACTGTAGTAAGAATTAGAACTGTCATGAATCAACTTTGCAAAAGTTTGAGTTGTTCCACCGAAGATATGAGATGGTTTTATATTACATTTCTAACACAACCCCCTTGCAAGAGTCCTTTGGGGCTTGGGCTAGAAGCATGGACAATGCACAAGTTTTCTGATACCATGTCATGAACCAACTATGCCAAATGCTTAAGCAACTAGATAAATACAACATGAATGATTTTATATTACATCTCCAACAAGAACCATGGAGACAAATAAGTGATAGATGAAATGAGACTGTTTCGAGTTTGGAGTCCAAAGAAAACTTGATAGCCAGGATTTGACTAGTACTAGGTTACGTAATCAATGTAATGTAACCCCAATTTCTTTTGCATTTATAGCTATGCCACTTTCTTTAGATATTGTTGAAAGTCTCACATCACCTACCTCATGTCATTTGGTATGGTTTAAATACATGTTAGGCTACTCCACATATTGCCAATTGGTTTTATGTTGGAACCTTAACATGGTATCAGAGCCAAAGCCTAACATCTTTCCGGTTATTGTCATGGGCCAAAAGTTGCCCTTTAGTTGGGTTAAAAGTACCATTTGCTTGGTCCGGCAGGCTTCGTTGGAGAGGGGTGTGTTGAAAGTCCCACATCGCCTACCTCATGTCATTTGGTATGGTTTAAATACATGTTAGGCTACTCCACATATTGCCAATTGGTTTTATGTTGGAACCTTAACAGATACGATTGGAACTTTTGATTTATGAAATATCTGTTAGAAAATGGTAAAAGAAAAGGCCAGTTTGGCATTTTTACCAGATATATTTGTTTTGGGATATAGCTATTAATGAAACTTTTTAGTTAATTGAAATGTGAGTTTCTGAAATTGAAATAAGAGCCTGCATGATGTGCTGTGTGACCTGTCAAAGATGTAATGAAAATAATTTTCTCGGTTAAGGTTCAAATCTCACCATTTTGATTCAATTTTTCTCTGCACAGGCTGTTCTACGTGATATTCTTGACAAATTTCTGCCGGATGATGTTCATATAAGATCTAATGGGAGAGTCCGAGGTAATTCTGGATGTTAAACACTTTTGTGATTTTAGTTATGGAGCTGCCTTGTGCAAAGAACAAAACTGTAAATCCTTTTGTTATTTGTTTAGGACTAGTGGAACTAACACCTGCTAAACTAGAAAAGATATACTGTACTGTCCACAATAATTAGACTCATCAATTAGATTTTTAAACTATATTTATAACCTCAGTTTATTATGTTATTGGAAAAAAAAAGGATTTTCTTTTTTATCTTTTGAACTTTTGGGCCAAAAAATGACCCTTAAAGTTCTCTTAGAAGTGAAGAATTTTTCAAGTCTTGCGGTGCCTTATGATGTACCTTCTGTTGCAGTTGCTGTGACACAGCTTCTTTGGAGACCCAGGGGTTTGTTGGTAGATCAGTTTGCTTCCAAGGAAGATCTCATCAGTGCAGTTTTTACCTCTTCCTTTATCCCAGGGTGATTTGTTAGTACTATATTTCCTTAGTTGCATGTGATTTTTGTACTTGTTATAGATTATTAAATATATTTGAACATACTTATTCTCACTCCAGATATCTTGCTCCAAGGCCAGCAACAATGTTTCGGAATCGATTATGCATTGATGGGGGTTTGACTTTGTTTATGCCACCAACATCTGCTGCACAAACGGTATTTTTGCTATTTACTAATTGGACTAATGATTCTGTTGATTGATTATTTGTTGAAACCTCTGATTAAGTGCACTGAGAGGTTTATAATATGTTAATTCTTTACTTGGAAAACAAATTTTTTAGGCCAAACTTAGAAATCATTCTGATTTGCAAGGAAAAGATGATTGCATTGCATGAAATACTCTCTTGGTCACCTTCTGTAAGGTGTCATACAAGATTGGGATGGTTATTGCGTGCTCCCATACAATATTTTTGTTTGAATGCAAAGGGAAATTGAGAATAAAGAAAAATGAAGAGAAGAAAAAATGAAAAGAAATTTTAATTTTCTCTGTTATTGTTTTGATGGAGAGAAAGAAAAGTGAGAAAAAAAGATGATCATGTTAAATGAAATTTAAATCTTCACAATGTAAAAAAATATAATTGGGAAAGGACTATTTCTCATTTCATTATCTTTTGTCCTCATAACCAATATTACCCCTGGTCCAGGGAAGAAAATGTTTTAACGCGACTTCCATATTTTCTTTTCTTTCCCTGCTATTTTTTCCCATCGAAAGAGTGAAGTTGGACAGGGAAGGGCATTTTCGCTCCAGTTTTTCTCTGTTGAACACGCTCCAAAAGATGACTTAATTAGATAGTCTGCCAATAATTGATTGAAAGTTTAACCTCAGGGTAGGAAATATCATTTTAAGCTATTCATTTTTTAAGATACTTTCCAGTTTCAAAACTAACCTTTTGGCATTTTCCTGTCTATTGCGAGCTTCAATACTTGAAACCCCATGATTTCTATTCAATATAATTAATTTGAGGATTTAAGATATAACATGATGGCTAAGGAAATGATTCTGACTTTCTCTTATCACCTAAACGAGACTTAAATCCAAAAGGTGTTCTAGAGATAGGTGAACTATGAGGAACCTTGGTAGGTTTGATTTTTTAAAGGATTGAAAATATTTACTTTTATGCACTTTGATTGTGATATTTCAATTCAGACGTGACTAAACATATCTATGATTTATCACGTTTATTTATTGTCACATTTCAAACTAAGTAAGTATCTACGACTTCCACAGGTTCGTGTTTGTGCTTTCCCAGCAAGTCGATTGGGATTGGAAGGGATAGGAATTAGTCCAGACTGCAATCCAGAAAATGCATGTAGCCCACGACAGGTAATACTTCATTCTGTGAATTAACATAATAGTTTTCTTAAGGTTAAGTAGATGAAAATTCTAAATGAAATCATTGCAGCTTTTCAACTGGGCACTTGAACCAGCAGAAGATGCAATTCTTGACCGACTCTTTGAGCTTGGATATCTAGATGCGGCTGTCTGGGCAACGGAAAACCCAGTTGAAACAATCGTTCACGATGATCGTCCTGCGTTTGGAAACAGCAGTGCAGCCAGTGCTAAATAGATTGGTGATGGTCCTACGTACGAACTGATAATTATAGTTCGCTATGTGGACTGAAGATGCATGATGAAACTACATAAAATTAGGAAAAATTCATGGGGAGAAGAAGCTCATAACAAGAGTGTTAATGTAGTTTATTTATCTTTATTGTATATCGCAATAGAAACAGAGGAAGGAAAGAAAGAAAACGAAGAGGTAATATATTTAAATTTACCAGCCAGAAGGTTCATGTAATTTGAAAATTATAGTGAATTATATATAGCATTTGTAGCAAGTTTCATAGTGCAAGACAAAGTTGTTATGGTTTAGTTTATTGAATGTGATGTTTGTGGTATTAAAAAAATAAGGAAGAGTTTGATTTTTTTTTTTTTATTTCTATGGACAAGTACTAAGATAAACTTCAAATCAGTTTATTTATGTTCTGATTTTTTTTTTAATATTATAAGTTGTTACAAAGAGAAAAGTAGAAATTTGGAATCATGACATGACTTGCAAAAAGGTATTTTATAAAAGAGAATAGAGACTGAAATGGTTCCAACATTAATTTATTTTAAAGTTTTTTTTTTCTCCATTAATATTTCCTACAGAATTTCATAGAATTGTTTTTGACGTATTTTTCTTTTTAAGGACAAGTGATATAGAAAACACAAGATAAACACAATTCCTTAAATACAGAATTGAAGCCACTGCAATGAATTAATTTTACGAAAATAAAAAGCTCGTTTATAAAAAAAAGTTATATTTCTTAACACCTTCTAGCTACATTTTACAACTCATGAGAGGAGAGTTCCTCGTTTAAAAGGAAGAGAAACCGAGGAGACCAATCTTCAATATTGATATTCTGTTTTCTCCCACCTTATACAACTCGCAAGTTACTCGATATACACTTGGATGTAATTAACTACAACTCAAGATATTGAAGCTTTCTTTCAAAATCCAAATCAAATAATAAAATGATATAAGCCTAAAGTTTATAATCAACTAATGAAATTGTCTCTAATTATGAATAATTCATAAGTCATAATCAATAAACAAAAAAGTATTTATGAATATTACAAGTCTAATTTACATATCAATAAAGTCCACGTTTGCAATTAGGTCTTACTGAATTTTGTAATAGACCAAAATTATCCATTTTATGTTACATATATAGGTTCACTCGACTAGACCTAGACGTAAATAAGCTGACCCATTAATATTGTCTATGGCTGAATTTGTAGAAAAATGGTACAATAATCATTCATTCCATATCAATGAACATGACACACTTTGTTATTAGATTTTGGGTCTTTATAATTTATAAGTTAGTTAACTTTTTCATTAAGATCTAATGAGGTTCAACTCACACTTGAATTTTCAATCAAACACATTCTACGTTTAATGTTTAATTGATTACTTTTTATACCAACATCATGGCAGATTAATTTTGTTTGTCAGGTCTAGACATGAATTATACAAGTTTCCAGTTCCCACCCATTAATTGCACCATGTTCTTTAATGATTATAAATGATGCTGCATGTGTGTATATATTTGTTGAGAAAGTAGTTATAAGCTGAGTGGGAGACATGGACAACGCATTTTGCATCCTCCTTTTGCAGCAAGTGAAAAAAGCACAGTGAAAGCGCATGCCAATCATACAGTCAAGGGAAAAGAAAGCCACATTTCTGCAACCTGGTGCAAGATAGATAACACGCTACAAAGCTAAGTCTCCGCATAGTTTCACCTGAATTTTCAATGCAAAATATTGGTGTTTTACACAAACATTAGCAGATATTAGAAGTAAACTGGTGAAGACAAAACCAAGGTTGAATTAAAAGTCTTTTATCTTTACTGCAACATATAGCGCCCACCATATTCCCACAGGTCGTACAGCTCCAGGCACGCTGGTCATCTTCTTTCTACAAAAAGCCCATCTTATTCAATATACAATTACAGAAAAACCCTGTTGTTTGTCCTCATTTCTCTTTGTTACAAATCCCCTTCTCCAGTAAAACTCAAGCTAGAATCTCCATTTCCTTCTGCTTTTCCTTTGCTCTCTAGGGTTTCTCAGAGGTCTTGTTCCATAGACATTTTGGCATTCTGTCCACCTCCATTGGTGCCACAAGCATATAATGCATGCAGTTTGGAGGTGGCCAGTATGTCAAACGGGCTCTGTGTATCTGTCTCTGAAAAACCTTCTTTGAGGGCTCAACCATGTAATATACAGCAAATTATGCATTTTAGCATCCTCTTCTGGATCTTGTACTAGAGTAATCAAAATATCAAAATTAATGTCACATTATGGTCCCAAACTATTTCCTTTACATTTGAATATCTAAATGCGCATTCTCTTTTTTAACTTCTTGCAGGTTCATATTTTGAAGAAGCAACATTTTTCTTAATTTTGGCTGTTAGACATCATGATTTTAAGGTATTTATTTAGTTTTCGTTTTTCATTGAAGTGAGCTTGCAATATGAGGGTGGAAGTCAAGATGTCGGAGAACCTTGTGCACACGTAAGTTATATTGATCATGCTCCAGTTCTCTTTTGATTACTGTGATTTTATTTTATCGTATTGTATTGTTTTTGGGTGGTGCAAGTCAACCACCAAACTCGAAAATGAAAAGTGGAATATGTACCAGTTATTCTACTTTTCTCTTTTTTGTTACAGGCATAAACTTTTGTCTTGGCTTGTTATGATGGCGAAGCTGCACCTTTTTTGGTATCCATTTTCAAACTTTAACGGAGTATGGATGATTGCATGTGCCTCCACTTTGGCTTTGAAGGTTGTGGTTGCAGCATTGGATTCCTAGCCTAACTCCCACAGAAATTTTTAGGTAAACACGGACAATTCGTTTAAAGAAAACATATGCAATCGTAAGTGTATATAGATGAATTTGTGCATCCCTAACATGAATATTACACAACAGTGATTATAGGGTACACTGCATAATTTAACCATATTCACATTGAAGTTAACACCTGTTATCTCATACATATTAATGAGTTTTACAGCATCATTTGACCTGGTATGATAGGTTGTGAAAGTTCTGATACTGTACATACATGTCTAAATAAATACCAAGACTTGGTTTATGTATGCAATGCAAAGCTCATAGGCAATGGCAGAAACCACCCCAGAGCTTTTATTTCTCGCACTTCTTCAATAGCAAGTAACTCTCATAATGTTTTATGCAATTTTGGATGATTGATATTGAGATCGAATAAATCATTCCTCCATGCCCTAGGAGCAATGGAACCCAAAAATATTATAAGAGAATGTCATTCTTGTCCACCAAACATATAAATATAGAAGGGGTCTCTTATCTTAAAAAAACATAAATATTATTTTATTGTATCATATCTTTCTTAACCGATATTCTTTGGGAAAACGATTCTTTGACAACTGAAAACAAACATCCGTTCGACAACCGGGGTTAAAAAGAAATTAATTAAAAATAAGAGTTTGACTAGTTAAATTGTAGAGGGGTAGAGATGTAATATTGTAAAAATGGGGGATGTAATGGTAAAAAGTGAAATATTTGTTCTTCCTCTCGCTCTCGTTCTTCCTCTCGCTCTCGCTTGTCTTCTCCGTCTGGCTGTTCTTCCTCTCGCTCTCGCTCTCGCTCTCGCTCTCGCTTTGTCTATGTTTAAATATTCGGTTCTATTCATTTGGTTTAGGGTTTAATTTGGTTGTTGATTACGGTTTTGAATTCGTTTGCATTGTAAAGAAGAAGCATACAACAACCATCGAGGTTAATGTATTCTTTGCTTTCTAATTACTCACAGATTCTCTGTTCTCTGTTTTCGTTCACTGTTGACTATCTCAATAGTCATAAACATAAACCATGGCTGGCAAAAGAAAAAGCTCCAAGCGCACCCACTCAGAAGCGACTTCTTCAAGTACCCAAGGTGATAGCGACCTTAGATAGCGGTTAATTAGAACCGCTTTTAAAAATATATATTAGATAGCGGTTCGCTGTGAACCGCTATCTAAAGTATAGTTAAGATAGCGATTGGCCAAATAACCGTTATCTAAAGTCATATATGTCAAAGTGATCGACTATAATTGGATAATAATCGATCATAATGTATAGTTGAGATAGCAGTTGGCCAAATAACCGCTATCTAAAGTCATATATGTCAAAGTGATCGACTATAATTGGATAATAATCGATCATAATGTATAGTTTAGATAACGGTTGGTCAAATAACCGCTATCTAAAGTCATATATGTCAAAGTGATCGACTATAATTGGATAATAATCGATCATAATATTCGATCAGGGAGGAGATACTGGTTGGAGGAGAAGATAAGGACAGCTTTCTTCCATTCCACTCTTGCTCCAATCCCAATAGTCTGAGATTGAAGATGATGTCAACAGTTAGCCAAGAAGGTTTATGGCAAACTGGAAGGAGTGTTGAGAGATAAATGATCTACCTTAGGTAATGCTTTGTTTTCGGTGGGAACCGGTGGAGATTGAGGTGAAGGTCTTGTAGTCTCCGGATTGGTTGGAGCAGAGCTAGTACATCGGACACCTGCGCCAACTTGAGAAGAATGCTCATCTGAAATGAGAGTCGAGGCAGCGGAGCGATTTGAGCATCATTGCTCCGTGTCACGGATTCCCCATGGTTGGCTTCCGGCTCTGCAATCAGAGGTCCTTCTATCCCATCCCGGTTAGGATATGTTAGAAGAGAAGGATGAGATCAAGTCAAACTGTTTTTATAGAAGATTTTCAAAACTGCTGGTTTAATTAATCTATTAAAAGATTCTTTTAATCTGTTAAAAGTGCAGTTTTAATCTGTTAAAACTTCTTTTAATCCATTAATACGTTCTTGATTCTTTAACAGATTTGTTTTAATTGATACGACAACGTTTATATCAATTAAAACACTTTATAAAAAATCTTCTAAGTTGATTTAATCGATTGTTTCGCGATTCAATTGATTAAAATACAGCAAAACTTTCTTATATAACTTTTCAAGTTATTTTAACTGATAAAAATAAGTTTTAATCGATTAAAACGTCTGCATGTAAAATTTCTAAGTTTTTTTAATCGATTGAAACGAGATTTAATCGATTAAAAGAGTTCTGATCGGTCATAACTAAATTTGATCGATCATAACCGACTCGATCAGTCATAATTGTCTTCTAATCGATCATCCTGACCCTTTAAGTGATTTTAATCGATTGAAACGTGTTTTAATCGATTGAAACGTCACTAAGTCATTGAAACATTGTTAACATGACAGCTACATCTCTGTTTTCATTTATATCTCCCATGCTAGATAAACGATGAAGGATACAGTTCCTACCATTGACAACAATATAATAGCAACCATCTCCTTTAAATTATATTCATATTACAATACACTAGTTTACCTACTTACATCATGCAAAGATACAGTCGCTTGAGCGACTGGTGAACGACAAACGAAACGTCCTACACAGTTAGCCATCTAATAAATCTTGGTTCACCACATATAACATTCAACTGTCGCTCAAGCGATTACAGAGTCGCTTGAGCGCGACTGAACCCGAAGCGACCTTACATAGCGGTTAATAAGAACCGCTTTTAAAAATATATATTAGATAGCGGTTAAACGTTAACCGTTGTCTAAGGTCTGTGAATAATCGACTATAAGCTATAATAATCGATCATATTCTCTCATTTTCTAAAGTCGCTCAAGCGACTTTATCATCGCTCGAGCGAAGCCACCTGATAGAATGGGGATTCTCGGGTTGAGTTTCGCTTGAGCGACTATAGTCTCGCTCAAGCGACATTTGATTGACTTTGCAGAGCGGTTAATATTTTAACCGCTCTTAAAAGTAAACATATAATAGCGGCTCCATGTTAACCGCTATCTAAAATATACTTTTAATAGCGGTTATTTGTAGAACCGCTCTTTTTAGTAGGTTTAGATAGCGGTTTCCAGAACCGTTATCTAAAGTCTCAATTTAAAAAAAAAATTGTTTAATATTTGGTTTGCTTATTTGGTCAAAAAACTAGGTTTGCTTTAAAATTATCTAAATTCCCAATTTAAAGTCTCAGAACTATTTTAATATTATTGGTTTGTTATATACTGAAATGTCTACAATTAGGTTTGCTTTTTTTGAAGGTAGTTTGCTGTTATCATGCAGTGTGATTTTTATTACATGTCTTTCATTGGACGTAATATAGAACCGATGATTGTTACGTAAATGTATGGACCATCAACTGCTTATAAATGCATTGAAGAAATTAAAATTGCTGTTACATTGTTATATTTACATCCACAAAATCAGAATGTATAGTCTACACTGCTGTTGCACGTCTATGTCCTATCATATATACTCTAACAAAATCAGAATGTGTAGTCTACACTACTGCAAAATTCTATGTTGTAGATATTAACACTTATGTCCTGCAAGTTGAAGAAGAAATCATTAGTATACATGAACGTCATGCACTTCTAAACTAATGTAATATTCATTGTTGACAAAGTATTTCATTAAAAAAACAATGTTTCCAAACCATTTAGTTGAGGAAGACAATTGTGTGCCGTCAACATTACTGTCAAGTGATGTCAACAACGACACAAACATAATATACCATAGTCCTTCCTTTAATACAACTGTTATCCGTGCAGGACATGAATTTGTTTTGGTGGGTTGGGTTCTAATTTCAGTAGGTGTAGCAGAAACATACTTACCAGCCCTTGCACACACCAACATGAAGTACCGCAATTGGTTATCGGGCCCCTTCTTTGAACTCCTTGTTTTGATGCCAAATCCTTTTTGTATGGCATATTGTCGATAAAATGATTTAACTGCATCTGCAGTTTCAAAGAACATTCCTACACATGGAGCAGAACCGTCGTATTCTGTTGTAGTCCTGACATCTGCGTCAGGAGATCCTTCATCATGGCCAACCAACACTTCTTCTTCATGTAAACTTGTGGCATCTGCATTACTGGGTATTTTATCATGTACACCTATCATTTCTTGGTCTACACCTTTGAGAGGACCATCACATTGTTGTACATCCGCATCACTACCTATGTCATCATACACGGCCAAAATGCCTTCATTGACAGCTACATCTCTGTTTTCATTTATATCTCCCATGCTAGATAAACGATGAAGGATACAATTCCTACCATTGCCAACAATATAATAGCAAGTTATATAAGTTCGGAACTTGGAGACGAAAATAGTCAATGTAAATGTTCAATCGTTTATCTACCCAAAAAACACAATTTTAGATCACAATGTAGACAAACTCTAAACGCTAAACCCTAAAAATATATAATGCACTAACTCCCAATAAGCGCGGCCTACAACAACAATGGCGAATGGAGACTGGAACGCGAACTTGGCGACACACAAATATATTACAATGTAATATGCTTCAATGTGAGCAAGAGAATCAGAAAGATTGAAAATACAAAGAACGTACCTGAAGCTTAATAGAAGACGCAGAGAGCGAGAATGAGAGCGCAGAGAGCGAGAATGAGAGCGTAGAGAGCGGCAAAAAAACGCAGTCAGAAAGAGCGCGAGGTTGAAGAATGAAAAAGAAAGTGACTTTAGATAGCGGTTACTTCTGAACCGCTAACAAAAACATACTTTAGTGAGCGGTTCAGAAGTAACAGCTAACAAAAACATACTTTAGTGAGTGGTTCACTCACAAACCGCTATATTATATGCTTTTTTAAAAGCGGTTCTTATTAACCGATATCTAAAGTGTCGTCGCTCAAGCGAAATTTACATCGCTCGAGCGACGCTACCTGCCCAAAACACTGTGCATTTAATATTTTTTATTCGGTAACACTGTGCATTTAATATTTTTTTATTCAGTTGTCAAATGGATGTTTAAACTCGGGTGTCAAAATATCAGCACTCTATTCTTTGTAGAAAGTATCTTCGTAAATTTTAAAAAATTTATTTTCTCCCATTTTCAAATCAATCTCATAAATAATATATTTTAAAAAATTACTTCATTAGAATATGAAATTTTATTTATCCATTTATGGTTTTTACACAAAATTATTTGTCTCATATAATATATCTATTTTTATATTCATTATTTTTAATTTTTTTCTTTATTTACTTATTGGTATTTGTTTCTATGTCATGATTGTTTTTTCTTTATCCAATTATTTGTTGTTCTCTTATCTTTCTTAATCTTTTACTTAAAAATACTATATTAAAATTTGATAAAATGAGTCTTTTATAATATCTGAAAAATAAAAAATATTTATATTGTCTATAAATATTATAATTTAATATATTATATATTTTTTTAAATATTATCTAATAAGATTGAGATATTATTGTTATGTTATAATTAATAAGCAAAAATTAAATATTTATTTTAAAATATTTGTTAAATTACCTAATCTCAGTAATCATTATAGTTTAATTATAACTAGATTAAATTAATAAATAAAAATATATTTAATTTATAAATATTTATATTTTTAATTATATGAATAATTAATTTATTATGAGAAAATAATTTTAAATTAATTATTTACATAATTATAAGCAAAATTATTTATTATCATAATAAATAAAATTATTTATTATCATCATAATTTTAAAAAATTAGTTGAAATTTTTTAGTTTCAATGTTGATTTTAAAAAAATTTATTTTGTCATGTTTTTATTAAATTTTAATATAGTAATTTTAATTTGAAGGACAAGTAAGAGGAAAGAAAATAAAAATAAGAGATTGCAAATGAACATTAAATATATTTAGTTAAATAAATAAATTGATACATATTAGTATTTTTTTTAATATATTATTTATAAGATTGATTACTTTTTTTCTTCTTATTTAGTAAATTATTTAATAAAATAACTAATATTTTACTTCTCAGTAACTCTAATTAAAGCAAACAATTATATATATATATATATATATATATATATATATATATATATATATATATATATATATATATTCACCTACCTCAAACAAACATTTAAAATTTTCTATTATTTCTTTAATTATTTTTTTTATCATGATAAAAAATAAAAATATTATAATTTGAAGAAAAATAATTATTATAATTTATATATTTAAAAAATAATAAAATATATGAAAAATATAATACATAATTAATATAATATATATAATTAAAAAATTATCTACAAAAACTTTTAATAAAAAAATTAAAAATAAAAATAACTCTTACTATTATTTATATATATATATATATATATATATATATATATATATATATATAACTCAACTTTTTTAAAAATAAAAATTTTAAAGAATTATTTTTCATTTTTATCGTTTAATTTTTTTAACGTAATGAAGTAGAATAAATTGTTATATTAAATCATTAAATTAAAAAATAATTAAAATGAAAAATATTTTTTATTTTAAAACAGAAAAATTATATATTTATTATAAATTATTATTTTATATAAATATAATAAATTTTTAACCTTTATTTTGTAATAAATGAATCTTGTCTTTTATTTTGATGAAATAAAAACATAACTGATTATGTAACTTAAACAGTCAAAATGTTGCCGATCAAAAAAAAAAAAACGTAAACAGTCAAAACATAACCGACGAAGTTAACGCATTAAATAGTTTTGTCCTCAGTTAAAGGAAATTTTAATTATTAGGGAGTTTTTAATAAAAATTTAGAAATAAAATTAACTATTTTATTATAGCAGTGGTTTAAAATTTGGTTATAATTATTTATATTAATTTTTTTAAAATTTAGTTATAAATTAAAATTTGATTATAATTATTTATATTAATTTTTTTAATTTACTTATAATTATTTATATTAATTTCTTTTTCAATTCAAGACAACATTATTCTTCAAGTAACTTAGACGTAAGAATAATAAAATATTTATTTTTATTTTTAAGTAATTATTTTTAAAAGAAAGTTGAATTATTTAAAAAATAAATATTTTATTATAAGTTTCACATCATATTTACTTAAAATTAAAAAAAAGTTATTTAAAATTAAAAAATAATTATTTATATAAATAACTTTGATCAAATTTTAAGCTAAAATTTATATTAAAATATTTAATTTTATTATTAAGTAATTCTTAGTAAGAATTCCTATGAAAATGCTTAAGATATTAAATTACTTTTTAATTTATTAGAATATGTGCTAACTTCCCTTGATTTTTTTTTATGGTTTTTATTTTCACCTTATTTAAAATTTATATTCATAATTCTCTTATTTTACAATTCACACCTTTTAATATTTTTTAGTGAAGGTGATACTCAAATCTTATGTTTATCTTAAAATTAATATATATATATATATATATATATATATATATATTTTTTAAACATTAAAAAAAATAAGAATTAAAATTTAGTATACAAATTAAAGATTTTTTTAAGATCATTGAAAGATTTAATTTTTATATACTAATAATATAAAAAATTATACTGTCAGTCAGTTATAAATTGTCTTACAAAATATAAAAACATATACTAATGTGAAAACATTGTTTTAGTATAAAATAAACAAGTAATTATAAAATATGTAATTAAATTTATTAATTTATTGTAATGTTTAGATGTTATATTTATATAAGTTTAAACATAAATAAAACAAAGGATATGAGTAGTTTATTAACAATGAATACATATTTTAAACTAGAGACATATCTTTAGAAGAGGTGACCATAATTTTTATTATTTTATTATAAAATAGATGACACTTTAATCTTAGTTTAACCTAAACATATTTCTCTTTATGTTGTTTTCCTATATATATATATATATATATATATATATATATATATATATATATATATATATATATATATATATATATATTAATGATCTTAATTTAACCTAAACAAAAAATACGTTAAATATCTCACTTCTGTATTCTTATTTTGTATATATTTATTTTTTATACGTTTTTAAAGAAAAATAATATATATATATATATATATATATATATATATATATATATATATAATGTTAGTATGCAAATTAAGGTTACAGATCTAATTTTTTATTCTTTTTCTTTCCTTTCTTTTTTTCTATTTCTTTTTTTGTGGTTTTCTAAATAAAGTTAACAAATGTTGATATAAAATTAAATAATTATAAGTTAGTTTTTATGTAAATTATTCTAAATTGTTGATATCTTTCATCTAAATATTAAAATGGTTTTTAGGCATTTCTCAAAAAAAAAAAAACTGAACAAAAATATATATTAAAATATATATATATATATATATATATATATATATATATATATATATATATATATATATATATATATATAACATGATAGAAGTCTTAAAATTAAGGACTATATTTTATATAAGATTTTGCATCTTAAGAATAAAAAACAGTTACCCATAATTAAATTAATTCCTAACGTTTTGAAAAATTAAGATATGAATAAAATTTATACGAATATGAATTTTTTGTAATACTTTATTAAAGAGATAAAACTTGAAAAAACACATTATAATACTTTGTAATTAAAACTCTTGAGAGTCTTTTATAATATTACTAAAATGAACGTTACTATAAAGAAAGAAGAGAAATTATAAAATTGTATCATTTATTGTGACTGAAGTCACCTTAACGAAGACACATTAAAGCACCTATATTTCTGGCAACCATTTCTATGTTCATCCCCAAAACTCAGCTAATCTTGATGGAAGATGTTTACAACACCAGAAAACAAAAAGGACGAAACAAAGTTGCAAAAGATATAGGTAATGGACTAAGCTCGAGTCATGCAGCATGAACTGTCATTTTCATCCCAGCTTCACAGTGACCAGGAAAAGAGCAGATGAAGTAGGTTGGTCCTCCGGCAAGTTTGATTTGATCATGCCCTGAATTATACCTTTTTGCTCCTTTTGGAACTGTGCATGATTTGTATCCACCTTCATCCACTATCACTACGTCGTGTAGCTGAGGATTATAGTTGAATACTGCACACATAATGAATGAAAAGTTAGGCATTCATGTCTCAGAAAGTAATTACATTTGCATATACGAGGAAGATACCAACCTAGTATATCACCAGCCTTAAAATTCTTTCCAATGGGCCAGTTTTGTGGGTGCATGTTCCAACCATCATTGTCCCCAACCACATAGGTTGTTGCATGAGCTTTCTCAGAGGAAAGCACCAACACACAGAACAAGAAAATCATTGCACTGAATCCTCTTCCCTGGGCCATCTTATGGTTTTGCTAATACAACAACAACCACAACACCAATTCAGAATGTGAGTGAAAACAGAGAAGCAGGCATGGATTTTATAGCTGAGGAAGGTCCCAAATCTTGCTACTGGTGGTCCCCTCTCCTTCACTAAATGATAAATGATGTATGATATAAACTTTAACTGCTTTCACTATAAATGAAACTCTCTCTGTTACAGCACAGGTTACCTTGGCAACTCCATTTTTAAAACACAATCTAGAACGTTATTTTGTGTTGTTTATCATTTCTTTCACTTGTTTCATTTTTTAAACAATTAACTATCAAGTCATGATAATATAATAATAATTAAGTGAATTGTGAAGTAGAGAGTTATTTTTATAATTTTAGTGGTTATTTTTGAAAATTAGGTTATTAAAATATTTTTTTATTTTATAATAATAATGATATGATATAACCAGAGAAATAGAAAAAAAATAGAGAATGATAATATGTTTTAAAAAATGGAATATGCATATATTATTTTTCTTTTAAAAACAATTATTTAATAACTCACTTATAATAATATAATAATAGTTTTAAACTAATTCACTGTTTTCAAGATTAGGTTATAAAAAAGAGTGGTGATATTTTGACATCGAGAAACCATACCACTTTTTAAACAACTTACTTTTATTAGTATAATAATCTATAAAATGATTTAATAAAAATAAAAATAAATTAAAACTATTATTATAATATTAAAAAAGAGTTATATAAATTTGGGTTGTTAAAAGTATTTTTTTCCTATAAAAAAACATCACTCTTACATAATATAATTTTGATTTCTCTACTTTAAATTATAATACTAGAGTCTCTTGTACGTTACACTAATTAATATCATTATTTAAAAAAAAAACTATTCCTTATATTATTTAATCATAATATTTTATTTAAAAATTTATTACCATATTTATTAGAACTTAGAAGATATCTAAAAAAAATTGCTAACAAATAATTACGTAAGAATAAAATTTATTATTTTATTATGAATTTCAGACATAAATTGATTAAATTTGGGAGAAAATTGTTTAAATTTGAGAAAAAGTTATTTATAAACAACTTTAACTAATTTCAAATAACTCATAAGTAATATTTATAATAAAGTATTTGTTTTATTCTTAAACGCTTCTGCTAAACAATTTCCTATATTCAAAGATAATTAGCGGTTACCATTGATTGAACGTCTAATCTATCCCACAAGCCAAAAATATTAATAATATATTGAATTGTCGATTGGTTATATATTACACAAGCAATTGTTAACTTATCATTTTACTTTTAAAAATAAAATAATGATATATTATTATTATTATTATTATTATTATTTTATATAACCATTCTGCAATTCTATTTAATAATATAATAAAAGTAAACATAACAGTTAAAAACTTTTATTATCATTATAATATTAAAATGGTTTTGAATAAATGTTTGGTAAAAAGATATAGTTTTTCTTAAAAAAATCAAATTTATTGATGTTGTTCTCCAGTGTTTACAAAATAATAATTTATTATAATGTATTTATTGGGAAAAATAGGTTAATTCAGTATAATTGTTTTAAAAAGTAATATAATTATAATTGTTTTTAATATGTACAAATTTTTAAACAACAATAATAATTATGCATGCAACAATTTTTACATTCACAATAATATGTTATAAAATATGGTCTTATACAGGTATACAAGAAATAAAACAGAATAAATAATCTAATTAATTTGTATTTCATCAAATGAGATATTTATTTATAAATAAATAATATAAATATTATTTAAAAATAATAAATATTTAAATCTTATAAAGAATAATAAAATTTAATAAAAACTAATAAAAATGAATAGATGATTAATAATTATTCATGAAAATATATAATTTTTATTTTAAAAAATGGTTGTCGAAATAACTTAATATAACTTTTTTATTTGTGGAACTTTTAACTTTTAAAAGTTTTTATTCTATTTACGAGATGGTTTTTTAAAAAATATAACATTAATTATTTTTCTATCAATTGTATATTTATTTTTGCCTATTTTTAATCAATATATATATATATATATATATATATAATTATATTATAGAAATGAAAATGAATAAAAACAACATCATCACTATTTTATTAAGTTAAAAATAATCATTATACAACTGTAAATTTTCACGACACATTAAAACATTACGATTTCATTAAAATAAAAATTAACAACACAAAAGTTTATTTGGTGTGTTCTCTTTCTTGATATTCTACTAAGTGTTATGAAAGAAAATAGAAGAGAGGAACCCACGTTAATAACAAAAATGCTAAATATGTTTTATTATTTTAACTTTATCTTATTATATTAATTTTAATGTTAAGTTGTTTTTTTAAATGCGTTAATGTTATCCTTTTAAACAATATTTTAAAAATTTATCTAAAAATTAATGTAAAACTAATACAATAATACTTATTAGTCTAATCCAATATTAATATTGATATAGATATGACATGGTTAATATTACATTAAGAAATATCATAGTTTGAATCCTACATTCTATTATTTTGTTTGATAACTTAACTATATCTTATTGAAGTGGACAACATTGATTATTTTAAAAAATAAAACTAAAAATAATAATAATAATAATAATAATAATAATAATAAAACAATTTACTCGAAAAGAATAAAAGATTTTTAGTTGAGTAAATCATACTCGATTTTTAAATTTAAGAAAAAAATATAATTTTTAAAATTTGTTTGTAAAATGATAATAATTTATAGATAAGTCAATGCTTATTGTGACAATTTTTTTCTTATTATTATTATTTGTAAAAGAGTAGCAGGTCAAAAAAATTATTATTATATATATATATATATATATATATATATATATATATATATATATATATATAAAATAAGATATACAGAAGAAGAAGGAATTTTATTTTTGGTTTTTTCTATTTTTTCTACAATTTTACAAATATCTACATCGTCGATGGAAACAAACTGATTAAGGAGTTTTGAAAAAAGGTAGGAGACATACAAAAAGTAACTATTACTGGTCCATCTAACATAATGAGATTTTCCATATCAGATACAAATGTTATTATTGATAATCTTGTCCCTCTAAAAGTAACTGAGTTGGCTATGACGTTCGTGTTCCAAGTAGTTCCTAGAAAGAAGGCGAGTGATGCTTGCGAAAAGAGATTTAGAATATTTGACGTCTCCATCTACTTAAGTTGGTGTTTAAATAAAACATGAAAAAAAAATCATAATAGGAAGTGAGAACATTTATCATTTACAATAATACAATCTTATATAATATATATATATATATATATATATATATATATATATATGTTTCAACTTCCTCAACACATTCTATTTTATGAAGATTTAAATTAAATTTGTAGTGACTAGTCAGGATAAATGAGCACAATTTTAATCACTCTCTTTGTAATATTTACTCATTTAAATCCCCAAGGTCCAACCTCCATCTACAATATCATCAAATCTTCACAAATAGATATTATTATAATTAAATAATATAACTATAAATTAATAAATAGGATCGCTGTATTACTAGAGATAAAATAAAGTAAACAAATAGGACCAGTACATAACTGGAGATAATTAAAATAGGACCAGTGCAAGACTGGAGATAAAATAAAATAAACAAACAGGACCAGTACATAACTGGAGATAATTAAAATAGGACTAGTGCAAGACTGAAGATAAAATAAAAGAAACAAACAGGACTAGTACATAACTAGAGATAATTAAAATAGGACCAGTACAAGACTGAAGATAAAATAAACAAACAGGACCAGTACATAATTGAAGATAATTAAAATAGAACCAGTGCAAGACTGGAGATAAAATAAACAAGCATAAAGTAGGATCATTACGTAGTTAGAGATAAATAAACAAATAACTAAATAAATAGAATGAGGTTAGGGACATCTCACTCCATAACTATAAGCAAAATAAAATAGATTTAATGATAATATTCTCCCCTACCTTAAGAACTGCAGATGATGTACCACAATTTTGCGGAGGTGACTTATCTTTCTCTCATTTTCTTCTTCTCCCTTCCTGATTCTTTCTTTCTCTCTCTCTCTTTCCTCTCCTTTTCTTCTTTCTTTCTTTCCTTCTCTCTCCTCCCTTTCCCTTTCTTCTCCTTCAATTTTTTTTCTTTCCTCCTACGTAATCCCTCCCCCTCCCATTTATAGCCATTATTTTATTTTATTTTTATTTTTACTTAATGAAGTCATTAAATTCATTAATGACTTGGATAAGTCTTAATCATTAAGATAAGTTAACCTTATCTTTCATTTTAATTTTTTTTTTAAGATATTACATTTCCCCTATACTTACATAAATTTCGTCCTCGAAATTTTTATTCACTAAAACAGATAGGGGTAACTTTATCTGATTTTCTTTTCTAATTTCCATGTAGCGTCTCTATTAATTTCATTCCAAACAACCTTCACTAGTGGAATTTGTCTTCCCCTTAGTTGTTTGATCTTCATATCTGTAATTTGTATAGACATTGTTTCAAATGTAAAGTTATCCTTTAATTGTACTGTATCCAATATTATTACATGAGAAGGGTCAGAAATATATTTTCTTAATTGAGACACATGAAACACATTATGAAGATTAGAAAGGAAAGGGGGTAAAGATATTTGGTAAGCAACAGGACCTATTTTTCTAAGAATTTGATAGGGACCAATAAATCGAGGAGTGAGTTTCTTTGCTTTCATTATTCTACCAACTCCAGTTGTCAATGTTACTTTCAAGAATACATGCTCACCTTATTGGAATTCAAGGGATCATCTTCTCTAGTCAACATAATTTTTCTGTCGACTTTGAGTTGTTCTTAATTTTTTCCTAATCATCTTAATTTTTTTCGTGATTTGTTGAATCATGTCAGGACCTAAGATTAAATTTTCTCCAGTCTCAAACCAACATAAAAGTGTCCTACATTTTCTCCCATAAAATGCCTCATAGGGTGTCATACCTATGCTAGAATGGAAACTGTTGTTATAAGTAAATTCAATTAATGATAAGTATCGGTCCCAGCTACCAGAATCTTCTAACACACATGCTCTCAACAAATCTTCCAAGGACTGGATGGTTCTTTCTGATTGTCCATCAGTTTGAGGATGATAAGCTGAGCTAAAATGAAGCTTAGTTCCTAAGGCTTTATGTAGGCTTCCCCAAAATTTAGAAGTAAACCTAGGATCTCTGTAAAAAATAATATTAAATGGAATTTCATGTAACCTTACGATTTCTTTTATGTACAATTCAGTCAGTTTCTCCAATAAATACCTAATGTTAATGAATAGAAAATGAGCAGACTTTGTCAAACTATCCACGATAACCCATATGGAATCAAATTTTTGAATTGTTCGTGGTAAGCCAACTATAAAGTCCATTGCAATACTATCCCATTTCCACTCAGGTATGTCTAAAGATTGTAACATTCCTGCAGGCCTTTGATGTTCTATCTTAGCTTTTTGACAAACTAAGCATGATGTTACATATTGTGTCACTTGCTTCTTCATTTTAGGCCACCAAAATATTTTCTTAAGATATTGATACATTTTCGTTGTGCCTGGATGTATATTCAATTTACTCTTATGTGCTTCATCTAAAATCAGCTTCATAATCTCTATATTATTAGGCACACATCCTGCCACTAAATCTCAAAATTCATGTTTTGTCTATGCCAAAATTTTCTCCATTCTTTTGTCCTATCAACTTCTTTTTCTTTTGAATAAATTCATCAACTACTTGAGCCTCTTGAATTTATCTTTGTAATCCACTAGTAATCTGAGTTAAGTTTAATTTTATTCTATCGGGGTTCATGGTAATTGATAAATTCATGTTTCTGAACTCTTCTAACAGACTCATATCACGAATCATAAGGGAAGAGGCATGTAAAGATTTCCTGCTTAAAGCGTCTGCTGCTACATTTGCCTTTCCTGAATGGTAATGTAATTCGAAATCATAATCTTTCAAAAATTGCATCCATCTTCTCTGTCTCATATTTAACTCTTTTTGATCAAACAAGTATTTAAGATTTTTATGATCACTAAAAACCTCAAACTTACCACCATACATATAGTGTCTCCATATTTTGAGTGCAAAAACGATGGCGGCTAGTTCTAGATCATGAGTTGGATAATTTTTCTCAGCTGTTCTTAATTGTCTTGAAGCATATGCAACTACCCTTCTATCTTGCATGAGAACACATCATAATCCCATTTTGGAAGCATCACAAAATATCAAAAAATGTCCAGTTGGGTTAGGTAATGCTAGTACAGGGAAGTGGTTAATCTTTTCTTAAGTTCTTGAAAACTATTTTCGCATTTTTCTGTCCATTCAAAAGCTTGACCTTTCTTGGTGAGTTGGGTTAAAGGCATAGCCATTTTAGAAAATTCTTCAATGAATCTCCTATAATATCCAGCCAAACCCAGGAAACTATGAATCTCAGTCACTGTTTTTGGTGGATCCCATTGTAGAATTCCTTCCACCTTAGTTGGGTGGACTGACACTCCCTCTTTGGAAATCACATGACTTAAAAATTTCACTTCTTTTAACCAAAATTCACACTTAGACAATTTAGCATACAATTGTTTGTCTTTCAAAATTTGAAGAACAACTTGAAGGTGGTCCGCATAATCTTCAAAAGTTTTAGAATAAATAAGAATTTCATCTATAAAAAACACAACAAAATGATCTAAAAATGGACGAAAAATCCTATTCATATAATCCATGACTATTGCAGGAGCATTGGTCACACCAAAAGGCATCACTTGATATTCATAATGACCATACCTAGTTCTAAATGCAGTTTTTTGTACATCTTGTGCCTTTACTCTAATTTGGTGATATCCTGATCTTAAATCTATTTTAGAAAATACATAAATTCCTCTTAATTGATCTAACAAATCATCTATTCTTGGAAGAGGGTATTTATTCTTTATGGTGAATTTATTTAACTGACAATAATCTACGCATAACCTAAAGTTGTCATCTTTCTTCTTAACTAATAAAACAGGGGCTCCCCAAGGTGATACACTAGGACGAATGAATTGTTTCCCAACTAATTCTTCCAATTATTTCTTCAGTTCTATCAGTTCAGAAGGGGACATCCTATATGGTGTCATAGAAATTGGTCCAGTTCCAGGCATTAAATCTATTGAAAATTCAATCTCTCTGTTGGGTGACAAACCAGGATATCATCAGGAAAAACTTCAGGAAAATTTTGAACAACTGCTATTTTTTTCAAATCGACTTCCTCTTTTACTTCCACAGAAGATAGTAATAAATATCCTTGAATTTTGTTCTTCAAAGACTCATTTACTGAGTTGATAGAGAAACTCAAAAGATTTTCAGAATTTGAAAATATTACTGATTTTTCTGCACAATTTAGAAGGACTTGATTGGAAGATAATCAGTCCATACCCAGGATTACATCCAATTGAGATAAAGGTAGACAAATTAAATTTACAAGGAATTTCTTGTTTTCAACGAACAAAGGAAAATCTAGACAAATTTTATTGGTGATTACAGACTTACTTGTGGGAGTTGAAACAATCAAACTAGTATCTAGAAAAGAAGTCAGAAATTCAAGGTGTTGGACACAATCATTGGAAATAAATGAATGAGTTGCACCTGAGTCATACAGTATATTTAAAGTTTTGTCTTTAATGAAACACATACCTTGGATCAAATCATTATTCTGAGAAGCTTCAGTTCCATTCATGGTATATACTCTTCCTATTGTCGGAGGTCTTCTTTTTGGTGTAGAAGGATCAAAATTTGGTTTTTGTTGCCAACATTCAGAGAATATATGACCAGATTTTCCACACTTGAAACAGACAGGTCATTTAAGACGACAATCTTTAGCATAATGATTTTGTTCGCACTTGAAGCACTTGAGCTGACTATTTACAGGTTTATTAAAATTTCCTACGAAAAATTGGCTGGGTTGGGATCTCCATTGGGGGGCGGTTGTAAGGTTTTTCTTCATTTTGTCTCCTTTTATTATGTTGGGGTCCAAAAGATTTTGGTTTACTATTTTGATGGTTTTCAAAATCTTCCAAAAATCTGCATTTATGAATAAGCGTAGGAAAGTTAGAAATTTCTAGTATTCCTACTGTTTTTCTCAATTCAGGCCTAAGTTCATTCTCAAATTTTATACACTTCATTCTTTCATCAGGGTGATAAAAGAATGCAGAGTATTTTCCTAGCTCTTCAAATTTAGAGGCATATTCTCCTACTGTCATACTTCCTTACTTTAATTACATAAATTCTATTTCTTTTGCCCTCCTCACATCATTGGGAAAATATTTTTCTAAACATTTTTTCTAAACACCTCCCAAGTAATGATTATTTTTCCTCCTTCTAGTAATCTCCTGGTACTATCCCATCAATATTTAATCTCTCCTATCAACATAAACACAGCATAATTCACTTTTTGGTCATTAGGACAATTCATAAATTGAAATATTTTTTCCAATTCTTTAATCCATAATTCATCCTTTTCTAGGTTATAACCTCCAGAAAATTGTGGAGGTTTGTTTCTCTTAAATTCAACTAAACCTTGTGATTCATTGGTTCCTTCAGGTCTTTGGTTCCTTAATAATGCAGCGGTCATGTCTCAGATAGCTTGTACCGCTTATGTCAACTCGTTGTTTCTTTTATTATTTATCATCTGGAATTATATAAATTAGGATTCATAAGATATCATGATAGACTCATTTTACAGGTCACACATGAAACGTTGCTCTGATACATCTAATGTGACATTTTTTTTCTTATTATTATTATTTGTAGAAGAGTAGTAGGTCAAAAAAATATTACATATATGTAAAAGTAATTTACATCACTATATATATATATATATATATATATATATATATATAAGATATACAAAAGAAGAAGGAATTTTATTTTTTATTCCTTCTATTTTTTCTACAATTTTACAAATATCTACATTATCGGTGGAAACAAACTGATTAAGAGGTTTTGGAAAAAGGTAGGAGGCATACAAAAGGTAACTACTATTGGTCCATCTAACATAATGAGATTTCCTATATCATATACAAATGTTATTATTGATAATTTTGTCCCTCTAAAAGTAACTGAGTTATCTATGACGTTCGTGTTCCAAGTAGTTCTTGGAAAGAAGGCAATAATGCTTGCGAAAAGGGATTTGGAATATTTGGCGCCTCCATTTACTTAAGTTAGTGTTTAAATAAAACATGCACAAAAGATCACAATAGGAAGTGAGAACATTTATCATTTACAATAATACAATCTTATAATATATATATATATATATATATATATATATATATATATATATATGTTTCAACTCCTCAACACATTCTATTTTATGAAGATTTAAATTAAATTTGTAGTGACTAGTCGGGATAAATGAACTCAATTTTAATCATTCTCTCAGATGATATTTACTTATTTAAATCCCTAAGGTTCAACCTCCATCTACAATATCATCAAATATTCACAAATAGATATTATTATAATTAAATAATATAACTATAAATTAATAAATAGGATCATTTGCATTACTAGAGATAAAATAAAGTAAACAAACATGACTAGTACATAACTAGAGATAATTAAAATAGGACTAGTGCAAGACTGAAGATAAAATAAAATAAATAAACAGGATCAATACATAACTGGAGATAATTAAAATAGGACAAGTGCAAGACTGGAGATAAAATAAACAAGCATAAGGCAAGACCATTACGTAATTAGAGATAAATAAACAAATAACTAAATAAATAGAATGAGGTTAGGGACATCTCACTCCACAACTATAAGTAAAATAAAATAGATTTAATGATAATATTCTCCTCCCCTATTTTAAGAACTGCATATGATGTACCAAAATTTTGAAGAGGTGACTTCTCTTTCTCTCATTTTCTTCTTCTCCCTTCCTATTTCTCTCTTTCTTTCTCTCTCTTTCTTTCCTTCTCTCTCTTTCCTCTCCCTTTCTTTCCCTCTCTCTCTTTCCTCTCCCTTTCTTCTTTCTTTCTTTCCTTCTCTCTCCTCCCTTTCCCTTTCTTCTCCTTCAATTTTTTTTCTTTCCTCCTACGTAATCCCTCCCCCTCCCATTTATAACCACTTTTTTATTTTATTTTTATTTTTACTTAATGAAGTCATTAAATGCATTAATGACTTAGATAAGTCTTAATCATTAAGATAAGTTAACCTTATCTTTCATTTTAATTTTTTTTTAAGATATTACATTTATAAGACTTTTAATATAATTAATGTTTTTAATTAGTACATAAGCGACTTTAGTTTATGAAAAATTAATCTTATTATTTATATATTTTTCAAGTTTTTACGAGAAAACTCATCACACACATCCCATTTTAAAATTTTGACGAAATTGTGGAGAAATAAAAAATAATATAAATGAGAAATTTAAGATAATAAATATTATATTTATTATAATGTATTATTACTTTGTATTTACAAGAATATTTATTTTTAAAAGTATAAGTACAATAATTTATATATTTTTTATTTATAAACAATTTAAGACAGTTAGTTTTTTAAACTCTGAAAATCAAATGATTTTATTTTAATTGCTGGAAATAAAACATCAGTTATTACTCCATTAATTTTATGTTAATTATTGTATCTATTTCATAAGCACAGTCATTTAAGATTCTTTTATGCAAATTAAGAATAATAAACATTTTGTCCGTTATTTTTGAAGTGTTATTTCAGATTTATTAAGGAAAATAAAAAATATAATTTTTTTAATTTATTAAAATATTTTATAAGATTTTCTATTATATTTTTATATAATAATAATATATAGAGATCTTATGATTAATTTTTTTATATTTTATCTCTTAGATAGAATGAACTTATAAGAAAAAAATAAATTTATTCAAGTAAAATTATAGACTTAATTTCTTTATTTTTTATATTTTTTTATAATATAATAATTTAAATAATAATTTATCTTAATTATATATTATTAAAATAATAATAATAATAATAAAATTAAAAAAAATTATTCTATATATATATATATATATATATATATATATAAAAGTAATCAAATGATTGATAATGGGTAAGGATATAATTAATGGTATTTTGAACTTTGAAAATTACATTTATCTTTCAGAAACATAAAGTTAAATGGATCTAGAAAGAGTGCAGTACTTATTATTTTATTTTTATTACATAGCAATAATATAATAAATTATTATGAATGATTTTCCATGTTGAGAAAATGTCAAAATATTAAAGATTTTACTAAAAATATTAATAAATTTATTATAAATCATGAAAATTAATATTAATTTAATTTGTGAAACTAGACTTAAATATTACATATTAAGAAAAAAAATATTAGAGTAATTTTACAAAAATAGTCTCCCTCTTCAATAAGTACATTATCATAGAATAATTAATTTGAGAACAAAGTAGGATAAAAAATTAATGTTTCATTAAAAAAAAAAACTTTTTTACAACTAAAAGATTAATATTACAAGCATTGTTAATACTTTATCGATTTCTTGTCAGGTGTTATTTAATATTCTTTTAGAGAAATAGGAAATGTAATAACAAATTAGTCAAATTTTTACGAGAATGTCTATTTTGATATTTTCCTTTTTACATCATAATATATATATATATATATATATATATATATATATATATATATATATATATATATATATATATATATATATATATATATAAAGTAGTAAACAAAATTCCTTACAGTTAAAAGAAACGGAAGGTGTGAAAAGTGTATAATGTTCTTATTAACAAAAAAAATATTTTATTATAAATCTTGTAATTTTCATGTTTTTAACAATTTTAATATTTGTATAAGAAATATGCTCAATTTGTTAATTGAAATTTTTTGTGAGTAAAATTTTGAGGTTTTTTTGTCTCTGACTTGGAGGCATTATGTTTAAGGTAAGAGAAGTTAGTTATTTTTCAATTTCTATAGTATTCTAGGTTAGAAAATATGGACTCGAAGTTGATTTGATCATATTGATTAAGTTTCAGAAAATTGGAGTATGTAATTGTACTGAATATAAATATTAATTTATTTCTTTAAGATTGAAAATGATAGTCTTTGTATGATTGTATTGTTCGTAAATTGAATTTAGTGAATTGATTTACAATTTGAAGGGTAATGTTTAATTTGATTTGAAACATTAGAAGCAGGGTATTGAGCAGATTATGTAGTATGTTACTGTCATGAATTTGTCCGAGCAAATTTAAGGCAATGTTGAAGCGCTTAAACTTTGCCCAAGGCTTTTAGATTTTGCCCAATAAATTTTGGATAGTGTTGGAGATTTCATTTTATCAAAACTTTGCTCAACGGATTTAACGCTTTCAAGTTCGCTTAGTTGTTTTCAAAAATCATAAAAGAAATAGTTTTGTGCTCCAAATTAAATGTTCAATATATGCAAATCAAATCCCTGAAAATAAGGAATCCAATAAAATAAGAATTAGTAAAAAAGGATGCCTACAAAAAAAAGTTATGGTTAAAAGAGTAGACAAAGGTCAATTTAAAAAGATATATATTTTGTTATAATGTGAGAAATGATATATATATATATATATATATATATATATATATATATATATATATATATATATATATACCTCAAGTTCTTAAAATACTTGAAATGAGATGTGTTAAATGTTATTTCATGCCTTGAAAATATTGTTTTGGGCTATGAGAATTATAAGGGATATCATGTGTGTAATGTCATATATATTGATATTGTCCTAGGACTCATGGATATATTCTTACTCTCCTGATCACTGGAATCACATAGATGAAAGGATAAGGTGGTAAGAGTTGAAGGATGTTTCTAATGACTTAGTCTGTTATGTTAAAAAAAAATTGTGTCTTGATAAGTCATTTAGAAATGTACTTCAGTCACACGTAAGTGTATATACCAAATTGAGCACCTTTGTGTTATGCACTTGGGAAGTTCTGTGTGACAAGTGTAGATCTTTGATGTCTATTTCAATATCAAGTCTTTTGGAAGTTGTTTAGTGTCTATGTGACGTGAATGTGAATGTGAGCTTATATGAACGTGATGTAATATATGGAAGCATGAAGTAATATATGGAAACATAAAGTTGAATTATGTTGTTTTATCTCATATTTGGATTTTTCATACTTAAATTGAATTAATAGTTTTCCCTGTGTGTTTTGTATATTGCTTTGAATTGTGATGATCATATTTTACACGAGAATAGATGTTACAAGTGGTAGATCTCAATAGGAGTAGGTTTAGAACCAGGAATAATATAAATTTATGTTTTGCTTATTTTTGAGATGGTATATATGTATGTATATATTTTCCTATATAGAGAAAAATTATTGTGTATTTTAACTATATATTTATGGTATGCATATTTTTGGGCTATTACATTAATAGTATCAGAGTAGGTCGTGTCCTAGGTTGACTTGAGGGGAGTGGGTTTGCTATGTTTTGGTTGTGTGGTTGACCTTGTTTTTGTAGTTATTAATTTTGTTATGACGTTTTTAAGAATCTAAGTTGGATTGTTTCTAATTTTTCTTTATTAACATGTTTCTCATGTTGTCTAGGTTGACAAATAGACCATTTACTTATTTTCTTTTGTTCATATATGAGTCATTGACTTGATTGGCTAAGTTATCTAGGATTAACATTTAAATGGAGAAATGAATCTTGATAAAGTTGTGAGGGTACACACTCAGGACTTGGTCAAAGATTTATTCCTCCCTTAAAATGTCAGCTTTGTATAGTTTGATGCAAGATTCATGTTTCATATCTAATAAAAGTTTATGATTTTTATGTAATTATAGAGACAATCTTTTGTGTCAGGAATGTGTGTGAAAAAAAAAGGTAGTTTTACTAGTGATAGAGATCTTATTAGAATTGTTAGTGTTAACAACATCATCTAGGTTGATGTCAACATCCTTGATTTTTGTAAGATGCCCTATGACACTAGAGGGATGTAGGTTCAAAGACCATCTTGATCTACCTATCTCTTCATAAATTAGATGAGGTCTTAGGTGTATATTGCTTAATTATCAATCATATTCTCATAGGTTGTGGCTAGAAGAAAACTATGTTTCCAGATCCATTGAAGAGAGAGTTGTTGTCAGCTCAAGTATTAAATGAGTCGCGCATGAGAGTTAACTACTTGGTGATTCTAACTCAGATAAAGGTTAGTGACGAGAATTATATTAGTGATATACCTTTTATAAGGGAGTTTCTGGATGTATTCTTTAAGCAAGTGTCTAGGCTACCTCCTAAGAGAAAAGTAGAGTATTAATTCCATTGATATAGTGTTATGGCCAAGACCAATGTCAATGGATCCATACAAATATTACTCTAATGAGTTAGTGGAGTTGCAAAAGCAAGTGAAGCAGTTGTTGAACAATAATTTATTAGACCTAGTGTGTCGTCATGGGGAGTTTCAACTTTGTTAGTAAAGAAGGATAAGGGATCTAGGTTCTGTGTGGACTACCGGTGGTTGAACAAGTTGACAACAAGTATTCTAATAGACCAGTTACATGTAGTAATAATGTTTTCTATGATAGACTTGAAGTCGGGATGCCATCAAATCTTGGTAAATGTTGAATATGTTTATAAGGTAGTCTTCAAATCTCATTATGGTCACTATGAGTATGTAATTATGTCATTTGGAGTGATGAATGCCCCAACCATGTTCATGGATTACACGAATAAGATTTTTTTGTCCCTTCTTAGACAAGTTTGTAGTAGTCTTCATGGACGATATTCTTGTTTATTCTAGGACTTGTGGGGAGCATGAGGAACACTTAAAGACAGTATTGGGTATTTTGAGGAGAAGTGGTTGTATGCAAAGTTGTCCAAGTATGAGTTCGGGTTGGTTAATGCAGTTCTTAGGGCATGTCATATCAACCCAAGATTGTTATTGACATTAGAATTTTGTGGGATCAATTAACTATTACAAGAGGTTTATTGAAGGGTTTTTCGAAATTGTAGCACCCTTAACACAGTTGACCTGCAAGGATCAACCTTTTGTTTTGACGAATATATGTGAGCAAAGTTTTCTAGAATTGAAGCAGAGATTGACTAGTTCACCATTCTTGATGATTCCTAACACAGGAAAACCTTTTGAGGTTTATTGTGATGCATCACACCAGAGGCTTAGATGTGTGTTGATGCAGGAGAGAAGGGTGGTGGTATATGCTTCTAGACAATTGAATAATCATAAGAGGAATTACCTTACTCACAATTTAGAGCTAGTAGATGTGGTATTTGTTTTGAAAATTTTGAGGCATTATCTTTATGATGATCAATTCCTTTTATTTAGTGAGCATAAGAGTCTCAAGTACTTATTTGATCATAAGGAGTTGAACATGAGACAAATGAGATGAATGGAGTTCCTAGAGAACTATGATTTCCAGTTGATATATCATCTTAGGAATGGTGAATGTGGTAGTAGACGCCTTAAGCAAGAAGGTATTGCAAGTGTTAACCCTAATGGTTAAGGAGCTAGAGTTGGTTGAGCAGTTCAGGATCTAAATCTAAGAGTGAAACTATTTCCTAACCATATAGTTGTAGCAGACTAGTTATTACTAATGACTTCCTTAAGAGACTAAGGAGTGGTAATTGAAGGATCCTAACTTAAGATCCATAATGAATTTGTTGGAGACTAAGCAAGCTAAAGATTTTGTTTTAGGTGTTAATGGAGTCTTAAGATTCAGAGACAGAGTATGTGTCCTAGCAAATGAGAGGCTAAAGAGGATGATACTGAATGAGGGTCATAAGAGTAGACTTAGTTTGCGTTCAGGCATGACTGAGATGTATCAAGACCTGGAGAAGTCTTTTTGATGGCCCAACATGAGAAGAGAGGTAGTACAACATGTCTTTGCCTGTTTGACTTGACAGAAGGCTAACGTAGAGCATCAAAGACCTAGAGGAATGTTGCAGCAGTTGAATTTTCCTCAGTGGAAATGAGATAGTATCATCATGAATTTTGTTACCCATTTACCACAATCAGTAATGGGATATGATGTTATATGAGTAATTGTTGACCGGTTGACGAAAAGTGCTCACTTTTTGCCTATGAATATGAGGATTTCCATGATCAAGCTTGCACAATTATATATTAAGGAGATAGTGAAGCTACATGGAGTGTCATCCAGTATAGCATCAGGTAGAAACCCCAAGTTCACCTCACAGTTTTGGCAAATGTTGCAAGATGATTTAGAAACTAGATTGAGACTCAACTTTACCTACCATCCTCAAACAAATGGTCAGTACGAGAGGATGATCTAGTCCTTGGAAGATTTATTGAGAACGTGTGTGTTGGATCATCTAAGAAGTTGAGATAAGATGTTTCCACTAGGGTTCACCTACAACAACAGTCACCATGCAAGCATTGGCATGACAGCTTATGAGCCTTTGTATCGGAGGAAGTGTAGGATTCTTTTATGTTGGTATCAAGATGAAGAGGCTATCTTCATAGGACCTGAGTTGCTCCAACAAACTACTGAGAAGGTCAAAAAAATACAAAAGAGGATGAGAGCTTTTCAGAGTAGGTAGAAGTTCTATGTTGATCAGAGGAGGCAGTCCTTGGAGTTTGCACTTAGAGATCCTTGGAGTTTGAACTTGGACACTATGTATTCCTGAGAGTCACACCTACTACTGAAGTTGGGAAAACTATCAGATCTAGGAAGTTGTTTTCTAAGTTCATTAGACCATATCAAGTTATGAGAAGGACTGGTGTCGTAGGTTATAAGATTGTTTTACTATCTCAATTGAAGACTTACACAGAGTTTTCTATGTGTCTTAGTTAAGGAAGTATATATGTACCTAACACAAGTCATGTGTTGGAGGTGGATGAGGTGCAAGCCAGGGAGGATCTTTTCATTGAGGCTAGGCTAGTTAGGATTGAGGATCAATATATTAGGCAGCTTAGGAACATGTTTATTACCATGGTAAAGGTATTATGGGATGTTAGGTTGAAATATTCCACTTGGGAGCTAGAGGAAAGCATGAGAGAATCTTTCCCCTACCTCTTCCCTGACTTTTGAGGATGAAATTTTTTGTTGTTTGAGAGAATATGAAGACCCAGTTTAAGTGAGTTAAGAATATAAGTGGTATAATAAGAGTAAGTTTGAAGTTTTACCAATTAAACTAAAAAGAATTATAAGTAGAACAATTTAATCATTTAAACTTTCTTATAAAAAAAAAAAAAAAACTCAATATGTCTTGATAAGTCATTTAGAAATTTACCCTGGTCACATGTAAATGTATATAACAAATTGAACACCCTTATGTTATGTATTTGGGAAATTGTGGTGTGACAAGTACAAATCTCTCATGTTTATTTCAATACCTAGTCCTCCGAAGTCATTTAGTGTTTGTGTGACGTAAATGTGAGTTTATATGAACGTGATGTAATATATAAAAATTTGAAATTGAATTATGTTGTTTTATCTCGTATTTAAATTTTGCATATTTAAATCGAATTACTAACTTATCTTATATGTTTTGTATATTATTTTGAACGATCTTATGTTTATAGACAAATGTTACATGTCTAAAACTATGAGTAATATAAATTTATATTTCGTATGCTTTTAAATTAATATATATATATATATATATATTGAAACTGTTACGTATGTAAAATTTATCTATAAATACTTCTAGTGACAAATTTTACATTTGGTATATTTTATAAAAAAACATTCGATATAGTTCCTTTAATATATTGTTTAAGGGAGGAAATTAGTGTTTTTTTTTTCATCACAACATTATAATATTTTGAATTACACTGGTCCAAAAAGATAATTAGAAAAAAAATCACAATTGAATTATTTTTATATTTTATTATTTACTTTTTTTCCTCAAACAAACAATTTGATTTGAATTTTAAATTTGAAAGTGAAGACTTTATTACATTTAAATATGACATCATAAATTTAGAACTAATAAAAAACTAACCAATAGATAAAAAATCTCTTGAATATTGCTTTACGATTTGATAATATTTTAGTTATAGTATATTTATTGAAACATGATAATAAATTAGAATATAATTTTTAACTATCAAATTATGCAATCTAATTATGAATATGAAAAACAAAAGCATAAATATAACAATAATCATAAAAAAAATACAATAATGTTTCTTTACTAGACAATTTATCATTATAAAATATTTAACAAAATTTGTGTGAAAAAATATTTTACAAGTTGTTTTAAAACCGATAAGTATGTTCACATCATATCCAGTGTGCCGTGAGATCCTGAGCTGAGTTGGTGACACCATACCATGAATTTGAATTACTGGTGAAGAAGGTGAATCTTGGGACCTTTCAATCGCCTTCAATATCTCTCAATTCAAACCCAGCTCTTCCTTCATGTACTTAATTGCCTCTGATACGCCATCCTGGAAGTACAGGAACCATGTAACGTATACATGACAAAATGCTGAAAAAACTTTACAAGAGGTCCTAACCAGTAAACTAATCAATGTACATTGTAAAAAAAAGTGAAAATATAAAAAGAAAACCAAAATGTATGTGGTGGACAATGCCAAGGTTAGAATACCAATACAAATAAAATAATTTAATTTTCATAATCTGACGTAACAAAATACAAATCACACTAGATAAGGCTTTTAATTACTAAAAATGTTAATAGAGTCTTATAATATATGGCAATTTATGCCTAAATACAATAAGAAAAACTTTTATAGTGGCAAACATTTTAACCAAATTCTAAAATGAAGCATCTCATTATTCATATGGAAATCTAGTTCTAAATAGTGTTCCAGACAAAAAATAGTTGTTACCTGATGCGATATTCTTTCAGCAACTTCTGCAGCCCGTGCTTTGACTGTTGAGGATAATGCATCATGGATTGCTAGTGATAGCAGACGCGCAGCTTCCTGGATACTTGTGTTATCATTTCTATCTGGAAGCAAATGATTTCTACCGAGTGGTTCAGGTGATACGCCAAGCCAATGCATTCTCTCGGCCCAATAAAACTGATCTAGCACGAAAGGGCATACTACCTGCAAGTTTGTTCTACCATATGAACTACATTTGACAATAAATGATGACCATTAAACATCAGATTCTAGAGTAGAGAGTTTTGCTGAGTAGGGAAGATGTTAGTTTAATCTAGCAAGGTTTTAAAAATGGCTTTCATGGTTTTTATAATGTTATAGTTTCATCTAGCAGGAATAAAGTGCTAACCTGTGGTGTGCCTGCTTGTAATGCAGCAGCAGTAGTTCCACTAATTACAGATAGACATTCCATGCAAAAATATATATTAGAAAGCATGCCTCTTGAATGCTCCAATTTATTTATAATATCAAAACAGCTGGGGACCAGAGTACAATTATCCTACCTGCCTCCGTGGTGAATTACCGCAGCACATTTTGGGAAAAGCCAACCATATGGTACTGAACTATTCACATTGTGTAAAAAAATGTCATTCTTTAGCATTTTCTTTCATTTAAAAAAAAATTGGAAAGGGAACATTTACTTTTTGTTAATATCCGAATAGATAATATAATAAAAAAAAACAAAATTCCAGTTTTAAGTAATATTAAACTACATCAAAAATCCAAATTTAATTAAATCTAAAAAGTTGGATGTCAAATCCAAGTTATTCTATTAAAAAAGGATCCCCCACCAAATGTTTTTTGTAGTCAAATAACAAAGGAAAACTCACCCAGAAAAACACAAGAGTCGCCCATCACAAAGAGGAACACAATCTTCACTCCAATTTGTTGTCTCAAATGATGCTTCAGTGGCAATGGTACGGACGATTGATTCTAAGGGTTCGTATCCAGCTGTAAATAGAATAAATCTGTAATCCGTGGTGCTCAGGACAGTCTGAAGAACGCATATAAATGCATAAGGATCTTTTAAGAAACCCATGCTGCAAGTAATTCCAATAAGCAGTTAAAAAAGTATACAATGACTAATGGTCAGTTTTAATCACCATTCCTTCACATTGAACACCAATCCAGTGTGAGAGGAGGCTTGGGTTTAACATGAATTGGAAATTGTGATTTGGCTAAAACAAATACACTAGTTCAACAGCTCTACTTTGTTACAAGATTGAAGACAAAATTGAAGCAGATGGTACCTTCCAATAGAACTCAGTCCGATAAAAATTGGTGTAGTCTTTATAAAGTTTTGCAACTCTAAATGGCTGGGGCACAAGTCATCTTTAGCATATTGATGCCCTGATGAATCATGTACTGAAATATCTCTGCATTTCTTACACGTAAACTGCCATTCAATAGGGAGGAACCAGAAACCAGAAACCAACACTTTTGAAGGCCAATATGCTGTCAATGCACTAAAGTTAATCAGGTGATGAAACTAAAAATATAAGGACACGTGTACTGGAGAAATCACACTGCATGTAAGCAATGATTTACCGAGTGCTAGATAGGAACACAAATTTACAAGATATTTGTTTCGACACATTATGAGTTCAATGTCTTAATACATTCTCTATTTTCATTCCTACATAAGAGATTCCAGATTACAGAAATCCAACGTGTCACAAATTTGGTGCAAAGAGACATTTCAATGTGATAACATAATCCAAGAAGCGTTTAACTGAGCACTACTCTTCACATCTTAGTATGCTACCACAACTATCGTATGACATTATCCCAATTTGATGGTTTAATATCAGGAGGATAGTGCCTCGAAATGGATAGAAATAAGAAAAAGGAATAAATACACTCAAATGGATTAAAACAAAAGCAAGCAACTTAAACTCTAAACAGACAACATCATGGAGATAGGTATGAAAAATATATATTAAAGACAAGAACAAACATACCAGGACATTCAACTACTTCTTTACTAAAACCATACCTGTTAAACAAAACACAGAATCAGAGATAAAAATCAGAAGTAATATTGCATGTGAATTAAAAATATCATTTAAATTTATATATCACTAGCCCTTTTGTTGGATTTACCCAGCTGTTACAAGTCACATACAAAGAGAAACAGAAGTATTTTTTATACAAAAAGCATCCTAACTCAGAGACTGGTAGGATTTTATCCAGCTTAGCACACAAACAACACAGGAAATTTTCAAACAGTGCGAAAAGAATAACAATATAAGTTTGATCCAGTGAGTTCTTTAGATTTACGTCAAAAAGAAAATATTGAAAGCAACTTTTGCATTTTGAGCCTATTACTTACATCACAAGAGGAGATTGTGGTCTATCATGCCAAGTAGGTATGCCTGTTACTGGATCCTAAAATCATAGAAAAAAGGTGTCTGGGTTAATCTAAAGGAATGAGGTGTCCCATACTTCTCAACAAGGGTACATAATTAACTATAACAACCAAACTCAAGCAGCATAAACATTTTTTGAAACAAAGAATAGTAGGCTGAGAAATTAATTTTTTAAGGCAGAAAGAAAAGTAAGTATAGTGAAGACTAACAGTAAAAGGACATGGACTAAGATGCAAGACATCATTTCTCCATGATCCCCAATGTTCTGTGAAAAGAGGCCACATCCAATGAATCACGTCCTTCCAGCAGACCTATTCGAAATCAAGATGATTAAAAAATGACAAATCAATATATAAGTGCTAGTTCTTCATAGCATTAAAGCATTGTATTCTAATCATCAATGTTAGCCATAGTTCTTTGTCTTCCCCTTTCCTTCCCTAAACCCTAAAGTTTCAAATGTTCCAGACCTTAATTTACATGCAGCAGCAGCAGATAGTATAACTTTTTTATCTTTATTTACAACACCGTTGTGGTTAGCAGTAAGTAGGAAAATAAACAAAATCACTTCAAACAGCATCTTTCCTAACTGACAAAAATTATAATATAAAAAATAGAGAAATACCTTACCAGAAGGAGCATCAATGAGGTATTTATACAAAAGAGGAAGCTCTATTTGGAAATGGCTTTCAAATGTTGAAGGTGCACTGCACAATAAATCAATGATTAAATGATCAACATGAGTTGAAGCTTCCAAAACTATATAGGCAATCATCAACTGGAGATAACATTTTACATTCAATTATCTTCAGAGGATCATTTTCTAATTAAAAAACATTTTGTATGTCATAGGTGAAAAATAAGGACACTATTGAACAACTTATATGCCAACCAATGCAATGCAGGAAACTTACAACATGCAAGTACTTTCATTTGAACATCTTGATTCAGTTTTCTTAACCAATTGCACTCTAACTAAAATTTAAAAGTCCTTTTGTGCCTATACTAGAACTCTAAATAAAATATGAAAGATCACAGACGAAACTTGTTAAGTACCTGTATGGAACAACGTAAGGAGCAGCTACAAAGCAACGGACACAAAAACTTTCTGCAAGGCTCCATCCTTCCTGAACCATCATAAAAATGTCCTCAATTAGCAGATTGCTATTAGAAAATGACTGTGGATTATACTTTCTATTCCACCGGTATTAAATGTTTTGTTGTCTCCTTGGACAGTGATAGTTTTATATAAATAATTCCACTTTCCCCATGCAGAAATGCGCAATGAGAACCTTTTCTATAAATCTATTGACATTAATAGTCATAGCTCAATTAATCCCCTGTCCCCAAATTATGTCAAAAACTTGTCGAAATTCAAAAGGGTTTATCATGATACAGTTTTCAACTTAGAATTAGAATACCAAAGCAAAAAAATTTATCACAATAAGATCACCGTCCAAGCTTGGGCCATCTCCAAATATCCTTTCAATTAATGAATAGCATTCTAGCCTATGATCTCTTGTAATTTTCCTTTTCTGCAAGAAAAAAGATGACTCTACGTTCCCTGATAAAATAGAAGTCCCGTTAGAAATTTACCTTCTCCCCTTATAATAGCAGTTAATATTTTATAATTAGAACCTAATTGATTTTCAAACCTTCGGTGTCAGTCTGGTCAGCACAAAGAACTGGAGGCGATGAAACTGGCCAAAATTGAACATATTTTTGAGCCAAGTGAGTACTTAAGCTCTGAAAGGAAACAATTTGTTCAAATCTCAGCTATTAGCAGTAAGAAAAGCAAATCAAATGAAGTAGAAATGCACAACATTAACATTAGTGCCAAAACAATAAACAGTCATTTATCTGTATTACTTTTTATGGATAACTTACTGACAAACAGTTACGCAAATCATAACAATTATCAAAGTTAGAGGAATGCAGTCATGGTGGAATTAGAGAAATCACAACTACAAGAATTCTTTTATTGCGAAAAGGATGTTCCATCTAATACTAAAGTCGATGGCAGATACCCAGAGTTATTCAAAAACTAACATAATGCTCTTTTTAGACCTTAGACAAGTTTATAATGCAAACCTCGTGTGCTGAGTGAGTTATTAACATCACATCATATTGGTTCTGGTCACACGCAAAAGCTGCAGCAATGGCCTGCAATCAACAACAAAGCAATGCAAACTTTTGCAAATAAGACTTTTGGAGACAATCTAACTATGAAATAGAGTATAGGTAATAAGTAGTCTCAAAGCACATCAATGGATATACAAGCTGATAAGAGAATTGTTCTGTAATCAGGAATTCCATTTCATAAACAATACATTGAGAAATACAATACTAGTCCACAAATTGCGGAATATCAAAACATGCTTCTTCGTGTATATAACAGTTAGAGGGGAAAAGCTTTTAGCTAAAACTAAGCAATATCATAATCTCAACCCTTCCGCTCGTAATCGTAAGCATTACCCCTATGTTGTGTATATAGAGCAACAGAAAATAAAATAAAATAAAAAAAATATCTTTGGGAAACAAACAGAGTAAAGACTTCAGAAAGAAGATGAAAAACTGACAGCAAGAGGATAGACATCGCCTTTAGTGCCGAAGGCCATGAACACTGCCTTCGGCTTCCTTCTCTCCATTTTCCTCTTTTCCCAAAGATACATCGCTTCCCCTGGCTAATAGTTCCTCAAATTTTTTTTCAGATGTTTCTTAGGGGAAAAAAATATTTTCTGAAAAATAATTACTTTTTTTAACTAATAATACAAAGTTTACGACATTATTATTTTGTAATAATGACACATGTGAAATTATTATTTTTGTGAGTGGAAGAGGTTATACTTAATATAGTCTTAACTTCCATTTTTACTTATTTTATTTGCCATCAATCTTTTTAATCAACATGATTTAAAATTAAAAAATATAATATTTTTTAAAATGTTTAAAAATTTAATCAAATATTTAAACTACTTTTGAATAATTAAAATTAATAAAAACAATTTTAAATTATTTGAACTATTCATAGTTTCAATAAGACATTTGTAACATTTGGCAAAAGTTTAACTTTTAGAAAATAATTAATACAATATTATTAAATTTAAAAATACTAATTAATCCGAAAAATCCCTTTATAGCTTTTTTAAATGTCTAAAATTTTAAGAAAACAACTATAAAAACTTTATATAGACAAAGATTAGGAACCTTCGTGGATTTCATCAACCCAATAACTATAAAAGAATTACATTTGTTATTTACAAAATTTAATGTTTAATCCTGTTTTGTTTTTGTGTTTTTTATTATTATATAATTGGTGTAAGATAAATGCAGTAAAAATATGTTGTTTACATTTTTAATGGATAAATTATATGCTTTTTATTTTTTGGTAAATTTATGTATTAAAATAAAAATTACACATTTACATAACATGATCCTATTTTTTAACCGAACTAACGTGTTCTTAGTGAACTTAATTTATTTTTAATTATGTAAAAAGTGGAAAATTTTAATTTACAAATTTATAGTCCAATTTTTTTCTCTAAATTTGATATCATAAACTTTATATATATATATATATATATATATATATATATATATAAATGAAAGTTGGTAAGGTAGAGTAGCGATACACATTAATTAATTTTTAATATAATATTAAAATAAAGATTGAGTTATTAAGCCTATAACATCATCTTAGGAAACTATTATTAAATAATTGATTTCATATTATTAAAATATTCATTTCTCACCATTTGGTGTGTGTTACAAATTTCATCTGCCTATTATATATAGAATAGAAACTTACTCTACCTCACATCATATTTTTTTTAATGTAATATTAGGAAGATATATTATTTTAAATTATTAAATGATAGTAAAAAATAATTCTTTATTATATATATATATAACAAATAATAACGACATGATTTATATAAATTATTATTTTATTTATTCAGTAGAAGATATTATTATTTAAACTATGGGAATTATCGTTTGTTTTTTATATGTAAGAGGACTAATTTAGAAAAAATTATTAAAATAGATAAATTTACAATTTTAACTTATACTTGATAATATAATTTTTTTTAAATATTTTTTAAAATAAAAATAAAAGTTGTAAAATACCACTTATACTTTTTTAAAAAAATATTTTTGTTATATTTATAATAATTACATTAATACAAAATTAAGAATATTAATAATTATAAATATAAGAATGTTATAATAATTATACTAATAAAATATGGATTCTTATTTATAATACAAGTAATTAATTAATATAAATATTCTTAAATTATTAAATTGACTAAATTTATAAATAGCATTACCTAAAAAAACAAAAATCAAGTCATAGAATAATGACAAGATAAAAATCAAAGAGATACATTTTAAAAAATAATGAGTTCTTACCTCAAAATATGTCTTTAACTAAAAAAGTTACAGTTAGTTAATCTCAATCTAACCATCCTTATAAGTTTTTTAGAATTTAATTATAACACAAATAGCTAATTAATACGGTCATTCTTTTAAATTATTAATTGACTACACTTATAAGTAATATTAGTAAAAAAAACCAACAATAAGTCATAGGATGACAACAAAATAAAAATAAAAAAAGATACATTTAAAAAACAAATCAATTATGATCTTAGCATTTGTTTCTATACAAAGATACGACTCCATTCGACCCATAATAAAGAAGGTATAGTCAACCATCTTCAATTATAGGATTTAAATTATTTTAAAAACTCTTAATTAAAAATCCAATAATTATACTAAATAAGTATAAGATTATTGATTTAATATTTTTACTTCGCTACTAATTTGTTTCAGGGTATATTTTGTCAAATAAAAATTAAAGAACATAAGATAAAACATTAATATGTTATAAAAATTATAAAGAAATGTAAAGTTAATAATAATATAAGTATCCTATCTCTTTATCTATCTATCTATCTATCTATCTATCTATCTATCTATCTATCTATCTATCTATATATATATATATTATAAACACTTAAAAAAACTAAAATACTACAAAATTTATCAACGAAAACATTAATAGAAGAATTATGGAGATAATAACAAATGTATAATTAGAAAACTTTTTCAATAAAAGTTTTAATTTACATATAAAAAAAACATTTGAAAATACATATTTTTCCTAAACCTGCAATAGAAAAAGTAACTAAGTTCATCATTTTTTAGTTGAAACAATACTCTAACACTAATATAATATAATTTACTGTTATTACTCAAACTATTTATTATATTTTAGTAAAAAATACATTTATCATCTACATTTAAAGAAGAACTTATGGGTCTTCCTATGAAAAAAATCATCTTATATTAAAAAGTAAATTTTATTTTTATAGAAATTTGAAAGTATTATTCCTTAGGTTTTTTTTTTAACACTCTCAATACTTAGCCTCCAATTTAATTGTTTCTTCTTCAAATATAAAAAAGTTTCGATAAGTATTTTATTAAAAAAATAAGTCTCCAAAATTATTTATATTCTTGTAATAGAGAAAGGTTAAACTCAAAAATAATAGAGAAAATAGAACATTTAAGTTTAAGTTCGTATAAACACAATAGACTATGAAAAAAATTAGAATATAATTTTAATATGAAAAAAAATTATAATATAATTTTAATATGAAAAAAATTAGAATATAATTTTAATATAATCCTCCTCTTGTTTATTGATTACTAAGGTTTTTTTTTAAGCTATAATGATCAAATTGTAATATTTACACTATTATACATCAAATTAATTCTCTATATCCCTTCATCAAGGTAGAATTAAGAGACATGCAATATAACCATTTAATAGAATAATAAATGCATAAATTATTAGAGTATATATTAACAATAATGTAGTAATTAATTTATTAAAGGTTAAATCAAAGTCCATTATAAATTGGTATAGATAAAAAAATTAAAACTAATGTAAAAAATTCACACTTTACCGACATTATTGTAATTTTAGTTTATAATTAAGAATACGAATGATTTTGAAAATGAAAACAAACCTATTTTGATTTATAACCCAAATCACCTTAAATATAAAAAATAGAAAGAAGTTGAATCACAATTATGACGTGCATTAGTTTTAAATGTTTTAAAGATAAACAAAATTATTTTTTTAAGGATTTTTGTTTAGGTTAAAAGCTCAGGAAATCACAAAATAAAAAATAATAATAAAAAATAAAGTTTATAGTTTACATTTCTCAACAGGAGCTTAACAATATAATGCAAATACAAAAGAGAGCAAATAATACAAATTAGTTACTTGTGTAAAAAAAATTATGCATTGAAAGAAGAAGAGAAAAATGTATAATATAACCTAGATCATGACACAATAAAAAGACGAAGAAAAACAAATTTAGAATATAACATAATAAAAAAAATAAAATTAACCTCTATCTAAATTATTGTACAATAAATGATTGAAAAAATAAAAACAATATACATTACAAATAAGGTTTCCTAATATATTTTTTTTAAGATTTTTGTGATTCAGATCAATATATATCCATCGAGTCAGATACTTATAATTTTAAAATATTAGATTCGAAAATGATTGTTTTTAGATTTTTTTTTTTTACCGGATTAACCAAGGAATTAAATTTTTTGCTTATTTATACATTTTAAAGAATGAAAATAAATTTTGGCACACAACATGGTTTTATTGTGTCAACAAAAAATTGATTTATCACATACAACTAACAACATTTTATTATTAAAAAAAACAAATACACCACCCATGACTTGTTCTTACGGGTTTTTCCTCTTATAGAATATGTTGCAAATTTAACTTGTTTGGGAATTGATAAGGTTTTTACTGTTTTATGGATTGGTTAATACGAGTGTCAGGACAAATATCATTTAAAAGTATACATGCAAAATATCCCCAACAGTAAACCAATAACTGTCACCAAAAAATTAATTATACTGGAAACTTGCAAGCAAAGAAAGCTTAACTTGAAAATATAATAACAAGGAAAACTAAAATGAAGAGTAAAATGAGACAAAAAGTCTGATGTTAGTGAGGTTTGCCAAATGTCAACGCTAACTTTTCAACTTCAAAATAAATGTAAGGGTAAACAAAAAAAGTTTATAGAAAGATATTTTGTATGTCTATAGATGACATTTTCCAGTGTATGTTTTCCTGAATAAAGTTGCTTAGTAGTCTTTCATTTCTGACAAGTTGTTCTATCGAGACTCGTTGGAAGTGTACTTGTCCATGAGCTGGGTCAGTTCATTCTCCAACTCCTTCTCAAGTTCAACCAGCTCCTGCCACAGTTTCTTCTTCAGAGCCAACTTTTTCTCTTCATGAATTTTTATTATTTTCTCTCTCTCGGACTCCAACTGCATAATCTTCTTGTCCTCCTGGGACTCCTCGCAACTAGATATATTATTTTACACCCACAGAAGAAAGATTAGAAAAATGCCTAAAACCAATGAGAATTTTCCTTCATAGAAAAAAAAATACCTCATTATTTAGTAGTATGACTCAAATGGCAACAAGCTAAGATATATGTAGGAACAAAATAATTATAAATAACACAAATAAGCTAAGATATATGTAGGAAACAAATAATTGTATATAACACAAATTTTGAAACATGATTGGAATTAAGAACAATTAGTAATATTAGATATACTTGTCCTCTTTCTTGGCAAATTCTCCACAAGTCTTTTTTGCTTTTCCTTGCATTGTCTGCTTCAATTTAACAAACTCGGCTTCTTTTGCTGCTACAGCTTGTTGAATGACTTGAATTTGGTCCTGGAATTTCTTTTCTTCTGAATCCATCTACAAAACAGTATCAAAATGAAGAGTCATAGAAGGATACTTTCCATCATACAAATTTGTATAGTCATATAAAAATTATGAGACATTGAAGGATTGTTTACATCAAACAAATTTCATATTCATATTAAAAAAGGATTTTTCATATCATACAAATTTGCATATTCATAATGGGTTTGGTTTCTCCAAGATATATTTTCATTAAAATCGTCACCGTTCACCTTCAAAATATAGAGCACTGTAATAAAAAATTTTGCATAAAAATTCTTAATTATATGTAAAACATCTAAGTTTCGTCTTATTCTACCAAATGAGCACCAAAAAATATCATTAATCTGAGTTCAGTGTCATAACCTTACCTCCTTGCTCTGTAGATCAACATGGTTATCTTCTGCACAGAATTGTGATTTTATTTGTTCTTTGGCTATCATGCTCTTGAAATAGTTAAGCTTCCGACTATCATCGTGAATATGTTTTATCTTGCTCTCAACCATCTCTTGGTATGATCTCATTTCAAACTTCAAATTTGGCTTACCTAAAGAATATAGATCCATCAGCAACATTTAATTGAAATATTAAACAGAATTAGAAGAATGAACACTATTGTAGAAATAAAATTAGAGCTATGCTGATTAGGCTGGCATAAATAAATAAAAAATTGAACAAGAGAGAGAGAAATGACTTCTGGAGTGCCGATTGAAATCGTCCAAATCTTCTTTAGAAGCCAAGTAACCGTAGAGTTGGCGTTTCCCACCTGGTAGCAATGGATTCTGACACCTATTCCAAGCTTCCCTACCTCTTCCTTGTTCTTTAAAATGCTTGTGTAATCGCACTGCTTCTAAATAACCTGCTGCGGATTCCTCAAAGATTAAAGCACTCATCCCTCTGTGACCTTGTGGACCATAGGAGTGCCGAGCTTTTAATGCATCATAATCTCGGAAGCAATTAAGGAGTTCTTGATTCCCCATTCCATTCCACTACAATTGAATTCTGTGAGATATGTGTTTAGAACACAAAAGACTGAAAAATGGAGATTATATATGTAATATTTACCTTGTTATTTTCGAGCCGCTCATATCTTGTATCCATTATGATAACCATTGGGGGCCAAACTATTTCATGATCCTTGACTTTCTTATCAAGACCCTCCCATATATTATGGATTTCACTAACCATTGTTAATGGAATCCTTCTCCTAAAAAGCTCTTCTTCCAAGGTTTCAGCAAACATCCGGTGCAGTCTTGCCCTCTTTGATTGTATTGCTCTGGAATGATCCAAAAGGGCCTGCAGCCCATTGTACCAAACAATAGCACCAGCCACCCCTTGGCACGCTGGACAATGCCACTGTCTATCTCGTGAACTTATCTCCTCATTGGCCAGTGCATTTAATTTATCGAAGAAATTCCAGAGCCACTTGCTCTTTTTGCACTGTTCATGGCTTCTCTCTCCAGTATCCGAGTCAGTGTCATCTAAAGAACAATTATCATCGCTGTCAAAAATAATGTCAGATTTATTGTCAACAATCTCATCGTTGTTTTCACCATGGGTTTCTAGGAATTTTTCATCTTTGCCTTGATCATTTTCGCAATTCTTAGATATAGTTGTATCAACTCCAATAGATGAATTTAATTCTTTCTCTACTGTTGCAGTTGATATTGACTGAGGAAGCAAATTGCTGTCATTCAAAATTTCACTTCCTCTACAAGCCAAAGCATCAAGAAAGTTGCTTTTGTCCTCTTGGTGATTGCTGTTAGTCACTCCTGTTCCACCGTTACCCCACTTTACCAACTGAAGCTTCTGAATACCATTTGGATTTCCCCAAGCATTTGGAGCACAATTTTGAGAAACCCAGGGTCTTGAAGTACTGGCATCAGAAATGCTATACAGTTGGCTTGTGTTCAACAGAATATTTTTGGGACCAGAAACTCTGTACACACTTCGCAACTCTGGAAAAGGATCAGCACCATCTTCAGCCATGGTTCAACAGGACCTTGAAATTGTTACACCAAAGCATAAATATTAATCACCGCATACTTCCAGAGGCCTCAACAGTGATGTCAGTAAAACAATAAACAAAGAGATGGATGGCTTAAACAAAACAATAAGATATTCCTTATCCTTACCTCGTGGATACAAACTTAATTTAAATATAAAGAGAAACAGTGCAAAAAGTCAAAAACACTGGATCAATACAATGATAAAGTGAAAATTTCACCAGAAACTATTATAATTGAAGAGACTATGGATAATTCTAGAGTCAAAAACAAGTTTCCATCGATCATTCATCCATTACATTTCAAAAATCCACAACCAATCCTATAAAAAATGATTTTTTTTTTATTAAGAGTCAATTTCTAGAGGGACAGAGAAATCATTTTTTTCCCTTATCTGATTGATTAACAACAACATAGCCCCTGTGTTCCTTCCTCTCTTTTTTAGTCCCAAAAACAGGTGCAGCAATGAAGGAACAGAAATACCAGGTCATACATTCATTGAGAACTCATGAAAATAATTTACCTACCCTGCCAGTAAAAGAAAACACAAAGAACAACAAAACAAAGTGGAATACAGAAAGCAAATGCTACACCACAGAACAACAGAGAATTTGTTTTGGGATTAAAATCATTATTACAATCACTTGCTATAATCACACAGCAGTAACAACAATAACAATATTCATAACGCACTCACAGAGAGAAGGCAATGGTAGTTGAAGAAGAGTTTTGCATGTGAAAAAGCTATAAGGAGTTAAAAAGCCAAGAATGCATGAAATTGAAATTGGAGAGAGAAAGAGTTAAATGCAGTAGCAGGAGCCCCACCCGTTGGCAGTGATGATGATGGTCAATGCTTCACTGTCGTTCTTCAGATTAATTAAACGTGTATGACAGAGAGAATAAGAGAGTGTGAGTGTTTACCTAAATACTCTACGAAATACGGATGGCAATTAAGTCACATCCGTGGTATCCCAGAGTCCGAAAAATGGAGTTAACTCGGTGAAAGTTTGAGTTTTTTTTTTTTTTTTTTCGCCATAAAAGAGTAGGAAGGGAGTGAGATTCGAGACTGAATTTCATTTTGGGTGGATGAGTTCATGACCTCGTACCAATAAAATAAATGTAACTTATATATATTTATAATTTTTTATACTAGTTATTTATATATTTATAAATTTAATTTTTCACTTAAATTATAAGAATTATAAAAATAATATATTTGAAATAAAATTACTTAAATATAATTTATATAAATTTATTTAAAACTTGTTTATTATTTATTCACTTTTTAACTTTTTTTTATCTTATATTTCTTATTTTTTTTCATTTGATTTATTTTCTTAATTAAACTACTATATTAAAATTTAATTAAAATATATTTAAACAAATATTTTAAAAATAATATTAAAATTAAAAAAATATTAATTAAATATTTAAAATAATTTTATTTATGATAACATAAATAATTAATTTAAAATTATTTTTAATTATTATTTATTAAAAAATAATTTAAAATAAATATTTTTTTAATAATTATAACGTAATAATATCTGTTACATTTTTAATTTATCATATAATATATTTTCTTATATAATATGTTAAATTATAATATTCGTTTAATTATTTTTATTTTCTCAATAATTATAATAATAATAGACTCAAATAATTAATTTTAATCTATTATTTTAATTAAAGAATAAAAGAGAAAAAGAAAATTAAAAAATAGACGAAGAGAAAGAAAAATAAGAAAAAAAAACCTAACTGTAATAAGTTAAAGGAATTTATTTCTCGTGATTAAAGTTTGGGTATCAACATTGAACATTTCTTGTATTTTTCACCCTCTTTAATTCTTTCTACCAACTTTTCATTATTTTGTTTTTTTCAATAGTTTTATTTAATCAATTTATTAAGTTATTTTCTCTCTTTTGTCTTTTGTTATTTCCTATTTTCTTAATATCTGTAATTGATCTGTTTTTTCCAAGACATTTTTAATAGGAGTTCACTTGAGTTATTTCTAATCTTGAAAAATGTAAAAGAAGAATTTATGACACTACATCATTTTAAACGATTCAATGTCGATTTTATTTTATTAAAAGTTTTTTTAATAAATTTTAAAAAATTTATTCTCTCTTCTCATTTACTTTGATTTACTTATTTTTATAAATTAATTGATGAAACAATAAAAATAAAATAAACACTTCTAAATTTTTCATCCAAATTGACAAATATAAAGTTTTTTTTTTATTTTCTAAATATTTTACATTAATATTAGTACTAATTAATATTATTTTATTTATAATTTATCTTCAATAATTTTATTATGTCATACATCTATCATTTTATTATTTTTATTTCTCATACATCAAATTTTATCTTAATAAAATAATTATATTTTAAAAGATTAAAAAACATTAATAATTAAAAAAATTTCTTATTTTGCATTAATTAAATAAAAATTAACTTATTAAATATTTTATCATATTTATTAATATTTAAAAATGAAAACTTAAAAAATAATTTATTTATATATAATCAAATATTTCAATATATTATTATTATTATATAAATATTATAAAGAAAAAGTATTAAATATTTCTTTTATATACATATATCAATATAAATATAATAAATTAAAGTATATATTTAATTAATAATAATTATATATATATATATATATATATATTAAAACTAGTTTATTATAAATATAATTTTTTTTAAATAATGTAGATGCATACTCTCAACATAGTGTTTAAGAATCTTTATTCAGTAAGATTTTTTTACAAGAAAAGTAATATTTCTTAATTTTATCTATCTTTTAAAATAAAAAATTTGATCTATCTTTTTCCTTTTTTTTATATTGAAATTTAATATTTTATCTTTTATGTTGGAGTTTTTTTATGACTAATTTACCTTTTATAATATTTTTATAAAAAACTATATTTTCTATATAATAATTATATATTTATATTTAATATAATTAAAATATACAAATTATTATATTATTAATTATTATATTCAAATTTTAATTATTTTTAAAAAATAATTTATATCAATAGATCATTAAATTATGTATATGCTTACGTATCTATTTATCAAACATCATTTATAAGAATAATTCATTTACTTGTTATCTAAGATTTACTACGAAAAACCTTAACAATATATATGAAATAAATAACGTTCTTTCATAGAATCAATTTTTAATTTCTTTTATAATCACACCACGTACATCATTTTACATTCCACTATAATATATAATTGATAATAATTTTAACATTAACAATTAAAAATTTATGAAATTAATTGATATTATATAAAAATCCAATAATATAGAAAAATTGTAAAAAGTTATAATATAAAAAAACATATTTTATGCTATCTTTTTATATATTTAATAATAAACTTTATATTCCATCCAAATCAAATTATTTTCGTATCCTTTCACTATATGTGACGTTATCAATTAGTGTAGTTTTTGGGAAGAAGAAGGATTATGATTAATTTATATGTACATCAATTATTTAAAATTTTTAAATTTAATAATTATTAAATATATTTGTGTAAATATTTATAATTTAATTTTTCATTTTTTATATTTTATCATCATTTTTTATATTTTTTTATTAACAATATTTTATTTTATTTTTAAAACTTTAAAATTAATATATATTTATGATCTTATCATCTAAGTTTAATAATTATTAAATATATATATTTTTATATTTAAATTTTTATTTTATATTTTTTTATTTCAATTTGTATATTTATTTATTAATAATATATTATTTAATTGTGTAAAATAATTGGGAAAATCCACGCACAAAATTCAATTCTCTTAAACATTATATTAGTTTATAAATAGAAAAAATACAAAAAATACCGTATTAAAAATAACTAATCAAAATTTATATAAATATCACACCTTATAAATGACTTGGTATTAAAAAAAACATATAAAAAATTGAAAACATTTATTTAACATTAAAAAAATCTCAAATTATATAATAATTTATTTAACCTATGATTTTCAATATGTTTAATTCTTATAATTTTCAAACCTAAATATTTATAATTTTATAATTTATAATTATTATTAATTAAAAATATATTTTAATTTATTATATTTATATTAAAATAAGTATGTAAAAAAATATTTAATCATTTTTATTTATATATATAAAAAACTATTATTATTATAATATCAATAATATTATATTCAAACATTTAAATATTTATAATATTTAATATTGTATCCAATTTAAGTTGTTTTTTAAAAATATGAAATATATAATTTATAAAAAATATTTAATAAGTTAATTTTTATTTAGTTTAAATATATAATTTATAAGAAAATATTTAATAACTTAAATTTTATTTAATTAGTTTAACGTAATAAAAATTTAAATTATTAATTATTTTTAATTTTTTTAAAATACAATTATTTTATTAAAATAAAATTTGATATATGACCAATAAAAATAATAAGATCCAAAAATATAAAATAATAAAATTTAATAAATATAAATTATAAATAAAATAATATTAATTACTATTAAGATTTATGTAAAATATTTAGAAAAAAAAAGAAGAATAGTTTTATGTTTATCAAATTAGTTGAAAAGAATGAAAAAAAAATTGATTGGAGAGATTAAAAAAATGTAAAAAAAAATGAAAGGTAAAAGAAATAAAATAATGTAATAAATTAATTGATCTAAAAGATTAAAAAAGACAAACAAAAATAAAAAATAGGTGTAAGAAAAGTAAAAATATAAAAAAATAATATTATATATAATAAAAAAATAAAAGAAAATACTTTCAAAATAATATTTTAAAATTAAATTTAAATATAAAGTTACGCAAGAATGAGATAGAATGAGTATTATATTACCCATCTTTAACTTTTTAAAATGGAGAAAAACTGAATCATGTTCCTGCCTCAATCAACTCTATTTTTTTTTCTTTTTCAAACCCGAAATAAAGACGGATTAATATTCAAGTGTATATATTTAATTCTTGTCCCAATGACATATATTATTTATAAATTATTTGACGTAAATTAAAAATATCTATGCATTATCCTTTGTTTTTTGTATTATGTAAAGTAACCTATTCCTGGTGTTATTAAATATAAAAAATTCTTTTTTTATAGCATTTATGGTTCAAGTGACTGTTATAATTTGGTCATAAATGAAGATTGTTTCTACCAGTTGCGGAATCTTCTAATTTCAACTTGTACTTTTTTTATTCCAATTCAATCTAATAAATTAAGACATGTGCAAAATTAAAATATTAATTAAATTAAAATATTTTGACATCATATTTTATTATTCATCAATAAACATCGTAAGAAAATATTTAATTAAAATCTGCTTTCAAATACTAATTAATTTGTTATATTAAATTAGATTATATTTTCAAAACTAAAACCGCATATATTAAAACAAAGAAATTAGTTAAAAGTTATACATTAAAACATATCATGATTTTGTATTTTTTATTTTAATATAATATAACAAGTTTATGCATATTTTTTTAGATAATAAATAAATAAAAACTATTAAAAAAGCACACTTAAAAAGGAAAATATAATATAAAGCGGTAGATCTTACTTTAAAAAAATTTATTAAATAAATTATGTGATAGTTTTTTTATTAGAGAGGACCAAATCAATTTGAAAACAGGTGATTTCTATCTATAAAATCATTGATAGAAAATAAAAATAGTGCAAGAATGTTATTCAACCTTACCTTAAGTTATTATATTTACTAACATATTGTATTATATTAATAATCATTATGAAGATATTTTGTTATAAATTGTTTTTAGATGGTAATTAAATAACTTTGTTTTATATAATTTTTTCTTCAAAATATAACATCATTATATACCAAATTTTATGAAAAATTATACTTTTAGATAATGTTATAAATACTTTGAACAATGAAGAAATTTATGAAACAAGGTTTAGCAACTCTATATACACTTCCACAATTATAAAATTCAATTTGACAATAACACAAGTTATGAAATAGGCAATAACAATAAAAAAATATTGGTATTATTGTAATTTGGTCATTAATAAAAATATGGTAAAAAATTAATATTAATTTTTTAGTTAATCTTATAGAACATCACCTGTGAATGTTATTGAAAAATTGAGAGTGTATGTGACGTATGTTTTTTACTGTGCAAGAAAACTTCGTAACGAAGTTTTCCTCCTTCACAATAAAATTTTTTCTTTTATATGTTCGAAGGGGGATGAATGGTTTCTGCGGAAATTCTTCCTCTCATATCACATGTTCCTCATTCTTCTTTTTCTATTGTCTAAATTCCAAGCAACGAGACTCTACTCGTGCAGGATCTGGTGAAACGGGAGAGAACTTGAATTAAGTGGGAAAACTTCGGTAGAAATATCATACCAGGTAAGGGAAAGTTTAATTCATTCAATATATAAAATTGAATTGTTGGGTACTCTGTGAATAAGAAATAGGAGTAAAGATATGAATTATTTGAATGTCTGATTTTGAAGAGTTTCGATTTTGATGAACTATTCACTTGTTTGAAAGTTTTTGAAATTCTTCAAATTAAGGATGAATTATATAATAAAATTGTTGTTTTTAACTTAAATTGAACATGTTTATAGTTTAGTTTTGATTTGGAACTAATTTAGGTGATTGAAACTAAGAAATTTGAAACCTGGATTTTGAAAATGGCGTCATCGGAGGGGTTTACTATTCATATTTTGCAAAGTTTTAAATATTGATTAAATTCTTGAAATTAAAGATGAATTATATGGTAAAATTGTTGTTTTCAACTTGAATTAGATATAATTCATGTTTAATTTCGATTTTGGACTAGTTTGGTTGTCTAAAACTGAGTAATTTGAAATCTGGCAAAATCTGCAAATTTTGACACTGATAATGGGTGAAGGAAGAAGAAAGGGATATGGTGGGGATTTTTTTAAAAGATCAAGGGTAAAATAGTCATTTTACATTCTAGGGACATAAATGTAATTTTTGAAAATGTTCAAGGGCAAAATAGTCATTTTACATCCTAGGGACATAAATGGAATTTTTGAAATTGTTCAAGGGTAAAATAGTCATTTTTGGGACATGGAAGGAATTTTTGAAAATGTCCAAGGGCAAAATAGTCATTTTTGGGACATGGAAGGAATTTTCAAAAATGACCAAGGGTAAAATAGTCATTTAGGGACATACATGAAATTTTAAGAAAAGATTAAGGGCAAAATAGTAATTTAATGATTTCGAAAATGATTTCGAAAATAGTTTCGGAAATAGTTTCGGAAATAGTTTCGGAAATGATTTCGGAAATGATTTTAGGAAAATATATATATAAAGAGAGAGAGAGAGAGAGAGAGAGAGAGAGAGAGAGAGAGAGAGAGAGAATGAAAGTAGTGTGTTGTGACGTGTGTGAGTCAGACTGAGCCTGAGGGCTGATGCCCAGAATCACTCCTGAGACGTTATATATTGGCTAGACTGAGCCGGAGGGTTGGTGCCAGAATCAGTCAAATCCTATTTTTATTGACCTGAATGAGCCGTGAGGACAGGTGGTCCAGAATCCGGCAAATGTGAATAATTTTTGTTATGTTTGAATGGTACCCGGGGTGATACAGAGTACATTAGTGTAATAACTATGTCGAAGGATTCTGAATGAGGTCCCAGACTTCACTGATTGGTCGGGTCAGGTAGACTACGAGATCAGGTGGGTGAGAAGTCGATGGGGGATGACTGGTGGCGCGCTCGGAGAGGTACTCCAGTATGAGTGATGAAAGACGCCAGTAATCCTACTCTGTGTGGAGGGTGGTGAGAATGGTACTGCGGGTACCGATCACATTGTGCCCACAGATGATAGCCTCTGAGTTCGGGCATAGTTAGGGTATACTTCCGGAAGATGTCTTAGTGTGTTGATAATTTTGTAATTGATCATAATATATAATTATTACTTCTATATCTGTTTTATTATATCGAATGATTTAATACTTACCCCTATTTTTCCATGTGGATGGGACTGCGATGATTACTTTTATGTGGGAGCAGATCAGGAGTTGAGAGATGGAGATGTGATTACTCGGACAACGAGGATAGTTCGATGGGATAACTTCGAGGGAGCTACTTTTACATGTATAATATATAAATAAATTATGTTACTATATCTTGAGGTTCCGTTAGTGAATCGAATTTCAATCTATGTTACAATTATAGTAACATAATGTAAAATAAATGTCGTTATTTACTTGTTTACTACTTTGTGAAGACATCATTATAGTAACGATTTCTAGGGTCGTTACAGTGTCCATGTTTCTTTTCAAAATTTTATAATTTTCTTGTACATTTATAATTTTATCATATTATTAAATATATTTATTTATATATTTATAATTTTATTTTTTAATTTTTTTATATTTATTTATTTATGCGTCCATTTTTAACAAAAATATTAAATAGGTGATCTAGAATTGTAAAGATAACCGAAAATTTCTTATAAAAAGAAAATTAACCTTTCAAACACAATCAATTATGATTATCTCATAAGATGATTATAATTAAAAATTGTTATACTTTTAATATATATATATATATATATATATATATATATATATAAAATAATAATAAAAATAATATTAAAATAATAAATAATTTTATTTATTTTTCTCTCATTCTTTTTTTTTTAATCCAAACAACTCCACTTTTTATACTCTTTCAATTTTTTTTTCACTTATTTAAATTCACTTTCCAATCTAAATCCAAACAAAAATATATTTGGGATTCAAATGAGATTTTAAATTACATTAAATAGGAATTTAAATATAATATTCAATTAACATATCAAATAAAGAAAAATAATTTACTCTGGTCTCTTGTAAATCAAATCCCTATTTCTTATAATTAACATTGAATTTCATATCATATTAAAAACTTCATCAGAGTCATTCTAATAATAGAAGATAATTATGAGGGATAAAAAAAAATTAAGACATATGGACAACTTTTTTTATTAAACAAATTAATTTATAATTTTATATACTAAATTTATAATTAAAACAAAAGTCATTTAAAAATTAATTACACATTTATAAAAATATATTTTTATTTATTATGCATGAAATATCTTTTAAGATGTTTAATTTTAAAAAGTGAACATTAATAATAGTAATACAATATTTAATGTTACTATCTAATAATAAAATTCTATAATAAATAACATATTATTAATTAGTGTAAAAGTTAATATTTAAATAAAAGTTATATAATATTTTATAACTTTCTTTTTATTTGTCATAATTTATCTTATGCAAATTAAGAAGTACATAATAAATTAAATTGATTTTATGAAAATTCCCTTCATTTGTTAGTGTCCTTTAAATTTTTTTTAAAAAATAAATAAATATTTTTAAATTTAATAAAAAAATTATAAAATTTATTTATTATTTACAATAAATTTAAAACTAATAAATATTAGATGGAGGATAACATTATAATGTTAAAAAAAGAATTAATGTTGTATTGAACAATCTGACAATTAAATAAAAATAGAGGGAGGATTGATTTTCTATTATGCCCTTTATTTCTCATGTCTTCGTAATTTACATTTGTTGTCCATAAAAAAATAATAATTAAGATTATCTTAAATTTTAAAATATAAATAAATAAAAGGTTAAACTTATTAAATTTAATTACCTCAATTAGTTATTAAAATCAAAATGAGATGAGGATAGTACAGAATTTATTGTTTACATTATGTAATGAATAAAAATTAGTAGAGAAAAAGAAATAAAAAAATCATGTCAAAAAAGGAAATAATAATATAAAAGAGAAATTTGTGGATAAGTTTTCGAGATAATGACATAATGACATGAATGAGTATTTCTTATTATTTTTTCTTTTTAACAATCTGTTTTTTTTTATTATTATTATTTCTGTTAGTTTTTTTTTATTAGTAGAATGATATTTGCATACAATATTATAAATATAAAATTTATTTTATTATTAATTTGATTATGATTGAGAATATTCTTAAAGGAGTTTGTGTTAAAAGGTAAGTATTTTTCATCCTGATGTACGTAATATGTATACAAAATATTTTCATAAAGTTAATGAAATATTATTGTTGACATTAAAATATGTAGATTATTGGATATGCTTCGATATCGAATATTAGTTATTGATATCGTATCAAGTGTATGACAAAATAATTAAACACACAGAAAAACCAAATAATCAAAAGGGTATGCTCAATAAAAAAATTGAACATCTAAAACACAAAATATAAAAGAAAGAAGAGAACATTGAAAATTAAAAACTGATTTTTTTTAATAAATTGAAGGATTTGTACATTTATTTGTAGGAAAATAAATAAAAATACAGGTAAAACTGTCATCGTGAAAATAATATAATATTAATTTTATTTTAACAAGAGTTTACACGTAGATTAATTTAAAATTTGATTATTGCTTATATGAATGCCTTAGTTCTAAAATTTATTCAAATCAAGTCATGTTACTATCGCACATAAATACGTTTACTTTTCTGATACTATCTTAAATTATTTTAGTACATGGACTGAGATTATAGCACAAATATTACTTAGATTTTAATTCAATTTATACCATCAACAACATTGACCAAAAAAGTTTAAGCAGAATAACTCTGAAAACAAGGTTAATTTTAAAGAGAGGAAGGATCATTATTAGAAAATTAGTAAAGACACGGAAAAAAATTATAATGATTCTGCAAAATATATAATTTTTTTGTTATAAGAAAGAAATATAGATGAGGATTTTTTTTTAATCTTCCTTTGTATTCCCTTCCTGTTCCTAAATTCTTATTTATAAATAATTTCCATTTTATTATTTTTTAACCTGACTTTTACAAATTTTGCATACATTATTATAAATACATAACCCTTTATAGTTGGAATAATTCTTTACATTACAGTATATTATAATAATAAGTGGTAGAGAAAAAAAAAACCTTTTGAATTAATAAAATTATATTATTATGTCGGACAAACTATTGAAAACTTTAGTGTCGTGTGTGAGAAATTTGCACGGTTAAAAGACATAATTGATTGTAATTGATTATAAAACTACACGTTACATTTATATTTTAATAAATTATATATAGTTATTATTTAAAAGATAACATTATTAAGCTTTTACTGTTTAAACTTTTTATATTTCTATCTTTTTTTCTCTTAAATCAAACATATTTGATTTTGTTCTATTTAATTTTTTTCTTTCTTTCTTTCTGAGATAACTACTTTCTCTTTCTTTATTTTCTTGGAGCGATCGAAGAAAGAAAATAAAAGTTGTGTTTTAATCGTTTGAAGAAGGAAGAAGCCTTTCTTAATTGTTTTCAATTTCTGGGTCATGAAGATGATCCTATGCTAAGTTATTTCTGTGTGTGTGTTTTAGATGGGAAAGAAAAGCAATCAATGAGTCATGGTTAAGAAAGGTCCATGTTCGCATTGCAGAATTAAGAGTAAGTTCTCTCTTTCTGTGGTTATTGGAATATTTTGTTAGATTTTATTATTATTGTTGTTGTTCATATATTATTGTTTATTAAGAAATAAAAAATACGAACACTAATATGTTATTAACACTGGGAGAAAAATGTATAATTGTGTTATAAGATAGAGAAATGCAGGTGTTTATCATCATTCTTATTCTTCTTGATCATATAAAGTGAATTGATACAAGTATAAAAAAATTTTAAAAAATTGAAAATAATATTAGTAAAAAAATTATTTTTAAAGAAAAACAAGTATAGAAAAAAAGAAACAAAAGCAACAATTTTTAAGGAATATTAATATTTTAATGTAAAAGATTGATAAAAAAACATTAATGATACTCTTCCATCCATAAATAATATAATTAATTGTTCATTATAAGTTATTATAACTTAAAAGAGAATATGAATAGACTTGTTTTTTTTTTTAAATAATTTAAATATATTATTTTTTAATATAAACTATCTCTGTTACTTTGACTTGACTAAATTCAACACAAGTTGAATTTTGACAAAAGCAAGCAAAATCATGTGATGTGCATTTTCTGTTTTGTTGTTATTATTTGAGGGAATTGTATTAATTTAAAACAAGGAAAAAAAAAACAGTTTGAATAAAAGTATTAAAAAAATGTTCAATTATTTTTCTTAAATATTATTTAATGTTTTGTTAAAAGATGTAACTATATCATTAAGTATTAGATTTTTTGTCTTCTTGTGACAAATAATTTTTACTGCAACAGATTTAATTGTTTTCAATTATTTATACGCTTAAAATATATATTTTAAAAATATTTGACAATAAATTTAAGTTATTTATATTCTATTTACTTAAATTATAAAATATTAAAGTTAAAAAAAAACATTTACTTACAAGTAAAACAAATATAATTTGAAAAGCTACACCACTTTGGCGTAATGGGCCAGCCGAGAAACCTGTGTTGTGCAACGCTTGTGGATCGCGATACAAGTTGAAAGGGCACCTTGATAATTATCTCCCCAAACACTACAAGAACTATGGTGTAACTCATCCCAACCTTGGGGACCAACTTTCAGACCATGTTCATGGAAACATCAATAAGTCAAGCCCAGATTTCAATCATATATCAGAACAAGGTATCACTTTTCATCTCATTTCGAGCATACATATATTGTATTGTATTCTATGATTCCACTCTCAAATTCTTAAGTCCATGACTATGTATAGTAAGGTACATGCACAGTGCAACTATTAACTTGTGACAAATTCAGATTTTTGGAACAACACCCCAACAAGGAAACGGTCAAGGGTGGAGTACAGGCAGATGACACCAATGGAGATGTTTCACAAGCAGCTTCTGAGTTTGTGTAGAAGTGAAAAGCAACCAAATGAGTCATCCCCAGAAGAGGATATATTGGTGTATAACGTCAACCACTTCATACCCAGCAATGAGATAGGACTTGGAGTTGTTCTTCTTAAGACAGATCCCGGATCATTGTCATGCTCCTCCTCAACAAATGAACAAGCGCAACCTCAATCATCTGCAACGGCACCCTGATTCAGATTTTCATTTCTGAACTGTGCACTTTCATTTTGCATGATACTGCAAATTATTTGGGTCCATGCTGTTATGACTGTGTGAACTGGGAGAATGATTGATGCTTGTTTTTGTATGTAGACCAACTTGATCGTATTGTTATTGCCTTTCAACTAGGTTTGGAAAGGTATCGATTCATTGAGGTTTTCATTTCTGAGGTTAGTATTTAATTAACACTTAGTCTTAGCTTGCAGAAGATCAATATATGGAACAACAACTGTGTTTTATGTAGAACTAGTATTCGACAAGTTATCACTGCGCGAGCATATTTAACTTTCTTCCTCCAAAAAAAAACTAGTGTTTGATGAGAATAATGTATTTATAACGTGGTAATCATGACAATAATTAATGGTTACAAGTAGAAGAAGAGACTGTCAAATACAATGAGAGTGTTTTTTTTTTCTTGTTTTCATCTGTTTTGAAAATACATATGTAAGAGTTTTTTTTAAAAAAATTGAGTCAAATATATGTTTTATTTTGAAAAATATATTTGAAAACTAATTAAAAATATAAAACTCTCACCAATGTAGAGTTTGTAAACTTGATTTCAAATGATTTATTTATCTAAAATCAATTTTGATAAGGAAAACTTGTTTAAGTAAAATAACTTGTACTTTATAAATATCAACTTGAAAAAAAACATTTATTGTAAATTTATTCTCAACCTTTTTTTTAATTAGATGTATACATGAAATGTATTTTTGTGTCAAAAAAAAATCTAATCCAATCCGAAGAATTACCTAAAATATTTGTGTTGGGTAAAATTAGATAATATTTTAAAATAATTTGTGGTTTTAGGTTTGCATCCTATCTTCAATGTCTAATAGGTCATTTTATCCTGTTTTAAAAAATAATAAATAAAATATATAATTTTAATATATAAATTATATATACATATATATATATATATATATTATAAAATAATATTATTTTTATTTTTAAAAATATAAGTTTCATCTTATATATAATATCAATCCATAAATGTTCAATGTATTCTAAATTTATTTATAGACTAAATGGTCGACAATGAAAATATAGATTTATACTAATGTTATTTTTTACATTTTTATGAACACAATTTTCAGTATTTTCCAATTGAATAAATACAAAATTATTGTATTTTTATTTTCACTCGCTCTATTTTTTTACACTTTTTAAGCATTAATGAGATGTGCATAAAAGGTTGATGACGTGATTTATCCGCGCGTGAAGCTAGCGTCTACTCCCGTCCGTTCCAGGGAGAGTGACGTTGCAACGTATCATACCGACATGTCTCCTTCTCTTTCTCGCTCTCTCTCTCCCTCTTCGCATTCTTTTCGGCGATCCAATCTGAGTGAGTGAGCGAAAGTGTGTATCGGCATGGATTCAGCGTTTGCCAGAGCTAGATCGAGATCCATGCGTTTCACAGTCTCACTCGTATACATATTCTTGTCTTCCATCACACTTACCACCTTCGCATCCATCCACATCTACGATCATGAACCTTTCCAAGAAGTCGGCAATGCCTACCTCCTCGCCGGTGGCAGCGAAGGCATCGTCGCTGCATTCGCCACCGCTTCCCAAGGCAGTTCCATCCTTGACGGCAATTCTTACATCCAGTAATTTCTCTCTCTCTCTCTCTCTCTCTCTCTCTCTCTCGTGATTTCAGTTGTGAGAGTGGTCCATTCGTGGCATAACTCCTTACATGCTCGATTTTACTGAGTTTGGTACTGTGAGGGACAAAAATTGAAATTCGTGATATACTTATGGCTGATTTAGATGGATTCATGAATTCCTAACGAGTTGAAGGAAAATATACGGTTTACGTATAATAGGGGGAAACTACACTAATTGATGGAATGGAGATAAATTGAGCGCATAGCAAAATTAGTCCTACTCAGCGTTTTCATCCTCCGGAGCCTGGACTGATGAGTTAATCTGTTAGAAGTTAGAATCATATATGCATTATTTGTGAAAAGTGCTGCTAAGGTAAAATATGAACTCTTAGTTAGGTTAAATTTCTTCATTAGTTTCCACAAAGAATGATTCCAGTTGCTCCTGCAAAATCTTCCTCCTAATGGGTAAGTAGAGAAATGTGGCCATTCGCTATCTGACATACTATTATTGGATGAAATTTATTGTATATCACAAAGTTTTGTGGGTTTCACTTATTTAATGAGTTTTACTTATACTTTGTAGTTTCCAATAAATTTTAACGGTAGTTGAGAGTGCTTGTTAGCACTCATCAAGAAAGTATTGAATGCATTTTCAGTTTCCAGGACGTGAAATGTATTTTTTTTTTCATTAACATTTTCTTCTTAAAGTATTAGGAGGATTTATAAGAGCATATAGCATTACACTTACTCACAATACTGCTGTGATCTTTATGAACCAACAGACTAATAAGTAGGGAAGATATGCATCAATGAGGAAACCCCAACATTGTAGCATGAAAAATATGTATCTTTAATATTGTTCTTTGAAATTTTAGAAGTTGCATATGAAATTAATAATTTATATTTCTTACATAATCCTTGAGTGCACAACTAACTTTTTCATTGGTGGATAGATTTGAGAACATAACCTTTAGGAGACCCAAAGCTGCAGCCAAGGCACGTGGTTCTGTGCCAGTACACATCATAATTTTTGAGTCTGCTGATCGAAATGATATTGGTGGTTCTGCTTATGGTGGACAACGGGCAATCTGTTGCACTCCTGATTTAGCTAAGATGGGAGTTTGTAAGCAAGGAGAGATTATTAGGAGACCTTCTGCAACAGACATTAATTGGCCAGTTGTTTTAGACGTACAATTTAAAGGCAAATCCGTAATTTCAAGTCTAGTTTCTCAAAAAGTTTCCATCAAAAAGACTGGAATGTATAATTTGTTTTTTGTAGCTTGTGACCCCAAGCTCAAGGACATGGTAATGAGTGGGAAGACAATATGGAAAAACCCTGATGGGTATTTACCTGGTAGGATGGCCCCATTAAAGAAGTTCTATGTATTTATGGCACTGGCTTATATCGGTCTTAGCATCGTTTGGTTTTTTCAGTATGTGAGATTTTGGGATGATGTACTTCAGCTTCAGCACTGTATCACAGCTGTCATTGCTCTTGGATTGTTTGAGATGATTCTCTGGTATTTTGAGTATGTCAATTTCAACAATAGTGGAATGAGGCCTATTGTGCTCACAACGTGGGTTGTCACTGTTGGGGCTATAAGAAAAACAATATCACGGCTTCTCATTCTCTCTGTTTCAATGGGTTATGGTGTTGTGCGACCCACTCTTGGTGGTCTTACGTCAAAGGTTCTTTTACTTGGAATAACTTACTTTCTAGCGTCAGAATTGTTGAATATTACTGAATATGTGGGGACCATCAATGATGTATCAGGAAGGGCAAGGCTCCTTCTTGTTCTTCCTGATGCTTTCTTAGATGCATTTTTGATATTATGGATTTTTACATCACTTTCAAGAACACTGGAGCAGTTACAGGTATCTTTTCCTCAAATTGCTATTATTTTGGAGCACCATACCTCTAAGTTTGTCTTTCTGAATCGCTTACTAACTTGCTTCTTCAATATGTTTCATTTGTGTTCATGCGCGTGTCAGGCAAAACGAAGTTCTGTCAAGTTGGATATATATAGGAAATTCTCAAATGCATTAGCAGTAACAGTGATCTCCTCAGTTGCTTGGATAGGTTATGAGGTAAGGCTTATAATCAATTTATTTTATCTTGCACAAAAATAACATGTACTTCTTGTAATGAATAACTGAAATTGATGTTTTATTAAAAAATAAAATAAAAAATATTGATATTCATATTTCACTGTTTGGATACTGTTGTGCTAAGTTAAGAAAAAATAAATCCTGATCCATACTTTAATTTACTAGCCATTTTCAAGCTTTCTTTTTGTATTCTACCCCTAATCTTTGCATGTTGGTACTGAACCTATCCCTTCATATTTGTATTCCTCAAAAGTAGTCAGGAACTATGTTCCAAAGTATTCAAGCTTACAGGAAGGATCCAAAATACCACAAAACACAGTTAATCCAATATGTTCCAGCTGAGAGCTCTTAAGCCTCTGAAATGAGCCTGTCTTTTGTTCTGGTTCCTGTCATGATTGGCAACTGGCAAACTCCAACAAACTTGATGGAATGGTTGTGTTTGTGTCAGTTTGTCTTCTGTTTCCTAAGCTTCATTTTGGTGTAATAGATTCAAATATCCCACTGGTTCAAACTTCGGAATCTGTGTCATTATTTTCCTGGAAAAAAAAAATGACAGGTACTTCATCCACTTTATACGTAATCCTATATTAGCCAGATGTGTGAGCATTTATAAAGCATCTTTGAGGGGGTTTCTGCCTTGGTATATGCAAGGTATTAAGCTGATAACCTACTATACCTCAATGCTGCATATAGGTAGATGCCTCAAGTCCTTTGGATAACACTGATCTTGTTAGGAAAGAAGGGAAACAGTGTGCGTTATTGGGATATGACTTGTTATTTTGTGGGTGAAATATCTCGAACACCAACTATTAGTAGAGAAGCTGCAGCTTAAAAAATCATTGCCAGCGGATCTCATACACATAAGCGACAAAACTCTCAGCAATCACTCTATCAACTAACTGAACAAGAGGAAAATGTGTGGTCAAAGGAGACCACAAGGACATTGCTTTCTAAGAGGAAAATTGGTCAAATGCTGTACAAATTCAGTGGTGACTATATGGATTCATTGCTTTTGAATATTTAAAAGGAATATTGTAGGGCTGTATCTATAGCGGGTTTTAATTATATTTGAGTTGCACTTAATTGTTGTTGAGATTATTTATATCGCTATTTGACTATAAATTGTTGTGAAATGATGTTTTAGTGAGGAGTTTTACTGTCATATTGCTTCTATCTTTCAATGTTATCTGGCTGGCAATCACTCTTACTATTTTTTTCTTCTACAGGTATACTTTAAAGCTACAGATCCTTTCAATGAGCGGTGGCAGAGTGCTTGGATCATCACTACATTCTGGGACGTTATAGCATTTGCATTACTCTGTGTTATATGCTATCTCTGGGCCCCATCCCTAAGTTCACAAAGGTGAATTATTCCCTACTGATATAAAGGCTTTTGTTGTTGTCGTTGAAACATGACATTTCCTTCCCCACAATTATCATTGGTTGTACTTATCTTGTCAAGTGATTCGTTAAATGAATCTCAACAACAATTGGGCTACAAGCTTTTGAAATTTATGTCTCCTGATGAGACTGCCATGTGATGAAAGGAAACCTATATTGTCCACAGGCAGAGCAGTCTTCCTGTGCAAAATTTACCTTTAATTTATGTCATGCTAATGTTGTGTAGCTACTGGCTAGTTGTAGGAGTGAAGATACAAAATTATCATGTCATTTCATGTTGTAATGTATGACTCATTTGTTGATTTGTCTCTGCAATCTATGTATAGGTATGCTTATTCGGAGAAAGTGGGAGAAGATTCGGATGACGAAGAAGCTCAGTCTCTCACTAAGGAAAAACAGGAAGGTCAAGGGGAATTAAGTTTAGCTCGGCAAGAGAAGAATGTACGAACTGATGGATCCTTTGATCAAGATGACGAGTCAGAAGAGGAGGATAAAAGGGAATGATCTCCTAACATTTTTAACCGCAGTTACACTGTTTTTAATGCTGGGTTTCCAAGTCTTACGCGTGCCACAACCCTTCTCAAGAAGTGTTGTAAAATTTTGTATCGGAGTAGAACATCTTCATATTTTTTGTTTTAGAATACCTTTTGTTCTGTATGGAATTAATGTAACAAACGAGTGACAAACAAGTGATTGCACGTGCTGATGGTCAAATTTCTGTATCCTTTTTTCAACCTCAAAGTTGTGGAGTTCGAAATCTCTTCGATTGTTGGAATAGTTTGTGTGTATAAAAGAACAAGTTAAGCGAGTCTCAATGCATCATGAGTTACGAACTTGTTTACTAACTATTTTATGTTTGCATACTAACCATTTACATTTTCAGCTTTTCGCTACTATATAGAGAATGCTACAAACTTCTGCCACTATATTTAGAATTTTGTTTTCATCATTATGTTTTAGTTACGAAATTGTTTCTTGTTACTATTATTTTTGTTGTTACGTTTATCTACAATTAATTATTTACAAGTTATAATGCATATACTGTTTATATTCCAGCAAATTTCTACTATCTACACGTAAAATTCTATGTTAAACAGATGAACCATTTGTAAAATTTTATATTACTACAGATGAACCATTTGATTTGTTTAAGTATATCCTGTTTTCCGTAGAAGTACAGAAACTCCATGATCTTTTGTAAGAGGAAAGATTTTTGTACACATAAATTTGTAAACAACCAATATATAATCTTAAAATAATTGAAGAAAATGAAATAAAGTAGATAAATAACATAAAAATACAAAAATAATTGTTAAAATAAATGTTTGGTAAAAAATGATTGTTTATATATCATTCCTCTCCTTTTGTTATGTGTGGCAGTACATTATACATCTCTCCAAATTCGGACAAAAAATAACAGGATGATTATCTTGATTGACTTAAAATTGAAATGCGAGTACAATTCCAAATTGATAGCAATTATATATCATCAGCAAAAAAAAAAAAACGATCGATCTAAACTGCATTATAGTAATTTGACTTTTTCATAAGGTTACAGACAATGGCTATGCGCCACTTCCCTGTTAAACCCACTCAGCCTAGTTCACAAAATTGGTAACATTCCCAAAAATCAACTCTTCTTAAAATACGATATCCAATATCCGCTATAGCCCTGTAGCCGCAAATCGCTAATGCATCTTGTAATTCTAAACATTTTCAGACGGGTTGACAGAGCTATTATGAGCATTCAACATCTGATTCATCCGGTCCATCGATGTACAGTTCAAACTCATCGGGACTCCACCTGCAAATTAGGTGTAGTCGAAATGTAGCCATCTTGATTGCCATTAAACGCTGCAATTAAGAGCAAACGCTAATTATGTCAGCATGTCCATTTCGCAATCTTACAGAGCACATGGTATACCATCATTATAGTCTCAATTACCAACACTCTAAATATGCAGAGTACTAGCTAAATTGACACAGGTATGATATAACTGAGACGACGTGCATGACTACTACGGACAAAAATTAATTATTAAGGTGTTAGGAATTCAAAGAGGCAAAAAACTACTAGCATAAATTTCATTGACGCAGTATTTCCTCAAAAATTGAGGACAGAAGGGGGAAAAGATAGTTGTTGCCAATCAAAAAGGTCTTACCGTTCTTGTAAATTTGTTACAACTAGTGCCATGGATGATTCAGGAAGAAAAAACTAACCAGTAAACGTGCAGCTTCAGGTGACAAGGGCTTCCCTTCCTCGCAAACAACAAAATCGGAAACAAGCTCCACAACTCCTGCAAATATTGGAAGAACCAATGATGCATGTCCACTGACCAGGTGCATTGACGAAATTACAACACAATGCAATAAATTACCTTTATTTAACCGAACAGGCATGCCTTGCTTCCGGAGAAAAGGCTCCATCTCATGCGTGAACTGCTCCAAGGGCCCCTCTTTGAGATCCACCTATAACACTCAGACAGTGAAAGTAAGTTTTAATTCATAGTTTAGAATTGAACGAAGTATATCTAATGGTTATGACAGGCAAATGGTCTAGGAAGATAATTCTGGGTTCATAACCCGATATCACCCGATATTTTCCATCCCACAGCCTTCGCATTAAAAAAAGAGAGTCAGAAGTTAAAACAGAAATAGGCTCTAAACACCTTTTCAGTTGCAATGCTTCCAGTTCTTGCAAAGTCATTTTCTTCAAATTCTTTAAATAGCCTGCAAATGACACCAACAAAAATCAAATCTGAGTGAGAAAGAAAACGGGCCTCCTAGATTGACTGCAGAGTTGAAAAATGCTAATAGCAACAAACTGTCCTTTCTTCAACAATTTTACTTTCTCAACTAAGATACACCAAGTGATAAATTTACATAATTACATCTGCAAATCACAGAACGCAAAAATATGTCTAACACAACAATTATAATTTTGCTCATTACACTACATATAACTACACTTTCAGCCTTCTACACCTCAAAAATGATATACAGAGAAAGAAAATAAAACAGACACATACATTGGTAATATACAACGATAATACCATAGAAAATTATTTTCAGTTTTTCCTAGGTTACCTTTCAACTTCTTCCTTAGACAAGTTTGTAAAAAACATGCCAGCATCTCCACGCAATAGCTAAAGAACAAAAAGTATATAATTAGACAACAAAAATAAAATAGAGGTTATCAATTGGTACTTGACAGAGAAGTGAGAATGCAACCTTGGAAACCTTATGAAGGCCAGGACTGATCTCATCGGCAGCAGAGCGACCTAAAGCAACTTGCATTACTTTGTTAGAGCCGAGAAAGAACCTGCTACTCGATTTCAACTGTTCCCTAAACTCCTTGAATTTCTGATTCCTCATGTTCTCGAACGAGAACACGTATACACACGCGTACTTTTCTGCTGCCTCCTTTATTCCGTTCACAATCGTCTCTTTATGGTCCCTTCCCTTCTTCTTCGTCTTCGATAGCGTAACTGCGTTTTTTCATATACGTCAACAAAACCATCGTCTTCGCTTCCAATTTCCATCACACGCAAAAATAACAACGACAACAAACTAGAGGATGAAGATTGAGAGTAAAACGAAACACTCATACCTTGTCTATTTCTCTTTGATTTTGGCATTTTGAAGTTGTTATTCTTTCTCTTTGCTTAACCCTTTCGCAGTTGCAACTTCTCTTTGTAGGGTTTTGGTTTCGTGACGCTGGAATCATACGAGACTCCGTATTTACCTCCTCTTTCCGGGTTGGGCTTTGAGTATTTGAAATGGGCTTTTTAGAAGCCCATTAAATGTTGTACCATTTGTTTTTGTCCGTCAATTTGCTTTTTTGTTTTACATCCAAATGTTTAATGTAAAATATATATTTAATATATTTAAAGTTTTGTATGTTTGAAAATATTAAATATTTTTTATTTTTAAATTTACTTTCAAAAAAATATGACATAACATAATTTTGAAAATAATTTGTAAATTGTTTTTGGAAATTAATTTCTAATAATATAAATAAGGCAATGCAATGCATGTGAACAAAAAATAGTATGATTTAAATTTATTTTTTAGATTAATCAGCTATCGATGTATCATCTATGCATAAATAACATAAGAACCTTTACATTTTAAAAACAACACGTCAAAATTATTTATTTTGCGTTTTTTTTTAAATTAATTTAAGAAAAATACATAAATAATTTTAATTTACGTAATTATAACATACTGAATTCAATCAAACTATTTTAAAATATAACTTATATAAATTTTTTAACTGTACGAATTATTCATCTTTAGAAAATTTGACTAGCACCTCAACTTTTTTTTCTTTTCTGTTAACATAACATGGCTAATTCCACGTTTTAAGTATTAATAAGGATTTAAACTCTGAACCACTTAATTAAAAAATACAAATAATTGTGTAAGCCAGTTGTTAGTAACATTTATTATAATATTACAACGCAAATATATACAAATATTTATTATTATTATTTTGCATCACCAATATATTTGTTTAGAAAAAACAAATATTTCAGAAAATAGGAGAAAAAATATATTTTTGGAATTTTGTTGGCAATTTTGCTATCTTAATATATATGTATTTTTTTTATTTAAAAGAAAAGACCGTTGTTTCATTCCCAAAGTTTGAAATGAAAATGGAAGAGGAGTGTTGTTGGCGCCCTGCGAATTGAGCTCTGAGTCCTTGTTTCCGCTTCTTCCATCCATTGAACTCCAACTTCACTCTCTCTCTTCCCATGGCTTCTCCCTCCGAAGCATCTCTCATCTCCAAGCTTCAGTCCTCCGATTCTCCCGGCATTCACGCCCTAGTCTCCGATTATCTCCGCCCCCTCGCGGATCTCAAGTCAACAAAGAAATCCAACCCCGACCCAACCCTAATTCGCTCCCTCGCCAAGCGTTTCCTCTCCTTCCTCAACTCCTCCCTATCCATCCTCCCCAAACGTATTCCCGAGATATCCAAGTCAAACGACGGCGTCTTGCTCCTCGAACTGTTTCGCGTGTACAGGCTCTGCCTCGATTGCTTGGACACCGTCTGTTCTCAGTTGGCATCCAAGCCATTTTCCGTCGAATTCCAGAGACTTCGCTTGATGAACTGCCTCGAGTCCTGCGCCCTGTTCGCTGAAGCCGAAGTGGAGGGTTTAAGGCTTCTGGAGAAGCTTCGACCGGTGAAGACGAAGGACAAGCTTCTCCCTGAAATAGATAAGGGCTGCGGAGATGGTAAAGACTTATGCTCGTTGGTAGTTAATATTGCTGTGAGCCTCGTGAGGTGTGCATCCGCGGGTTTGGCTAAAGATGTTCATTTCAGGAAGGTGCTTCAGTTGGTGGAGGAAGTAACTCCTTGGCTCAGGTACGAAACACTGTTTATAGATTCTGTTGCTGCCTATAATTTTTATATTGTGCTTCTTTATGTGTGTTTGTTACAGTTTGCTATAGCTTAGCCTGTGAAAACGTGGACTCTTAGTTTACTATCAGATGAGAAACGCTGTAATTAGTTAGTGTTCAACTTAGTCATCAGTTTTGCTGTCTAGCTGGCAAAACTGGTCTGGTGTGTATCTCCGAACTCTGTAAACTTAGATTGAGTTCCTCGATTGTACATGTTTAACATTTTAAAAATTAGAGAGAATAGCTATCTTGGATTCTCTCATTGTACATTGAGGGAGGATGACATCTTACGTGAAGAAGCTACTGCTTCTCTCAAGCTGTTTCGACTGTCAGTTATCTTATAAGTTATAATTCTGAGTTGTATTTTATTTTCAATTTTCAAAATGCCCTCTAAGAGTGTTTTTTTCTTGGGGTTAGTCTCGTTTTTGCCACAACCACTCTTTTGTACCCGTTGCACTGAAGTGAGGTACTAAATTGCCTATTTACACAACTTATTGATTCAGGGAGTTGGATTCTAATTCGTATGAGAAGTTGCACAAGATGTTAGTCATCCATCTGGGTAAGTGCACTTTAAATTTATTGGAGAGGACACCATTTCCTGATAAGGAATTGGTGATGTTGTTTTGCTGTACAACGTTGACCAAGTATGTGAAATCTCCAGTCAAAGATCAAGTCTTTAAGGTAATGCTGGTCTCTACTTTTGGATATATGCCTCAACAAATATTTCACTCGCCATCTTGATGAAATTTTAATTGCAGATTGCTCACAGGATATGTTCATCATTGTTTGCACTGCGGGATAATAATTCGTTGTATATCATGGGCATACTGGATTGCATAGTTCGGGAGTGCAAGGTGCCCATCATCATATAATCTACTCAGGGTGCTAAATATTCTATCATTTGTATATTACACTTATTTAGATTATTTACTGGCTTATTTTGTTCTTTTTTTTTTTTTTTTCTTTTTTGGGTAGGACCATATTTTTTTACTAGCTTGTTTTCCATCGAAAAAATAAAGTTTGGTATTTTCTTGTTGGAGCCCTTATTCCTCCTATATTCGTCTATTATATTTATCTTTTCAGGTTGAGGAAGGAAACGCTGGAACAGAATTTTCTGAACTTGTATATTACTGTGTGAATAAATGTCAAACTGCAAATGCAAGCTTTTGTAGTACATTTGCAGCATATTTGAACAAAACAGCAGAACATTTCAAAGAGGTACTTTTCTATCAAGGTTTTTCTAGTGTACGTGTTTCATTTACAAGGCTATTCTCCTCCACATTCTGTATTCCACTTTGATTGAAGTAGCTGGGCAGGTTATGACACCCATTAATTCAATAATGAGGCTTTATGCTGCTGGATTGCTCCTTGTTAGTTGTAATTTAAGGTCCAGAACTGGAGATGTTGCATCATCAGGCAGTGCAAAATTTGGGTGTTTGCTTGGAACTTTACTTGAAAACAAGAAAATTGTACAGAATTCACCGTCATTGCTTGGTTCCTTGAATATTTGCAGCAGAAGTAACTGTATGTCATCCAGAGTAGAAGACCAATGTATAGCCGGTATCCCATGGACACTATCAGGTTTCAATATTGAGGCTTCTATGACTTACCTATCAGTTTATGTAGAGGCATTGAAATTCCTATGCCAACCACTTGCTAAATCAATTAATTCAGATAGGAAACAGTTTGTTACTGAAGTGGATGATGCTTTGGATATGACTATGATGTCTACTGTCCAAGATGCATTCCATATACTTTGTCATCTTATTCTTTCTAGTACAAGGTATAGTATATCCAGTGAACCTGTTCTCTTCTTTTACCATAATTTTCTTGTGACATTAATAATACTGAGTAGTTTCTAAGTTCTTATTTTTTGTTATTTGTTTTTTATAGAAGATAATATATCTCAACAAGTTTGAAAGAATTTGCTGTTGTGTTGTTTTCTAGGATAATCTCTAAATTCCACTTCTTCTTGGCTGCAGCTTCATGCCTAAAAACAATGGGGATAGATTTGATGAAAAGAGTAAAACAGTACTTAATATAATTGTAGCTGCTTTCACCGTTTCCATCAGAACCAATCTTAAAGTTCAGGTTCTCCATGTTACTCTTAAATGCTCATATTTCTACTAGAATGGATTTTCTACTAAACAATAGATTATTGAATTTCTGATCTATTGGCCGAATGCCAGAATGTTATTGGATCTTGTGTTTTAAAGGCTGATTAGTTTTTTGAATTTGTTTCAGGAGAGCAAGCAATTAATTAAGCAGATTATTGCTAGCAAATGGATTGAAACAGAAGGGTTAAATTACATTATTGCTTGTCTCAACAATATTGCTGTAGTTTTGTACAGAAATGGGCAACTAGAAAAGGTATTTCATTCCCTTTTTCTGTTCAAATATTCCATTTAATGATAATATCTCACAGAAACACATATTGCTTCTTGAGATGTTTCCACAAGCAATTCATGTTCTCTTAGACATGGATTTGGAAAACCAGTATTGTAAAAGAGATATTGTACCAGGAGTGTTATCAATTGATGGAAAATATTTTAGCTGTCAATATAAGGAATTGAAATATAGATAAAACAATTCCTTGAATCTTATTTGATACATCATAATTATTTTAGCCTGAAAGCTTAAGGTACCTAGTAAGAGTCCATGAGTTTGATTTTCTTAACTCTACAATGCATGCTGTATAAGGCCATTAGGGGTTTAAATAAGGCAACCAACTTACTCAGTTACTTGTGCTAAAGGAGCACTCTACTTTGAGTCGAGTCAAAGAACTACTTGCTAGGACTTAAAATGGTTTTCAAACTTTCCATAGGTTCCAAGAAATAAAAATGCAGGAAAGTAATAAACAAATGGGTGAAAAAAGTGTTTATATCGATAAGGAAACATGCTTAAACTGAGTAAAAACTCCACCGGTTATGTGAGATTTCTATTTTCTTACTATTTATTTTGACTCTGCAAAATTAAAGAAATGCAAATATTTAGTGTTGAGAAATCTAAGTGAGTCTAAAGTTCCACATTGAGTAAGAATAAGGAAATTGAATAACATATAAGAAAGAAAAATTCATAACTTAATGTCTTAAGGTTTTTGGTTGAAGGTGGTGTCAATCCCCTTATGTGAATTGGACTCATATCTTATTGGTGTTGTCTCTCCTTGATGAATATCCCTTAAAAGACCTAAAACTGGAATCAAAACCAATGGTTTGTGTGGTAGTCGGAAATTTTTGTATCAAAAGTTTTTCTAACAGTGGGTTAGGTAAACGTGTCCCAATATGATAAACGATGGTACATGGAAGAGTTATTAGTGAGTTTGAGGGGATGTACCAATGTAAAGGGATTCACATTTGAGGGGGAGATTGTCGGGAAATCCAAGTGTGAGTCTAAAGTCCTACATTAAGTAAGAATGAAAAATTTAAGTAACATATAAGGAAGAAATACCCATAACTCAATGTCTTAAGGTTTTAGGTTGAAGGTGATGTTAATCCCTTATATGAGTTGGATTCATGTCTCATTAATGTTATCTCTCCTTGATGAATCCCCCTCGACAGACCTAACACCTTGGTCATGGAAAAGAATGAAAATGTGAGAGTTGTACTTGAAAGTAAATAATAAGAATGTCATATTTTTGTTTCAGTGCTTTACCTTTATTTGTGTCTGACATCACTGCAGGCTTCAAAGGTGCTAAACTTGTGCTGTAAAGCTTCATGGCTCTGTATTAAGTATCATTGTGCTAATCTGTCGGAAGGCGCTCTGAAAGAATTTGTAATGGAGGCTTGCACCAGAAGTGCTCTTCTTTTAGATATTAACTATGATGTCAACAATCTAAAGATAAACAAAAAAATGGTTGATATCCTTAAAAACTGGTTCACTGCTAATGATTTGTTTGATAGACTTCCAGTACCTATACCTGTTGTAAAGCAGTGGGTAAAGGTAAGATTTTGAGGTGTTTACTTTTAAGTATTTTGTCAGGTTTCCCATTTTGGTTTAAGTTTACACATTTAGTCTCACTGATTGTTGTATGGTATGCAGATACAATGTAAACGTGCTACCCAGGTGGATGAGAAAATTGATTCTCCTAGCTTGTATTGCCTACTGTCATCTTCTATTCAATTGTCAAAGAGGAATATTGCCATGATCTTGGAGCAGGTTCAGTCTTTCTGTATATATATTTCCTTTGGGTAGAAATTTCATCATATTTTGCTGCCATTTGTTTAAATTTATGTGTATTGGTTCTGTTTGTCATTTGTGTCCATTTTTTCTTCTTGTTGCTGGTTTAGGAGCTTACTGCATATGAGGAGATGGGTTTTAAATACTCAGAAATATGTCAGAAAATGCAAATGAAAATCACAGGTATTCTCCTGCAAGATATATACATCGCTCCAGATAGTCGTTTTCAAATGGCTCAAACTCTAGTGAGAAAGGGAAAGGCAATCAGGGTCAGGGGCATAAGTGGTCTCTGGGACTGCATTCAGTGTCTTTCAGATGCAATAGTTATTATGGTAAGCTGTTTGGTTCTTCAGTTTTCCCTCAAATATCTAAACTTACTTATTCATAAAGTATTTTATGTGTGATATGTATCTCCCATTAATATGATGTAATTCCTCTTCAACAGAAGGACATTTCTGGTGAGATGTGTACTGACAATAGTCCCATTGTTCATCACCTGTGTGTGACATATTGCTTGCGTGCAATATGTACACAGGAAGCTGATGCCAATTCAGAGGTACCAAAAATATGCTGATAATTTTCATTATCATTTAATTATTGCTATTGTTTTAAGATGGACAGTTAATTGTCACAGATGATGTCATGATCATTTTATGATGTTAATTAAATTCAACAGTTTCCTAGTTAAGGCTTAGCTTGGTTTCCCTTATTGATATGTTGAGGGATGAGGCAATTAGTGTTTTTTTACCCCTCTTTTGCTTATGTTTTCTTTTTATTGGAGAGGGAATTTCTAATCTCCTAATTCTTTGTAATCATATTTTCTTCTTTTTGCCCCCTTAGTAAATTTCTTTTATTGACAAAAGCTAATCTTGGTTTATACACTAAGCAGCAAATATTTGAAGATGTCAAGGCTGCTTTGGATATATGGTTGAGCAATTCGCATCTTAATCACTTAGAAGAGGGAGATTGTTCTGCATTATCTGACAGTTTAATGATTCTACTCTATAACATAATTGATTTATTACAATTGAAGGTTTGCTTTCTTTTAATCATTTTGGTTTCTCTAGTTTTTGTGTAATATTCAGTGACAATTTCTTAATTCCATGGCATATGTTCAGGGTTTCATGGAATTGATCAATGATGCATATCGAGCGGTGATTAAAATGTTTAAATGGAAGAATATTCCAATTGAGAAATGGTTGACCTTAATGTGGGAAAGTAGAAGTCTGTGTCATGCCCTCTGTGTTTCACCTGTTAATGAGGAGTTCATCATAAATTCATTGGATGAGTTCGGAGAAATTTCAAATATTAATTTTTGGATACGTTATCTTCAGGGAAATAAATCATCATTGATAGGGTTTCAGCAGAATTTTTCTTTCTTATTTGCTAGCTCTCATAGGAATTCTTGCAATCATGGAAGCTCTTTTCAAACAGACATCACAATTGATGAAGTCCAAAAAGCAGCACTTGCTCTGATTTCAAATGTAAGGCCATTTTGAGACAGAACTTATCATAATCTCTTTTTCATCCATTATCATCACTGTTCTCTATTAATCTTCCCCTAGGTTCCTGTCCCAAGTCATTCTGCATTTCTTGCCGGATGTCTATTCTATGATTTGTGCCCAAGACTTGTAGCAAATGGACAGTTAATAGAGGTAAGTAGCATTAGTTCTGATATCAATTCTTATATTACCGATAACCACTCTCTGAAGTGCTAAACTAAAAACTAGTTTTATTTGAAGCATTTTTTGTAGTCTTAAGTGGTACTGTTTGTGTATAAGATTGCAATAGTGATCAATTTGTGATTGACTTTCAACTCATGGTGTTCTTGTTTCTAACTGAAATTGGTTTTGGACTTTTAGATGCATAACTTATTAGCCTAAGGTTTACTTGATTGACTGATGAACATTGAAGATATATTCAGACTGGGTAAGTGGAGATGAAATAAGAATGTAAAAAATAAATCATGATGTCCATTAACATGATTATGTCCAAATACCTAGTCAATTTCCTTCTTCCCATTTTATAATTACACCCAAGCAGACCTTCATTCTTTAAAAGCGAAGCATAAAAATTTTGGAGCATCAAAATTATTTTTCTGTTGGATGGGGAATATGTTGTCTGTCTTTAAATCAAACCTAACTTTCCTTCATTAAAGGAATCTTGGTTTCCTTAGTCCTTTCAAGTCATGCTATTTATTTGTTGTCAGTTTGTTGCTTGTAATAGATAGGATATGATAGGATAAAATTTCAATTAAATGAATGTTTAGTAGTAACTGAAGAGAAAAGGCTTCAACTCATGGTGCTTACAAATGACCAACCAATGAAAGACAAATTTTGGTATTGATTTTTTTAATCTATGGCTTATTTTTTAAGTTCCATTGTTTCCCTCTACTTAAAGTGCGTTTTTTCTTTTCAAACATATTAGGCTCTTTCCTCTGCAAAAGAAGCTCATAGATTACTTGCTAAACTCTTCCAAAGGAAGTTTACACATAATGTTCAGCAGCACAATGAAGAGGACAATGTTATAGTTGACTCCTCAAAGAATGTTATGGATGCTGTTGAGAATATTGGACTGAACTTATCAGTTGCGAGGGAAATTTTTCTATTTGATTCTATATCATGGGACTTGGAAGACAGTTATCTTAGTGCATGGAAAGTTATGCAATTTTATCTTGAGAGCACTCTTCAGGTTTGATTTCTATCCCATAATCCTTCTTATATGAAAGTACATATGTTCAGATAAGGCCTGTAATGCATCTTATTTCAATTTCATTTGCACTTGCAGGTAGGAATCCTTCATGAAATGATTGGAGATGGAGCTGAGGCTGAAACCTATCTCAAGTGGGGGAAAGCCATATCCTGTTCACTAAAGCTGCCTTTGTTTACAGTTTCTTTCTCTTCCTCTTTAGGTATAAAAGTTGTAGCCTTTTTTCCTCCATTTGGATTGATAAGCTTCCATTCTTTGATTGGTATGAAATTGATTTTCCGTTTCTGTGGCGTGTTTTACTAGGAAAACTATATGTTAAGAAAAGAGATTGGGATTTAGCGAAAAAGGAACTTCAAAGTGCTGAACAGATTTTACAGGAAAGCAGCACACCATTTTGTTGCTCAAAGTGTAAATTGAAACTTGAAGCTACTCTGTATGAGTATCTTGGAGATTTGTGTCAAAGTAAATTTAGCACTTGTGATGGGGTTATGTCTGAAGAGACTGCACAAAATTGGTATACATCAGCTCTGGAAAAACTAGATCTTTCTGAGTGGAAAAATCCTCTTAGTTGTCCTGAAGATGGCAGTGATGGCACTGCAACAGATATAAAATGTCCTGCTGGTAAGACTTGTGCTTGCTTTATAATGAAAGAAGCAGCTGAAAATGTAAATAAATCCACAAATGTGGAGCGAGGAACTGACATTGGGGCAAAACAAAATAGAAACACTAAAAATTCTGCAAAGTTTTTAGCAAAGGAACCAAACATAGTGGTTGAAAACAAATCAAGGATGACTCGTTCTAGATATCGATCTGCACAGAGCCAAGATACAAGCATTTACAGGAAGTCAGAAGTCCTTAAAACTCTAGAGGGAAATAACGTTTCTGACTCATCTGATATTAGTCAAAATGGGTCAGTTTTGAGCAAGATAGGTTGTCCTTTTAATTCAAGGTGTGCAACAACATGTGTTTTCTCGGAAATGAGGTGTTGGCACTGTCTTCCATCTGAAGTTGTAAAATCTGGTTTACTAAGTCATTTTATTCATCTTAAATGGGAGTTTATCCGGAGGCAACTTTTGATGAAGCTACTCAGCCGAGTAGGTAGGAGTGTCCTTTCATATTTTCTGCTCTTTATTCAGTTGCTGAGTAAATGCAAGTGTCATTTAGTAGATATCTGCATATGGTTCTTCTCAAATTTTTTTCTGCTAAAATTCAGTTGCTCTTTCAAATAAAGCCCTTTATTCAGTTGCATTTACATGGCATATTTTTGGCATATTTTTTTGAGTAAGGTAAATTTCTTGAGAATTGCCTTCCCAAATTTGAACAATCCAGCTTTTTTTTTTGGGTTACATATTACGAAGTTACCAGTTCAACAAAAGATGAAATTATTTGCTTGTTGTATTTCTTTTGTGAACTTTCTTAAATATAACTTGTTGGGCTATGCTGCTTATAGTCATGCATGTAAGACTATAGATTTATTTATCATTGGAAAATTTGGAGATAAAAGACATAATGAGGCACTAACATTGCTTTATCTTTCCTTTGACAAATATTCCTAGCTTACAGCAGTGCATTGAGTTCACCACTAACTAACTAGCTTGCCACTAGATTTGTGGATATGGTGTGCAGGCAATTTGCAGCAAAAAGTTGGCTTTATATCATATAATTCTGTCTTGCTTGAATGTTTCTGGTCTTGTATTTATTCATTGGATAAAGTTGTTTACGTCTTTAATTTTCTAGTATGTTTCTTTGCAGTGAAATGCTTTGCACATACTGGTCAAATTGAGGAAACACGGAAATTTCTTCTAAGAAGCATATTGGTTCTTGTCAGCAGAAACGCATTCTACCCTAAGTTTTTATCTATTCCTCTAGATTATTTTCATCATTTGGTTGCAAGGGAGATCCCAGGAGATGTATTTACTATTGAACGTGCAGAAATAGTTCATGACATATGTTGGTATTCTTTGAAGAGCTACCATTCCAAGCATGCAAGGTATTCTACCAAGTAGTTTGATTCATATGTTGTGCTTTCCTGTTTTTTTTTTTTTTTTTTTTTTTAATGAAAAACCAAATTTGTATGTACATATTCATGTCCAAATTGTACTTGACCATTGACTAGATGTATTGTGACTGACTAACTGACAATTATCAGATCTTTTATGATGCTGTTTCTTTAACATGTCTGGGTTGTTTATGTGTGACATTTTGGGTTTTATATTTATAGAGTCAATTTTCTTGCTTAAAAAATAATACCCTCTAGATCAGTAAGGAAATATTAATTATAAGCTTCCTTTGGTTGAAATTGTTGTCGGAGGTATTTCCTGGAGCGTTCTTCATTAGTCTCCACTTTTCCCTGCATATTCAACGTTCATTGTCTCTGAATTTTATGCAGATATTGTGCCCTAAACAAGATTTTTCTATTCAAATGCAGGGTTGATGATTTCTGATAGAAAATATGAATTTCATTTTTGATTAATAACAAGTCCATGAATATTGTATTAGAAAATGTTCCATTTTCTTAATTTTCTGATCAGCCAGACCCTTCTGTTCTTATGAAATCTTCATTGAATGTCATTGTTTTGCATTTTGCTATATCATGGTGGTACTCTTGAAACACAATATCTTGCAAGGGCTATATTTATAACTTCTGACATTCTGGTTTTGTCTTACAGGAACTTTTTCTGTAATCTGTCTTCCATAAAGTTTGAAGATCTGGCTTCTTGGCTGATGGTAGCTTTTGTACTTTCTCGTGACGTTCCTGTAATCTTTCGAAAGGTCATACATCTCTATCTTCCTGTTATTATTCAGTGACAGTTTTCACTTAATTATTTTTTTCGTACAGTTCAGGATGATGAACACTATATAATTTTCTTGGCTGTAAGATTTATAGTATTCCGCATTACTTGTCATGCAGATTCTGAAACATGAAATAAAGTTGAACCCCTTGGAGTTCTAGACACCCTCTGCCCTTTTACACTGTTTTCATTTATGTAGCTGAAATCCACATTCCATATACAATACTGTTTATCCACTTTCATGTTGGTAATTGAAACTTAACTAAATGTAAACTTCAAGAAAATTAGAAATTTGATATAATATATAATGATATGCTTTATTATCCGTAAAGCACTTGAAGTGTATTATAGAATGCAAATGGAGTTGCTGAATCCTGACTCTTAGCCTTTTGATCTCTTCCTTTGTTACTTTCCTATCACCAATTGAGCAGGTTATGACCTTAGTGTGCTGATGATACTCTTACAGGTATCAAAATTACTTGCTGTGATGTGTGTAGTTTGTTCAATGAGTGAGCAATTTTCTCTGTCGTCTTTTAGCAAAGCTTTGGGTGAAAATTATTGGTCATCATATTTCCACCAAGCTTCAATTGGAACTCATCTTACTTATCAATTTCTTTCACATCCAACTGGGAGATGCAAGGTACACCACCCCTTAATGATGTTGTAGGCATATCTTCTTCATTGTCAATATAAAGAAAAAAATTTATCTATGCATTATGAACATTGACTTCTGAATAAAAGCAATGGTTTAGCAATTGGGAAATCCTGAATTTTTGCTCTCATTTTTGGTCATTATATGATTTTTGTTATTTTAATTTGTTGTGTGGTAGCCTGTTTTGGTAACATGTTGATTGTTGCATGAGAAAATACTCATGTCTGTTACCCATGTCAACAGAGAAGCTACAAGGGACTAGCTTCTGATTTTTCACATTTTTTATCCATTTTTTGAGGTATTGGTGCAGAAACAAACACAAACTAAGTAGCCTTTAACTTCGATGTTGTATGATGAATTACGTTGTCTATAATGGTTTGGCCTAGATGACAGAATGAATTCTCTTTAATGCTTGGGAAATGTGAGCTCTAGTATTTCTAAGGAGTGTTTCTATTGGACAAAAATGCTTATTCTTTTTGTAGGAGTCACTGCAATCCTTTTAGACATCCCTCCATTTGTGCTCTAGCAGAACTTTACAGCATTGTTTCAAATCAGCCTTTCACAATTAAATAGCATTTAAAATAAGCATCATGACAAGTGAAGTAATTTTTGAAGAGCGAATTCTTCCACATAGGCCTGTGAATGTGATATTTAAGGTAATGCACATTCATGGATAATCCTAAACCCTAAACATGCATTTGACCCTGTAAATTATGCATTCCAGATCCATGCACACTTTATACTCACATGATTGCCGATTGTCAGTATAAGACAAAGGTGTATAAGATTTCTTTTTTGTTCAGTGCTGTATTGTGCCTTTTCAAGCACAGTCCATTAAATTTAAATATTATGAGTACAATTTCAGGGTTCATATGTTATGGGATCTTCTAGCATCAAAGAGTGCACATCTGACTTACTCAGGTAGCAGTTGTTCTTTTTGCCTTATAAGGCAAACAAAGAATTGATTGACATATAACTTGAAGCAATGCTCTCAATGTCTTTGTTCCTTGTTGCAGGCTCGTGCCTGATACCACTGTAGATCTTGCTGAGTATGTGAAGAAATTTTTCGCTGGTCTTCCATCAACAACTATAATCAGTATAAGTTTGCTTGGACATGATTATGTTAGTTTACTACAGGAATTGTTGCCTTATCCCACACGTGTTCGAGCATGGATGCTGATTTCTAGACTGAGTCTTAAGAACGAACCTATCGTAGTGTTAATGCCACTTGATTCTGTTTTACAAGGTATTTAGTTCCTTTAAGCACATGTGTCCAACTCTGATATAAGTGTTAATCTTAACCATACGAACTTAACAAGGTAATTTGAAACGTTTAATCACTATCTTCAGATGAGGGTGATCTGAGTACTGGTTCAGGCACTTTTCCGAAGAGTGAGGAACATAGTGAAAAATGGTGTTGCCCATGGGGTTTCACAGTTGTCGATGATGTGGCTCCAGCATTCAAAACAATTTTAGAAGAAAATTACTTGTCAACAATATCTCCTTTCGAAGATACAGCGGAGAATAGGATGGTATGGTGGAAGCGGAGAAAGAATCTTGATCACCGTCTTGATAATTTCCTGAGGTGCATGCATCTTTTTAATTTCATAAGTTGATTTGCTTTCACTTTGATTTAAGAATGTGCACTGCATATTCTGTAGTTGAACAGTGTGTTTTCAATGCAATGCTTTATCCATTCTTTATTAATGAGCTCAACTTTAAAATAGCACTGCACACATAGACATCATCGTCTTTGGTAGTGGTAGTTTTAAAATTTAAGAAATTAAATGTTTTCTCTTATGTTATTGTCATATCTTGCTAGGAACCTTGAAGAGTCGTGGTTTGGTTCATGGAAATGTTTACTTCTTGGAGAATGGTTGAACTGCAAAAATTATGATTTGGTGCTAAAGAATCTTGTGAATAATTTAAGATCTAGATGTAAATTGGATGTTAGTGAGGGCCTTCTTAGAATTATTCTTGGAGGCTCCAAATATGTTTGTGATAGGAAAACATTGGTTTCACGACTATGCTCAAAGAAAGACTGCTACATTGCTAAAGTAGGATATTGTGATGAAGCAAGAAAGGGGATATTGCTAAATGCCGCCAATGAATTTGGAATCTCGTCGGACAATGCTTTGGAACTATTAAGTGAGGCATTAAATGTGCTTGAAGTGGATGACTCTTTGAATAGAGAACCTATAATTCTTGTGTTGGATCATGAGGTGCAGGTAAGTGAATTGTTTCTGACCCGCTTACTATGTAATTATGAATTAATTTTAAGCATTATGGTCTACTGTTTGATGTTCGATTTAATAAAAAGGCTTCTGTGGTTTTAAATTCATTTCAACCCCCTATGAAAAATTGACTATTGGTTCTTACTTTCAGATTTTATCAACTGACATTTTTGTGCTTATAAGTGACATTTTAAACAGCAATGTTTTCAACAGATATGATCAAATTGTTTATTTCCAATTCGGTAATTTCTTGGTTGATGGTCCTTTTAATCTGCTAATCGAAATCTGTGCCTTAGTTTTAAGAAAAACAATAGCTCCAAGGAAATGTCATTTTAGCTAATGTTTTCAAAACTGAGCTATACTTGGTTTAACCTATTTCTTAATGTGTTTATTTTTATAATTGACATCAATAACAAGTTCTACTACTGCAACAGATGCTTCCTTGGGAAAACTTGCCCATCCTAAGGAACCAGGAGGTTTATCGAATGCCTTCTGTGAGCTGCATTTCTGCTGTTCTTCATAAAGACGGCGACCATAAGGAACCAATAGGAAGGAATTTAGTGTCCTTCCCTTTGATAGATCCACTGGATGCTTTTTATCTTGTAAATCCAGATGGTGATCTCAGCGGCACTCAGACTGAATTTGAGAATTATTTTAGAGATCAAAACCTGGAGGTAGTGTAGCAGTTTGAATTTTATGAGACTACGAGGGAGGAAATATTATAGATTTTTATATCCCTGCTAATTGATTTATCTGTTAGTCTTCTTCATAAGTAGGTTTTGTTTTATCGTTTGTTATTTACAGGGAAAGGCTGGTTCGAGACCCACCATTAAAGAATTGGCTTCAGCATTGGAAAGTCACGACCTTTTCATATATTTTGGGCATGGAAGTGGTAAAATGTTTTACATAATACATATTTATGTCTGACAAATATTGTGTGAATCCCTATGGCTCCTATAATTATATCAATGACTAAGTATGTTTTTACAGGAGCACAGTACATTCCCAGGCATGAAATTCAGAAACTGGACAAATGCTCTGCTACGCTTCTGATGGGGTGCAGTAGTGGTTCATTGACCATACCTGGTCAGTATGCACCGCAAGGCATTCCCCTTTCGTATCTGCTGGCTGGCTCTCCAGCAATTGTTGGCAATCTATGGGAAGTGACAGACAAGGATATTGATCGATTTGGTAAGGCTATGCTCGATGCATGGTTGAAAGAAAGATCAGATATGCCATCGGAATGTTTTCAATGCAACTTACTGTCTGAAGAATTTGAGGCCATGAACTTGAAGGGCTGCAAGGGTAGAGCAAAGAGGAAGGCTCCACGGAAGAAAATACCAGAGTTAACCGAGAGCGAATCACCTAAGAACTGTGGCCACAGACGCAAAATTGGAGCTTTCATGGGTCAGGCGCGGGAAGTTTGCACTCTACCTTTCTTGACAGGGGCATCTCCAGTATGTTACGGGGTTCCTACCGGAATTTGGCGGAAAAGGAATGTTGCCTAACTATCCCAACACAGGAGTCACCTTCACGACCGCTGTTGTAGGGTTTAAGTAAAGAACCTTGCAACAGTTCCATTTTTTAAACTTTATTTAATTTATTTTTTTCTTGCCTCTGCATAGGGGGCATTCAAACCGAGTCTTGATTCTCTCCAAGAAGGATTTTGATGACTAATCGAGTCTTTCATAGGCTGTCCATTGTTTGATGAAATAACACTTTGTTGTGTAAGTTTTCTTGTTAATCAAGGCAGTTGGTACCTAGGTCGTTCCACGCATGGGACCACAACCTTTGCCACGAATGCTGCAAAAGAGGAAAACAGTGTTGTGTAGGAGTTCAATTTGTACATATGTATTGATGAACTGGTAATGAAAATTGTATACATAATAGATGGATATCTCATTAGAAACATTATTTTTCATTGAAGTTTAGATGCTTACGTTGAAGGTTCGAACTATGGTTAAATAAATAATAGTCGCCTTAAACGTTATCTTACCAGCGAAATTGCAATGCAGAGTGTTAGTAAATAATATCTCAAAGAAGTCTCATGCATTAAATAACTTTTTTTCTTGTTAAGAAACATGAGTACATTTTAGATTCGATGATTTAGAACATAAAATTTATTATTTCAATTAAAAAATAAATTCTTTATTGTATTACTTTTGTAATAAATTGTTTGCCGAAAATATTCGCACTCATCTAAAATATTACCAGTTATTAAAGTATCCCAATTACGTGATTTTTATGTAAATAAAAAATAGAAAATACATTATTTTTTCTCTTTATATTTTTTATTTGTTATATTTTTATTTCATTCGAAAAAATATATTCAATAATTGAATAAATTTAAAAAAATCATTAATTTAAATCTGGCAAATATAATAATTAAATATAATATCATATTTATTTATTAAACTATACAGAAAAAAATAGGTATGTTCTATTCCATATAAATAAATTATGTCTTATTTATTTCATTTTAACTTTAACTATTTTATTCAATTTACATAAGGAAGTTAAATTTAATAATCTTAAATCTACTGTGTCAAGTGATACATATGAAGCCAGGGCACAACCACACTTATCACTCCACCCCACTCAACATGCACCCGCTCACATAACACAAATTCAAATTTGAATCGATTGTGCAACGATGAGACCCACCGCGCGTCGCCAACCCAAAGACTCCTTCATTCCCCCGCCACCACCAACTCCGGTCGACTTCCACCACCGCCAGTATCCCGCCCGCGACTCCGACGCCAGCAGTCGCCCATCCTCCGTCGACGTCGGCGGACGCCCCACCCTCGACCTCTACAAAGACCGCTCGTTCCAGCAATCGGTGGTTTCCACCATCAACTCCTTCCTCTCCTCCCACAACTTCTCAGTCACCTTCAAAACCACCTCCCCCTCCGCAAAAGACATCCTCGAAACCCTAAAATTCCTCCTCTCCCTCCTCGATTTCCCCTTCTCCAAACTCGAAGAGGATCTTCCTTTCCTTCTCAAACGTCTCAATTACCCTTTCAAACTCAACAAATCAATTCTCCGGTCCCCCGCCGCGCCTCACCAATGGCCAACCTTCCTCGCTCTCATCCACTGGCTTGTCCAGATCGCCAAATTCCACTCCCACATCTCTTCTTCCCCAAAACAGCACAACGCCATCTACCAATACACTGTCAACAGCTACATGCACTACATCCGCGGCGACGACGATGCTGTCGAGGAACTTGACTGCAGCATCCGGGAGAAGATCCACCACCAGACGGCCGCGGCACAGGACCGCCTCGACGCGGTGAGGCACTCTGCCGCGGAGCTGAAGGCCGAGCTCGAGCGGCTCCGGACAGCGCCCTCGCCGAAGGATGCACTGGAGAAGGAGAAGGCAATTCTGGAGAACGACGAAAAGAAGTTCCACAAGATGATCGATGAACTATCGTCGCGAATCGAGCAGGCGGAGAAGGTTGTCGCGGAGAAGGAGAAGCAGGTGGAGGCCAAGGAGGCGGAGAGTGAGAGGATCTGCGAGGAGAACGAGGAGCTGAAGCGGCGCGTGGAGGCGCAGACGTTCAATGCAAGGGACGTGGACAGAATGAAGAGAGAATTACAGGCGGTGGAGAGGGACATTGCGGAGGCTGAGCTCGCGAGGAATGCGTGGGAAGAGAAGGCGTGGGATCTCGACACCACTATCTCGCACAAAATCAACGACCTAGAAGCTCTCGCTCTGGACTGCAATCAAGCCCTTAGGAGGTCATATTTTTATCACCATTTTCGTCATTCACTGTCATGTTATAATTATTATTAAGTAAATTGTGTTTGATGCTAACTGATATTGTGGTGTGTCTAGAATTCAATTTTTTCCTTATGCCAATGTTACTGATTGAGTGGTTGTAGGTTGAAGATTGGGAATGGAATTCAATATGTCTTGAATGGCAAGGGGACTACTCCTGCTGAGATAATGGGGATTGATCACAAACTCATGCTGAAGCCTGCGCTTAGATCCTTTGCTGATGAAATAAAAAAAAGTTCTTTGGAAAAACTGGAGGAGTCCATTTCTTATCAGCAAAAGTCGGGTGAAAATGCGGTGAGGCTTGAGGGGAGAAGAAATCAGCTAGCAGCAGTGCAGTTACGCATTGATGAAGTAAGTGCATTGTCGTGTTGTGTTTGGCGGGTGTTAATAATGTTACTTGGTCTGTATAATCTCCTACTGCATTGTGAACTAGTTTTGGTTTCAAATTTGTTTTATGCCTGGAATGGTGGATGGAGAATTTTTTTGGTACTATTGGCCGGGCTTTGATGATAATAAACTTTATGTACGGAGAGAGTAACACTTATACTAAAAAGTTAAGATGTTAGCAGTACTTTGCATTGATGTCTGCGTTTTCTAAGTTGTAAAATGTACAGGCCATTGCATATATATTTTACCCTTTTGTTGGTAGCAATCAGTAAGATTTTTTTTTTTTTCATCTTTGTCATTTTTTTTTTTTAAATAAAAAATTATCTGTCATGCTTACATTGTTCTATGACTTAAGCATGTCACGCAAGAAAAAGGGAGTAATCTTTCCTTGTGATGACTTCTGTTTGACCTTCATTTCTGCTGCTTATGGATTTATCTGCCAGATGGAATCTCAACTGAACATGAGAAAGAAGGAAACACAGGAATACACAAGTAGATGTTATGCTGAAGCTAAGAAAATGTTGGAGGATGTCCAGCTAACAGATCATGAAATCGACATTATGGAAAGAGAGGCAGCAGAGGTTCTCAAGGTAATTCCTTTGTTGTGATTCATTTCTTTAATATTCTGTTGTATTTGAAATGCCAAGAATTCTTCAAGATATGGAGAATGTGTCTGCTGTTCTTGTTGTTGCGTCTCAATAAGTTTGGAGAGGCAATCAAATTATACTGTTCACATTTATAAGCCTGTTTCAGTATTTCCAGGTTTAGTTTTTGAATTAATTCTTATCTAACATGCCATCCTATTTCTCACTCTGTATTGTTGTGTTTCTATCTTCTTTTCTCTTTGGGTTCCTATTCATACCGTTCACAAATGAGTCTGAATGTTTTGCTTAGTTTGTGTACATGGCCTTTGTCAAAGTGCTTATGGGTTAAGAGGGAAAGTACGTTCTTAGCTTGCACACTATTGAATCCAATAATCCATTCATTTTGAGATTGAGCTTTTGCATGCGTGTGTACTCGTTCTAGATGATTCTAGGTGAATCAAGCCGGACAAACCACCACCAGGTTCAGTAACAGGAGATAATCAAAGTAAAATATGTACCTTTTTTTGTTGAATCAAGATAAGTATAACAGAACACATTTTGAAATTTGAATGTAGACATAAATGTGTTTTTCCTTTCTTTACTGATATATGTATGATCTACGTAATGATATTGTATCTAACGGATTTCATTTTTGTCAAGACATCCGAACTGAATTTGCAGGAAATGATTAAACAAAGTGAAGAAGAAATAAAAATGCGTGCCAGCGAACACTTTCAATTGGTTGATTCAATCTCAAAATTCAAAGAATATGTGGGGTCCAAAATGTCAGAGATAAGGAGGCCGCTATCAGAAACTGCAGCTGCAGTCTCAGTTCAGTTGCGTGTAGGGGAGAGGTAGATATTGAAAAAAAAAAAAAAAAAAGAGAGACTAGCTTTATGACTTACACCAATTGTACAAAAACTTCTTTAGCGACTAGTGTTATAAAGTTAAGGTTTAAATGATATTTTTCCATTTAATCTCTGTAATTTTTGCCCCTGTAAGAATCTCTTTTAGTTTCAGGATGAAGATGGACTATTGCAAATCATCAATTTTAGCCATTTGATCAAGTTGATATCGTTGGTCTTTTCACACCCAATACCCCCCTAGAAATCTTTAAGTCATTTTCTTGTGACCACCCTTTTCTCTAGAAATCTTCCCAACATTCACCCTGAACCATTTTTCTATCTTCTCGTCTAGCATTGGAAACCAAAATTGGGGGAGATGGATTGGATCAGGGTGGTTGAGTGATTTGCATGTGGAAATGTATAGGTTTTCGGATTTGGGTTTAGTACCATGATTATGATTTTTGATGGCCTTCTTCCATTCTGTGTTCTCACCCACCGTCTCCACGACCTAGGCATACATACACTACGAACTGATTCATGTCATGTTACTCGCTTAGATTCAATTCACAAGAATCAGAGATCCTTTGTGGAAATCTATATGCCAAATATCTCATTCGCCTTTTCTAATGGTGCAGCCTCAAATTTTCTACGACTCAGGCATACACTACCAACATTTGTGCTGTGGTTTTGAAATATGTTACTTCTTTGTTAGTTCGTAGTGTGAAAACAATAACTGCTTTAATTTGTTTGTATTTTCTTGTGAAATTTAAAAAAAAATGGAAGGAATGTTACAAATATGATGTACGAATGATGTGACTGAAAGTGATCTATCTTTATTTTATTTTTTAAATCACCCGCCTATATAAATTCTTCTTATTGATATAATTCTTTCGTATGTGTTTTAACATAAACGATTGTAAAAGAATAGCATTGCAATAAATATTGATGACCGCTCTACATCTTTATATTTACAAATGGATGGTCCAATAGTTGAGCAGCGGTTGGGCGTTTGTTTGGGTTAACTTGTAAACATGTAAGAATGAAATCTCGGGCATCTGTTGACAACGATTCCGGAACAGGTGGAAGTTTACCCCGGCCAATTCGAAATTGTGCATCCAGCAGACATTCTCCCAAATGAGAGTAAGGGGGTTTCCTTGTCAGCATCTCCAAGACCGTACATCCTAAGCTCCATATATCGGCTGCTAGTCCATATCCATGGTTCCTCATTGTAACAACCTACGATCCAATGAATCACAAATTATTGAAAATGGTGATTGTGCAGCCAGGTATAAGAAGCTTAGTGTAAGCACATGATATCCATCTATTTTATAATTTAGAGTTATGTCATTGAATCCAGTGAAAACAACTGGTATTTATATGCCAAACTAAATTAGACAACCAATTAAAGGAATCATATCAAACATTAGAGAGACACACCTCAGGGGCCATCCAGTACAGGGAGCCTCCGACTGATTTAACATCATTCAACTTGGCAACCTACAAAAGGAATAAGAATCAACAATATAACTGCAAGCGATTTGGAATTTGCTATAAGATTTTTACTTGAGAAAGTGGATTTCGCTGAAGGTACCTTTGCCAAACCAAAATCTGCGAGCTTGACTGACCCACTTGCATCAACCAATATATTGGCACACTTGATGTCCCTTGAAATTTTAGATGAAATAAAAATTAGAATGTAGCAAGTCCATGTAAATTCAAAATTATTCCACTCATTCGTTTCCCATTATCATTGCATCTAAGTTTGATTATTAAGTGATTTCCATACTCATTGAGAGCAACTTAAAAATAGAATATTCATGATACAAAAGAAGAAATCAAAATAAAAAATGGACTTCTTGTGTTTTGAAGCAAGCACTTTTACTCTAGGTACAACAGTTGCAGTGCATCAACATAGAAACCTCACTCATGTTACCTGTGAACCACATTACGATCATGAAGATACTTCAAGCCACTTAAAATTTGCCTTGTATATGCAGAAACTTGAGAGTCCACTAGACAATACCTTTGGTAGAGAAATGCTAATGATCCTTTTGTTACAAGCTCGAGGAAGATATACAGCTTATCATTATCCTGAGAAATAATGGAATGTAAATACAAATAACAAAAAAGAGAAGGGAAATCAATTGATATGAAATTACTCCTAAGTAATATAATCAGACAGTTCGGAGAACACCACCTAAACAACGATACAGAACCATGTCATGTACAGAAGAAAGTCCAAGTAATTATGCATCAAAGAGCCAACTAATCATCCTTAGATTTCAGAAGGAATTCATATATATAGTCTATGAACGATCTAATGCATCATTTTAAACATATGAAAATTTTGCGGGAACAGTATTGGTTCTGTAAAACTGCAGAGAATGAAGAATCTAGTAAGAAGGAAAGCTTAGTTGTGCAACTTTAATGTGCATTTACAGTTCTTGACTCAAACAGACTCAGTCAACTTTAGAGGTACCAAAAAAAACATTTTATGAACTTACACGGTACATGAAAAAACAAAAAATACTTTAACTCATCCCCGTGGCATCTCATTCCCTCCTCTTTCTTTTTTTATTTTTTTTATTTATAAAATAAAGCTACATTGTGTGACATATCAATCTTGGTAAGTAACAAATAGTATATGCTTCTGTACGTTCGCCTCAATATTTTCAAGAAGAGGTTTAATAAACCAAGAAATTTTGGCCAAATAAAAGGTTGGTAATTTACATAATGATAATTTACATTGCGCATTCCCAAAAGTGTAATTATTCTTTCACAACACATCATAATCATATTCAGGGAAGTAAAGAAAGATTGTTAAATCTCAAGTACGAAGGCAGTTTTGGATAAACAGACTAAACACGTTCAACACAAATTATAATAGACTTGCCAGCTAGAAAGCAACATACCTTGTTTGTGCCTAGATATTGAACTATGTTGTCATGCCGGAACTGACTCAAAAGAGATATTTCCTGAATGGAAGATCAAAATTATTCATAATCAAATACATCTGTATAAAATGGAAAATGACAGGTTTGATGAGAAAACAAATTATATAATGAAATTTGATAGGAACACCTGCCGAAGTTGGAAAATGCTCTCTCTGCCCTGGCTTCTATGATCCAGCAAAGACACTTCCTTTACAGCAAAGAAGTTTCCATCACTGTGGAAAAAGAATATGTATGTGTCATCTCTGAAAACAAAAACACTAGGAAATGGATGACCATTAAATCGTCTACGTGCAACTTACACAGTGGTGTGATATAAAAATAATTGGACTCCGTTGTCTTATCAGTCATGGGTGAAGAAGAATTCATAACTAAATCTGCCGCAGAAAAAATCCTCAACATCACATCTAACTAATAGTCAGTGCTTATATATTATCAGCAAGATTTCAATGACCCAATAGACTAACCTCAATTGTGTGTATGTACGAGAGATGTTTTTATCAAAGTAGTACATACATTCTTTAGATATCATGATTCTACATTATGTATATATATATATATATATATAGGTGTATTAAGTAAGAAAATTATTTATACTAGTGCGTGAGGAGAGTAAATTTCAACCATACTATGGGCGATTAGGATTAGAAGTTAGTATATACTCACCTTAGAAAGTTACATATCTTTATTTTTTAATCTTAACCTTTCATTGTTGATTTAATCGGTATGTAAACATGTTAAATAACATGAATCTGTATTTGCGTAAAAATAACTAAGAGAAATAGAATAATTTGTGAACATATGAAGAAGAAAGAGAAGGGATGACATAAACAGAGAATACTAACTCGGTGAAGCCTTCGTAGACGGTGCCGAAGGAGCCCTTCCCTAAAATGTCGCCCTTTTGCCATGACCCTGAATAATACCCATCTCTATTGGGACCCAGATCGTGACCAGTAACCGCTTCAATTTCATTTTCAGCTTCACCACCACCAACGTCACTACCAATCGCATGCTCCACTTCCGAAGCGAAACCATGGACAGGAGGGGGATTTGGCGCAATCTTACTCCCAATTGCATTGTCCACTACCCAACCATAACTATAAACAGCGTGAGATGTTTCAAAATTTGGCTCAGTCTTGCTCCTTATGGCACCGTCCACTGCAGAACCAAATCCACGGATAGGGACTGTTTCAAAATTTGGCTCACTCTTGCTCCTTATGGCACTGTCCACTGCAGAACCAAATCCACGGACAGGGATTGTTTCAAAATTTGGCTCACTCTTGCTCCTTATGGCACTGTCCACTGCGGAACCAAATCCATGTACAGGGGTTGTTTCCCAATTTGGCGTAGCCCTACTCCTTACGACCGTGTCCACTGCCGAATCGAATCCATGGACAGGGGATGTTTCCGAATTAGGCATGGCCCTACTCCTTTTGGCACTGTCTACTGCGGAGCCAAAACCACGAACACGGGATTCTCCTTTCCGCAAAATTGAATCTCTGTGACTCTTAATCGCCGCGTCAAATTTTCTAATTGCATTACCCATTTGACAAGTGAAATAATGTAATAATGTACCTCAGAAGACACACATATATAACGAAAGAAAGAATAAGAATTGAGTTGAGAAGATGCTAGGCAGATGCAAGAGAAGAAAAGAGAAGAATAAGCTTAGCGTAGTACGTGTTGAATTGGATGAAGGTGTGAAGTGAGTCAACCGTACCAAACCAAAGCATGTGTTTGCTAACCAATTGCTGCAACATTTCCAGGAAACCACCATGGAGAAGCGGCGTTCGTGAATTCAAACAAACCACCAACCACTGTTGCATTATCTACCACAAGACCCTTTCAATTGAAATGAAAATTCTACCTTCCTTGAAGAATTTCATTTTTATAAAAAGATCCAAATTGAAGTTGCAGTAAGGGATTAAACAAAGTGAAGAAGACACTCAAAATCACTTTCTAAGTTGGTTTATGCAGGCTCCAAATACAAAGAAGAAGTGAGGTCCAAACTTTTTCAGATAAATATTTTTATGGTTTGTTTTTAATTTCTACTTGAGATGGGAATCTCCTGAGTAATTATTATCATAAATAATATATTTAAAAAGAAAAATTATTTAAATAAAATCTTTTAAAATCTATTTATCTAATTAGATCACACAAAATTTAATAAGAAAAAATATATTTATCTCACATAATAAAAAAAAATTCTTTTTTTTCTTATGTTTCTTTTTCTTTCTTTATTTCTTGTTTTTCCTTTTTTTTTCTTTTTTTCACTTCATCTTATTATTCAATTGAAAATAATAGATTAAAATTTGGTAATATAAGTTTTTTTATTACTGAAATTGAATATATTAATATATTATATTTGAAAAAATATTATATGATAAATTTGAGATATTACAAATATTATTATTATTATCTTATAATTATTAAGAAAAAAATTAAATATTTAATTTATAAATATTTGATTTTTTTAATTAGATGAGTAATTATTTATTATGATAGAGTAACTTTAAATTAATTATTTATATCATCTTAAATAAAATTATTTATTGTCATCATAGTTTTAAATAATTAATTAATATTGTTTAGTTTGTTTTAATATATTTTTATTAAATTTTAATATAGTAATTTCATTAGGAAAATATAGGAAAATAAAAGAAAAAGGAGAGAAATAAGAGAAGTAAGATAGAAAAAAATAATAATAAAGAAAGAGAAAAAAAATTACAAAGAAAAGAAAAATCATGAGTAAACAGTAAACATGTTTTTTTATAAATAAATTAATACATGTTTTATTTAGGTAATTTTTTTTAATATTTTGAGTCATGATAATTAAATAAATTAGTAATTTTAAAATATTTATTAAAGAAATATTTAAAAAAAATAATTTTTTCTTATTAATTATAACATAACAATAATAATATTTATAATATCTCAAATTAATTGTATAATATTTTTTCAAATATAATATATTAATATATTCAATTATAGTATTTCTGAATTATTTAAACTTTTTGAGTAATAAAAAAAATACTTACGTTATCAAATTTGAATAAAATAAGATGGAGAGAGAAAAAAAAGTAAACGAAGAGAAAAATAAGAAAATTAATAAGAAAAGAGGGGAAAATATTTATAATATTTCAGACAAATTTATTTTTTATTATTAAATATTGTATATAAATAATAAACAAATCTAATTAAATAAATAAACTCAAGATTTTATTTAACTAATGTTATTTTTTAAATATATTATTTATGAAATTAAATTTTACGTACTTATTGTAAATTGATAGAAAGACGGATATTGTGAACAGATGACGTTGCACAACATTAGCTGATTTTTTCACGTAAAATTTAGGAAAAAAATTACAGTAAGTCTATTTTATAATATCACTTTAATATAAAGAAATGTGCTTTATTTCAATTTTCAAATTAAAAAAAAGTCATCCTAAATAATATAGTTTCGAGCTTTATATTATAATAATAATAATTATTATTATTATTATATTATTGTAATTAATAATAATAGATTTTATAATATTAATAATAAAATTATATCATTATTTATTTTATTATTTTATTAATATTATATCATTATTAGTACTAAAATAATATAATTATAATTATTGATATTATTATATTATTCATATTATTTTTATTTTATTATTAATAATAATAATATAATTATATAAAATAAAAACAAAAATAATAATAAGTTAATTTTTTTAATAAATATAATTTTATTATTTATTATTATTATTATAGTATTAATAATAATAGAATAATATTCTTTATTAAATATAATAATAATTATTATTATTATTATTATTATTTATTAATAATAATTATAGTTATTAATAATCAATCGTTATATAATAATAGTTAAACTTACATCGAAAATTATATTATTATTATTATCAATATTATTCTATTATTAATAATAAAACAAAAATAATATTAATAATTATAATTATATTAAGTTATAATAAAAATCTTATTATTTTAATATTAATAATAATATAATATGAATAAAAATAATAAAATAAATAATCATTTTAATAATAATATAAAATCTATTATTATTATTTATTTTATTATTAATAATATAAAATATATTTATTAATTATAATAATATAATAAAGTTATTATAGTATAAAATTATAGCTACTCGATAATACGGATTCTATATAAATATATATATAAAAATCATAATAATTTTTTGAAAAAAATAAAATGTAAAAACTTAAATTGTGCACGATTTTTTTCTTAACAATACGATTTGTAATTTTTTTAAAATTTATTTATTTTAGTAAATTAAAAAACAAATTCACCGCTTAAAAAAAGCCAACCTTGGCTCTATAACTATTACACTGAATGCAACCTTGCCAACCACACAAAACGAATGGAAAAAAAATAAAATTGGACGTCAATATAAAAACACTTTGAAGTAAGAAAAAGGAAAAATATATAAATATTATAGATTATATGACGTGATAGAAAGAGAAAAGAAAAGAAAAATATACGAGAAGTATTTATGGGTCAATTTGGATCAAATTAAAAAGAAAATATGAACTAATCAATTTTTATTACGTTTAATTGAATCAGATTTAATATATATATATATATATATATATATATATATATATTAAAAAAAAAAACTAAACCAACTTTATTAATAATGGGTTAGTATACCAAATTCTATTTTAAGAAGAAAAAAAATACATAATTTTGTCTAAAAATGTACGAATAATTATATCATTAAAAGAGATAACCAACGTATATTTTATATTGTTGTGGACTTGTATATAATAATCAGTTATAACAAAAACACATCTTGTTCTGGTTTGATTTCATTGAATTTGTAAATCACGAGTTAGATACTGTCATCATCAAAATTTAATTTAATTGACTTAGATTGGATTCAATTGAATTAAAATTTGAACCAATTTAATTAGCTTGACTTAAATTCTCAAGTTGGTGTGACAATCAGTTATCGAAAATTTAATTCTTCGAGATGCAGTTTCGACAATAGAGTATAATATAACCATTATTTGCAAAATCAACCATTTAAAAATATGATAAGATTATATATATATATATATATATATATATATATATATATCACTAATTCTAATTGATTTTGTAATCACGGTTGTTATTGCTACTTTAGAGTAACCAAAATCCCCAATTTAGCAGAACATTGTGTTATAACGGAAACCAATGGAGAATGCGACGCAGATAGAAGAAACGAGGGAGAGATTAATTTTATTTTTATATATGTTTTCCATCAATATTCGCTGCTTTCTTACATGTCACGTCACCTCCCAGTTATGTAGTTTTAACTCTTCTTTTGTAGTCATCAATGATCGGTCACAAAAGGCATTAAGCTACTTTCTGAGTTTTTAAGGTAACTATATTCTCATGAACTTGAAAACCTTGATTAAAGTAGCTATATACATAGTCAAGCTTAAGCCAGGAGGTTCACTGTTGCTCTAATTATAAAGAGAAAAGTTCAAAAAATCAATACAATAAGGATTACTTCCTCCGTTTGGTAGCTACTTCCCTTTCTTAGCTAACTATTTACACATGTCAAGGGAGCATGCCTGTGTAGCAACCATTGTTCTAATAACTATTGCTCGACAAAAAGAATTTCAAAAGGCTAAGCTGCAGGAAAAGAAACGTGACCAGAAGAATATAGCTCTCTACTAGCATAAGATCATCTGCTGGAAATGGAGCCGGTCTCCTTTTTCTCCGTTTCACGTCTCCAGTCACAAAACCCGTCACCAGGGACCAGCATGGTAGTCAAATGTAGGTGATTATAACCAAATAAGCTTTAGAATGTAATATCCAACACTCGGATATATCTGCAAAACTACCTACCTTTTCCCAAGTATCACACCAGTCTAAACCTGAGGCCTTAATCACTCTGCTAAAGTAAACAATAAAAAATAGTGGATGGTTTTGATCTTCCTTATGCCAACGTTATAGATGGTTCAGACCCTCTTAAGACAGTAAAAGATTAATACTCGGAGAAACAGGACTTATGGGAGATAAAAGTGGTCTCTTTACAAATGGATGTTCCAATAGTCGAGCAGCAGTTGGCCGTTTGTTTGGGTTAACTTGTAAGCATTTAAGAATGAAATCTCGGGCATCTCTTGACAAAGATTCTGGAACAGGTGGAGGTTGACCGCTGCCAATTCGAAATAGTGCTTGCATCTGTTGTAACAAATAAAAATAAAGTATTTAGCATCATCACTTATCCAATCTTACAGGTATGTGATACAGTTTGTATTGTCTGAAGGAGGCAAGTAGGTTGAACTACTATGAGATCATTTAAAGAAGTGGACAAGAAATGGTCACGGGAAAAATTCAGAGTTCCTTTAATAAATGAATCTAGAAAAATATAAAAAATGAGGGCAGATAAAAGCTGATAGTAGAAATTGTAAAATGTTAGACATACTCCTTCCAAATGAGAGTAAGGAGGTTGTCTTGTCAACATCTCTAAGACTGTACATCCTAAGCTCCATATGTCGGCCGCAAGTCCGTATCCACGGTTTCTCAAGTTAACAACCTATGATCCAACAATTCAAGTTATTCTAGACACATTCTGAAATTAAAAATGATTGAAAATGGTGATTGTGCAGTTCTAAATAACTCAGTGGAAGCATGTCCATTTATAAAATAATTAAAAATTATCATTGAGGCAAGTGAAAATTTGGTATTTGTGCTAAACTGAATAAGACAGTCATATGATCCATCTCATTCTAGTTCATCAAATTAAGGGAACTTAGTCAAACATATGCTACAGGCAGAGAGACCAACCTCAGGGGCCATCCAGTACGGGGAGCCTTTACTTGATTTAACATCATTCAACTTGGTTGCCTGCAAAGGAAAAAAAAAACAATATAACTGCAAGTGGTTAGCATTGGAATTTGCTGTGAAAAGATGCTGACTTGAGAACGTTTATTTTGTTCAAGAAATGTACCTTCGCCAATCCAAAATCTGCAAGCTTGACGGACCCATTTGCATCAACCAATATATTGGCACACTTGATGTCCCTTAAAATTTAAAATTTTTGATGAATTAAAGATTAGAATGTAGCAGTCCTTGTAAATTTGAGATATTTCTGTCATCAATTTCCAACCACTGCATCCAACTTTGATTATCAGTGATTCAACAGTCATATAAAGTGGATAGCAGCTTAAAATAGATTCTTCAGGATACAAGAGAAGAAATCAAAATCCAAAACGCCAAAATAAAATTGCACTTATTATAGTATAATCGTTGCATTGCATCAAGATAGGAAGTTCACTCGTGTTACCTGTGAACCACATTACGATCATGAAGATACTTCAAGCCACTCAAAATCTGTCTTGTGTATGCAGAAACTTGAGAGTCCCCTAAACGATATTTTTGATAGAGACTTGCCAATGATCCTTTTGTTACAAGCTCAAGGAAGATATACAGTTTATCATTATCCTGAGAAATAACAAGACAATAAATACAGATAACAAAGAGAAAACGCTTGAAATGCAATTACTCCTATATAACATAAATAATTCAAGGAGCACCACCTAAACAATGAGAGACAACTAACAAGGCATGTTAAGTTAATATTTTGGATAAACAAGTCACTTAAGCTGAAAGTGAACATTTATTAGCATGACCCACATAAAAAAATTGTCAACTAGAAAGGAGCCTACCTTGTCAGTGCCAAGATATCGAACAATGTTGTCGTGTCGGAACTGACTCAAAAGAGAGATTTCCTGGGAGACCAAAAATATTCATATTACCAAATGCTTATGTACATGGAACAAACAGATAAGGAATATTTGTATGGTTTGACAGGAAATTAGATTATGACATGAAGTTTGTGTGATGGAAGGGAAGACCAACTCCTCTCACCTGCTGAAGTTGGAAAATACTTTGTTTGCCCTGGCTTCCGTCGTCCAGTAAAGACACCTCCTTTACAGCAAAAAAGTTCCCATCACTGCAAGGAAGATAAAATTCATGTGTTAATTCTGCGAAAACAGCACTTGGAAATGGATATAATTAAATGGACTATTTGCATCTGCCGTACCAGTAGAATGTAAAAATTGTAGAGATTTTACATCAAGTAATATATAGCTAATGTATTTATTATGATATTCTTTAGATGTTGATTTCGTTAAGTTGAATTAGGTCCTATAATGCATGTGAAGTTCAAGAAGGAAGAGAGAGAATGCAGAGTATAGTGCACTAACTGGGTGAAGCCTTCGTAAACAGTTCCGAAGGAGCCCCGTCCCAAGATCTCGCCCTTTTGCCACGACTGGAAATACCCGTTTCCATTCGGCGAAAGATTATGAATATCAAACGAGTCGTTCTCAACCAAAGCAGAAACCTCTTCAATTTCAGCTTCAACAACAACGTCAATATCATCGTCACGTGATACGGAATAAGAAAGTGGGTCCCTCTCCGCGTGTTGCTGGGAGTTCCAAGCAGAGGCAACCTGCGGCGGTTCCAAAACGGGAGGCCTAACGCCCTTTATTCCCTCCTCTCTCTGTTTTTTACTTTGTAACGGTTCGAGTTGAAGGTTGACGGTGCTGCGGGCCTTAAGGGCCTGGGCCTCTTCCCAAGCCGCAGCTGGGATGGCAAAGTCCTCAGGCCCAGACAGGCCCAGGCTCCGAAAGATTCGGTCGAATTCGCCGTCGATTCCTTTCACTCGGAAACTCCTTTGATTCAAACGACCTATGTCTATGTCGATATCAGTGTCTTCATCCTCCTTCACCGGGTAATCGATGTTCTTCATGGCGTTCCGCCGCTCAAGGCGCGGCTTGAACCGCTTCCGGTCACCTTCCATTATCTTGTGACGCACACGCTCAACGCACTGACTCTTTCTCTTCCTCTGTTCCTCTCCCAACCCAGAGACGGCACTGCACACAACGCCCTACCTCACATTTGCAATTTATTTACCCAATCATTGTACTTTTCTACAACAAAAGCAAAACCTCTTCATGCCACGTGGCAGATTTGCGCTATTCAAGGCGTCCACTTCCACTTTCTTCTTATCATGCTCTTCTCTCCCATTTTTTATTTTTTGTTTTCAAAATTTTCTCCTAGATGTATAAAACATGTTTATATAAAAAATCAAATCAAAATTATTAATTATTACGTTAAATTAATCTCGAGTTAACCAAGTCAGAATGTCTTTAATTTTGATTTCATTTTCCATTCTTATGTTTTTTTATTTTGCATGCACTATGTCGTAATTCTTGACCTATAATTAAAGAATGTTAGCCTTTGAAACATAAAAATCGTTAATATAAATTTTCACTTTCAATAAAATAATTTCACATAGTATGTGACTATGGATTAAATTCGTATTAACATACGCAAGCCCCATGTTTCAGGTATTACAAGTTAATCTGGTGAAATATATAAAAAATATATAATCTTGTAGTTTAAAATTAGAAAATTGATCATTCTCAATTGTAGGTGAAATACAATGTTTTGATTAGTAAGTTTTAGTTTATTGAAGTTAACTCATAAAAAACTTCTGTACCAAACAAAATATAAAAACGAAGAAGAAAAACTGAGAATTTGAAAAGTTTAGATAGGAGGGAAAATAGTAAAAGTTTAATTGCAATAATTGGAACTATTGGGGATTAAATCTAAGTAAAAATACATATAAGATTAATATAATAAATAATAAAACTCTCCATTTTATTTAAACGTAAATATTTGGGTTGAGTCAATAAGTGTAGGTGTCCTAACGCCACCTAATTAACCAATGTGAACTCTTTTTACTTTCTTTTGTTATAATATAATAATATATAATAAAATAATAATATGAAAAGTTTGAATAACTCTTCTTCACAAGTTGTGAAAAGATATTACAAACTTGAATATGAAGCCCCCCATTGTTTGAATTGAATAGTTCATAATGCATCATATTGATTTTCAATGTTACACCAACTTGTTAGTTTAAAACACCAAGAATCTTGCAACATTAAAACTTCACAAATACGTGTTTTATTTTAAATTATTTTTCAAACCTTTAATTCCAGAGTGAAAATATATCAAATATTTTATACATTATTATTTTTCGATAAATATATGTTTATTTAAGGTTTAATGATGGTTAACTATAATGTAAAAATATGTCTTATTTTAATTTAAGTATTGTATAAAACAGTAAATAAATAATAAACGTGTCAAATATCAATTAAACAAGTAAAACTTATAAACCAGTATAAGTATTAAATATAAAGATATTAACCTAATTAAACATTTTTTAATAAATTATTAATTATTTATATGAGTTTGTATCTCGTTACCTTAGCTAACATTGAGGCAAATTAGTTTATCGTGATTTCGTTATAAAATAATTTTAAACTTGATTAATATTTTGAGAGATTTTTTAATTGTTGTTATGAGAATTATAGTTCTGTTTTGTAGCTGAAAAAAATTATATCGCTTAAACGATTTCAGGAAGTTTTGCTTAAATGTTTATTTTTTAATATATTTTTCTTACTAACTTATTCTTCTTTATGAAAAAAATTTACACTTTAAGATGATTTTATTTTTGCTTAATCATTTTTTTACCTAATTCTAAATAACTTTAAAAAATTATATAAATACAAGTTATAATAATAATTGTTTATACTTTATTTTTTTATATATAATATTTTTCTATATATTGAAAATTATAGTAACTTTTCATATATTATCATTTTTGTTCTTGCTTTTGTGTCCAAATAAGAGTTATGATATATATTAATCAATAATTGTGAATATAAAATTTCATATCATTAAAAATTATTTATGATATTAATAATGTTTATTTGTCCAAACTCGACAAAAATAATTTTATTATTTTTTATTTATAATATTTTTAAAACACTACGAATATTAACACCATATCTTGTTGTCTTAAAAATATTTCTAATAGTTTTGATTGGATAATTTGAAATTTTATTTTGACGGTTGAAAATCTTAAACTTTGTACACGAGATTTATTTTATAAAATGAAAGCTTTTAAAATATTTTAAAATAGACAGAACAAACTTTTTACTTATAGTTGAATATTTTATGTTACTTTAAATTATTAATGGGATATTAAAAAATCGAGTAAAAGATTTGATAAATTAAAAAAAAAATCATCAAAATTTATGTTGGATGATGTCTTATTTGAATATTTTATTATATGAGGATTTTTATTTTTTTTGTCTTGCGAACCTCATCCCATGATAGAGCAATAATAAAAACATGACATTGGTTGAGTTATGAATTCTAAATAGTTTTTAAACTTAGTATCATACAGGTTTGACACATTCTCAAAGCAAGGATCCGCATCAATTTGTATTCTCTTCCAGACAACGAATCAATCAATTGGGTGACAAATCTTTCTCTACTCTTTTCATTTTCAGACTCTAAATATACCATAATCCTAAAATAATAACAATATAATTAATAGATTTCAATAAAATAAATACATGATATTAATAACAATAATTAAAGTAATAAACAAACACTTATTAAATTGATATATTTTTTCATATTCCTTCGTCATGATCACTTCGAATAGCATGCATATCGTCCATTTTGTTATCGACAACAACATCAAATATTTTACATGAAAAAGACATGTTTCATGTATATCTAGAAACTCGTATTGGTGAACTTCGTGCATGTTTCTTCCTTTAAGGACCACTGACTAATTTTCACTACATGTTTCGTGCATGTTTCGCTTGATACGTCATAACAAAAGGTTCTTCCTTATAACTTACCTTGTTTAATTTGTCAAAGTAAACCCTATATTATCTTTATGCATATGTGTATTGTCATCAACCCATTTATAGTTGAACACAAACACTCTGAATGTAATATAATCAATTTTTCATATATCTTGTATGACCCAAAAATAACTCATGGATGTTGTAATGAGATTTTTGTCTTTCAAACTAGCAAAGTGCACAAATTCATTCTGAATTATAACCCCACTATTTTGTACTATACTTTTGTCATTTTCTATCTTTAAATATAAACAATAATTGTTAATGTTATATCCACCAAATATAATTATGTTGTTGTTAGGCTTACGGGTGAGTCTCAAAAGTGTATCTGAAGTATTAAGCTCATCATATACATTTTTCTTAAACCAAGCCATCAAACTCTTGTTATGTTCATTCATTACCTATTTTTCAATCATTTGCATTGCGATATTTAAAAGATTACTTTATTAATGTTGTTTAATGTATAAAAATATGTTTGGTCGATTCTGTTTTTACTCACATTATTTTTAAATTACGAGTACCTTTACCTTAACACCTTCCATTATATCGACTCATAAGAATTTTTATTGGTTCTGATTTTGACATGTACCTGAACAAAATTCAATGACTTATTCTATAATGTACCTCTCCATTATAAAAACTTTTGATTGGTACTGATTATTCATATATCCTTTTAAGATTTTCATGTATTTCGCAACAGAGTACATCCATCTAAGATAAATCGGGTCACACAATTGAATTTCTTAACCAAATGAACTATCAAATGCACCGTGATATAAAAAATGAAGGTGAAAAATAAATTTCTAATTAACACAAAATTGTGATTACTTTATATTCCAACTCATTTAACTTGTGAGGATAAATTACTTTCTTGCAATTGGTAGTAAAGAATAAACACAATCGATTCATAATAATTATAGCAGAAACTGGTAAGATGTTTTGAATAACCACAAATAAAAGTTGTTGTATCAACACATGACAATCATAAGACTTTCAACCAGCTAAATTCAAATCTCGTATAGATACCAAACGCTTAACATTCAAAGTGTACCCTTATGACACTTTCATAATGCGTGAACACTCACAAAATGTTTTCTTTTCATTATTTGATAGGGTATGACAAGTTGAAACCAAGTAAGTGTGTTTTCTAACAAATTATGGATGTAACTCGAAATGTATACCCATGTCCGTCAAATTTAGTTGTGTGTTCACTCTATCTTTGTTTTTTTTTTTTTATATTGAGCAATGTCTCAATTATGCTATCACAAACATTTTTCTATACATGCATCACATGTATATAGTATCTAACATCTAACTTGCACCAATAAGGAAGATTAAAAATTATTGGCAGTTTCTTTAAATTGTTCTTCTCAGTGAACTTCTTTTGCGTCTTTTTGAACAATATTAATGTTCTTCACCCGCTCATATACTTGTTCACCATTGCACGATGACGGTGTAACTTCATACTTTTGACATCCATTAAATACCTTTTTCAATCTACAATGTGGATGATTATGAACTAGGAATTTATGATGTTTAGTATACGCTTTCTTTTGCCCATGTTTCAATTGGGTATAACTTGTATTTTTTCACATATAGGATACGCATAATGACCAATCACACTATAACCGCTCAAGTTACCGTATGTTAAAAAATCATTTATCGTATAAAATAACATTATGCACAACTTAAAATTGTCGTCACGGTGTGCATCAACGACCTTCACTTTTGTTTTTCAAAACATCTTTAAGTCATCAATCAAAGGACTAAGATACACATCTATGTGTTTTCCCGGTTGTCAGAGTGCTAAAATAATCATGAACAATGTTTATTACTTAAGTTCCCATAAGGATTCATGTCAATTGTAGGTAATCCAATTCTCAAGTTTATTGACTCTACATGAAATTCTGGAAATGTTTTTTAAATCATCATTCATTGTGGAGAATCAATTGAAATATTGAAGACATTTGTTATATTTTCTATCATTTGCATGTCATATCAGGTTTTTTACATTCTTTTTTATGATAAACAATTTTTTTAAACTAAGGTATTGTTGACAAGTACCATAACACCTTAGCGAGGAGGTCATATATCTATTTTTTAGAACTACTTCCATTAATTTTCTTTTTAAATCACAATAATTTACATGTCAGACACATATTTAATTTAGTAAAATCATTCATGTACAATATGAAATAGGACATGTGTGTATCTTCTTATACTCCTAACTCATTGAACATAGTATCTTCTTCATCTCATAATTATGATTAGGTAACACATATCTCCTGGAAGCATCTCCTTCGACAACTTTAACAATTTTGTGAAACTTTTATTTGTCCATCTATTTCTTGCTTTTAAACTAAACAACTTTAAAGTTGATGATAATTTTGTAAAATTATTGCATCCTAGGTACAATTGTTACTCAAAATTAGACTTCAAATAATCGTACACATGTGCTTTTCAAAAAAAAAATTCGCCAACATCACATATTATCTCCTTTAAATTATGGTCTTTCTTTAAAATTGTATGTTGTTGACATAATTGGAATATTTAATATTTCTCCATATTATATCCATATTGTATAACTCTTAATAATACCAATGACAAAAGGTGATTACATATATCCCCAAGTCCCTGACATATTTGATTAAAACAATAAATGCATGGGCAATAATATGTTCTTTTGATAAATTTTCAATTTTCTTGAATAAATTACAAAAACTCTTCAACTCCCTTTTCTTACTCTTCAATAACGTGATGTGCATTCATACAACTCCCGTGTATAATTACCCTAGGTTACAAATTTAATCATCATCAATTAAACTTATCGCTATAATTTCACAATCTCAACATGCCTATAAAACCTAAATTTTTATAGAAACTAATGACTAAATAATTTAGTCACTCTTAAAAACTAAAGCACATCTTAATATTCATATAGTATATAAAAATAAATTTTAAATTTAAATAACTAATTTCAATATTAAAAAAAATCATGATTATTTATTAAAAAGACAACAAAAAACAACAAGTTTAATTTCAATAATAACATTCCAGTTGAGACATTTATACATTATAGTGATTGAGATGCAGCGTGAGGCTGAAATAACACGTCCCACATTCACTACTACCACCATGAATCATGAAGAAAATATCAATAGCTTGAAATTGCACATTGAAAAAAATGCAACGGAGGAATGGAGAAGAGATTATCAGGATTGAAAGAAAGCATGAAGATGAAACACATGCGTTCATGAAAAAGAGTGAAGAAATAGATAAACAATTGCGATTTTTGGCGAGGTCACTCCGAAGTACTATGTCTCATCCAAAAACCAGTTACCATCATGGTACTAGTTCACACCCCTTAGAATGAATACTCATTATGAGGGGGAATCTGACCATAGGGCTACTCGGGGGGGGGACCAGGAGAAGATGATACACTCCAAGCCTTAAAAGTAAAAGGACAACCAACTCTAAAACTTGGAAGTCCTTTTACTCCTGAAATTTTGGAGGAACCACTATCGTCAGTAAAGAAAGCATCTTCCATTGAACATTTTGGTGGGGGTACTGATCTAAACAAGCATGTTCGATCTTACCTGACTCAAGTCAACGTATTTGGGGAGAGTGACGCTATCCTTTGCAGAATTTTTCCAATGACTTTAAAAGGAGCAACATGTAAATGGTTTTATGATTTACCTCTTAAATCTATAAATTTTTTTGAAACACTGGCATAGAAGTTTACAACTAACTTTGCATCTATAAGATCTCATCGACAAACTTCTCTCATCCTCCAAGGGTTGAGACAAGAAAAAAGTGAATTTTTAAGGACTTTCATAGAATATTTTAGTCAGGTTAGTCTTACCGTTCACAATTTGTCCCTCGATCTAATTATTCACTCTTTAATATCTGGGCTCAAACATGGGTCATTCTTTGATAGTGTTTACATGGACTATCCGAAATCCTTGGATGAGCTTAGAACTCGAGCTTCCAAATTCATCCAATAGAAGACAATATCAAGATAAGAAAAAAAGGAGAGAATTGCAAGAGAAGGAAGGTCCCATAAACAGGTATAAACCGAAGAAGAAATTTAGGAGAAAGAGAAGAGAGGAAATTCATTCCTTTAAATGCCAGCATAGAAACAATTTTACAGGAAGCATGTAATCTGGAGCTGGTAAAATTGTCAAAATCTTGAAACTCACCACCAATTGAAGATTGGTCAAAAAAATGTGCATGGCATAAAAACTTCAGGCATACAACTAAAAACTACAGAAAATTGAAGGATATAATTAAAGATCTTATCCGACCTGATGCATTGGACAAATTCATTCAAAATTACAAGGATAAAAAATTTATATCAAAGGGATCTTAAAGTTTCAAAGGTCGGGGATGACCACGCTTCACAAGTCATGGAAGAGGACGAGGTCCTTCACGGTCGGACACACAACCAAGCACTCATACATAAAACTTCCTAACAAAAGATGTAAATGAAATAATAAACACAATATTTGGAGGATTTGCTGGAGGGGGTAACACAAGTTTGATCAGGAAAAGACACCTAAGATCAATTAACAATATCAATATTATTCAATCATTCCAGCTAAAAACGATGTCCCCAATTACTTTCATTTACAATGACTTCAGTTTCCATGATCCTAAATAAGATGACCCATGGTAATCACATTTTATATAGCTAACTAGGGGTTCAAAGAATATTAATTGATTAAGGAATCTCGACTAACATTATGTATTAGTCCACCTTTCTCAGGATGGACATCTCACATGATTTAATTCAACAATATTTGGATCCTCTAGTTAGCTTTGTTGGCGAGAGAGTTCATACCCGCGAATTTGTTAATCTGTTGACAACCTTCGGGGTCAGAGAAAAAGGCAAGAGCCAATGTCTTGGTAGGAAGAAAGACGTTTAACCAACTTAAGGCCATTGTGTCTACTCCATTGTTGGTCATGAAATTCCCAACTGAAGGAGGGTATATTACCATGGTAAAAACATATCCAAAAGAGGATAGGGAATATTATACATTGAGACTAAAAACTCGACCATAGTCATTGAGAAAGGATAGGAATAAGCTCCAAATGCATAGTCAGAATAATGTTAAGGAAGTTTATGTAAATTCTTTTCATGAGGAAGATGAACGAAGACCTAGATTCAATGAGTCACTAAATGAATTCAAACTCGAAACAAAGCTTGACCAAGTTACTTACGTAGGAAATGCCAACCTCTTTGCCTAGAGTGCAGTTGACATGTCATGTATTAATCCTAACTTTATGTGTCATAAAGTTTCCTTTTAACATGGAGTTAAACCTATAGCGCAAAAGAAATGTAAGTTAGGGGAAGAAAGGCATAAAGTTGTAAGCCTTGAGGTAAAAAAATTGATGAAAGTCGAGTTCATTCATAAAGTAATTTATACAACTTCGCTTACAAATGTAATCCTAAAAAAAAATCTAGTGGAAAATGATGTATGGGTGTTGAGTATATTAATTTTAATAAAGTTTGTCCAAAAGATTCCTAACCATTGTCGAGCATTGACTGGCTAAGAAGTAATACTTTGGGTATAATTAGATACCCATGTATCATCCCGACGAGGAAAAAATGACTTATATTATTGAAGAGGCTAATTATTGTTATAAAGCCAATGCCATTAAGCCTTAATAATGTCAAGACCACATACCAGAGGTTGATGGATAAGGTTTTTAAACACTTGATCAATTATATAATAGGTGTATTTATATGATATAGTTGTCAAATCCAGAAAAATTCAAGATCACACTGATCATCTTGAAAAAGTCTTCGCCGAAGTGCAAAAACATAATATGAGACTCAATCTAGAAAAATGTGTATTTGAGGTCAATGGTGGAAAATTTATAGGTTTTATGATTACACAGAGATGGATCAAAGCGAATCCTAATAAATGCGAAACCATATTAACCATGCAAAGTCATCAAAATGTGAGAGAAGTACAAAAGTTAAATGAAAAAGTAACTTCTTTAGCTTGGTTTATTCTTAAAATGGTTGAAAAAGCAAGACCATTCTTTAAATTGCTCAAGGTAGCACAAAAAATTGAATGAAATAGTGAATGTGATGATACGTTTCAACAAATAAAGAATGATATAGCTTCTTTACCTATTTTGTCTAGTCCACATCCCATAATACCCTTATGGTATACTTGATTATCTCTAACTCAAGTATAAGCTCAGTTTTAGCGTAAAAGGATGAAGGCTCTCAGGTCCTAGTGTACTTTACGAGTATAATTCTACAACCCTCAGAAGTGAGGTATTCTATTATGGTTTTAGATTTGGAAAACTAGGCATGATGATTAAGATATTATTTTCAAAGCTTTCCTATAATTGTAAAAATTGATTATCCCATAAGGCAAATCTTGCAAAAATTAGAATTCGCGGGAAGGATGATAGGCTGAGCAGTAGAATTATCCGAGTTTGACATTACTTACAAAAGTTAAGGTTTAGACTTTCTCTTTAGTAAAACACTCTTCTTTAAGGATAAAGTGTTATTTTTCGAAGCAAAAGCTTCATTTTCTTTGGGCTTGGTTGAAAAGGCAACCTCAAAGTTAGCCATTTTTATAAGGTATTCTTCTTTCTCCATATGAAAAGCAATCAACTCTCTCATTCGTTGACCTTCTCCCCTGTGAATGTCAACTATAGTATTTTTATACATGTGGACCACTGATAACCATTGATCCAACAAAACATAGAATCTAAACTATTCTGAGGACCAACTTACCAAATCATCCAGATGTCATGAGGCAAGGGAAGTGAAAAGGCCTCTCATCATCTTGTTCGCAGTCACATTTAGGTGCCACATAGACTTGGCCTCAAGATTCTAGACTGAAACATGGTCAAGACGGATAAAAGGACCTTTTGAGCCGTACAGAACATAGGTCAATGAATGGGAAGGCATCTCACAAGGAATCCATGGTCTCACAAGAGAAGTTGGTGGAATCAAGAAGAGGAGTTGGAGCCCAAACAGTGGCCTACGTCTCTCGATTTATAGCTTCAGGTTGCTCGGGCTCCATAATTATTGGGTTTTCTACCCTTTGCCTTTTATGGGAAACCCGCCAATATAATGAAAAACGAGGAGAATGATCAGGGTTAAGGAACAAGCTATGAGTTGTATTCTCCCCAAGCAACTTTTATTGTAAAGAAACAAAATTTAAAATGCTTAAAAGAGGAGGAAAAGATTGTAAACAGACCGCCTAGTTGAGAACCATTTAAAGAGACTCAACTGACCTTTTGATCATGTTTTAACTAGTAGAAGTACATAAACTTATTTATGGTAGGAACTATATTAAAGAGGTCACAAAGAATTTGAAAGGTTTTTAAGAAAGCCAAACTATTCAAATGCAACTTACTAGGAGCTACACACAAAATTGATAACATATCACATTCAAAATTAGAAAAGGCAATAAGTATATCTAAATATTTAAATAAACATTCTTAGACATTGGTAAAATCCTCTGAGTATATTGGAGGTTTCATATAAACTCGATTGAGAGGTGAACATGTATTGACAACAACAAACTCAGTAGTTGCATCAATACAAATACTATAGTTCTTACAAATATCCTTTAGCGAGGAAGCATAAGTGAACTCAAAGCATAAAAATCGACCTTAGCAAGTGCCTAGACATACTCAGGGTCTAAAATTATAGGGAAATGAGTTATCCGAGAAGAACTTAAAGAGATGAAAATGACTCGAAGAGAGAACAATTCAAAGAACTTGAGAAGGTGCGAATGAGAATGAGACAATTGAAAATAAGTATATTTAAACTTAGTATAATTTTTTAGGAGAAAAACTCATCCGTGAAAATGTGAAATGTCCATAAGTTATAATAACTCAATCATAATAGTTTGACTACCATAACTTTGGAGTTCATTTGATCATTCCGACTCTAAAATTGAGAAAATTATACGTTTATCTATTATCTCAAAATTTAAAACTATTGTTTATAAAGTTATAATTAAAACTATTATTATCTTAATTAAATTTATTAAATCATCAATTATATATTTATCATCAATTATATATTTATCATAATTAATAATAATATTAAATTTTATTACATCTTTTCATATATTAATATTATCTTTATAAATTGTTAAAATACCTCACTCAATTACTTTAGTATTGAAATGTTTTGGTCACGTTAATTTCAACGTCACACTGTTCGACCGTGTTGATTCCCGATCTCACAACTCCATGCATCAATCGTACTCACATTCTAGTTGCAAAATAAAAGACTCATATTCTCACATCTTATTTTCCCATAATTATAATAATCATTATTATTATCTTTTTGACAAGAAAATCCTTGTACCCATTTTTTTTAGTGAAAATGTCGATATTTTCCTAAACTTTGTGACATTTAATTTCTTCATAAATTATTATGATTAGAAAAATTGATGATAACATAGCAGGGTACCCACATTAACAACATCAGTAAAAGAAAAACACATTAACAATAATGGCGATATATAAATGCGAAAATAAAGTAATTATTGGAAAAAAAAAGAAAAAAATGTTAGCTTTGAAAGAGGGTTTTTAGGTGGGTAAGGAAAGAAGGTTTGAGTGAGAGCGAGGGTTTTTGTGAGGCAATAAACAGCGATAGCTGTGCAGTGCTGACACCGATGGGGAGCACGGCGGTGGAGAAGACGGAGGAAGTACTCCGCAACGAGATCGATGAGCTTCTTCGCCAACAGCGCGAGGTTTTATTTCTCTCTCTTTGTCTCGTTTTTTACTCAGATATGGTACATGAATGTGTTCGATTCTTTCTTATGTTTGTTAATTTGTAGATTACGGAGAGGCTTCGAGATCCTCGAGGTCTTCGCAGAGGTGCCTTGGCTGGTCCTGCTCTTCGCACTAATGGTGTTCGCCAAAGACCCTTCATTCGCCCTGTTAGTATTTCTGAATTCCCTCTCTTTCTCTATCTCTCCTTTTAGGGTTCACTCCAATTTGTTCATTGTTTTGGGTGCTGAATTTGAAAAGATTAATAATATAAGTATTAGAGTTAATTGTATTGATCATTTTAATTTATTGTTCAGGGAGACAGGAATGATTCTGAAGACCAACCGCCTGCAAAACGTCGGCTTTCATCCGCTGTCGTTAAGGTATTGTTACCTATTTCACGAATCTAGTAGTGTATGGTTGACACCTTGATTTATAAGATGATTTTTTCTCCTTCTTCTTCTTCTTTTTTCTTGTGATTTATCTTCTGATTCTTCATTGTTGATGATTGCTGAGAAGTGGAGTGGGGTTGGTACTTCAAAATTCGAATGTGGTGTATGTGCAATAGCTGTTAGCTCAGAGAAAAAACTATTGGTGTTGTGCGCCTTCCCCCATACATCCCTCATCCCAAGGGGGAAGGTAGGATGCGTTTTTAACTAAATCTTTGTTTGGGAATGAAGGTGGATGATGGGGAGATGCCTGAAGACGCAGATGCAGGACAGGATGGAAAGGCAAAGGATTCAGCTATTGAAGGTGTGAATGGAACCGGTGCTGTCGTCCAGAGTGATAGGAACCTTTTCAATTCTCACCAAAGTGGATGGTCTAAGAGAGAGAGCAATCAAAAAACTTCCAAGGTGGTAAATAAAAATGCATTACATTCCTGTTGATTGTTGGTTAAAGTTGTTTATCTAACACTTTAGCCTGTTGTCCATGTCAGGCTTCTGACATTCCTCCTACGGAACATGTTCCGAGGGTATTGCCAAAAAATGAGGATCCCAGTTTGGTTAATAGGAACAAAAGAATGTTGGGCCAGCTTTTGGGAACTCTAGAGGTGTGTTAAATTTGTTGCTTGGTTTCAGGTCATCTCTGTAGTGCTATATTCTATACGCTCTATTCCGTAGTTTGTTTATAGTGCCCATTTAAATTCTCGCGCACACCTCTTTCTTTCAATAAATGCTCTCGATATTGAATTTTCTGTCTCACATTTTTAACGTTCTTATAAGTGTTTTTCCCACATGTAGGCAGGTTTCATCACTCCATTTGTTCCTATTATTTTTTTTTTTCCTGTTTTTACATGTTTTTTATTCTGAACTGTTACAGAAATTCAGAAAGGAAGACATGCATCTCTCCGGAACAGAGGCATATATGCGAAGATCTAATTCATTGCAAAGAGTAAGTTCATGTCCATTGTTGTCATGTGCAGATGCAGTACCTATAGCTACCACTGTCTTTAAATATAATACACGTCCTTGAAAAAAATTCAGTGAGTCCATCTTGTTTATAATAAGGTTATGTATAATTGTGAATTATACATCTGGATAAATTGTGGCTATTATCTTTGTTAATATCAATATGATTTGTTATCTTTTATAATAAACTTTCTGAAACATTTTACTGAATGAATTATTTTAGATCTTTTTGTGTATACTAGAAATACTCATTTTGAATGTTCATAATAGGTAGAGTTTATTATGCTATGTCTGCTGGGACTTGTTACTATAAAGCATGGAATACATTTTCATCTTATTAAGCCATCCCCTTTCATTGATAGCCGTGGCATATCTAAGTGTGTTACTGTGTTATGTTAATGTGTTATTATAAAAGCATAGAATACCTATTCATCTTTTATTAAGTCATCCTCTTGCATGGATAGCCACAGCATATCTAGGTGTGATCATATGTAAGTAAATTTTAAAACAAGGCATTCTATTCATGTTTCTCTTTTTTTCTGTCAATATGCATAAAATTAATGTCAGGGGATATTTCCCTTGGCCACCTCAGGTTATTCGACTTAATTGCAGTTTATCTGCCTAATCTATTGACACTATATCAATATGTCACCGAGCCTAACCAAATTTGCCATTAAAGTTAGTTGTTAATGATAATAAATGATATTCAGATTACTAGCTGTTGGGATTATACATCTTGTCAATTGAACGGACAAGTTTTATATGGTTCAAATTCCCAAAAAGGCTACTTCTTTTAATGGCAATCATGTGACTGTGATATGTACCCTGTAAAGGTAGCCAGAGTTATTGATTAAGTGCCAATTTGGTTTGACACGGCTAAAATTAACACTATTGAACTGGTGACTAGATTAGGGTGCAAAATGCCATTTTATAATTTGATAAAGGATTTTCAATGCAATATATCTGTTATGATGACTTCATTGCAAGTTCTTTGAGCAACTACATGTCAAGCACTGAATTTTCTTGCCACTTTTTCTTCTCTTACATTTATTAGCATCCAAAGCTTCACAATAATCTCAAATACCTTGAAATTATTTCCTAGGCTGAGCAAAGGGCACGTGAAGAAAGTGAAAGGCTTAGGAAAGAAGAGCGGGAACAGATTGCTGAAAAACGAAGGAGAGACTTGGTTGGCTTTCAACAATAACTATTCTTTGCTATTCATAATAGACAACAAGGTTCCATTTTGGTCCTCATTAACAATTATATTGTTTCCCCTATTCTCATCAGACTCTTAGGGCTCGAGTGGCTGCTAAGACAGAAGAAAAGAAATTGGAGTTGCTGTTTCTTCGATGGAGTGAGCATCATAAAAGACTAAGCAATTTTATAAGGTTTGCCCTTTTCAACTGTAAACCTATGAGGCATGAGTCCTATATCTAGTACATTCCAACAACTGGTCGTCTAATTTTATCTGACCTCAAATCATGCTATACTCTGCAGGTTATTTTTAATTTTGGTCCAAAAGTGTCCATATTCACATTTTATTCAGACGAAGATAAGTTTCTATTCATGTGCATTGTAGTGTTGACTCAACTTGATGACTAGATGTTTCCTGCTAATTGCAGGAGTTTAGGTAGACATGGGAAAAATTTTCTTTGAACTTTTTGGTACTTCCTTGATTGATTATTGTATGTATTTTTGCAGGACTAAAACAGAACCTCCAATCTACTATTTGCCTAACAAGCCCTTGGATGAAGATCCCACATCACTTGAGAAGCGCAAAGAAGAGGTTGTCAAATTTAGACATACGTTTTCTGTTGGTCTTCATCTTAAAGCATCCTTTGAACACTATGGACAAGAAACCAGGATTAGCCTGTTAAATCTCAAATATTAATGTTAGTTTTGGTTGTTAAATGGGTGATTACGAGTGCATGCTCACTAGATTCAGGATTATGGCATTTTAAAACATATCTTATTTTTCTTGGTAATATCTATATCTTTTTCAATTTGCAGGCTTTCCTAGAATGGAAGAATGCAAGAAGAGAGGAAGTGTCTGAGTATCAGAAACAGATTGGGGAACAGTATCTTGCCAATATTGAGAAGGAATTAGAGAGATGGCAAAATGCAAGGAACGCAAGAAAAGTAAACAATGACCAGAATTTACAGGAGACTATGGACAAAGAGTTGGATACTCATAGGCTGGAGCATGGTCCCAAGAAAAGAAAGATCCCAGATGGAAACAATAATGAAGAAGATGATGATGTGGAAGATATAAATGTGGGAGAGGATGACATGATGGATGATGAATTAGACGATGATTCTGGTAGGAGGATTGATGAAACAACCAAGTCGGAAGCAGGTAACGCCATTGCAGATCCTGCAGCCAATGCCGAAAATGCGGAAGGGAAGTGATCATGGACACGGTCACAATTTTCATTAGTTCTAAGCGTTATTTGTTTTGTCATTTATACCTTGCTATTCTAAGCTTACGGTTTTGAACTTACAGCCTTTGTATTTTCTGTATTAACCTCAACTTTATACACTAGTTTTCTTTGTATTGTTAACACCCTTTGGAGAATTAGATTAATGCACAGTATGTTTGTTGGGTTTGTGCCCTTAACGAGCAAACATAGCATGGATTCATTTCTTTCAAATTGCGTTTCTTTTTATCTTTCTTCTATTTTACAGGTAGCCAAAAACTAAAATTAGCGATAGAAAATTATTTATATTAAGTTTTTCCTTGGATGAATTTAGGTATAAAACCTTGAAAAGTATCTGCAATTATTGCTGGTAATGCAACTTTTTATTCATGGCAAGGAATTAAGGGCAGTATAAGTTTTTTATATAAAAACGATTTTATTAGTTTATAAACTGCTGAATATTTGGAATTTGACTCAATTTCCTCTAGGTTTTACATAAATAAGATATTTATAGACAAATAAAAGTAATTATTATATATATCTTTTATTTTATTTAGGAAATGGAAACGATTAATAAAAGAAATTTTTATTATTTTTTTAAAAGTGTAAAATGTTAGTAAGAAAATATTTTTTCAATCATATATATATATATATATATATATATATATATATATATATATATTATTTTAAAAGTAAAGTACGAGGAAAAATAGAATTTTTTTATTTTTTAATCATTTTTTTCATATTCTTTTCTCTTTTATTTAAAAAAAAATTAAAAAGGAATTACTATATTTTTCATTTTCTATTTTCAACTTTTTTTTTATGTTTTCTAAAATAAACGTTGTCATTTATTATTATTTATTTTTCTTTTAATATTTTTTATATTTATCGGACTGACGTTGACAGTTATATTATTTAATAATTAACATTTATTGATTTTTTTGAAAAGTGTATATGATAAACTAAATTTATTTTTGAAAAGTATGAAATAACTTAAGTTTTATGAAAAAAAAAGTGTAGTATTATCTATTCAATGTGAACTGTTTAGTCACGGTGAAATCAATATTTTTTGGACAGAATTTTTTTATTAAAATGTTATAATCTAATTAAAAAATCTGTACAGCAAATTTTGAAGTTAGAATAATGTTTGTGATTTTATAGTTGAGAAGTGATATATAAATAAATACCTTGATTCTTTTTAAATATCCAGTCAATAACTCTTTAATAATAAAATAATAACAAACATGAAAATATAAATTTTTATTATTATAAAATTAATAAAAACGGTAGCAGTTGTCAATCTAAAATTTCTGTTTATAGATGGAAAAAACACTTTTTTTAATATATTGTATTTTAATAAAATGTAAATATGATCCAGGTGTGAATATTATAGAACACCTTTTTATAACATTTTCTTTTTTAATCTATGTAGACCTCACTAATTAATTTAACTTTCAGTATTTTCATTTGAAAATAAGTGTGATGGTAAGGTTTGCTAACACGGATTAAAATTCCCATTTCCAATTAAAGGGTAAATTAAATCATCGTCCATCGCAGGTAAAGTAATGCTGCAATAATATTCTAAAGAGTAATCACACCTAAGCATGGTACCAACTCTGGATGCTTGGAGGTTTTGATATTCAACCAAGGACAAAAATTCTCTAAACAGGCCTAACAAAGTAAACTGAAATCCATGGAAAGTATGCACAGATGCACCACACCCAAAGACAACAATCATCCATCTAGAATTAAAAAAGACAATAATTTTGAGAAAACTTAAATTTATATACTACCATACAAAATCAGAATCAAAAGGTCAATATAATTTAATAGTCATACTGATCTATGCTAGTAAATTTTAAAATGCAAATCAGTTAGATACAAGACATAAATCGGTGGAGGTAAGGGAAATGACGAAACATTACATGGCTGGTCCTCAAGCCTAAAAGCCCAAGTGCAAATGATCACGACCCTAAACAAGAAAACAGCCAAGTCAAAATAAAGAACAGTGCCCAAGTCAACAAGAACTACAATTCTGAAATTGCATTTAGCATCGTAATAATGGTTTCTTGCACCAGCAAACTAAATAAGAAATAGCTGACATTCTGCATTGATGTTAATTTCAAATTCTCTGTAGTCTTAACGAGTGTGATAATTTGCACAAGTGTGGTTAATGGATGGTATTAAATTTCATCCACCAACAAAATCATTCGCATTCATTTACATACTTTCAGCAAATGCTTGTTTGACATTAAGGTGTACAATAACAATTAAAAATCCCAAAAGAAAAAATTTACTTGACCACCTTTTTTCAAGCGCATCTACATAAAACTTTCCTCGAACCCTCTGTCATTCATCATACATCATCATTGCAATCTGAGTGAATACAATCAATCAGTATGATCTTTTTGTGATTATCTCTTAAGTGAATGTTAACTAATATAAGTCTAGGCATTTAAGAAAATGGGATGCACTAAATACGACAATCCATAACACTTCTTTTAAGAGAACGAGAGAGAACTGCTCAATAACTCAAAGTGAAAGTTCTTTGTTACCGAGAAGTCGTTGCAGATAAATTAAATATAATAATTAGGGAACTACTAACAAATACCATTGAATAGCACCATAACCCCATTCATTTTTACACTCAACTTAGACATTTCATGCTCTCCCTAATCTAGGAAGTCAAGTTCTCAATGCTTCAAAATCACCCAAAATTTGAAACAAGTCCATGTGTGTAACACCATCTTTGATACTTGATCTTCATCTAGTCTTCTCTTGCCCTACAAAGAGGAAAACGTATACATCCTTTCATTGTGAGAGCAAGAGAGAACCTAACCCCAAAACAATAAAATGTTTGAACAACAATAGATACGCATATGCACCCAAAACTACTTTCATTTAAAAATTTTGTTCACACAAACCTTCCCGTCCACAAAAAAGGAAAAAGAAGACAAGAAAACATTTTTTATTTAGTAAAAGAATTACATCCTATTTTTGTGCAACCAAATAAATAAGAAAAAAATGTTTCCCTGTGACATTGCGTGATAATGAAAGTAACGCGTTAGACTTTTTCGCCACAATCTTTATAATCCGTAATCCGTAATCCGTAGAGTTCAGCTAACAATCCATCAAATAAAGAAAAGAAAAAAAAATTTAGAACTCATATTCCGAGGAAAAGGTTTAGTATGTTTTCAGACAACAAGTAGGTCTAATAAGTTACAATAACATTACGTACATTTAATTCATTTCAGAATCCAATGTTGGCATTTTATAAACTTTTAACAAAGTGTTTAGAGGGAATACCTTCAGGGGTCCAACCGTAAGAGTGGCGAGACACAGAGAGCATCGAATTCAGTAGTGCGGAAGCAGTAGCACTGTGATAAGGAAGCATCGATTCCACGCAGAAACTCGCTTCGACGGGTAACCTGTCCCAAACAAAAGAATGTTTTAATCAAATTGAAAATGTTTCGGAAAATGCAATTGAGAGGAACCGCCTTACCTGAAAACGCGATTGGAGATAGAGGTTTGCTTTGGGAGAGGAAACGGAGATCGTGCCGGTCTCGGTCTAGCTCCAGCTGCTAGATTGGCCGCACCGACAGCGCGAGAGGCGGCGGAGCGCAGCAAACACCTGGCGGCGGACATCGTGAAGAATCAGGAAGGGTTTTGGCTTTCTGGATTTTTTTGTTTGGTCTCTGTTTTTAGGTAGGTTTCAGACTCGGACGGTTTCAGACTGGCGGGGGGCGCGCTCGCTGTGGGGTTGCCGAGGGATAGTTCGCGGTGGCGCGATTGAGGTGGCAGCGGAGGGGAAGGAGAAAGGACTTTGGGGATGAAGGCGGTCGCGGAAGCGGCTAGGGCTGGTGCGGTGGTGGCGGTTAGCTAGGGTGAGATGGAGGAGCTATGGTGATTTGTGGTGGGGAAGATGAGAGGGGCTGGAGATGGGAATGGCCGTGGTGATGGCCCGGCGATTTGGGGGAGCGACTGTGGGGGGGCTCGTGGTGGCCGTTTGGTGGTGTTGCGAGTCGCAGTGGAGGAGCTGCGGCCGGAGTTGAGTAGGGGCTGCGCGGGCTCCAGTGAAGGGTTGAGAAGGGAGCTGGAGTGGTGCTGGCAGTGGTTGGAGGTGATTGGCAAGGTGCGGGTGGCGCGATAAGGCTGAAAGGGGAAAGAGGAAATGAAGGTGCAGGGAGAGTAGGGGTTGCTACGCGGGGAAAAAGAGGGATTGAGGAAGAGTGGAAGCCGCTCGTTACTATTCCTTCTCTTTTTAAAGAGAATAAGTAGGTTAAATGAAGGGCATTCTTCCCATGGATTGGGCCAAAAAATAAAATCAATTTTTTTTATTTTTTTATTTTTTTCTTAAGATGAAAGGTGGGTGAATCAATCTGGAGATTGAAAGGGGTTCCAAATCATAAGCGACAACAACAAAAGATTTGGTATTACAATGTGTGGAACGGGGTTAACATTTTTGCGAAGTTTCCTGGCCATTCTCTTCCTAACGTAAGCTCTTCTTTGTTGGGGTCCCCAGTGCGGTTCCTCGACTCCGCCTGCGAGAATCAAGGGTGGGGGTTGGTGGAAGGGGCACTTAGATCTCCAAGAGGTTTGAGGAGGTGCAGTTCCGAAGACCCTTTTGAGGAAGAATGAGCGGAGCCATGTTCTGAGAAGGTTGGGGTTGGAGCAGAGGAAGGGAGGATAGTCCCAGTTGAGGTAGCAGGGGATTTGGGTGGCGATGAAGAATTGAGAGTGGAGAGATGGGGTGGTTGTGGGGCTCGTTAGGATGTGCGTTAAGGCTTGCAGTCTCTGCTCCCATGATGCTTCTTCCATGGCCCTGCTCGTGGAGGAAATTGGTTCACACAAGTTGAGGATGAAGGTGAAGGAGGCTAAGATCAGATAAGTTTTTTTTTTTTTTTTCCGATTAAAATTCCATGATAAACTGAAAAAAAAAAAAAAGTTTAGCTCCGTTATTGTCCCCAACCTTAACAATACACTACACATGTTCTAGTATTATTCGCCACACTGAAAAACAAAAAGTCCTTGTTTTATTTTTTAATCACATTAGTCTTTAATAAAAGCATATGGTGTGGTAGGAATAAATAATTATATTATTTAAGCGTGTGTTCAGATAAATTAATCTCTAATTCTTATTAAGGAACACTTAATTGTTTTTGTGTTAAACTTAGTTCATTACACAAGTGATGGTTCTGCTTACATGAGATACATGCTATCCTTTAAATTTAAACTTTAAAAAGTTAATAAAAATGGATTTTGAAAAATAGTAAAACTTGTCGAACAAAAAATAGTAAAACCGAAGATGAACTTATTTCTATGTGCTTGGTTTAAAGTCAATCTTGTAAGAAATGCATTTAGCATATCTTAAGATGTGAAGTCAATCTTAAAATGTATTTAGTTTATATAAATTTTGGTTTTGAACCAGTTTTTTCACACAAGAATTATAATATTGATAAATTTTAATACTTACATAATGTAAAGAAAGAGAGAAAATGATATTAGAAAAGATATTTCAATAACATTGTATAATTATTAAAATTGAAGTAATGTAATTTATATATATGAATGTCTTTATTACAAAGACAAATTAATAATGAAATTCAATAAAAAAAATTTATCTAATATAAAAATTAAGTAAAGTTGTTTCAATTCAGAAGAAATTCTTCAACATAAAATCAATTATGTGAAAAATTACATAAAATTATAATATTTGGTATTTCAGCATAATTAAAAAATAAATAAAAATCTAACGTAATGCAAAAAAATCTAAACCGCGGAACTAAAGCTATTGATTTTAACTTCTGCAACATCTGTTGATTTGACATGGATTTTTTCTCTACTCGTTGTACTTTGAAACACGAGTAATCCATCTCTACAGATTTACTTTCCAGATGGATATGTAAGTTGCATGAAATGCTACTAATCTCGGCTATTTGCAACCATACACTGATAAAAGATCAAAACTACATTAATCCACCATCGCCGAGTAACATCGTAGAAGGACACAAGTGTCAGAAGAAAGTTTAGTTGCCGCTGTAGGAAGCAATATTCCTGTTCAGTTAAAAAGAAAAACCTTGCCTGCCTGGCGATTACGAAGAGAGCAACATCCAAGCACTCATTACTGGAAAGATGATTAAAGCAGAAGCCTGAAAACATGTAAATACGGTCAAAGAATTGCACACGTTGTAAAGAACTTCTAAAATCCTTGAATTCACAAATCTAAGTTTTGTATTAGATAAGTAAACTGAAATCTTTAAGCATACAAGGAAGAAGACTAATTCTTCATTGGCAAGAGATGCAGTCAATTCATTTCTCTCCTTCTGATCTTTGATGAAACTTTGAAGCTACACATATGTTAAAAATTTGCAGCGGCTTAGATATTTAATTTCTTGAAAGAGGAAAGCCTTAAAATGCTAGACAATAAAATCTCAGCAGGCTTCACAGTATCCCCAACAAACACACATTGCAAAAAAAATTGAAGTTCAAAAATTTGAAATTCAGACTGCACGAAGCTGGAATAGTAATATGAGAAACCACTTGACATCACAAAGCTTCAAATATGAAGTTTTATGGAGAATGTATTTCTGATCCTCATAAGAGAATAAAAACCATTTTCATACACAAATTCAAAATATTTATCAAATGTTATTAACTAAAAGCTTATATATGTTTCCATGCAGACCTGATGGTGATACTTTTTGGTCAGTGAGGAGCCTCTCTTCAACTTATCTATAGCCTGTGAGATGAGTGCACTGACTGCAGTCCTTTCGCCAAATAAATATGAATCAAGTGCCCAAAGATCATCAAGAAGGATGTTGAAAAACTACGGAACAAACAATGATACAGAAAGGGAGATAAGAAATGATGACCACTAGAATAGATAAATGTGCTTATTGCTAGGAAGCTTTAGCAATTCCTCACATATCTTTAACCAAGAAATGTCACACTGGACAATAGTACTTAATAGCATTGCAGACTTTATAATCTTTACATTAAAAGATTAGTCTGAAGAACCCAAACTTGCTATTCAAAACAGTTAAACTTACCTTCAAGAATGTGCATCTTGTATCGCTTCTTAGCCTTTGAGCCTTTAGAGTCCTCACCTTTGCCCAAACACATACAAGTGTGCAAATAGAAAATAAATGAAAAGCTAAAAATAAAATGATGTAATCTTGTTAATGTGAACTAGAAAATAAACCGTATATATTTTAGCAATTTGAAGAGCCTGTTCAAGATGTTGAACTTCAATCCACTGTTCATTCACAATGGCACCCATCTGAAATGGAAAGGGTGAATAACATCAACTAATGCCAGGATCTATCTATCTCAACCAAGCCTCATTGATGTGTAGGAAAATGTTAAATTGCAAATGATGTAAGCAAATTCATAATGAGTATGGTATTAAGCTGAACTCTCTGTCACCACAATATATTATACTCTGAATTAGAATTGATTATATGTATTCCGAAACTGGCTTTCGTGCCAAAGACTAATTATACCTTTAATATGTCATGCCGACCAGTACTAGACTGTTCGGTGTTAGGATCCCAGATATAAGGATTATATAGAAAAAGAGTAGAGAACTGGTAGAATGGTTAGAGTTTTACAAATAAAAGAGAGTCTCCCCAAGGATTTCCCCTTACAACCAAAGATGGTTCTGTCATTCAATTATCAGAAAATGAATCCAACTTTAAGACAGTGAGTCACCTATTAAACAGCCCAACCTCCAGTAACTATCTGAGTCATCCAACTCTAACTGATAGCAAGTAACTAGCTTTCTTAGTTGTCTCCTATTTCTATGAGGTATATCATCCAAACCCCTGCCCCATTGAGGTTGGGCCATAATGCCCATACTAAAGAGCTTACTACTTGGTAGTTGAATAGAAAAGGTAAAGTTAACAACTAAATTTACACTATATCATATAGTTAATTTAAGCTCAAACCACTATTTTCCCTTTTAGTCATCATTACCTTGAGCTTGACAATTCCTACCTAAAGAACAGAGAATTAACAATATGCAACATAATTTCCCTTTGAGAAAATAAGACAATGCACAAGTCTATGAAACCAATTTATTTTGGAGCATTGACAATAATATTTTACAATAATGAATGATCAAGTATTTCAGAAAAAAATGACTTCCTCTGTAGAATATTTGCAGTTGCCCTCAATACTAAAGGCCCTTTCCAGGCATCCTCACTCTACAGTCATTGTTGTTTGTGCAAAATTCAATGGCTATATGTATGCATTTTCTTTATATGCACAAGAAAGAAGTCTCACTGAATGGACCGTAAAGTTCTACACTACTAAAACCAGAAGGTGTAAAATAGGACAAATCATACATTAAATAAAATAAAATTAGAACAATATAAATAATGATAATAAATGATAGCATAGGCAATGCACAAACGTTTTCAAGTCTTGAAGTAACCTCCTCCAGTCTTTCCTCGGTTTCTTGTGCTTTAGATTTCAAAATATGAAGATCCAAGTTGTTCATTCTCAAGGTATGCCAAAGAAGTTGTACCTATGGATTGTCAATTCTATTTCTCAAATCAGTCAACCTTTCAATTAAATCCAAACACAAAATGCTATAAATTATTTGCTGCTATATTATATGAACAACCAAGAGAATTAAGAGGGAGGTGGGGAGGGAGCCCGGTACTAGATCCAGGGAGCCTTGGGTTGGGGGAAACTACCTCTTCCTCCAGAGCTTCGTACTTTCTCTCGACATGCAATGAAGCAGCATGCAAGAAGAACAACACACGGTTTTCAAATATAAAAAATAAAAATAAAAGTAAGGAGGCATCAATATGATGAACACTTTTAATCATATATTTTCGATTATCCGACCAAAATAATTAATAAACTATCAAAATAAAGATCTAACAGGAACTTGCCTTGGTGACATAAATTGGATGAATAAGGTCAAATTAAGTGAATAAGAAGGTCCATCAAAAGATCTATCATCTACTTCTAAGAAAATGAATGCTTTGCTCTTTTCCCACTATTCTAGAGAGTGGAAGACAAACCTTCATTGTAGAGAGAGTAGATTCCAGATGGTGAATTTGTTCGGACAATCCATTCATTCGCTTATCACACTCCTCCAGGTACATATCCCTTTCCTTTAATCTTGTATTGCTTTCTTCAAGAACGGATTCTGCATTGAAATTATTCCTCCAAATGAAACGCAAAAAATCGACATCGATATGCATAACAGAAGCATATATAAGGCACATAGTGTTGCAGATAAGATGAAGTAGAAGTCGAATGAAAATGACCTAGGTGAGAGATTTTGAGGTTGATTTGGTTGATTTCGTGGTGGATTGGTTGGGCAGAAACAGAAAGCGAAGCGTGAAGAAGGAGAAGAAGATGGATGGGAATGGAAGTAAGAAGGAATGGAAAGGCCAACGCCATAGTGATGCAGTGCACTCTGCACTCTGCACTCTGCAGTCACTTACTAAAACGACTCAAACCAAATTTCAGATACCAAATTATTTATTTTAATTAAACTATGTTAAGAAAATTAAACTCGTTAGGATCTGTTTACACTAATTTCTAAATTATTGAAACTTTCAAAATCTCAAAATAAATTATTGAATCTTACAAAATCTCAAAATCTTTATTCAACGTATTAATAGTCATGTGGCAATATTACATGAATTAAAAAACCAGAATGTAAAATTAATTTAGGGTCTTAAAAGAAGCAAATTACATTTTCAGGACTAGTTTAACTAATTTAAATCTAAAGATTAATGTAATTCCATAAACTAAAATCGTCATTTACTCTCAAAAATATATTTAAAAAGTCAGTACTCAACAAATTGAAGTAAGCCTTAGTTTTTCATTTAAGTTTTAAAAAAAATATGAATATTTTATATATCGATAATATTTACGTTAAATTAAAAAAAAATGTGTTTACTGTGCTTAGAGTTCATTTTTATATTTAAAGCAGATTATGAAATCAGCTGAAAATTTAAAAATGAATTATAGGCAGAGCTAATTTCCTATTTTATATCAAACGTATGCTTCTTTTCCATATTTTTTTCTTCTGAATTTTTCAGTAGCCTTTTTCAAACAGTTTTTCATCACATGCATAATAAAAATAAGAAAAATAAAGTTTATTCACTAAGCGTATTCTATTATTTCCTACATTAGTTTTGCTATTTATGGACACAATCAAGAGAGCTCAATGTTCAATTCAAAAATTTTCTCTGTCAATATTGTAGTTTTTCTAAATATATCCAATGAAACAAATTAAACATCTTCAAAAAATTCTAATAATCTTTAACCTTTGTTTTTTTTACTAAAATGTTTCTCCATGTGTGTTATAATTTTCTTGATTATAGAATGATTTTTTTTTCAATTATATCTCTTATATTCTATAATATGTTTTTTATAATTTGAAAAATAAATAAAATGTCTCATAAAAAAATTATGCAAAATAGTATATTCTTATCTTACATGGTCAAAATTAACCTATTTTATTGTGTTTTGGTTTCCTAATAGAAACATCATATCTTAAAAATGAGTCTATTTATTAGAGGATCGGAACATTTGGAGACATTCTATTTTTTGAATAGAGACACCCTATTTTTGAATTCTAAGAATTTTAAAGAAGAAGAGTTTTTTATTTATACTTCAAAATGATATCCTTTTAATGACTAAAATAATTAAAACAATAATGATAAAATAATAAAAATTGAAGATGGTGTCATTAATTATAATTAATTGCAGTCGTCACATAATAATACTTTAAACAACAACATTTTATTAAAAGATAAAAATTGTAGGTAATGCTTATAATATAATACAAACATTTATTTTACAAATCAAATTATTCGTAACAACAAACTTTTGTAACTCAACAATATTACGTGTGTTAATATTCAAATCACTAATAAATCGGGTAATAGTTTTATTTTCTTCAATTGTTACTTGAATCATGAATATGTCTATTTTTTTAAAATACTTTTCAATTCTTTTTTATCTCGAGTAAGTTTTTGAATTTTGAATTTCAAATCCATTAAGTAACTAGTAACACATACAATATCCCAGTGTTTAATAAATATGTCATTAACACTGATAAAATAATGATTTTATTGATTTAAACTATTGAAACAAAATTATATTTAAACGTTTAGAAAATATCATCAAAACTGATTAAAAATAATGATTTCATCTATTTAAAATTTTGTAAGTAAAATTATTTAATTATTTCAAATATTGATTAATTAAAAATCAATCCTAAAAATATTTAACATATTAAACACACTGAGACATTTCTACTAACTTAAATTATGATTAGTTTAAATAATAAATTATAACACACATTCTTCTTCTGTATTCTATACTTCCGGAACTGCACTTATTTATAATTTTCGATTAAACTTTATACTTTCTAAAAAGAAAAGATATTTGATTCATTTTCTAAAGTTTTTTTTTGTTTTCTTACAATTTCAACTTTTTAATAAATTAAATCAACTCAAACAAAAACCATCTTAAAAACTTTCATAATTTTTTTAAAGGTAAAAAATACTTTTAATTAAAAGATATATTTTCAAATGATATCATTGAAACTAACAATAACTTTAAAAGTGAAACATTAGTATTGATTAAAATCGACAATCACGTTATCGAAATTAAAAATACTTTAAAATCGAAAAATACAAAAAATTATCTGAGACTAAAAATAATGGTTTTATCAAGATAAAATAATATTCAAATGTTTAATAAAAATACCAAAACACACTGGTTTTTAGCATTTATATGTTTAAAATAATATGCAATATATTTAGTGTATTATAAATTTAAGAAAATCTCATGTATTTCATGAGTAAAGATACTAATGAGTTAGTTTAATAAATAATTAATTATATATTAATCATAATATTTTAAAATTAGTCTATCTATCCAAATAATATAATTTTTCATTAATGTTTAAGATTTTTATAATAACTAACTAAAACACTTTGTGAACCTGTTTTCCAAAAACTTTTATGGTAAAAAGGAAGAAAAATATAATAGTTTATTTCACATAAGATTTTAGGACAATTTGATATCAACACAAGGTATAATTGAATAATTGTAAAATTAATCATAATAAGAAAATCATAAATTTTTATAATAAGATTAAGACTTTTTATGAAAAAACAAAGTGTTTTTAAAATTATTCAGCAATTTAATTATAATTAATTTAATACATATTGAACATTCAAAATCAGAACACAAACAAATGCTATAACTCCAATAGTAAAAATAATTATCTTTAATATGTTTCAAATAATATAATGTGAAAAAAAAGTTGAAAATAAATTAAAAAATATGCCCAGAGTTTAATAAAAAAACAGTATTTTTTTTAATAATTTTTATATAAAGAAATACTAGTATAATCTTTCTTTTTATTTTATATTAGTGGAAATATTGTTGTCTTTATGTATTTACATTTTTTTAAAACATAACAAAAATAATTATTAAAATATTAAAAATAGTTAAAAAGTCAAGTAGAGATTATAATTTTAAGATAATATTATAAAAATAAGTACCAAAACACTAAAAATAAATTTATAATTTAAAATAAAAACAGTTAAACATTAAAAAATAATTATATGATAAAAAGGACAAAACAAAAATAAATTATATACTTAAAAAATAATTATAAAATTTAATCTATTTTATTAATATTATTGATATTGATTATATAAAATAATATAGAGAGAAACCAAAAATTTTATTTTTCGAGATATAGATGCATTAGAAATTTGGTCATATATATATATATATATATATATATATATATATTTTATTATTATAACAAAGAGAATGAGTTTTTTATTTTATTTTTATTATAACAAAGAATTCATTTTAATTTAAATTGAATTGTTTTAATTAATAAATTTTTATAATCTATTTATTTATTTTTATTCCCGCTCTCACTTTTAAATAACCATATTTTTTATTTTGCCCTACTTTATATTTTGAAAACAATATACTTTTTGTTTATTATATAATTATTTTCTGATTTTATTTCCCTTTTCCTATTTGGCTACAAAAGTAATATGATTAAAGTCCGTCTCATAACAAATAAAGCAAAAGAACCGATTTTTAAACAGTTTATGTACATTGATATATTGATCAAAAAAAGCTAAAAAAATAAACTTTTGTTACACACTATACTTCTTATCTCAAAATTTTGCAGAGTTTTTATGTTTTAGAATTGTGGATCAGTTAGGTTGAGGCTGAAGAAAGAGAAGAGTGAAAAGCAAGGAGTGAATTTATGGGGATGGACTACTATGGGATTTTGGAGGTTGACAAGAATGCCTCAGATGAAGAATTGAAGAAAGCTTACAGAAAGCTTGCAATGAAATGACACCTGATAAGAACCCAACCAACAAGAAAGAGGCTGAGATTAAATTCAAACAGATATCTGAAGCCTACGAGGTATAACATCGTCAATGGTCCTTTGAAAAGAAAAAGGAAATGCTTTACCCAAACATTTGTTAAGCTTCATTTTTCGCCAACAGAACATCAAACACACACCTAATGTTTCCTCTTCCAGCTGTTGACTGTGTTCGTTTTGTTTCCCTCTTCTTAGTCTTAATCACCTTTAATCAAATCTCCAGCTGCGTGGCCTTCGGGGTTTATCATCAAATTAGAAACATTCATCTTTCAATAATAATCACAGTCCTAATCTCTTTGAACACCAGAGAAGGAAGGTGAGACTCTCTTCTAAGTTGTGGGTTTTGCTTAGTGAGAAAGAAAGATATGTGTGCAATGACTAGCATAACATATGAAATTATGCAGTCACAATTTTATTAAAAAAATTTATTTTTTTAATATTATATATTTAAAAATTACTTATATTTAAATTATTGATAGATATTTTATAAGAAATATGTATATAATTGATAATGTATAAATACATCACTTAGGTAAATTGTCTCGTTGACTTAGGTCTCCCAGTTATTATTTATCTGTTTCAAAGTCTTATTTTTTTTTGTTACGATGAATTGAATTATATCTTCAATGTAAATAATGATGTTTTTTATTTGAGCTACGATCATGTATGAGAAACGAAATTTTCAACTTTGACATTGAATCTTACCATGTACTTTAGTCACATTATTTCTAGTTTCTTCATGATTTAATGTTAACATGTATAGAAAAGTCACATTGTTCCTCAATCTACTTAGATGTTTCTTCATGATCTAGTGTTAACGCGTATAGAAAAATACATTATTCATAGTTTATGTTAAGGGTTAATATGCCACTATAGAAAGAAAATAAATATGATATGATAAGAGAACAACATGTTAAAAAATTATTCTTATTCTTAATTAGAGGTAGATAGAAAAATATATTATACAAGAAAACTTCATCTTTGATATTGTCTTTCTTACCATAAATTTACTCTTGACAACGATAGGAAGAAGACAACAATGTGTTGTTTAAGTTTGTTGGTTTCACTAGTGGAAAAATATAATTTTATGATGACTTTTTATGACGGTTGTAATCCTTTTTATGATGACCTTTTATGATGGTTGTAATCCACTCGTCATAGTATGTATGACTGGTAACATTTTTGTAATAATATTATGAACTTTTTATGTCGGTTGTTATGTAATCGACATGGTAGGTGGACAAATTCATTTTCTATGTCGGTTAAATTTAACCGACATAGAAAATAAATTTTTTATGTCGGTTTTAATTTAACCAACATAGAAAGTGTATATTAAATTAAAAAAATTAAATATATAAATATATCAAAATATATAAATATATTTTTATTTATATATAAATATAATTTATTTGTAAGTTATTAATCAAAAAATCGTAATAACTTAGTGGTTGGAATATTAGTTTTTAACTCTAAGATACTAGTTTAAATCTTGATTTGATAATACTTGGACTCCAATTTAGTGGATTAATTACATTATCTTTTTAAAATATTTGACTATTAATTTTTTTAATTTATTATAGAATATTGCTTTCTAGTAATTATTGTTCTTACTTAGGTTAGAATAAGGCCGTGGTTTTTTTCAATGAAACCTCTTGAAAAAAAATTCGCACTTTTCATCAAAAGAAGGACATTATTAGTATAAAATAATTTTCTTTTACTAAAACATTATATATAATTGAGAATAAAAAAATTAATTTTGTTTATATTATCACTTATCTCTAGCATAAGATATTATCTTTATTAATAATATTTTGTTTATACATAAAAAAAATTGATTTAATTATTTTTTAGGTATTTGTCACAAAAAATATTTAATACGGATTATTTATCGTTTGTTAATTATTTTTATTTAAATTAATACATAATAATTTTTTAATATAAATGACATTCTAATTAAACCAAAAAATATAACGATTTTAATTAATATCTTATTCAACTATTAATATGAAGTTGTAATAAATCTCTTACATATTAACTTAATAAAAGTATTTATAATAATATTTTGATTGTGAATTGTTTTATTACTTGGTCGAACTTTATTAAGATGAAAAAGAATCTCTTGAAATAAAAGATTGACATTAAAAGAAGAAATTAAAAATATAGATAGATAAATGATGGAAAAGAGTAAATTATTGAATACATAAATTATTGGAAGAGGTAAATAATGAAGAATAAAACAAAAATTTAGTATAAAAATTTAATAAAAATAGTGACTTAAATTCCAAAATTTTATTAACAAATTTTTTTATTGTTTGTAACGATTTTTTAATGTAAGTTTTCTAATATAATTTATCACCTTCTTTCTTACATTATGTTGTCTTATTTATATTTATTATTTTTAGCCATCGTTAAAAAAACAAAATTTAATTAATTGTTTCCCACTCGTACACATTGTATTTATAACCTATTCTATTAAATCACATTATATTTATAACCTATTCTATTAAATCATGAATATATAACTGTTTTTCATAATTAACAATTTATAACTTATTTTCAAGACAATTTTTTAATTCTCAATTCTTTATTTTATCATATTATCTCATTATTTAATTTTTTTCTCTTTTCTTTAAATTTTCGATATTTCTCTATTTTTAATATTCAATCGTTTATCTTTCTACCACATTTAATATTTAGTCTTTTAGATATATATTTTTTATCTTTAATCTTCTTTCCAATATTTTTCTAATTCATTTTTTCAATTTATTTATATAATTTAGATAAATAACCTTTATAAGTAAAATTATAATTAAAAAAAAAAACAAATTGTGTCCATTAAAACAGTAGAAGATAATGTTTCCCTATATTTTTTATTTATAAAAAGAAGATATTAAGAAGTCACAAAAGTAAAACAAGTAATATAAATACTAAAAGATCAAAAGTGGATAGAATATTAGTGTACAAGAATATGAATACGAAGACTATAAATCAATAATTGAAGAAGAATTAATATGTTTGAATTAGGTCAAAATCATTATTAATATTGACGAGAAATATTATTGATATATTGATAAATAAATACTCAAATTCTCATAGACTCATCGATATAATCACGTAAAGATTATCTACTACACAAGAAAAAAACATTCTATCACAAAAGATGTCGCATGAGACATTATGAATGCGTCACTTCTTTTGAAAATTAATAAAAGACATTATGAATGTGTCAGAAAACAAATTGATAAAGTGTTCTGACAATTGATTGAAGAATTATAAAAATTCTGTATTTGTAATTCCAATTTTCCAACCTCTTACCACTTAGAATATACTGTGTGGCATAACACAATCTTAGAATGCACCCATCACAGTCTTCACCATTATCTCAACTAACATCGTTCTCAAACAAATCTCATTCCACAACAATAATGAGGAATCACATTTTCCATTTTCCATTTTCTTTCTCGCTCATTTTACATTTTTATATATACGTTTTATATAATTCCGGTTAGTATTGTCTTATTCACTGTAACTCATCACGTTTGTTTACAGTTACAATTAGTCTAATATATTTACACATTCTATATAATAAAAACAATCGTATCCCAATAATAGTTACACAACATAAACATGGGAACTTTCATTTTTGGTTTTTGAAAGTCTTGAATAAGTTATTTGAGTAGAATAATTTTCTTTTTTTGATAATTTATTTTATTATTTAATGGTTTAATCGTTAAAATCATCCTCATTTCCCTCTTTCCGGTATCTGTGATTGCTAGAAATACACACTCACTCACTCACACACAGTACTAGAACAAACAATCCAACCCAATCAGAGAGAGAATGACTCCAAGAGCGAGCCACCACCCACATCCAAACGGCGAGCAAAGACAATGGCCACCGGCTGCGGCGGAAGCGGCACCGACAGCGGCAGCGGCAGCACATTCGTCTTCTTACAACGGGTACCGACAGTACCACCCGACAACGCCGGCTCGTTCGTCGTCGTCAGCGTCGTTCAAAGGGTGCTGTTGTTGTCTCTTCCTTCTATTCTCGTTCCTGGCGCTGTTGGTGCTAGCGGTGGTGCTGGTGATAATCCTGGCGGTGAAGCCCAAGAAGCCTCAGTTCGATCTGGAGCAGGTGGGGGTGCAGTACATGGGCATCACATCCAATCCCCCCTCCACGGCCTCCCTCTCCCTCACTATTCGCCTCCTCTTCTCCGCCACCAACCCCAACAAGGTCGGTATCCGGTACGGCCAATCCAGCTTCACCGTCATGTACCGCGGCATCCCCCTCGGCAAAGCCACCGTTCCCGGCTTCTTCCAACAACCCCACAGCACCCGCCAGGTCATCGCCACCATCGCCGTCGATCGTGTCAATCTCCTCCAGGCCGACGCCGCCGACTTGATCCGCGACGCCTCCCTCAACGACCGCGTCGACCTCCGCGTCTTGGGCGACGTCGCCGCCAAGATCCGCGTCATGAACTTCGATTCCCCTGGCGTTCAGGTAACACACTCATTCCCTAATTCAATTTGCCGCTTCCCCTTCCTCCAATTTCCGCTTTGTTATATACCACAATAACTTTCCCAATTTAGGTTAACTCACCTTCACTCTCGCTTATTAATTAATTAAACCGCATCATCTTCTTCGCAATTTCCGTTTTCTTTTTCTTCTTAAAGTGAAATTGAAGGTTGTGGTTCATGGCAGAGATTGAGTGAGTGAGAATGAGTGTGGCGGAGGGTGGCTGCAACTGCGAATTCCACTACCCTCTGTCGCACTCTTCTTTTTCTTTACTTCTCTATTTTTTTCTTTCCCTCTCGCTAATATGCGCTGCTACGGACACTGCTCTACTCCTACCGTACCACGTTGTCTCTGATAACCTGCGCCGAAAGCTATTTTGTTTTAACACAAATGATATTAATATTGAAGACATTGCTATTCAGTATTTTGTCTGAATTTTATCTTTATGAACTGAGAAGCCATGTTTCTGCTTCTTCCACCCTTGACTGACTTATTAACTCCCTGTCGCCTCGTTTGATTTGATATGTTTTCTTCATTGCTGGATCGCATTCACTTATTTTTGGATGCATTCTTCCTCGGTGTTCCTTTCCACTTTTGTGTCAAAGGACTTTTTTTCCATGTCTGGATTATAGATAAATATAATATATTCCTTTTCTCTCCTCATTTATAAAATTACGATTCTGCTAACATTTTACTCTTTCGGATTTATTTTAAATATTTTGAAAGAAGATATTTATTACATTTTTGTTTTAAAATATAATAAGTTATTTTTAATCGGTCTTTTTTTCTTAAAATTATTTACTAGTAGTCCGTGAAATCGAACCCGGGGCGTCACTTTTTTCTAACTTGCCCCTAATTGTAGGTTTCTGTTAAGTGCTTTTTTTTTTCACTCTCTTTTATGCACTTGTCTGAATAGCATGGCTAGACATTCATTCCAATAGCTTCAGCGTATCGCTGTTGTGCTTGTAGAATTTTTCTCACCTTGGAAGTGCAGTTTCTCTGTTTTATGGGCATAACAATGGAGAAATTCTTAATTTCGAGGACTCAGACTTTTATTAAATGTTCAAGGAGTACGAAGGGACTTAGTTAGGAATATAAATATAAAAACTGTGGAATGTAGGGGTTATTATGACTCAACTTTAGCTAAGAACGAATGATTAGAAAGTGCGAAGAAAATGGTAGAATTGCTAGGTCCCACCTGTGTTGAATCGCGCTACCAACTACTAGACGACGGCGCGCTACCAACTACTAGACGACGGCGTCATCTGAATGAAGCTCAGTAATGTTTGTCGTTAATACCCTTTTTCTAAAAAAAAAAAAGAATTTTTTTTTTCTTAAAGATGAAAACTTAATGGTGAGGACTGCTTTTTTTTCTTTCTCACCTTGGTGATGCAACTAGATGTCAGATTAACTAACTATGCAAGTTTTGTTATGCCTTCCTCCAACTTTACAATTTAAAGTTAGAATAGACTAAAAACGAAGCTTACAAATGTATGTGAAATGTCAAACGCTACTTTATTTTTCTTTCAAGGCCAAGAAAAGTCTCTCCCATGTGATTATCCTGTTTCTGCGGTGTGTCACATGGGTGGGAATGTGATCATTCTTCTTCTGTGTTCACATTCTGATTTTATTGGTGTCAACATTTCAACTCCCTCCCAATCTTTTTTGCATTGTAAGCAATGAAACTGTGTGTTGTGATTGTGGCTCTCATGTAATTACCCTAACTTCCTATTTTGTTCATTGATATCATTTACTTTTACCAATAGATTAACGACAATAACTCAATTACAGGTTTCGGTGGATTGTGCAATTGTGATCAGTCCAAGAAAGCAATCTCTGTCTTACAAGCAGTGTGGATTCGATGGATTGACTGTTTGATGATATCATTCTTGTTGGCTGTATCAATGTTCTTATCTTCTAAGCAATTTCTCACTCGACCCTCGTTTCTTCGAGTAATTTAAGGAAGAAATGAGGAGGGAAAGGAGGGAGAGAAAATTTGGGTGGGGTGTTGTTGGTGGGAATTTAGAATGGTTATTGGAGGGGTCACAGCAAATTGTTAAACTGCAAAGTGGAGGAAACAGGTTTTGGGAAATATATGAAATTAGGGCATTTAACATTTTTCTCAAAGAATTTTGCAGAATTCTTTTGAACAGGTTACTTAACTTGGAAGACAAAAATCTGCGGAACAACGTGTCAACTGTAAAGTACATCCAATGAGTGGGTGAGGTATCCTTCCTGCTGGGTTTTTGTTAATTTGCTGGTTCTCTCCCCTCTTCAACCTTTTTCTCCCTCAGCTTTTTTTCTTTTTTGCTTTTGGAAAGTGCATCAGAAGCTTTTGCTCATTTGATTATTCAAATTTCATGTAAGAATATCTGTTATATGGTAGTAGTTTTTAATTCTTTTGGGCTCTAAAATTTAAAGTGAACACCAAGAGCCTTTTGAGGAAAGAAAATAATTTTGGGTATTATAAGAGAATGCATCAACCTATAAAGCTACTTCTATGATGGGTAATTTGGTTAGCACTTGAATAATTGCAATTATGACAGCCTCCAATAGAACAGGTGTGTTACAATGCCTACAATCAAGCTTAGATGAGTCGGACTAGGTCTTGGATATTATATTTATTTTTATAATATACATAATTAAAATATTTTAATACAGTTTTAATAAACTATTTGGATTTGACAACGTAAGATCTACCATTGATATTGGCGTCGCATGATTTACTGTCGTTGCCGATATTACAATATCGGTCTTGTTTTTTTTTTTTTAAGACTACATTTATTAAATAGTATGGGTGACAAATTTTCTCCCCCTCGTTTCAATTTTAATAATTTTCATTCGGGTTAAATATATATATTTTTTTAATTTAGTATTTGTCATTGTATTTTAAAAATAGTTAATTAGTTTTATATTAACTTTGTGCTAATAAAAAATATTCTTAAATATAAAATTTAAGAAAAAAATAATAAAAACCACATAATAATATTAATAAAAAAATGTTATTAAAATTATATATTTTTAAAAATCAAAGATAAAATTCTGTTTTATACTTGAATTAATTATCCATGTACATAACATGACACTGCTTCAAAGTGATGATAGCAAACTAAAAGCTACACTATTTTACAGTATCTAAAATCTACTACTGAAAATATGAACAGAATAAAAGAGTAAATATTGATATGCTTTTATTCATGATTGATAGGTAAAAAGAATACACTTATATAACGTGAAAGACATCAAACTAAATGATGACACCATCATTTAACTTTAAAGAATCAAAATATAAGCTAAATAATATCATAAATATGATTTAAAAAACAGTAAGACAATCTTATAAAATCTTAAATAACTTAAATTTTCTTCTTTTTTTAGTCTTTTTAGTTCCGTCAAGGCTAAAATACTTAAAACCCATTACATTTATTTTATCAAATATTTCCCTACCATTAAAATATGTAGTTCATTTCATGGGTTATTCTAGTTCATAGCCTGATTAGCTTATTCCATGGATTGTGTAAAAAAAAAAAATATTACAATCGACTAAATAATTCACTTTTTTATAAACAAATTAATAAATTAATTCGTAAATAAAATATTTTTTTTCCTACATCCTTAATATTTGAATCCAAATTCATCCATGCAATCTAAATTACGCTGGGTTTAAGATCAAAATTAGTTTGTTCTTCTCGGAAAAATAAAGTGTTTAATCAAATAAAATTTCTTACATTTTTAAATATCCATTAATGTTTAACTCAGGTTGCAGCTGATGGCATTGCTTATCAGGACGATTGGCCCTACGCCATTCACCTCCTCGCTCACATTTACGTTCACGACATGTAGCTCTCTTTCAATTCTCCTAACGTTTTCCCGCTTAACATCATTGTATATTTCAATGAATTGGCCATTATTTTACTCATGTTGCTACTGAAATAAATAATACCTGTTTTACAATTCATTTTTTTTAATATATATCTCAATTTGGAAGTTCTGTTGTGGTTTTGCAGCAATAGTGCGCGCTTTAAAGAGTTAAGCATCGTGAATTCTTGTAATAAATTACTATTTACAATAGTTATTAAAAGTAAAAACATAACAACGGCAATAGTTTTCAAATTATATATATAAAGAAAATATAATATTGGGCAACGTAATCCCACTCACCCATATTATCTTGCTCAGATTAATATTGGGCCTTATGGGCCTCGCTTACATGCACCCGATACTTCGTTGGTTGGAAGATCGCACATTTTTTCGCACTGTGACGATATTTAAGTAAGAACGACGTCGTTACATAGAGTATATATGGATTTTGGCCGGAGGAACTGAAGCTGGTTTAAGCTTTTCACTTCATTCTCATCGCATCGAATTGAGGTATGGCTCCGCTAGTGCCATGTTTGGTTGAGTAAAATAATTGTTAACTGGCCTTTTTATATTTAGTTTGGCTATTTGCGTTTTGCTGCTATAGGGATTTGATCGGAGAGGAGAGTGATGGATTTCTCTTCGGTAAAAGCTATGTTGGATTCGAAGTCGTACGAGAAAGTTGCGGACGTGTGCGATAACCTAATGCTTCAGGTAGCTATCTATTTGATTCATGTCATTTTCCCCTTTCATTAGGGTTTGTGGCTTACTTCAAAATTCACGATGCTTAACTCAGGTTGCAGCTGATGGCATTGCTTATCAGGACGATTGGCCCTACGCCATTCACCTCCTCGCTCACATTTACGTTCACGACATGTAGCTCTCTTTCAATTCTCCTAACGTTTTCCCGCTTAACATCATTGTATATTTCAATGAATTGGCCATTATTTTACTCATGTTGCTACTGAAATAAATAATACCTGTTTTACAATTCATTTTTTTTTAATATATATCTCAATTTGGAAGTTCTGTTGTGGTTTTGCAGCAATAGTGCGCGCTTTCTTTGGAAATCAATACCTTCCTCAATCAAAGAGAGCCAGCCCGAAGTCACCGCGGTTTGGAAAATCGGTCAGAAGCTCTGGTTACGTGACTATGCTGGAGTGCATGAGGAAATCCGTGGCTTTGATTGGACTCAGGATCTCCAAGGCCTAGTTGCTGCATTTTCAGGCAAGACTTTATCAGTATTGTTCTAAAGAAGCTGTTGTACAACTTGTATCTTTACACTCGCTTTGTCACTTTGAATGTCTTCTAAACAATTCAACTGTATATATGTCAATTCCGTTGAATTTCTGAGACGAAAGCTGTTATCCTAGAACCTGGCTTTATCAAAATGTTGTCCTCACTTTTATTATAACCCATCACAGGTTCCTTTGTTGACTGTTAATTACAGACTATAGACTATATGTTAAGCTTCTGGGTAGGGGAATCAGCGAAGCGTGTATGTGTGGATTAATTAATTTGTTTAAAAGTACTATTGGTTTATGTAGAACTTTATACAATGTTATTTTTGCTTTAATTGCGGTGATGAATGAAAGCAATGGCACCTTATAATTAGTTTGTTGAGAATAAATTGTATTATAGTTTAAACCTCAAAGGCTGGTGATTAAAAATATATTTTTAGTGGAGTTTCCTTTCCCGTACGCATATAACATAAAGGCGTAGAGGAATGTTGTAATTTCTCGGGCTACCATGTGCTGAAGATATAAGTTCTATGAATGTTGCATAAACATGCTTCTTTTACTTATGCTTTGTTTGATTAAACATGCTTCTTAGTTTATATTGCCTTTCCAAATAGCTTGAGTTCACAGCAAGGCTCGTGCACCTATTCCTTGTTTTAGTTAGGTAAAAATGTTAACACCAATAAACTGTTTCCCCAGAACTTTACACGAAGGAGATGTTTCAGCTGCTTCTCTCTGCTTACTCAACAATAAGCATCAAAGACACTGCTTTATTTCTGGGAATGAACGAGGATGATGCTACAAACTGTGAGTAGTTTTCACTGTCCTAGAAGCCTTATAAATTAAATATTGATAATTCTATACTTTGGACTGGAAAAAATATGGAAACTACGCTGTATTAATATTGATGGTGAATTTGGCTGTAAGGAGGGTGATCATTGCAATTCGCATATCTCCATTGGGGTCTTGGTTAAGTCATTAAGGGTTAAATTCTATAACTGAACCTCTCATTATTATTGACTTTTTTGGTTGTATAATGTAGATGTACTACAGCAAGGCTGGACAGTGGACCCTGCCTCTCGTATGCTTATTGTGAAGAAGCAACCTGTTGTGACCGAGCAGAAACTTGATCATAGTAAATTGCAGCGATTGACAGAATATGTCTTCCATCTTGAGCATTGAAGCTTTTAATTATGAAGAATTAGATGTTTTATTTTCTATGAACTTTCTTCTCAAGTATATCAATCATATGTTCTATGTTCTCAAAAGTGCGTGAAAGTGCTTATAGATATACCGTTGATAATTTTGTAGCCAACCTGTATGTGTTTGAACTTTAGCTCTAATTGGTGAAATTTACTCACTTGGTACTTATTAGACACGTCTCTCTCAGTCTCTCTTATATGGTAGTGGAACGATGACAACTTTGTTGTGTGTGGGATTTTGTTGTGGTACATTCACTGTGCCAAAAACCACAAGATATAATTGATTGTCTGAAATAAATTTCATGTTTTGACTCATTAAGTTAAAAGTAGTTTTAAGATTATTTATTTTGTGTACATTGTCCGAAATAAGTAGTTTTTATGTTAATAAAGTTATTAAGTTATTTGAAATAGTTAATTTTGTATTTTAAATAATTGTCAGATTATAAAAGAAAAACGAAACCTAAATTTTATCTTGTTTTCTAAATTGTTTGGCATAAGAATCTTATTTCCCTTGTTAATATGATAATAATTTTGGAATATAACTTAAATTACTAAAGTCATTAAATTAACACTAATTAATTTTTTTATCTGTTAGTTTAATTATAATTTTAAAAAGTAATCTCGTAAATTGTATGTCATTGTAGTTGGATTTTTGGATTCTGGTGTGACAAAAAGGAAATGGACGCTGTCTTAATCTGTAATCGACTCGACTTTCTTGCATTGAATGCGTTGCCGTAACGCCCTACTTTGTTAGAACAGAAACAATATAATTTGGTAAACGTGCTAACGATCCAATGTTACTGTTTCCCTGCGTAGCATAAATGCAAATAAGAGTCCATGGCGATGTTGTAGATTTCTTCACTTCAACGTTAATAGTCGACAAACATGTATTTTGACCAACTGTTCCGCGTCTACAGGTTTGTAACCTCTGAAGCGTAACATACGCGCTTGTCTTCATTCTTTGTACTGTTTTAATCTTGAACTTCTAAGGTGTAGACCATCCTAATAATCATAATCGGGGGAAATATAAAATATGACTCATTGGACATGATTAACTAGGCCAATGTATACAAACTATTTGATCTTCTGAATATTGCTGTGCTCAGATAATACAATATTAGTTCTGAAACTTTGAACAAACTTGGAACCATTCTAAAAGTAACGAGGATTATATATACACTTGTCTTCTCAGCTCAGCTACTAACACAAGCGAATATATTAATGTCGGTCCATAAAGGCAGGTAGATGGAGTAGAGGCTCTGTAGCGTTATACAAATCTTGAATGTAGCGGTACCTGTTGTTTCTTCTCCTTAAGCTTTCATCTTCTTCTATTTCTGCCAACACATCCTCTACTGCACCACTCTCATCATCATTGTTGCTCTCTTGCCATTTCCATTGCACGCTTTCGCTGTTGAAGCTGTGCCCATCTTCCTGCAACTGACTGCTGCTAGAATCTGCGATGCTGTTGCTAAGTTGTATCAGCTGCCTCGCCATCTCAATCTCCGTTTGGGTGAACATTCCAGGTTTTTTTCGCTTCTGACCATTCTTCTTGTTTTCGCATGCCATTAAGAGAGAGAGAGAGAGAGAGAAACAAACGGTGAAAAAACACAGCCCATACATCATTTTATAGGCTTTACTGTTCTTTATCCCTTACTATATATACATACGTGTTACCTTAAGCTTTTTCCTTTTTTAATCTTTTCATTGGTTTATTCCTCTTTTGCTTGTATGGTTTTATTGTCATCCTTATTATTATTATTATTCAATTCATGTCACCATCATTCTTCTTTTTTTCCTTCTTTTTTTGGAGCCAATATCATCGTTTCATCATCATGCTTTTCTATATTTAAACCACACGTTTACGCGTTGGGTTCTAAACATGCTTCTGCAAGTTACTTATCTAGTCCCTCCTCGATAAGGTTTTTGATTTATTCTGTTCCTTCCTCAGAAAGGAGAGCCGATTGAAGATGACTCATTCTAAAATAAACGAATTCTGTTTCCAACAAATTATAGAAAAAGTGAAAAATAACTGCTTCTTTGTTTTCATTTTTCAATGATTTCTGTTGTACGAAACTCTTTTCTTGGACGTGTCTTTCTTTTATATACAGACCCTGAAGAAGGGTGAGCGTAGCTCATTAGTCTTGTTCACATATTTCAATTTTAATCTTAATCGTATTACAAATTAAATAATGTGATTATTTTATAAATATTTTTATATTAAATCAGTCAAATCAGACTAAAAAAATACATAAATACATGTATACTCATTTATAAATTCATTATATTACTTATATATATATATATATATATATATATTAATTTCATTTTATTTAAATGGCAACAAAGTAGAGAAAAAAGTAAATATTTTTTTTTAATTTGGTTTGAAAGGAAAATAAAAAAATATAAGAATAGAATCGTATTAAATAATTTTAATATTACTTTAATATAATAGGATAAGTTTATTATTTGTCAAACTTTTCTATTCTCTTAGAAAAATAAAAATTTTACCTGCACTCTAACATTGTTCTCTCTGTTTACTCTCCACGATCAACGAAGAAAAAAAAGTATACAATGATCTTTTTCATCTCCTTACATTTTTTTTCCTGTATAGAAGTATTTAGAATGTTTAATGTATATATATATATATATATAGTATCTTTTTTTCGTTAAGATAAAATAAATAAAAGGATTTATTATATTTTAGATACTATAATTAATCGAGACATTCATTCTATATTTTAGATAGTCTCTCACCTTTATTATTCGGACATTTGTATATGGTGGAATTTAGTTACAGTATGGGAACCATGACACTCACAAAAGTATTAATAAAAGTTTAATAATTTTTTCATATAATCTTTTAAGTTAATTATTCTTCATATTATGAATGATTTTAAACTATTGACAAAATATTTTTTCATTTCCCAATTGTTAATAATTTTAAATTATTACAAAAAAATAAAATAAAAATTCCCTTGAAAATAATATTTACTTACGTAATTTATTATTATTATTATTATTATTATTATTATTATTATTATTTATCTTAGTATTACACTTTTAAGAATTTTTTTTTGGATAAATCATCATCCTAGTTGTCACTATAATAACGCTTTGCACTGTATTCTATTAAGGTTTCATTAATTAATTTTCATTTCACCACATAATAACTTTTGCAATATGATTTAAACTTGTCAATTTTGTTGTGATTTTTTTATGAAATTTGAAAATTTCTTCTACGAAATTTTCTACAATTCTGACAAAAAAATGATATTTTCTTAAACTTGCATCCAAAAGTAAAAATCTATCTTATATTCCTATGTAAATTTTGTTTAACAAATTATTCTCTTGGTATATACGAGCAAATGCATATTTGTAATGGATTATTAGTGGAAGCAAGCTAGTGTAAGTAACAGCAACAAATAAAGCTTTTGTTAATCTGTACAAATATACACTCAAATTTCAGAAACTACAAATGCCAAAAGAAGCAAGAAAGAGAGAATGATATTTTGCATTCAGTGTCAAATAGAAATGCACGAAGCTTGTTTATGCTGAATAGCACGTCATGTCAGACCCTTCCAACCCTACATCTGGATTCAGACACTTTCTCGTTCCTTCAAATTCTTCAGGCGCCGGAGCTGAAGCCAAATCGTCGGAGTATCCCTCCGGCGGCTGTGATATTGCCAAATCAGAATAGCTCGGAGCCGACCCCGCTGGAGGATAAACCGTCCAATCAGGTTCCTTCTCTGGAGAATCTACCGGCGAAGTAGCCGGTGGGGGAGCCTCAATCGGAGGAATGAGCAACGAAGCGAAATTCGGAACCGGAGTATGAACCGGTTGGTTCGCCGGAGAGTTAGGACTGCTTCTTGGTGAGAAGAACCGGCCATCTAAGGAACGAATGGGAGGAACCACCGGCGAAGGCGGAGGAGAAATGTTGGACCGGAGACTGAGAATTCCGGCAAGGCCGTGAACGACGAAGTAGCGGCCGTAAAAGATGCCGGGGAAAGCAACGTTGACGCCTCCGACGGCGATGGCGGAGGGAGTGCGGCGGGTGAGTTGGAGGCGGTGCTTAGGGAGGAGCGTGGGAAGCGTGTGACCGTCGGGGAAGAGGCGAAGGTGGGCCAGGGAGAGGTGGCGAGGGACGACGTGGAAACGGAGCGTGTCGGTGTAAAAAGACGCCGTCTGAGTCATGTCGAGGGCGAAGAGGGAAGAGTCGATAGGAGCGAAGAAGGTGAAGGCGCGTGAGGTGTGGTTGTTGTTGGGGTCGTCGTTCTGGTGAGAGAGAATCTCCATTTGTAGATCAGAGGTGACGATTGCGTTGCAGAAGAGGTTGTACCCTCTGGCCCGTACGCTGCTCAGCATGGAATGAAACTCTCCTGTGGTTACGCACCTCACGCTTACGGCATTGACCAACATCGCTACTATGATGCACCTCACCCACACTCCACCCAAACTCCTCATTTCCAAGATTTCTTCGCAACCGCATCAAGACAACGGTAGTTATTTTCGCGGGTTTTTTCTTTCAAATTATCACTTCTACGATTACATTCTTACCTTCCGCCTTTTATTTCCAATTTGCCACCCTCCTAATTGGGCTTTTTGTTTTTTTTTTTCTGGATCTAGCTTAATGGGCTTTTAAACAACTGCTCTATGAAAACACCTTTTTACGAACTAATCATGTCGTTTTACGGGACTGTTTATTCCTGCACCCCATAATTTCTCTCAGCAACCCCATAATTAAAATAATTTCATTTCATCTTTTCATCTATCTTCTTTCCCTGTAAGTGTTTTATTCTGATTTTTAAACCACATATCTTTTCATTTTTTCCTTGTTATCAATTATTTCAGATAAACTCATTTTTAAAATATATACAATTTCAATCAAATTTTCAAGCAGATTGAGATGAGTATCATGTAATAGAACAATATTATCAAGTGAAAACAATCTTCAATAAAACTAAAGAAACAAATTTTGATTCAGATTGAGACGAGTATATCATATAATAGAGCAATATTATGAAGTGAAAACAATCTTCGATAAAACTAAATAAGAAACAGCAAAATAGATATACATTAACTATGGATATATTACGGAGTAGCATGGTGCAAAAATGAATATGCCTCTTAAATATTTTAAACAAAAATTAATATAAGAATATTTTTGTCATTTTATATAAATTACAGGGGTGGAGAAAGAAATTATAAAAATGCAACTAGAAGGAATCGTTTACCGTCATTTGTCCTTTAAACATCTCATACCGGTACTTGTAATATCAATAAAAAAATCATACAAAACACACAGTATTATAATCTAATCTTTTATTGAGATGAAATTATAGTAGTTTAAAAAACAAAATAAAATTTGCTTTTGGGAAAAAAATATTATACTATATTTAGACTTATCATATATGAGTATTTGAAAATTTCAATGTTATTTTTATGGGCAATTTTGTACTTATTTTAATAAATTCTGTAAGACATTAACTGATTAAAGAGACAATAATAAATTATTTTTCCTGTGGTAAGGTGAAGTGTGATCCTTCCGCCATATGTCAAGATTCTAGCTTCCCTTTGTATGTTCCGGTTTCATCATCTTTCTACAACTTGTTCTTTTTTAGGTGTTTTAACATTAAATAATCGTTCTAAATATAAATTAACTTAATTAATAATTAATAATGTGAAACTATTATCTTTAATCTCTTACAGTATCTCTCTATGAAGATTACCCATTATAACACGATGTTTGAAAATAGTCCATATTAATTTCTTAACTTGATTAATAAATTATTAAATTGATTATAAATCATTGACACCCAGTTATAAGTTTTAAAAATGTATATATTATTAATACATTTACAAAAAAAAAAAATGTTAAATAGCATATGATTAGGTATATCCTGTAACGGAAAGATACTTGCGTTGCAATAAAGTTTACATGCGCGCCAACACAAATCTCAAAATTAGACGCCACCTTTCATGTGTTTCCCATTAATTACGTGTTCTTCTGAGCACTCACTAACTCCTAGATCAATCTACGCGACAACAATTTATCCCAGAAAAAAAATCTTAATTATTATTTTTAATCATATTCTATAACATACTCATCATTCTTTTTTATTAAAAAATATATTTTAGGATAAAATCTTCTTTCTAATTATTTTTTTCCCATTTTAAGAAATGAAATTTAGTTTTAGGTGAACCAATCACACAAGTGTAAAAAATATTAAACATGATAAAATGACAAGGACATTTCTAAAGACGTTTTCAACACGTAACATGAAAAAACTTCTTCTGGGTATATATCATGTCCTTTTTATATTTTTTTTCACGTGGAGGAAAAAATACATATATTCTTATTTTTCTCTCTCTCTCTCTCTCTCTCTCTCTCTCTCATATATATATATATATATATATATATATATATATATATATATATTATCTATAAAGAAATTTTATTTTTCTTAATTAACACAATATTGAGAAAATATTTAATCTTTCAAGTTAATTTTTCATATTAAAATAATTTATGATATTATTTATTATATATGTCATTGATTAAAGCGTCTAGTGTTTATATCATCGGTATAATTAATTTAAAAAAAATTATTTTACTTTTCTTTGTGTCCTTAAAGGTTTAATTTAAATTATTAAAATTTAGATAAAATAATTAATCTCCCGTAAACATTCACAAAAAGATTTATAGTTTAAAGTTAAATAAGCAAACTACTAAAAATTTATAATTATACCTATTGATAGAAAATACTAAATTATTATTAATATAAACATAAAATTCCCTGTTATAAATCATAAAATTATTAAGAGCTTAGTTATTATTTTATGAAACAACAATAAATTATTCTCTAAAAAACATAATCAAAGTCACTTCAGTGCTTGTTGAAATATCCTAAATTTTTTAAAACCTTTAAAAGCGCGTCGTGTCGTAGGGGTAACGGAGGAAGAAAAAGAAAGAAGGGGGAAAAAGTCAAAAGCTTTTGGCATTTGCCGGTGCTTATTCGCAATCAAAACGCTTTTACATTTTGATTGAAGTTAAATTCAGTTTTCATGAACAATAGTTTGTGTTTCCCTTTTGTTGAACGTGACATTCCACCCATAATTTATTGCATTCCTCGTAAAAATTAGTATTATAATATCAGAATGAGTTGGTTTGTGCCGACTCTGTTCTCCACCAATCATTTTTGTAGCTCTCAAATCTGTGAAGATTTCAACATACACTAACTTGTTTCCACACGAATCTTCTGTGCTGTCCATCATCTATCTTTTCTTAACAACTGTTTACTCAAAACAACCTTCATTCTTCCACCAATCATACTGAATCTACCAAACACTGTCTTTAGACTACAAATACTACTTCCACCAACCACTCCATTTTCACTCTCTTAATCAAATTACACTTCAATTCATTTTTATCATATGATTATAAATGCATTTTCCCTTTTCTACCTAATAATTAATACTTTATCTACTTTATCATAAATATAATTATAAATGCATTTTCCCTTGATCACGATTCTTCTAATGAGAGAGAATTTTCACATTTATGGATGCTTTTTCTTATGAAGGTTTTTTTAGATAAAAAGTGTGGCAGCTTGTTGCGTATTGAATTAAGTTGTGGTGTGTTGGGGTAGCGAGGAGAGTTTGGTGATATGATATGGTTTGGTTTGGTTTGGTTATTTATTCCCTATTCTATTCTCTTTAATAACACCAAGAAGTGAAATCAGAAGAGGACATGGCATCCTCCAAGGTGGTGCTCACCACGAATCCCGATGTGGCACCGCAGAGTTCCATTTCGAGCCAGGTATGGGACGAGGTGGTTGCCGCCACTGAGTCTCAGGACATGTCCGTCACCCTCCACGATTTGTTGTTGACCTCCGTTGCCAGAAACGACGCCGTTCCGCCCTCTCACGGGGGAAGGGGAAAGAGAAAGGCTGTGGAGGAACCCGTCGTCGATAAGGCCACTCTTCAGAAACAGAGAAGGATGATCAAAAACAGAGAATCTGCCGCTAGGTCCAGGGAACGCAAACAGGTATTATTTCTGTTCCCTTTCTTCTTCTTTTTCTTTCATTTTTATTTTTTTTTTAAATTGAAACGTGTATTTTGTTTCCAGGCTTACACAGTTGAGTTAGAGTCTCTGGTTACAATTCTCGAGCAAGAGAAAGCTCGATTGTTAAAGGAAGAGGTTTGTTTCCTCACACCTCATTTTTTTTTTTTTTTTTTGTTAATGTATAACATTATACTATTATCATAAGGAATTACCTTTTTCCTTTTAACACAAACTAATATGTTCAAATTTATTTTTATTCTACCAATTCACTTAAAGCTCTTTGCTGCCTTTTACATAATTCAAGTTTAAACTTTAAACCTAAACTCCAGTGGTTGGTAAAGAAAAAATGTATTTTTCGGGTCGCGTCTGGTATGAAATTCTGGTTTTTCCTAATTGATACTTTTTGCAGATTTGTGTGTTTTTGTTGCTTAAAATATGATTTATGAGTTTATGAAATATTGGGTATTGTTATATGCAGGCTGATAGGAGAAGGCAGAGGTTCAATCAGGTATGTACTGTATCTATCCACTCCCCTTCTTCTTCAACATGGCTCATGTAACTGGATTGGCGTAATTCTTGAATTCCTCCGCAAAAGAAGTCAACTTTCATTTATTTGCTTTTATAACTATGAATTCAATGCTGTTGAGGTTTTTTCTCAACATATTACCTTCAATTCAAACAATTATGATTTATGGGGGTGAGTCAGCCTTGCAAGTGTAGTAATCTTCACAGAGAAGTCAATAAATGTTCGTGTTTTAATTGCCTTTCAGACAAGTGGTTTAGGTTTGATCAGAGTACAGCGTGTAATTCAATTTGTTTTCTCTACAGTCTTTTTGCAGTGGTTAGGTCTCAATTTCTGCTCTCTTTTGGGATCAGTTGTTCTTTATTGGTTTATTCATTCAGATAATTTCTGCACACTAAATTGTCCTTTCTACCATTCTTGATGGATTATTTAATCTCACTAGCACCAGACTTTTGATATGTGCCATGTGTCAGTTATCCACTTAAAATCTTGGCTGTCATTGGTAATATTCTTGGAACTCTTAGTCCTGTTACGTATGATAGCATCACTTCAATACCTAGATTTTACATTTTTGGTTAAATTTGAACTCCCTCTTTTCTTACAATTGTACTAAGAATGGCTTCAACAAGTAATAGTTGAGCAACAAATCCACAAGGTGCATGTGCACTGGCTTTAACTTTTATAGGGTTATAATTACTTTTTTGAAGTGTTTGGTTCTCTGTTAATGTGATCAGTGGGCTTTTACTCTTTGTCTGCAGCTCATGGAGTGGCTTATTCCAGTTGAGGAGAAGAGTAAACCTAGACGAATGCTTCGGAGAGTGAATTCAGCACAGTGGTGATGTAATATGTTACTGGTTTTGAAGTCCTAGTGTAGATACCAAACAAATGATGCATGATAGTGTTTAAGGGTAAATATGAAATTGAAAGGTTATTTATATACATACATATAGCTCTGCTGATTATTTTCCAGGATCATTGGGAGTTACATTGCTGTATAGAGAAAATGACTGCAGCCAAGTAATATAACTGATTTGATTGAAGCTGAAGCGTATTATTGGTTCACTGTGGATGGATATTGTGGGGATAATAGGTCTTTTATCTGGTTTTTCATTTTTCATTTTTTAGGAGGATACACTGACTTTCATATACAATATTTACTGCAACTTCCCTATCTATTATGCAATTTATCATTTCAAAATGTGTATAGCATCATTCATCATTTAAAGGAAGTTTTTGCTCACTAATTAACCGATATTTCTAAATTTGATCATTATTTTAAATTAAAAATGTTGGGAAATTATACTAATCATCCATGAATTGTAAAATTACACAAACTTTTCTTTTTTATTCCTTGTACTTAACTTCCTTAATTAATTAATTAAAAATATTATATATTCTTAAAATTATATCAACATCTCAAAAGATAAAAATAAACTTGAATTTTTCTTTTCTATAATGCATATATAATATCTCAAAAGTAAACTTGAATTCTTCTTTTCTACAATCGATATATAATATCTTAATTACGAGGGTTTTAATTAGAATTATTTAAGAATAAAATTGAATATTTTATTATAGGTCTCATAGTTAAGTTGCTTAAAATATGGACAGAATTGTTTATCTAAGCACCTTTCTTCCAATTTTAAACAACTTTATCCATTTTTAAGTAGCTTAGAAGTAAGATCCATAATAAAATATTCACTTTTATTCTTATACAACTCTTAATAGCAACTCTCATTAAAAATACTTTAATCTTAACAAGAAATTGAGATCAAAATATTTAAAATTTATTATAAAATTTAAATGCTATTTTCTCTTATTGGAAAATGTATTTTAAACACATAATTAATCACTACAAAAAAAAATTTAAAATTTATTATAAAATTTAAATGCTATTTTCTTTTATTGGAAAATGTATTTTAAACACATAATTAATCACTACAAAAAAAAATTTAATTACCAATGGATATGTAGTCGTCGGAAAATGATTGATTACCGACAATTTTAAAGTAGTTGTAGGATTTGGTCTTACCGACGGATATATCTGATCGGTAAATAAACAATTAATTACTGACGATATATCGATCACTAAATGAACTATTATTTACCGACAAATATATCTATCGATAAATCAATCAATAAATAAATAATTATTTATCGACGAATATATTCATTGATAAATGAATAATTAATTTTAAATATATTCTAATAAATTAATTATTCATCTAATTAAAAAATTAAATACTTTTTTATTTAATAATTTAATTTAATCATAATTAGATTAATTTAAAAAAAATATTTAAGTATTTTTAATATAAAAAAATTATTTTCATATAAGAATTTTAATTAAATAATAGAAGAAAAAAAGATAAAAAGAATAAATTAAAATAAAATAAAAAGAAAAAAATTATTTATATTATTATATAAATAAATTATAAAGATTATATTTTATTATTAAATTACAAACCCATATAAAGATATCCACTCATTAATTTGACATCAAAATTTTGAAAACTCACCCGACACACATTTTCATCTTCGAACGCACCTCACATTCAACGTATAAATATATTAAAATATATAAATATATATAAATATATTTGTATTTATATATTTTATATTTATATATTTACATGAATATATATTTATTTATATATAAATATTTTATTTATAAATTATTATCAGAAAATCCTAAGTAACCTCCAGGCTCTAAGATATTGAGTTTGAATTTTGTCAGTCATAATTCTCTTAATCGGATAATATGGATGAATATTTGTCCGTTGATAACACGTAGATAATATGTATCTATTGACAAATTTTATCTCTCAGAAAATTTAATTTTTCTTATAATTATAATAAGATAATAGCATATTAAAAGTTGAACAAAATATAAAATAATGTCCTTAAAAATATTTTTAAAATTTTCTATGATTCATGATCTTAAAATTTACTTAAAGTTAAAAAAATCATACTAAAAAAAATTGAATTTAATAGGAAAAAGAAATCCGGTCATGGTTCTAAACCGGAAGTTTCGGTTAATCATCCATTACTCATTTTTTAAAATATATTGACAATCTTTTTTTACACGAGCAATTTCATTTAATAATATAATATTGAATTTAAATTTTTTTAAAATTAAATTACTTTATAATTATAATAATAACAAATTGAGTTATCATAATTATGTTTTTATGGTTGTCTTATAATTTATATTTTTTTTGTACACTGCCATCACGGTAGAGATACATGTTTTGACTATTAAAATTATTGATGTAGTTTTTCGACGTTCAATATTAGTTTGGAATTGACTTTTTGTAATACGCTTTATTTGATAAAAGAATGGGAAAAAGAGAAAGAAATGGAAAGAAAGAAGAAGAAATTGAGAAGGAAATGATGAGTGGGGAGATAAAGTTTGAGGTGGAGGAGAGGAAATGCATAAAACCCTCCACAGCCACACCACCACATCACAAAACCTTCAAACTCTCTTTACTTGACAAGCTTTCCCCTGACATCCATGGCAACATGACCCTCTTCTACCCTCACACCACCCACGCGCTTCCACACTTCTCCACCCAATCCCAACTCCTTCAAACCTCCCTCTCCCAAACGTTGACCCGCTTCTACCCTGTCGCCGGAAACCTACATGACTCCGACACCCTCCACTGCAACGACGCCGGCGCCATCTTCATCGAATCCCGGACCAACGCCTCTCTCTCCGACATCCTCAAAGCTCCAGACTTCAACACCCTCCAATGTCTCCTCCCCTCCGCCGACAACCAAACTTTGACAACCTCAAACGCCGCCATGCTCCTCGTACGCTTCACCTCCTTCCGCTGCGGCGGCACCGCCTTAACCATTTCTCTCTCCCACAAAATCGCCGACATAGCATCCGTCATTGCACTCCTCAAAACCTGGACCGCTGCGTGCGCCGGAGAAACCCTGCCGGCCATCCCCGAACTCGCTGCAGGCGCCGCGCTTTTTCCTCCGAGAGAGCTTCCCGTCGTGACCGCGTCCATAAAACCCGTCTCGTCGGACAATTTCACTTCGAGGAGGTTCGTTTTCGACGCGTCCAAGGTTAAAGTACTAAAGAAGAGAATTCGAGAAGGTTTGGTGTTTGAACCTTCGAGGGTGGAGGTGGTGCTGGCTCTCATATGGAAATGCGCTCTCTCGGCTTCTCGCTCGAAAACGGCGTCGTTCAAGAGTTCGGTTTTGTTCCAAGCGGTGAACCTCCGTCCCCGGATGGAGCCGGCGGTGGCGGACGGCGCCTTGGGGAACTTCGTGTGGCCGTTTGTGGTGACGGTGGAGGAGGAGGCGCACTTGGATTTGCACGTGATGGTGAAGAGGATGAGGGAGAGTATGAGGGTGTTTGTCGAAACTAAAGCAAAGAGGTTCAAAGAGGATGGAGCGTTTGGAGTGGTTATGGAGAGTCTGAAAGAGAGAGGTGAAGTTTTGAAGAAGAAGAATAACAACAGTGTTGTTTATAAGTGTTCGAGTTGGTGCAAGTTCCCTGTGCTTGAGGTTGATTTTGGTTGGGGAGAAGCAGCGTGGATGTGTAGTGTGAATAAGATGGTGAGTAACACAGTTGCTTTGATGGATACCAGGGATGGTGGGGTTGAAGCTTTCGTCACTCTCGATCATCAAGACATGCTTTTCTTTGAACAAGATGAGCAACTTCTACACTATGCTTTGCATAATCCTTCTGTTTTCCTCTGATTTCTCAATCAATCTTGTATTTCTCTGTGCCATAATTTGAGTGTTCATCCTATCAAATCTCACAAAGTTGACTTACACTACATATAACTTTGTTCAAAAGTAAATGAGTGACAATGAGAATCAGATTTTCTTTTAAACCAAAAGAGTTGATAAGACTTAAATGAGTAGTCACTAGATGCATTGTCTGATTTTTCTTGGTGTAGGTTATATCCCAAACAAGAAGCAACCACTAAAATATAATATTTCCCCATTACTCTAAGTTTCACTTCATATTATTAAAATGATTTAGATTGCAAAACAAATATTTCTTCAGCAACTTTAACCTACCTACCTTCAATCCTTACCAAACATCACTAATTCACATATATAATAAACTAAATCATTCTGTTTCATATTTTATCTTTTTATATATAAAAATATAGCATATGAATAAAAATATTATTTCATTATGATCAGTTTAAAATTGGATATTTTTTGTATGTGAATAAAATAACTATAAAACTATCTCCTTTGTTCAACCTAATCCAACCTCTCCCTTAACTCATTGGATTTGTTTTGTACGTGAATAAACGAAGTGAAAAATAGCAACATGACACGATTTTTATATTCATAACAATTAATTCACAAAACATTTGTGTATATGCATATGTATAAGGTTGACTTGAGTACCTACATCAAGATCATTCTTCGAACATATACATCAAGATCATTCTTCGAACATATAGACCCATTTGTATATAGTTTTAAAAATATAGACCTATTTGTCCGCTTTTTTACCGTACTCGGTAAAACTATTTTTGATTTTATCAAAGAGAATCGAAAATTTAAATGTTTTTTTTTAAATGGGTTAAATTATATTAGATGAGAAGATTTTGATGGTAAAATTGTATTTGAAAATATACTTTTTAATTTATTTATTTTTTTTAAATGTGTCTGGTAGTGAGTTTTTCACTTTCATTATTGTATGAATGAAAAATAAAATTTGAATATTATGAAAACAAGAAATTTTTAATAACGCCAAAATGAGATGGAAACATATCAATTGTTACAGTATTGGAACAACATACTTCACCACAAATTTTATATAATGTTATTGCAACAAAGAAATAAAGAGAACAAATACATTAATGAAAATATAAAGAATATGATAATAGTGATGCAACAAGGAGAGAATATTAAAAATGAAGAAGATGAGAGTGATTATAAACATTCGAAGAAGATGTATTTATAGATAGAACAAGCTACCTTCTCGTGCAAAAAAATCAATAGTCTAATGAATGCCTAATTGAATGTTCAATCACGCTCCTACAATATTCCTGACGTTGCTCTACGTTGGACTCCACGAGGAAGGATGCAAATACATTGAAATCGTGCAATGTGGATCGATTTTGGCTCTGAACACGTGCAAGGTGGCGTGATATTGCAATTGTCCCAACTAAACTCGTGCAAGGAACGATGGTGTCATCTAAGAATTGAATTCGTGCTAACTTGGCCGATTTTTACATGAAATCATGACAGCAAGCATGATTTTTGTTTTTTTGAAGAAAAAAAATAACTAAAATCATGTTTGGAACCACGATTTTAGTTAAAAATATGTTTTCAAGCACAATTTCATCACCAAAAACTCATTTTACCTAACATGATTTAGTCCATTTTGAGAAAATTTTAAATTTTCGACCCCCTTTAGTAAAATCAAAGTTTTTTTAACCGCCTTTAGTAAAAAAACTCTCATTTGTCTCTATAGTTTAAAAATATTGATTAAAAATAAAAGTTAAGAATTTAAAAAACTAAAAAAAAAATCGAACGTGTCCCAAAACCCACACCAATCATAGCCATTTTATTTATTTATTTCTTGTTAAAAATGGTTTCATGTATTAAGCTGGTTTATTAAAATTAATGTTTTTAACATGAACCAATTGTGATTTAGTGGATTATCTTTATTTAGAGTAATAAGTAAAAAAATTTCAATAAAATTTTGATATTTCTCTTTGCATCAAGAGTGACGATACAAGATATATCTATCAAGGACATAATGTTGTCCTCATATGTATGTAATGAGTCATCCCATTGTAACAAAATACACAAAGAGAATAACATAAAACATAACATGTATACAAACATATTCAAATAAATCAAAACAAAAAGATATTCCTTAATAGTCCCCCTCAATCTTAAGGTTATTGAAAAAAGTCAATGACATTAAATTTGTCACGCAAAATCGAGATTGAGAGAAGGGTTTAGTGAGAATGTCAATTATCTGATCAACAAGAGGAAGATGAGTGACAATTAAGGATTGATTGAGAACTTTTTCACGAACAAAGAAGATATCAAACTCCATATGTTTGATGCAAGTGTGTAGAACTAGGTTATAGTTGAGAGCAACTGTGCTTTGATTATCACAAAAAATGACTTGTGTAGTGTAACTGATGTGAAGTTCCTTGAGAAGAGAATGCAACCAAAAAATTTCAGAGGCAGTGGTAGTAAGACTCCAATATTCAACCTCAATACTGGAACGGACAACTAGAGTTTACTTTTTAGACCACCAGGAAATCATATATGGGCTAAAGAAGATGCAGACACGTGAAATGGACCATCTATCTTCTATATTTGAAGCCCAATCAACATCACAATAAGCATATAAGGTGTAAGAATCATTGGAGAGAGCTGTAGGGAAAAACTGTAAATTATGAGATATAAAACTTTGTAAGCAGTGAAGTGTGCGTTTAACAACTTTTCAATGATCTAATAGAGGTTTAACCATGAATTGATATACTTTATTAACATTATAACTGATTTCAAAACTTGTAATAGTTCCATATTGTAAAACACCAACAATAGAGAAATAAAGAGTATGGTCATCCATATAATATGAACCAAGTTTGGACAGTTTAAGTCCTCCTTGAAGAGGAGTAGAGATACCCTTGACATCAGTCATGCTAGCTTTATCAAAGAGATCACAGATATATTTTGCTTGTGATAAAAGCATAGAACCATTGGAAAATCATTTTACCTCTATACCAAGAAAGTAGTCAAGATCACCGAGTTGTTTAAAGGCAAAGTTGAGTGCAGTTTGCGAATAACAAATTGCACATAGAGGAAGAATATGTGAGAATGATATCATCAACATAACTAAGAACATAGATATACCCTTCAATAGAGGTAAAAACCAACAATGATGGATCACATTCGTTTTGTACAAATCCAAAGCCTATTAGAGTGGAAGTGAGTCACTCGTACTAAGCTCTCAGAGTTTGTTTCAAACCATTGATAGGTTTTTAAAGTTTGCATACCAAAATGGAATCTGTGTGCTCAAATCCAGGGGATTGAGCCATGTAAACTGTGTTAGAGTAAACCATTCAAGAAGGCATTAACACCAACTTGTTGAATAGACCATTGATTTGTAAAAGGGTGAGAATTAGGCAAATAGTGATAGGTTTGATAATTAAAAAAATGTTTTTGAATCATCACAACTAAATTGTTGATGATATCCTTTTACTATAGGACGTGTCTAGTATTTGTTGATAGTGCCATCTGGTATGGAATAACAATCATAAAACAGAAAAGAGAATAACGACAATATGATCGCGAAAGGAAACAAAAAAAATAATAATTATGCTCTGATACTATATTGAATTTATAGATAAAAAAAAATAAAATAGAATTTTAATATTTCTCTTTGTATCAAAAGTGAGGATACAAGAGAGTATATATATATATATATATATATATATATATATATATATATATATATATATATATATATATATATATATGTGTGTGTGTGTGTGTGTGTGTGTGTGTGTGTATATCCTGATGTGGGTCACCCTATTGTAACAAAATACAGAAAGAGAATAATAAATAACATGACACATATACAAACATATTCAAATAAATAAAAAAAAACTATTTTCTAATATATGTTGACTAATGTTTTATTCAACAATTAATATAAATTCAATAGTAATCATTAATCTTTCACATATTAATTTGATAAAAAATATTTATAAATCTTTCTTGATTATTAATTTAGATTTCTAATATGATTTTGAACATATTTAATAAGACTTTATTAAAATTTAATCGAAAATTACTTAGACTTTAAAATTTAAAGTGCGAAAAAATAAATTATAAAGAAAGATAAATTGCTAAAAATATAAACAACAAATGATGAGAAACTTAAATTGTAAAAAAGGTAAAATACTAAAAATAAAAATTATCAAAAATAAAATAGACATCGATACAGAAAATAAATGAAAATGGTAATAAAATCTACAAATAACTCCATTGAAATTGTTTTTTTTTCATGTTCACACAATATATTTTAAAATATAAGTGTCTTGATATAATTTATCATCATCTTTTTTTTAGTTATTTTCCCCTATTTATATTATTATTATTATTATTATTATTTATAATTATAAAAAAAAAATATTTCCTCTCCTGTCAACCATTCCCCCCCCCTTTTCATACGAATTCCATTATTTCATATAGCATTTCTAATTGCCCCTATTATACTGTGGGATTATAACCATTCTGAATTTCTCAAGATTCTTCGTAACTTCCTTTCAACACCAATTTCCCTCTATTATTTGATTCCTCAATTTTTTTCCCCATCATTATGCCTCACACTCGATTCCAAATAGGGATGACAATTAAACCCATACCCGTGGGGATTGACCCCTTCCCGCCCCGAGTTTGACGGGTGTTAAGTGGTAAAAAGTTGATATAATTATGCCTTGAATTGTTATGAAACCACTTAACTTATGTTAATTATAATATATTTTTCTCCTAATATAGGATGAATTCGAGAATACCTTGATACAAGAGTAAGAAACATAATTGTCAGCATAATTGGAGTAAAATTGAAAGAAAAAGAGCGCTTAAGCGAATGAATGATGCGATGCCCGACCCAAATTCTCTTATAAAAAGATAAGTTGTGTTTTGAGAAAAGCAAGCAGTCTTGAAGGAGAGGAGACACCACTACTGTTAGGGTTTTGTCTAATCTTCATCAATTTTTCACTTCTTCATCAATTGGAGCATTGTAATGACCAACATGAGTGGCTAACTTCGTTCTCTTAGGACTCGATGCATTTTCTTTGAACTCTTGTATCATGGTGATATTTTGAGATATTAATCTATGCTTTGATGTTGTTATTCTTATCCTTTATGCTTTGGAATGATTTATTCTTGATTGTTTGAGGTATGATTGGAAAATATATCTTGAACCCTAGATTACGGCAAGAATATTTGTTACGTTAATTGCCAAGAATGAAATGAATATATCAATTGCTTAAACACCATAACCTTAATGCTGAAAAATCTGTTAATTGTGTGAGGAATCAACATTTATTAGATTTTCTTATGAATTTCATGTGTGAGGAATCAATATGGATGATTTGAGTAGGTGACATCAATATTATTAGGTTAATTGACGTTCTTAATTGACATAGCCATTACAAAAGAGGGATAAGGAAGGAAGTCAATCCTAAGTACCTTTAATTGATATTTTCTCAACAATTTACAGTTCTTTGTCATTTAAATTCAACTCAACTTTTATTTGCAAAACCCAATTTGTTTAATATACTTAGTAAACATAATTGAGAATTTTCATTGAAACTATTCCTCGTGGGATCGACTTTTATTTTATCGAAATACTATTTTGCAATTGATAATTTTGGTACGCTTCCCAATAATTCACGGGGAAAACCCGAGTTGATTGGGGGCGGAGGCGAGTTCGTGTTTTCCCCACTTTAAAATGTCGGGGCGGGGATGGGTAATGTAATCTCGACCCTAATCTTATATTTAAATTTAAAATTTAAAATATTAATACTTTAAATGTATTTTCTTTTCTTTTTTTATTACATGTAAGGTTATTTTTTTAATATTTCACCAATTTTAATTTTTCTTCTACCCACTTTTAATTTTTTTGTCTTTTTTAATATTTTATATCAATTAATTTATTATATTATTTTCTCTCTTACCTTTCTATTTTTTACATTTCCTTAATTTCTCCCATCAATTTGATGAATACATAGTAAAAAAAATTTCTTCTTTATCTTTTTCTAAATATTTTACATAAATCTTAGTAGTAACTAATATTATTTTATTTATAATTTATATTTATTAGGTTTTATTATGTCATATTTTTTTATCTTATTATTCTTATTTATCATATATCAAATTTTATCTTAATAAAATAATTATATTTTAAAAAATTAAAAGAAATTAATAATTTAAACTTTTATTACTTCAAACTAATTAAATAAGAATTAACTTATTAATGTCCTTTAATTTTTTTGATTTATTTCTTTATTATCATTTTTTATTCTCAATTTCCTTAGTATTATCTCACAAGACTTCTTGTGATCCATTTGTAAATTTACAAATAAGAGGATCCTATAAAAAAAGTAAATCACACTTTTTCTCCTACATATCTCTTCCGATAATAGACGAGTGTCCTTTTATTTTATTTTAAAAAAAAACGGAAGTTGGGGATTCATCCATCCAATCTCTCCTATTGAAGCCCAAATTTGACAAAAGTGGACAAGACAAGACTTATTGGGCTTCATTATTGAGCCTTTTAGGCTCGGATTCGGCATTAATTAAATTATGAATACAATAATGATAAAAAAAACACTCATATATATATATATATATATATATATATATATATATATATATATATATATATATATATATAGAGAGAGAGAGAGAGAGAGAGAGAAATTACATTTTTTAATAATTTTGTATATATTTTTTACAACGAAAATATTTGATATGATAAATAAAAATAAAAATGATAATGTATAGATATTTTAATTCCAGCAATTAATTTGAATGATAATTATAATTTAAGTAAGAAATTTGATCATAATTTTTTAAAAGAAAGTATACATTATCATATTATAATAAAATAAAAAACTTATTATTTATACTAGGGATTTTTGCACGCAAAACTGAATATTTGCAATATATAATTTCTTAAAGAATGGGTATATTGGCACTGAAAATGTATAAAGGTAAAACTTAAGAATAATATGCCAATTCTTTGTTTATTTTAATTTTATCGATATATAAAGGAAATTAACTGAAATGATATGATAAATTTTATTAAAAACGAAAAACTTAAACAGGGTTTAGAAAATGGGAGTAAACTGGTGACAAAGAGTGAATCCTCGTATTTGATACTAAAAGTCGTGAACTGAAACACTAACAAAAGGAGAAGAAAAGCAACGTTATTAGCGGAAACATCTTTCTCTTTTTCATGCACAATCATGAAAGGTTGGTAAAGTAGGGTATGATAGTAACTAAATACACGTTTTGGTAACGACAAAATGTTGGCTTTATTTCTGGGACTTTAGATGATTTTCTTCAAACCATCTTTGATTGTCATTCAGTATTGTCCGTTAACTCGTAAAGGCAATGGGAATATTGAGATTAATTAGTAAAGCTAATGCATATTTTGATTGATAGGGTTTACACATAAGATAAGGAAGAGAGAATGATTGAGATAGAGGAAAAGCATATCCTGGGCCATGTCGAAAATAACAAAGTAACAGCTATAGCTAGTGTCATTTATACGTATCACACTGGGGAATCGTTGGCTTCCACGTTTTTCCCTTGTGCATCTTCCTCTTTATTTTTTTCTAGTGATTGTTGATTATTCACCATATCTACAAGCCCTTTCTCATCATCCACTGCTATTGGGAACACTTCTGCGAGCCCCAGTGGATTCACAACAACAATGGTTTTCACAACACCCTCTAGTGCTTGCTCCTTCGCACCACCGTTCCTGTAAATCGCATACAGCACCATCTGAACTACCCCCAGTGCTACACCCCCCACATTTGGCAACTGCAATACTAATCAAATTAATATCTCATTCATTGTTATTGGTAGTTTTTTATACAGTAGTATAGATACTTACGGCAACGCAATTGTCCTTGTTAAAGAGACCATAAGCAAGCCACATTATGGCATTCATTGTGAGGGAAAATGACAAACTGAAGGGCATAAACTGTACACTCTTTGTTCTAATAACTTGTGCCTGCACAGCGATAATTAGTCAGAGGATTGCAGATTAACTAACTCCATCTTCTTCTCATTGAATTGAAAATTTGACTTACCATAATGCTTAGAGGTGCTGCAAAGACACTCAGTGAAACGACATCACAGATCCATCCAAGGACTTTGAATTGGAGGGAAGAGTGTAGAACGAAATGGATGACCAAGAACACCAAGGCCAAGGACCCCAAATTCATCGCCGCAGCTAGCTTAAGGGTTAGGTTCTGTATTATAAATTGGCATGAGTATCATATTAGTAGGTCGGAATTGATAGAAAAGTTTTGGCACACACATATACCTTGGCATCCTTATTCGCATACTTTATGTACATGACAATGTAGATTATTTCTATCACACATCCAAAGGAGTTGATTGTAATAAGGAAAATGGAATGATGAACGTTGAACGATGCGTAGTATAACCAAAGGGAAGAACTGAATAATGCCACCAAGTATGGCAGCGATTGGAAACCTTCCGTGCATTTCTTTTTGTATATCCGGTAAAAGGTTGGCCTGCAATTCAGGTAAGGGAAATCAAATCAGGTTCAGATATTATTATGTTTGAACGAAATTAGGAAAGTTGATTGAAATAATCATGTACTTACACCGGAGCCAGGTACACCAGCAAGGAAATGATGTTACCTGAGCATATCAAAAGGAGAATATATGCATGTTAATTCTTCTTCTTCATCAGATTAATGATTCTATTATGAATTATGCTAATTCGTTTGTGTGTTTCTTTTAAAAAATTTGTACTAATATGAGAATATTTGGAAAAAAAACTTGTTATTCTTTTTGACGGTTGTTTCGTTAAGTTTTTTTTTTTTTTTTTTAACTTGAAGAAACGGGGCCATAGAGTGTAGAGTGAAGATATAATTCAGTATTCTCCATGATTAAAAATAGAAAAGAAAAGAAAAAAACAAGATTCCTCAACAACCATCAGCGGGAATGAATTTTATGATCAACCAATAACCCAGCTATCATTTACAGCAGTGGGGCCAAATCACTACTCCCAAAGAGAAAAAAAAAAAAATATTAAGAATTATTGGTAAGAAATTAATGAACGTGAAAAACATGAATTAAAATTGTATGATCACTAAATGCCATGAAGATGGAAAATTTGCATAATGCACTAGGAGAGCAGAAGGCAGAAAACTAAGAAAAGGCAGCACATGCAGATGAACATTTAAAAGAGCATAGAGTAAGCTGGAGTATATGAATACTAGCAAGAAACAAGAAAAAGGAAAGAAAGAAATTGAGCCAGTGATGAAAGATAGACACGATGATGATGATGAGCATTATGTAAGTGTGTGGTTACCTAGTATGCCAAAAGTGGCTGCCCAAGGATTGTGACCACCCATGATAGCCATACTATGTTCTTGGAGTTGTTTCTCTTTAGAATTTGGGCAAAAGCACAAGGTTTTAGGGGTTGTGAGGAAACCTTAGCAGGTTTTCTTCCAAAGCAACCCCCTCAATCTCGTGCAGACACTGAATGAGGATGTGTTGAGCAACTCCTCCTATTTATACACAAACCGACGTGAAGGGAGAGTGGTGAGAAAATAAGGAAAATTATGGAAACAAAAAACAAGCCATCCAAATACGTCAAAGTATAACATAAAGCATGTATTTTTATTCTTGGCGAGGGGAATGTGGCACTACTACTGCGTAATCAAGTCATTCAGCCTTCATGAGGGGTTAATCTTTTTTAGTAGGTAGCGTAGCCAAAAACCATTTTGCCTTCGTGGCACTTCATTTCTCTACGTGAGAAATTTCACAACTATGCAAACTTACCAACCCCGTCAATAGCATGCTGACACCTGCCATGCATACTCGGTGTATACATTTTAGAATTTCGGAATCCCCTGTTGCTTATCTCTGGTAGAATTGAACATGTAACGTTAATTTCTTGCCATGTGTCATTATTTGTGCTTTGATTAGAGATTATCTAACTTATATTGTTTCTGTTGGTTGGTACCAATTATTGTGAAGTACATGAAGAATTGGAGGAATCATGTGTGAGGAAGGTGTTGATTAGCAAAGAAATTAATGAACAAAGATGAAAATCCCTGGGAAGTACGTTTGTTTTGATCACAGTGCATGCATTGAAAGTATCCCAAAACAAATCAGCATGGGGCGTTGCAGGTAGCATCAATTGTCCTGTGACGAAGGTCAGGTGGGCCGAGTCACAATTGAATCGTGGCGCTTGGGCTGTTAAAGTAAAAAGAGTTGCGCTCTGACTAATGGCTATAGCTTTTGGCCTAGTGGTAAGCGCTCGATCCTAACAATCCTAGCATGGGGATGGTGCGTCAGCAGCAGTGTGATTTGGGTTCTCTCTTCTCTTCTCTTCGTATGTGACACACTTTCTATGCCATTGTGTTGGTCCTTTGTCTCATAGTGTGAGCTAGCTGTTTTGGTGTGCAAATTGAAGGTTTTTCGTGTGTCAGAGGGATCTGGTTCTTTTTCCCCTTGAAGCCTTCCATTTCTTCTAGTTATGCAATAGGTAGGAGTAGGACAAGATAAGATACCTCATCAACATATTTGTTATTATTTGTTCTTGATTAAGTACTGCCACCACGTCGTGCTGTGTAATTTGTTCATTGGTGGAGAACTCACCAACTCACTACACCACCCCCTATTCCTTTGCCATTTTCATTCAATCCGATTTTTCTCAATGATTGGGATTGCTTTGATTACTTGAGCCCGTCTACAATTTCCATTTCGGGATCGTATATGTCATCTTGGGTAACCATACAATATGGTATTATATTTATATTTTAGTTCGATCAATCATAAACGTTAATTGCATGGTAATTAACAAATTAATATTCTCTTAACAAATATAATCCCATTGTGTTAGTGGGAGATAAAAAAAGTTAGTCAAAATACACGTAACAACATCGCCATCAGTTACACAGATGATGGTGAAAAGTTAGCATCTTAAGTCATGAGTTACTACTTGTTTTAGACTAATTTCTGGATGACAAGGGAGAAAAAGTTTGATGGATTTATATTATGCATATGCATGAAGGTTTTTAACATGAGTGTATAATACATAGCCTTCCAAATTCCTATATATCTTGGTCCAAACAATTCAGTCAAACCGGTCTCCACGCTCAGGTAAAGCATAAATAAAATATGGGGTCACAAATCAATAGGAAAAGTGTCCACAGAAAAAGTGCAAAGGTTTTGCTTTCAGGGAATCTTGCATCGACCACTGTCCTTCCACTAAAACTACCTTTGGGTTAATTAATTAGAATCTACCTTCCTACAAATTGGCATACCCTGAACACAGTGAAAGAGCATTGCATTCATTTATGTAATTTATGTTTTATTAGCACTGGTTGGTGCAACCTATTACGTACCCACGCAATCTTAAAAGAACGAAAAAGTTGTATATTCCTTACATCAGTTGGATTCATGTGTAATTGATTGGTATTGTCTTTCCTAAATGAATCCCTCTGTAAACACCAAAAAGTCTTTTATTTCTTTTTATATTATATGTTTCGCACTAAACATTGTTGGATAAATGGTAGGCATTAGGTACCCATCACTGAACATATTGTGTGGAAGCAGTGAAGTCTCTTAGGTCAAGAAATATAAACTTGGAAGCCTCTGTTCTGTTGAAGAGTATGCAGCTGTGTTGAATTAATCCCAAATAAATAAATAATAATAATAATAATAAAAAACGTGGCATATGTTATCCAAAAATGAAATGCATTTTTGAATGTTAGTCATAGAATCTTTGTCTAAAATTTTTAACAAATGTAGGATTGTTTGCTTTGCCCAATGCATTAGAAAACAGAACAATTCTGTAACAGTGGCAAAAGAAGCAGTTTGAAGATTTAGGAGCTTAGTGGTTTTATTGAGTTAGGTAATTAGTAGAAATTCAATTGTAGGATGAAACTTCCCTAATTCACGAAGTAAAAATTGTGGTTTTTTCACAATGACACTGGTGGTTTTCAGTGTTCCGGTGTTGCTTTTGGTTGGACGAAAGAAACACTTGCGATCTTTGTAATTTTATTTCATGCACACGTTTTAAAATAAATTCAAAATTAAAGCCACAACCACAACATTAAAATGATAGCATAGAGTAGTGTCTAGCTAGCGCTGTGGCATAACATTTTAGAACCCCACCGAAATCATCATGTAATATAAAGATCAAATTTTTGTTTCCATTGCCTTCTTTACCTTGAAGCGTGTAACCAACTAACCGTATCACTAATATTTGTTTCTTCCCTCGTAGTCTTCAAAAATAACAAAAGATTTAAGAATCCCGTGATTCATTATGAAAATCCATCCAATTTTTGGTTTCAAGTATATGGTAGACATAGGATAGGTTAATCGTGTAAACTTCAAACAAATCTTGCTAATTTTGTTATAAGCAAAATTATTTTATTAATAATCGATCAATAAATATTCTTAATAAACCCCTTTGATTTTTTATATGCATAACATTAACAAGTTTATTCTCATTGTGTTTTGAATGATTTCTTGTCAAAATAATTAGGTTTATTTTGACGATAGGAAAATACTCAATATTTCTTATATTGATGTAGAAAGTTTCATCATAAATTTTAAGGTCAATGTATATATGAATATAATGAAAAATTTATTTTCACCTCACTTGTAAAAAAATAATCTTTCTACATTGAGTAAAAAATAAATATAAAATTTTACACTTTTTATATCGATTTTTTGACAATAAAATAGATCATAACAATAACTAATATGTAATTTATTACAAGAGAATATAGTTTTTTCTATATTAGTTAGAGTTATAAATAATGTAAAGAAATTATTTTAAAAATATAATATGTTTATGGTAATAAAAAAATGAAAATATAAAAAAAAACTACACATATGATATGCTACATACATTATTATTTTAATGCATGAAAATAAAGTTTCAATGTATATAAACAATAACTAACAAATTAAAAACTGACTAGTATATAAAAAATATAAAAGATTGATAATAAAAATATGTTGATTTGATAATAATTGAAAATATATATGTTTTTTTCTTGCATCGCTAATTAAGGACCAACTTACGAACATAAATAATGTCACCTTAATAAATGCCACATTACTTTTATTTTAATTTTTAAGTCATCAATGTATGCTACGTTAATTTTAATTAATGCATTGAAGACACACAATTACAACGTTTCATATTAATTTTTTAAAAGAGAATAACTGCAGTTTTAATTGTCTAAAGAAAATTTCAAATTAATTAGTTATTCACTCGCATAGGAATTTATAAATCACAATTTTTTGTAATTTGTCATAAAACTATTATGTGTTTAAAACAGAATAGTGTATTTATTTGAACAGAAATACTATTTGGGTAAAATTGTTTTTAAAGTGATATATTTATTGTTGTTTTTAATTTATAAAGCATAATATGATGTTTATTAATTATAGCATAACACTATGAATACGCCAAAATCATTATATGTTACTGTTTTGAAATATATGAATATGAACTTTAAATTTAAAAATATTATGATATTAATTACAATTTACATTGCATGAAGTCAACATATAAATATAAAATCATATTATTTAATCTAATTTAATTTAATTTAACCGTACACGGATGTGAAACTGGGGGGAACAAACCAAATTGATTTGAAATGAATGTTACTAATGAAATTGTTTTTGTGTGACATTGTTACCATAATTGCCGATTCCACGTTAATGGCACACACAATTCAAAAGTTGGAAACATTTTTATTTTAATCCACTTTGTTTATTCAAAATTATGTTTTGTGCAAGTTGAGTGTGTTTTTCTCCCACTCTGCTCGAAAACCTACCATTCCATATACAAGACAATTTTTTATCAGATTCTTACACATTTTTGGTTTGACACACTTTTTAATCTAACTTTTATTTTAAGATTAATGTGATATCGCACGTTCATTTTTTATTTCATACATCAATACAACACCTTCTCTTTGACATTTATTCATTTTATATAAGAATTTCACAACCATTAAACACAAATGCCATTAATTGTACGTATAAATCGAAATGACATTTATTTGGGAATCTCAAATCTAAAAGGAATCACATTTTTTTACGAATGCTCTATCTAATCATTTTAATCCAATATATTAATAATAACACTATTCTTTAAACTGTAAATTACAAGAAGAACGACATTTATAATCTTATTTTGTTTCAATTGATAATAATTAAGAGATTCATAAATATTTTTAAGTGTTTCTTCGTAATTGTTTGAAAAAAATTAAACTAAAACATTAACACTCTTTAAACACGAGGCTATTGTTTTTAGTTATTTGAAAAATATTAATTACTTGTATACTTTTATAAGGAAGATTATTATAAATATTTAGAAAGAACGAGTCTTTTTATAAATTTTACAAAACTTCATAATAATCATGTAATTTCTATTTTTAGTAAATATAAATATTATAACGAGTATTTAAATTTTTACACACACAAGTATATTAATGTATTATTTTAATTTAAGAAACTAATGTTTTATTCAAAGCATTTAAGTAATGTTGATTATCTCAGTTTGATTAAAACATTAATTAATATTGGAAAAAAATAATTATCATAACATTTTTTTTAACACACACACACACACATATATATATATATATATATATATATATATATATATATATATATATATATATATATATCAGTATTAGTATTACTACAAAAAAAATACTATTATAGAAAATATTAATGTTTCTTAAAATTAATCTAAATTTTCGACAATTTATGTGAAAACTGGATTGTGATAATATTAATATTAATAGTATAGATAAATAATAGTTAACTATATTATAGAAAAATTTGGAACATATAATGATAACATTGTTGGGAATTATTGTAAATTAAAATTATGTTATAGATAAATGATATTATAAATAAATAACAACTTTATACTAGTTGAATATAATTAAATTTAATGATTTTAATAATGTTTGATAAAAAATAATTACATTAATTATATTTATTAACATTACACATAATGTTATTAATTACTCCCTTGTTTATTTATATGTTTTAGTGTTTTTTTAGTAGAAAATAAAAAATTTCCTTATTATTCTTAACAAATTAGCGAGGAGAATTCATATTTAACATTTCTCATTTATACATTAGAATAAAAAATATAGTAATTAAATAGAAGATAAGGATATATTTATTATTTTCAACTTTGAAAATGATAAATAAATAAAAAAACAAAATATGTTAGTTAAAAAGTTTAACAGGATAATACTTTTATTTATAAGAATATATAAAGTCAATACCAATTTTTTATCTATAAACATTCTTATATTTATTTATTTCATAATCCGTTTAAAATAAAGTAATCATAATATCTCTAATTTTAAATTTTTATAAAAATTTATTTACATTAATATATCTAGCCGTAAAACAATTATAATTTTAAAATTTATTATGCTAATAACTATTATATACTATTTTTTGTTTTGTTTTATATTTATATATCTCTTTTTTTAAATTAATATATGTGAATATATAATAATTTAGTTATTGTAAATATATCAAATTAAACTTAATAAGTTAAAGAAAATAAAACAATAAAAATACAAATTCAATAGTGTCTATATTTTTCTTATAAATGTATAAATAAATATTTTTACTTGAATAGTACTCTTTATCAAATGGTATGTTTATAAGTAAGTTTATTTAAAAATAATACTTATATTTTTAAAATATTATTAATAATATTATTTTATTATATTTATATTTTCTAAAAATAAATTATTTTTTAATATAGTTTAAATATATATATATATATATATATATATATATATATAAAATAATTTTGTTACTTAATTATATCAAAATATCTATTAACTCATTGATACATATGTGAGGCAAACATAAACTAAAAAATTGATTATTTAAAAACATAAATTTAATATAGTTTTTTTGTTAATCCAACAAGATTTGATCAAACTGATCTAGTCGTTTAAAATATTTAATATTTAACAAATACAACTTTTTTTTATATTTGAGATTTTCATACAAATATTAACAAATACATGAAGTATTAATTATAATATAAAAGTAGTTAATGATCATGAATTTTTTTTTCATTTGATCATATAAGAAGTGTATTATTATGTAATATGATGATATTTTTATTTTGAAATTAAAACAAAGATGAAAACAAATGTTTTGTTACGGTTTTTATATTTATAGTATGAATTATATCTTGTTAGAAGTTATGATTCTATGCTTTAAAAATAAATCCAAGCCTTTTATGATTATAAAATTTTATTAATTACTTTTTAATAACGTAAGGAGATTAATCAATTAACACTTTGACATCACTTTTTTATTCATTTTTCATAATATCACCTGAATAAAACTAATATCTTAATAAAAATATATAAAAAAATTAATATATTTAAATCATTGTGAGAAATTAAAATTTAGTTTTAACCCCACATTTTTTTAAACTATTTTATTTTCTATAATTTTGAAATGTATTATTTTTATCTTCAAAGTTATTTATATAATGCATAATAACAATTAAAATGATAAAGGATATTTTTTTCAAATTAGAGAGACCAAAATAAAAAAATATATTAAAACCAAATATGAAAAAAGAAGACAACATTTAAATACATTTTAAAAAAACTAATGTAAACATAAAATTATATAATTTAAATAAACCTTTAATATCAAATACAAATGTGTGTAACTTTTATATCTTATTAATATTTGCAAGAACTTTTTAAAAAATTAATATAAATAAACATTGAATTTTTGTTTCTTATAATTTTATATAAAATAAAACAATAAGAATAATACTATTAGAAGAAAATCATTTTAAAACACTGATAAATTTTTATATTTAAAATAAAATAAAATGAAGATGACATTGGAAAAAGATAGCATTTAAGTATTTTGTTAAAACTATACTTCTGAACTAGTTTGTTATTATTTAAAATTAATTTTAAATAATCAAATGAAAATAACAAAAGTAACCCACATTGAAAATATTAACAGACAATAAATATAATTATATAAAAAAGTGGAAACAAGACTAATCAACACAACCTCTTATATTTTTTCATAGCAACTAGAAATCCTTGAAAAAAAATATCAATAATAATAATAATAATAATAATAATAATAATAATAATAATAATAATGATGATGATGGATTCAATATTTTGAATTTGGAAGAATATAAAATAAATTAGTTAAAAAAAGAAAAAGAAAAGAAGGATTCTATATTTACAAGTAATGTGTATGAATAAAATAAAATAGATTATCTATATCACATTAACATGTTTTTTCAAAATGTCAATTTTTAATTTTTCAGAAAATTCAAGTCATCAAATAATATAAAAAATACTTAAATATTTTAAAATATTAATTATTTATATCATCATCTAATAAAAATAACATATATAAAAATATGTTTGAATATTAATTTGAAAATATATTTTAAATAATTTATTAATTAGTAAATAACATTTTTTATAATAAAAAAACCTCTATATTATCATAATAAATTCAACAACCATCATATGACAAATAATATATTTAACGAAAATATCTTCAGCAATTATATCAAACAAAGGTATAAAAAACGGAATATATATATAATACGGATATATGTAACTTTTATATTAGTAAAAAGTGAGGAAAATAAAAATTATATATTTCTAAAGTGGTACATATAAATTAAATTTAATAAATAATAAATATTTTTCTTAAGTTATCCATATCACAATCACATCTTATTAAAAGGCCAAAGTTTTAAAATTTTATAAAAAAATAAACTATCAAATAATTGAAAAGATAAAGTTATTTACATCATGGTTCAATAAAACTGGATATGTATGCATAAAAAAATGAAATCTAATATAATTATATAATAAATGACATATTTGATGAGATAATATCTCCAAAAATAACAATGATACTCACAACATTAACAGAAAAACAGTGTAAGATTGAGTAAAGTAACAGTAGAAATTAAGGAGGAAACTGCCCGTGAATTTCGACCTGCACAGTTGAAATGTCCGGAATGAAGCAAAAAGGAGAAATAAGATGTGTCAGCACCGACACGACAACATGCGTTGGTGCTATTTTCAAAGTTACCTTTTTTTGTTTTTTTTTGGATTAAAGAAGAGCAAAACACACCTGCCATGAAGGGTTGACAAAATTGATGGTTTTTGGTCCATAACTTGTGCTCCCACTGTCAATCAAAACCATTCATTATTGTTTTTAATATTAATCCAACACAAAACAATTGCCATTACTATGTCTTTCTTCTTGTTGTTTCCACGCCTACACTCCATTCCCCTTTTCCACTTTCATCCCATCTTTTCCTAACTCTAACTGATCAATTCCCTCAGCCCAGACATTGCAATTCTCTTGTCAACCTTGAACTTTTTCATGTAAAGTTTGGAAGAACTGAAGGTGGGATAACAAAGTTGTTTCTTTTTTATTCACAACTTATGGGTTTTGCTCAACTTCCATTGAAATTCTAAGTGATGATCATTTGGGCATTTAGTATTACTGTGTCTGCTAGCACTACACACTACATATGTTTCGTAGACTAGGATGGTTTGTGGGTTTGAATCAAACCAATTTGTCAACCAAAAGGTTGCTCAATGCCCACCAATCTTCCTCTGTTAGGCCAAGTCATCAACTCCACATGCTGGATGCTGTTCACGAAGTTGCCGTTTACATTCATAGGTTTCACAATCTCGACCTTTTCGAACAAGGGTAAGCTTTAATTTCTGCTATTCGTGTGGTTTTGTTTTATGTACATTTAAAAACTTCTTTTTACATGTTATTCTTGTTATTGTTGTGTAGATGGTATAGAATCAAGGTTACTATGAGATGGGAGGACGATGATGACTCTTATCCCGGGATTCCTGCACGGGTTGTTCAATGCGAAGGTGAAATATATTCCTAATATTTTTATGTGTTAGTGTTCAATTGCACTTATGTAATTCAGTTTGAGAATTTGGTATTTAATCAGCCCGTTGGGGGCTATTCATGTGGCTGACCTTACTTGATAGGATAAGGATTTTGCAGTTGTTGACTTTAGGTTTGCTGTAACAATCTATTTAGTTTGGCGAAACAAAAAGTTTTTGGTCCTGAAATATTGTGCCCATGATGTCAAGGTCTCCTTTTTGGTGGGTGTGTTTGGGATTTCCCCACAAACATTTTCTAACATGGAACTACTGTTTTTATGTTTCAAGTAGCTCTGTTTCCGGTTTTACACCAAAGTTGTAAGTTGTGATGACTGATGAGTGTGTTAATCTGATTGTCTTGCTGAATGGTGTGTGTCTCATTCACAATGCTATGCTGATGTTGGGGAAATCTATTATTTAGTTTGGAAACAAATGACAGAAGTTTCTATAATTAGGTTTTAATTTTTGAAGAAAGATTATATCAATGAGTGACAAATTGTTATTAACTTGTTTATGCCTTTTTTTTCAGCTACTTACAAAAGAATTTTTATGTGTTTCTTTCATTCTCTTTTTTATTTTTACTATTTGAGCAACCAAGGTCTGATTTGTTGAGCTTATCTTAATTTTTATTTAACTATTCCAAATTTATTCTTTTTATTCCCAGAATGATTTTGGCAATGTTGTTCATTTTATGCGATAAGTTGTCAGCTAGTGACAAGGATATCTGTGCGCAAAACAAATGTGGAATGTGGATTCTGGTGTCTGTGTATTTTGTATTCAACCTCTTATTATTCTTGACTGAGATATGTTCTCAAATTCTTTATGCCCACTATTTTGAACTGCCTTACTCTTTGTTTTTGTTAGACATTAGCTCTAGCATGCTGGATATGCTGGGCATTTTCTATTTTGCCCAGTTAGTTTGCCCTCTTGCACAATATTTTCTTCGACTGGGTAAAATCTTTGAATCTATCTTTTCTTTCGGCTGCAGCTCCTGAAATTAATGCTGACAATTTTTGTGGAGTTTGGATGATTAATGATAAAGATAACAGTTTTTCAACACCATCATTCCGGATTAGATATGCGAGGCAGGATGTATTTCTTTCTATAATGATCTCATTCTATCTATCTTATGAAGGAAATAAGGTAACCTCAAATTTCTGTTTTTTTTTTTTTTTCCCCGTACAAACCATAACCTGTAGTATACATAGGCAATGGAGGATGAGCTTTTTGTTTTAGTTATCTGACTAGGTCAAATATTTCTGTATGATCAATATAACAATGTTGCTGAAAATGACCAAACTTACTGTGCTTTCAACTCCTAGTAGATTTTAAAATTTCTCGAAAGAAGTAGAACCTATCTGGTTTCAGACCGTATAATGAATTTCTGAATAATAATTTGTGACAAATAACTACAGGAAAGGACAGAAACAAATATCTCTCATTAAAGGTTAAAGACATACATGATCTTGATCTTAGACAGATGACAAATTTAATGTATTGATATATTTATTTGTGTCAAAATCAGTACATAAACATGGACTGACTATTATGTGTGTTTATCTTTCTAAAGTTTTTTATCAAACCTGTATACCTAGATGCAGGTAATCTGACATCAAGTTTTAGCTAAATTACCCTGATATTCTATGATAGTTACCTTCAAAGTTGATGGCAGAAGCAATAATTATATATATTGTAAAACAGAAAAAAATTTTCCTCAAATCCAGAGATCTTGAGTTGTAAAATCAAAAGCCATGCAATTCTGTGGACCATTTGGTTGTAAAGGACCTTTTTAAGGGTGTATTTTTACCCTTCATTATTGGATATGATCATCTTCAAAGGAAAATTTTTCAAGAGAATTTTTATAACAAATTAGCAAAGAAACTTTACAACTTTATTGTACTATTTATTTGTTGTTTTCTTTTCATTTCATTTTAGGTCCTTCTCTCAATTGTACTTCTGTCCTTTTGATAATATATAAAAAAGTAAATCTGTTGTGGCTTATTCATGATTTGAAGTAGCACCTAGTTTTTTTTTATTCTTCTATAACAAATATCTTTGCTGACGATTATTTTTATCACAGGGGAAATCTTCTGCTGTTATCTTGAAGTTTGAGCTCTTTCACACTCCAACACCTGAAATGGGGTTAGTTAATGATACTCTTTCTCCTGTTCTGTTTATTGAGAAAAGTTATGGGATACTGATTGAACTGGACTGGTGATGATGATGATTAGAGGTTCTGACTTCTAAAAATGTTTATGTAATTGAGCAGGCCTGAGTTACAAAGTTCATTGGATGCTTGTGCAGCTTCAGTTCATGAGTATAGAATCCCTCCTAAAGCTCTTTCGGGATTGCATTCATACTGTCCTGTATATTTTGATGTTTTCCACACTGTCCTTGTTGATACTAGTGTTCATATCAGTCTACTAAAATCTGGTTATCTTACACCACAACTGAAGGTACCAAGGTTTGTCAGAATACATATTTTATTGGTTCAATTAGTCACCATTGCATTGCCATAACATCTGTTAGATAGTTACATAATTCTGTTCTGAAAAATTTTAATTTAATTGTACCAGTAATTCTTTGGCTTCTAAAGGAACATGCCGTGAAGACTACCTTAGAACAAACAAGGTGTGTTCAGTTACGACAGAAAATCTTTTATAACTTCATAGCTGCGCTCCTTGCTTCATTAAAGTGTTTAAGTTGATATTGTAAATGTGATTTACAGTACTGGCTAAGATTCTTAATTTCTTACAATTTTTATCTTAATATATATCTGCTTACCCTTGTATCTCATTCTTTCAAACCAGGCTGCGCTGATCAAAGCATTGATGGCTGCACATGATATCCTGCTTGATGACCTATTAAGAATAAGCAGAGGAATTAACCAAGCTATTGACTTGGGTGGACTTACTTTTGAATCAGATGTTACTAAGTCGTTAAATTCTCCTTCTCCTGCTCATGAAAAAAGTACTGCTGATGAGACATCACTTCAAGTACCTGATGGGACACAAGCTGAGGTTCTTAATTCTGGCAAAGTGAATGCTTCATTTTTGTTATGCCTTCTTAATGTTTTAAATTTTTTGCTCACTAAATATTTTCTTCTTACCTTCAATAGTTTTGGGATGATATGCTATACTCCTTCGAGTCTATTGGAAACCAGCTCTTATGCCTCTGGAATACATTTCTGAAATTCCACAGGTACACTCAAATTTATTTGTGTAGTAATCACACATTCAAATAATTATGAGTTTAGCAACTGTAGAGGTCATTTTCAATAAATTAATGCTGCAGTGTCTGTGTATCCGTTATGACCATTATGGTATCTGGAAAAGGCTGCTTTCTGTGTTCATTTTGGCATAATATAATTAGGCATACAGGAGCCTGATCTACAGGCTTTTAGTTATTCTAAACATGTGTTGTTAGCATTTCCCAGTAACATTAAGGTTGTTATGTATTTTATGAGAAAAGATACACTCAGATAAATATCTACGAGCATAATATTAAGCGATCTCTAATGACATGGTTTTTCTCTTGGATTTTATTCTCATTGCTTCATCAGGGAAAATAAAACAAAGATACTGGAATTTCTCCGGAACTCATGGGCTAATGATCGAAGAAATGAGTGGTCAATATGGATGATGTATTCCAAGGTTGATATGCCTCACCAGTACATGAGTAATGGAGTTGAAGGGACATCATTGTACCGTAGCTTACGTGGTAGATCGTCAAATACAAGGAGATTTAATGATGATGTAGTTATACAGTTTACATTATATATGATCCATAACTTCATAAATTATCTGCCGAGTTTGAAATTAATCATTTATTGTCTTCATGTAAATTGGCTTAACAAATTCTTCAAAAATGTTATCTCTTTTCCTTTTCAGCCCATTCAGACTGCAACAATGCGAGCCGAACTTCATAGACGTGGTATAGCACAAATGAAGGCAAGTGGTTGTTTACATATAGGTGTTTCTGATTACAATTTTTGTTTTTCCTGATGATTTGCTTTCTTTGTCGTATGATTTCCATGCAGATCAACAATCGATCACTTCAAGACATGTATATATATGATGATCCTATGCGTGTTCCTATTATTATTGTAGAACGCTTGGAGAACATGTACCGTTCTGCCAGTGTGAAGTCATATTTCCTTCCTTTTGAGGACAAAGATAGTCATATCCTGGAAAATGGATCTAGAGACATAATCAAGTTGCCTGGGAATAACTTACAACAAAATGAACATGTTTTGAGAGTAGTTGTTTTTGTTCACGGGTTTCAGGCATGTTTCACATTCTTGCAGTCGCTTTACTCCTTAATTTCACAGTTCTTTCCTGATTTCATTTTACTCAGTGGTAACAAACTACTAAATTAAGAAAGAAAACTATTTTTATATGAAAGCTGTAGCAGCCTCTCTGCTAACCATGGTAACAATTTGACTGTTGACCTTGTTTATTCAAGTATATATTCAATCAATCAATCCCCAGTTTTCAAAATTCATGACTAATATCTAACTTAGATCAGGCATTCAAAGAGAAGCGTGGAGACATGCAATAGAACTTCCTTATTTACTCTGGTTATAGGTGTTTGCTTTAATGATCTTGTCTTTTACTTCTTACACTAGCCTGAGTTAGTTTGGTATTCTGTTTTGTCTTTTTACCATTAATAGAAGTTTATGAAATTCCTTGTTTAATGGTTGTACTTGTTTTGAATGAATCATCTGACTAAGTACACCCTTTGCCACTCAAACAAACAGGGACATCATTTAGATTTACGTCTTATTCGGAACCAGTGGCTTTTATTAGACCCCAAAATACAGGTTCTTATGTCAGAGTCAAACGAAGACAAAACATCTGGAGACTTTAGAGAAATGGGATTACGGCTTGCTCAGGAAGTGACCTCTTTTCTGAAAAAGAAGATGGATAGAGGTTCAAGAGTTGGAAACTTCAAGGATATTAAGCTTAGCTTTGTTGGTCATTCTATTGGGAATCTCATCGTCAGAGCTGCTTTGGCAGGTATTTACAGAGTTTTTGAAGGAATGAAGAATAATACCCGTCAGAATTTAAACTAGGAAGTTAACGTGCCTTCTTTTGCTTTTAATTTCAGAAAGTATCATGGAGCCATATCTAAGATATTTGTATACATATGTTTCTATATCTGGTCCGCACTTGGGTTATATGTATAGTTCGAATTCTCTATTCAATTCAGGATTGTGGCTCTTGAAGAAGATCAAGGGCACACAATGCATCCACCAACTAACTTTCACTGATGCTCATGATCTTGAGAACACCTTCATCTACAATCTCTCAAAGGTATTGAGTTCATATACCTTGCCTTATTTATTTCTCTCTCATCACTGATCTCTAAATATTATGAGGGTTTTTGGGGTTTGGAGTGGGAATTAGAAGGGAAGGCTGCAGAAAGGTGGTCATCTGAAGCTTTCTGTTCAATTCAGGATTAGAGCTAGGGATATGTTTTCTATTTTTATGAGCTTTTGGTTGTCAAAATATAATACTGTTCATTATCTTGTATTACAGAAGAAAACACTGACAAACTTCAAGAATGTAGTTCTTTTATCCTCACCTCAGGTAACACATCCTTCATATGCTTATTACAGAACTTATTATCATAGCTTGTGCTTATCTCAAGCCTTATCATATAATGTTTTTTGTGCACCTTACATGCCAGGATGGTTATGTTCCATATCATTCTGCCAGAATAGAACTGTGTCCAGCAGCTACGTTGGACTTTTCTAAACAGGGAAAAGTGTTTCTGGAGATGTTAAATAATTGCCTGGACCAAATGAGAACTAACTCTGATCATCGTGTTGTCATGCGCTGTGACATTAACTTCGGAACCTCCTACTATGGCAAGAGGAGCTTCAACACACTTATTGGACGAGCTGCTCATATTGAATTTTTGGAGTGTGACATTTTTGTCAAGTTCATATTGTGGTCTTTTCCAGAGCTATTTTGTTAGTAATAGTATACCCAGAGAATTTGCATGACACAGGACTTCCACAACTCAGTGAATAGATTGATTGTGAATACTGCATTGTGATCATCCCACTCATTAGATGGCAATGCAATTATTTTTTGCATTGGAATTGGCATGCACAACCAACAGCATGTGTAGGATTAGGAACATAGGCAAGATTTTGTATACGGATCATTGGAATTCAAAGAATTTTCTTTTGAAAGTCAAAATTATCTCTTTTATACACTTTACACTGGGACTGGTCCAGTGTCGTGTCTGCTGTTTTGATGCCTAAAATTTTGCCGTTGTCTACGGGCTAACTCTGATGCTTATTTTTTTCATCTCACTTTAGAGTTTGATTCTCTCAACTGCCTTAATTTGCGGTTGCTTACCGTTAATTTGTCTTTCATTCTACAAACATTATATTGGACGTTCATAAAAGGCCAAAAAAGGTCAAATCATTCTTCCCTCTTGCTTCAGTTTTCAACAATTCATCATCACCCAACAGAGAAAAGAAGAATTGTCCTCCACTTCTAAATTTTCTTGCTGGACTTGTTAATGGCGACAAAAAAAAAAATCTGGACACCACCGCACATTTTCTGCTCAATTGTTAAAATATATGAAGTTGCTAACCAACAACACTTTGTAGAAAAATATCAGTACAATCATGCACAACTTTTGTATCAAAAGTAAATATTGTAGAATCAAGATATTACTTATACATTTCATTCTGTTAGTTGTATAAACTTGGTCTTTTAAGTTTTCTTGGAATAATTCATTTTTATTTGTAATGTTAAATTAATGTAGTCCTCTCAACAATTTTCTTCCTTTCTAATCTTTCAAATTTTATTTTATTTTCCCAGATCTATAAACAAAATTCATGATATTTACAAGAACCTCAAACATACTTAAAATTTAACATTTTGGTTGATCACGTCTAAATTAAAAGTCTAAAATAAATTAATCAATTAATTTAATAAAATTGGTTAAAATGAGAATTTGTTGATTAATAAGGCTTTTGGTAAATAAGAAACTCAATTAATAGATCAAATTTGTTTAATTTAAAATATAGATTAACTTAATTAGCTCAAAGCAAATTCCAAAGATTAGAAATACATGTAATCCAAACTAAGAGGATTGAAATATAGTTAAGCTTAAGGAAAAAAGAAAAAATTAACAGCATCACAACAATAAAGCTCCTAGTAGGTGTAGCCTCACATATTTGCTTTCTATTTATTGAATCGTAGCAGAAACAATTTACTCAGACAACAGTCCATAGGAAGCATTTGGTGTGTGTGATTGAGCAAAGAAATCAGAAATATACAAATAATCATAGCATCATTATTTTACACAAGTATTGACATAAAAATACAATCCCTTGCAAGAAAGGTTGATTTGTTTTCCGATCACTCTTCCTCCTTCCAAAATGGTGGTAAGAAGTAAAATGTACATTTGATGATCAATGATACTCTGCATGCAACAATATCATTGCACTGCATCTGCATGCAACAATTTCATTGCACTGCATCTGCATGCATACATAACTTAACTAGCCTATGTAATCAAGTCCCTCAGCTCGGCAAGTCATGATCTTCCGGAACACCTCCCTCACTTGGCGCTCTAATGGATCCAATCCATCTCTTAAGGCTCCACAAACAAGACTTAGCTCTTTCAGCCTCTCCTCAACTTCCATTTTCTGCTCATCTGTCAATGGAAACTGAACTGAATCTACCAAGTCACTCATGTTCCGGACACAACTTTCTACTTGATTTATCTCCTTCAGCAAACCATTTGAGCTTCTGCGTTCGAGCTTCTTGATCCGGTCATGAAGTGAAGTAACTGGGACGCCCCATGACAATTGCCGTGGAACCGACATCTGAATATTGAGACCCCTATCCTGGCAAGGAAAAGCTGCAACAAGAGCCCACAAAACAAACAATAAAACAGAATTCATGGTATAAACAGGAATTGCAAGCCCATTTGTTGCAACAATTTCATTCCCACGAGGGGGAACCAAGTTGCTTGCAATGGAATGCAGTTGCTTGGCTGCAGACCAGGATCTTGATACACTCCATGAATGTGATCGAGAATGCGCTGTCATGTGGCGGCGAAAATCCTTACTCGTGTTATGCCGTCCAAAAGACCTGTTACGCTGAGTGAAAACTGACTTACAATCTTTCTCATCCAGCATTGCCAGTGCCAAATCCATCAGTGCCTTTCTGGCCCTCAGGACTTGGCCTTCACTCAATGCTCTCTGATTTGAACCCAAGGCACACAAGACTATTTCCAAATGCTTTAGCCACACACGAATCTTCTCAATCCCGTTGCGGCTTGCATTACAAATGTCAAGTGCCTTTACCAACCTCTCGAAGAATTCAGAGATTGATCGGTCCAGAGGGGAATTCGAGAGTTGCTCTTTATTGTTCAACAGAATAGCTCTGAATTCCTCATGGCAGCAGATAAATGCATTCAGGAGCTCCTGTATCCAATCAATTGAGAGCAATTCATCATCACTAACCCTGGATAGGTCCTCAAATCGATTAGTAACCTGCTTTTGGAACGATTCAAGCTCCGAATCCCGGGTACTGGATCTGTGATTCTCCTCCAAAGAATGAACCTGTTCTTGCCTGAGACGATATATGGAGCGGCCAAAGGAGGAAATTTGTGAAGGGCTATGATTATGAGTAGAGGACATTGTCAAAGTCACAACTCTTCACAAAAATTCTTTCCAAAGACCTCAAGAACAGTGAAGAAACACCACAGATCACATTGAACCCATAAAGAAATACTGCATTGACATTCCTTGCTTCAATTTGCATCCCAAGTAACTGTCTCCAAGGAGTAAAAAAAGCTACAAAAATTCAGCATAATTAACATTGAAACTGCTAGTTAAGCCTTAAAATGATCAAATTATCCCTTTAAGCAAACAAAACAATCAAATATAGATTGTGGAATAGAAATCAAAATTCAAAACTCACAATTTCAATCATATCACTTTGATCTCCTTCAGTTTCAAACTCACTGAAAAGAGAGCAACATCACAAACAAGAATGAAACTAAACATCCCACCCGAGGCTAATCCTGTTAATTTCCTAATACCCAGATACAATTATGTTCCAAACACCACACAATAAAACATCAGAGATAAAATGCAGGAACACCATGCAAGGAAGCAAAAGAAAAACACAAGAAATGAAGTACCTTTGAGGTTAAAATCAGGTTTCAGGAACGCACAATACCGAAAAACCAAAGAAAAGCAGGAAGTTGGGAGGTTGAAGAGGTAACAGATAAGGCAAGGAAGCGTATAGCATTGGCAATTGGAAATGGCGAATTCACAAACTCCTCGTTTTTGATGCCTATTGAAGGAAGAAAAATTAATGCAATGAGAATTAAAAACACTATTTTTCTGTGGGGAAAAAAGAGAATGCAATATATAATTTTCTTGCTACTTCAAATAAAAAAATTTAGGCTCATTTTGGTAGCCAAGTAGATAAAATGTACGAATTGGTAAACTTTATTAAAATTATTTTTAAGGAAAACGTAAAAAATCCATAAATTAAACCTACTTTTATGTATAAATACTTTCATATTAATTTCTGAAAAAAATTATTTTTAATTTTCATGACTTCATTCAATTTTTAAAACTACTTTGAAAATGTTTAGTTTTTGTTGTGCAATAGGTATATTAGTTTAAAATGTTTTTTTGTTGTAGGTGGTGAGGTTTTTTGGTGCATTAGTATTTGGACATTTGAGTTGAATAGGGTGCATTTTACCAAAATAAAATATAATAATAAATCAAAGTAAAATTTGAGTGCTTTAAATAAATTAAGATCCTTTATTGGTGGCTAATAATTGTTTGACTTTTACATAGATTTCCTCTTTTCAATCTGCCTTAACATGTCTCGTTGACTTCCAACAAATATGTCCCTTATCTCTTCTACCTCATTTTCCAAATACCATGCTATAATTCAACACTAATCAAAAGTTATTCCAACTTAACCATTCCATCACACTAAAATAAAATAACCATTACTTATGCATTTATATTTTCTATCAAAATTTTCATAATGTTATCACTTTTTTGTTTAATCATTATTGTTAATATAAGTAATGAAAAATATTACATAGCATAATTAATATATTCGTAACGTCTTAAAAAATAATGGAAATAATGTCGGTCTTCATAATATAATAAAATTATTTTTTTTAATTTAAGAATAAAAATTTCATGGACTTATGAATTGAATTTATTATGTATTTGATAGTTATTTTCTTGTAATATAATAATTAAGCTAAAATATTGTTTTAAATTATTAAATTAAAATCAAATTATTCTAAATTAAAAAAAATACTCATCTCGAAGTAGTTGGATTTTTTTTTAAATTTTAATATTAAAATAAAATTCTATTTTTTTAACTTAATCTTTTTAAATAAGTGAATCTAAAAAACTATCTTTCAAAATATTTGGTCAAATTCTTCAATAAAGATTAATCACCAACAAAATTAATAGATATTTTACAATAATGCAATATTAAAAAAAGTCTTAAGAGAATATTCTTGCTTAAGTTTTTTTTTTTTCATTTTAATTCACGAGTACAAAATGATACTATTTATCAAACAAGAATTGAAGTAAAAATATTTCACTATCAGAATACATGAAATTCTTCAAGAACAAAAGAAATTTTAGCTAAAAGTTCAGAATTTTATGTATAAATAACTGTTGAAAATGAAAACGAAAAATATTTTACAAGAATAAAAATTATAAAAACGACCAGAACCAAGAAATCCATAAATTATTGTAGACATAAAGTAAAATGCTACATAAGCCATACTATATATCTACTGCTTTAAATATTAAATATAAAATCAGTAAAAACAACATTTTCACATTACTTTTATATGCAAATATTTAGAAATTAGAATAAGTAAAACAAAAACAGGTTTCTTTTTGGCAAATTTTGATGAAAACTGAATGCATAATTCTCTGCCAACTCAAATAGACATTTGAATTGGCTTAGCACGTTAATTCAGGAGAAGAAATTGAAGTGATGTCTGACACGGTCACTTGTTTGTACAATAATTAGTTGAACAAAATGTTGGAGATGATCAATATCTTCCAAAAACAAGTGAAATATCACTATTGGCATGGGTCCAAGTTGAGACATCCCATGCCTATAATTCAACTTGTGCACCATTATTTTCCTGATTCCCCAACAACTCTTAAGATCAATCTATTCTGTGCCCACCATACAAGGTACAGGCACATACAGGATCATGTGACAGATTATATGTAGCTCTCAATTACCAAACATAATGTACCAGACAGCAGCAGAGCATAAAATATGTTAAATGACGGTCTGTTGGTAGAATCGACTGAGAAAGAAACATAGCAACATTGTGTGTTAAAAATGATCTAAAATCCTATTACATCAGAGATGCACTACGGTTACAATTGAGTCATACAGAAGCTGAGTAACAACAATTGCCTATTCCCATGATATGATAATGCAAATAGGAAAAGGAAACAAAAACAAAGGGAAAGATACCATCACCACTGTTTCATTAGCTCTCACTTAATACCCTTCTGCTTCATCGTCATTTTATCTTATTCACAAGCCAATTTGGTGTCAAAGCTGCTCAAGCATATTGCAAAAGCTTGGAATGCAGATAAAGGGTACCGATAATCCATGGTGAACATGTCCTTCCCAACTTTTCCAAACTGAAGAATGATCTTATCATGTTCTGGTGGAGCCGGTTGAGATGGTGTAGGTGCACCGGCAGCTGGTTGGGTGGCAGCGATCAACTGAAAGTTTTTAACAGATGCAACGGTTACTCGGCCACGAAAATTAAGGCACCAACATTGTAACTGCTCATGCCATCTTGGAGGCTTGTTTTTCAGAACCAAGGGTCTCAGTTTGCCATCATCGTCCTCCATACAGGATTCTCCAATTTCAGAAAACCGTGAACTACTGAACTCGATAGAGCGATCTAGAGACTTAGAAAATGAGATGCTCCGAAAAGAGTCCTCCAGAGAACGGGGAAGAAGCTCTGGCTGGCCGGGAACCGTGCCACCGGCATCCAATGCTGATGCTGGTATCGAATGCATGACGCAGTGCATCTTTCGTGGGCCTCGAGTCCCAAGCACATTTAATTCATATGTTACCTGAGCTATGTTGTAACTTCCAGATGGGACCTTAGGCGAGACCTTTTTCGAATAAAATCTGCGGCTCGTCTTCCCAGTCCCAGGAGGGCATATATGGGCAGAAGAGTATGGAGGCTGTGTATCATATATAATGAATTTTGTACCAAGAAAATTTGATCTGCAATTCAAACAAAATCTTTCCAGTTAGAAGACAAGGACATAAAATAGAGCATCAAAGTAAGGCTTTGAAAAGCAAAATAGGATAAACCCACGGGGGAGAAAAATTAATGATGGGATAACAATCTAAACCATTGCTGTAAATGGATGATTAGAAAAGAGTGTTCTTCGATAAGGTAATATCGGTCACAATGCTTACATCTCTCACCAACTGAAGTTACAGCAAGATCTCAAATTCTGCCGTTATACTTCAGTGAGATAGAATGCGGTGTCCTATTCTAAACTTTAAATCATATTTTCACAGTTCTCTTTAAAAGAACCAAAAAAGGGCTTCTTGAACAAAGTTAGAGATAAAGTACCCTCCAGGTGTTTAACACTTGCCAGCAGTAACTCACCTCAGCTTTCCGATGTAAGTGTTACTTGATCTAGAGATGTTGTCGGCATCCATGGAAATAACATACTCAGTGTAAGTTGTTCTCCTTGTCCTCTTAGCAGAAAGGAGGAATTTTCCATTTTCAACCAACAAAGCTGCAAAACTCAAAGTAAATGAGAAAATAAAATGAAATTATTTCTGTGCAAACTAGAACATGACAATAAATATCAGACTTTGACTGATATCCAATTACCACATAATATACAGACAGATTCAAGCCATTCCAAGGCAGCAATCAATTATGGGTGGGAATGACAACAATTTAAAACACTGTTGAACAAAATCTTGATTTAACAGAATAAAGCAGCATTCAAAATCTAAATAACTAAATTTCGACCCAGACAGAATTACTGCAAACACCATTTGCACTCTCACCTGGTCAAAATAAAAAAGTTAAACTTCCCAACAAACACCAGGAGAAACAAAATGCATAAAACAACACTGATTAACGTTATCCACCTTATTTAAAAAATAAAGTATTTAGCTGTTTGCATAAAATTATTGATGACTTAACTTTATAAGGTTATGATGACCATAAGCCACGAGAATTCACATATAAAACGACAAAAATGACGTTGGCCCCCAACTAATTGACTACAAACAAGATGACCCTTTCTCTTCAAATCAGCCATAATGGGAAAATAATAAACAGAGAAACCAATCATCATAGAACTAACAGATTTTCATGCACAGAGCAATGAGTGAAGGCTGATTTGAACACATTTCCAAAATTACCCTCTAAAACTAGAAGTAATTTCTTCAAGTGTATTACAGTATGACAAGATTCATCTCATACAGATCTCAAACCATATATTCATGCAAAGATCTATACACATTCAGACAGAATAAACATTTGCACAAAAATTAATGAGCTTGTATAGCATCTCCAGATCAATACAGCTACACAAAACCAAGAATTAACTAAATGAATAAATAGAAAATTTACCAGGGCTGAGACAAAGGAATAGGTGGTATGTTAGATTAGATTTATCTCTTTTGATAAAACATTGAATGATTCCATCCCGTGGTCCAGGCTGAAAAGCAAAAGGAGCAAACAATCAGGGTGTTGCTTCAGCCGACAACATCAACTATCATTGCCATCACCACCTCATAAATGTAATATTTTGGTTAATAAAAATGAATCAATTTTCTATGAAAAAGTAAAGAAGCTAACCTGCTTCAAGGACACGGGGAATGTAAGTTTGCCACAGAACTCTGGGCTCTTAACAATTTCCTTGCACATGTTCCTCCAAGACTGGCAAACTGCAGCACATGCAACAACGTGCTTTCGAGACGGCCATGTATTCTCACTCTCCTCTAGCCTTCTAATGATATCAAACAGTAATTCTGGGGGTAAGCTCGCCCAGCGGCTATTTTGAATCACCAGAGGTTGGTCATGCAAATCCTGCACCGATCCTTGAGATTTTCCTCTATGATGACCCGTAAGTCTGACATCAAAACTACGCCTAGACAAGCTCCCGAAACTATCCCTTACATCACGAACTATGCTACGGAATGACATTCTGCAGGTGGATCCCAAGAATAATTACATATATATATATCACATGTGTGAACTTCTGATGTACTATATCCAACCACTGTGTGCAAACGGCTGCCATTCAGCAAATACAGTTATTGATCTTCATCTTTCCAACCAAAATACTCTCTAAAGACTAAAATACAAAATAAACTCTATCCTCGACATCAACCAGTGTTTTCAAATTCTCCAATTTAAGCATCCATGGCCATGAAGTTAATGCAAGATGTATTGACAACAATTTAAGACAATAGGGTTCTACAGCAGATAGTGAAATGCCAGAAGTAACATGCGTGTCAAAGACTATATATTTGGTTATCATTCACAATCGAAAAGAATAACTGAAAATAGCATTATCATGATTAGATGGTAGCAATTACATAAGCAAAAATGCCATCAATTTGTGTCTACCATTTCTAAAAGAAATTCCTATAAATCGTATTTAGAATTTTATATGGAAATCGCAAATAGGCATACAAAACTAACTAATTACAATAAATATGGAAAAGCTATCACCAATTCACCGGCCAATTTTGCAGGTACAGAAATGGAAAGCTTTCAATTTTCTTTTCCTTTGGCTATTATTGTCAACACCAAGGACCGAAGAGACTACCTCTTAACACTTGGAGTTAAAATCAAGTCGATCAAGACTCCCAAGCCGGATCAAAAGCCAACCTTCATCTGCAAAGCACAAAAAAAGTGTCAGAAGAAAAGTCATCAAAACTTCAAACCCCACAATATCCTTTGAGATTTGCCTCTCACAAACACTGTAAACAAAATAACCCCATTTCTACTCCCACCATTTTCCTTCCGAAACCTTAAAAAAAACTGAAAACCGATGATTTTTCACCCCAGCATTTTCAACAGAGACCCAGTAGAATTAAAAATTACCCAGATTTGAAGAAACCATCCACAAACTGTTTGAACGAAAGGAAAATAGAAAACAAGACAAAATACCCAGAATACAGAGATCTGTCGGTGAAGTGTTAGCACTAGTTCCTGAGATAAAATTTACGGAAGAATCAGAAAGGGATCCCTTTTACACAGCAGAAGATACAACGAAGCAGAAAGACACAAGCTTTAGGTCAGAATGCCAACAACAACATCTTCTCTGCCCAGTTTCTTACACCTCCCACCTCTCTCTCTCTCTCTCTCTCTCTCTCTCATGTCCGGACTCCAAACTTTAATTAAATCTAGTTCTTGAGGTAAAAAAGAAAAAAAGCAATGTAGTTCAATTATTAATTCATTTAAAAGATTTCGAATTTAAAATATTGGATAAATATTTTAATAATGAAGTTAATTCTGTTTATTGTTGCCACTTGGTCTCCGTGAACAAATCGTACCATAAAGGTTGCGGCAAGCAGCAAGTAATGTCATGTGCTCACTCTCTCCTCCGCCATCATCTTTATCATGTATTTTCTTCCAACATATTTCCAAATACTAATAATTTCTATCTCTTCTGCTGTTTTTTCGGATATGTTTTAAATAGACTTGTTTTTCCCTCTACCAATAGTTAACGAAAATTAAAAACTAATTAACCAACCACTTTTTAAAATCAATACTTAAATGCAGCTGAAATGGAGGTTTCTAGATTATCGGTTTGTTTATATTATTAAGACGGACTTAATAATGTTTCTTCCTACGTTTGAATTATATAAACCTTTTTAATATCGTTTTGTTCGCTATCTACAATATTTGTGTTTTATTTATTTTGATATTTTTTTTATGCTGATTGCTTCAATTTTACTCTGTTAATTAAAAAACTCACGTATCTCCATTATCGTAAAATTGATTACACCACATCACTTCAAATTCCCCATCGTTGTTGTTGTTTCACTCCCTTCATCTTGTTTGAAGCTTCTTTATTGACTCAAAATTACAACTTACAAAATAAAATATTACATAACATTGAATTAAGATATTCAGATCAGAAAATATCATCAAAGGTGTAGAAATATTCCATGTGTTTACGTTAATCAATAGATAGAACTGTGTCATCATAGTGTGTACACCTTCAAGAAGATCAAATTCATCTTAGCCTTTTTGAGAGAATAATTCTAGAAGAAACTTAGAATGTGACTTTGAGTGAGAATCTAATATAGCACGATAGTATCTATCAAATATAATTTATTTTGGTTACTTATCATAAATAGTTGGAGTGCAATAATATCAACTTTTAGATTCTATTTTTAATTCTTATAAAGTAGTGCGGTTTTATTTTTGGTATATATATATTATGTTGTTAATTTTATTATAATTTATTTGTAGTTTTTGAAAAGTCAACGAATTTTTCTTTTATCTTTTTAATTTTTAATATTTTTTTAAAATAAATTATATTAATTATAGAATTTAGAAAAAAATAGAGATTTCTGGTACTTACAAACATTAATCAATAATATCGTCAATATTGTATTTTTTTTGGGTGTTGGAGAAATCGTACGTTTATTATTTTCTTTTAATTTTAAATACTTATTAATTTACCTTTTGTTTTTTACGCATACTATGATTTTATTATTAATTTTATTTGTAATTTCTTTTTCAAGTAATCGCTTTTTTTCTTCAAATTTTTTTTTGCCTTTTACATCTACAACAACAGAATATTCTCTGATATTGATATTGCACTAGTTCTTACAATAAAAGTATCATATCAATTTAAATTTATGTCATTTTAGTTTTAAAAGTTTTTATTAAATATTTAAAACTACAAGCTGTAAAAAAAATATTGATCTTTAAATATATAAAAAATAAAAAACCAAATTTATCAAACATTTATAAATTCAAATTTAAATAAAAAAATTAAGCTACCAACTAAAATTAATGTTTTAGTTAAATTTCCAATTCACTTTGTCTAAGCTTCTGTAAACAAAATATAATAAATCAAGATCTTCTTTAACATTTTTTATTAATAATAAAATTATACTAACAGTTACAACAATGGTAAACAAAATATAAGTTAATCACTCATGTTTTTGGAATTTTAAAATATATTTTCTTTAATTTAAATTTAAAAAATGCGTGAAATTCATGATGGTCATTATTGGAAAACAAATATAGCAATAAATTTGAAGCAGGTGCCACCTGTATTATCACATGTGGGACAGGTTGGGCAATAAAATGATTTTACATCAATGTCCTGCTTCATTGACTTTTTTCTTCTCAGCCAAACTTTCATTGATTACATTTTTTTTCTTTTCAATACTCATTGTTTGTAGAATTGAGTATAAATCTTTTAAATAAGATATCAAATTTAAGTATCACTGATAAAACAAACGTAGCTGAAAACAAGTTGCGTTAACAATGGTTAATTAAATTTTTTAAATGAATATCAATTATCAATACAAATTATTAAATAATCTACAATAAATAATGTTGTGATAATAAAGAAAATGAATTTGTACAATAATCATATAAAAAAGTCGAGAAAGTAGGTAGAAGCCTTATAATTATGGATGTACTAATCCCAATGAGTGGAGTTGAGTTGAGAAATTAATGTTTTAATTTTTAATTTTTAGTTTTTTAGTTTAAAATATTATAAAAGCTTTTTTATTTATAATTTTAATATTTATAATTTAAATTAATAAAATGTATTCTTTTGTAATTTTTTATTAATTAATTTTGTAGTTTTATTGATATTGTTTTCTTATATTTAAAGTAATTTAAAATTAAAATTATGAAAAAAAGTAAAAATGAATTATTAAAATTGTTTAAAAAACTATTTCACAACTAATGATTAATTGTTTGGGTTAGAGTTTTGGTATGAAAGCACCACTTTGACCAACGACGAGAGAATGCACATCAATCATGATTCCTGTACCTTCCTTAGCTTCATCGCCTACCTTGTAACTAAAATTCAAGTTGTTACTTACCACAAATATTATGTTTTATACACTTTCCTTTCTTTTTTAAACCTTTTTGTTTTTCAGTCCATTACATTCATATTACATGAGATAAATAGCTTTTTACATATTTTAAATTGTTTTATAATATAAAAAATATTTATCAAATAGCAGAGTTTAGGTAGTTTATAGAGATGTAGAGTGTGAGGTCCATGTTTACTCTTTGTGAAGGTGCATTTTATGTCCTCGTAATGAGAGCAAGAACGAGTCTCCAACAAAAACCCAACCACTTTCCCCTTTAGTCAAAATCTTCCTGCTTTTCATCATCACCCATAAAATCACCATTTTTTGTTTGTTTTCCTTTTCGTCAGATTAATGTTCAAATTAAATTTTCAAAATCCTAGATAGAACATTAAAAATAATTTTTATATATATTTTGAATAATATTTTAAAAGTGTAATTCTAACACTGTTATTATGTGTAATTCTAATAATATTAAAATCTACAAATGTTATTATGTGTAATTCTTATATTATACATAAGATTATGACCCTTTTATTTTGTTTTTGATATCTATAATGATATCGAAGATAAAAATCAAATAAATCGTCATATCGAAGATAAAAATCGAAAATAAAATCTTATTTAATTCGTATCTCTTAATTCTTAATTAGAATAATGTCCTGAATTGTATATCACTTAATATTTGACATCAACAAAATTTTATATAAATTATCTTTTCTCAATTTATTAAGACTTGTTAAGAACTTAATAATACTTATTAAGATAATTTTTAACATTAAAATCATGATAAACTAAAATTACAAACTAAAGAATAACATGATAATATACCATATCAGCCATGTGGAACATTCTAGTTGCCATACAGAAAAGTTTTAAATCATGCAAAAAGGCAGTCCATGACCCAACACTAAGCAACCTTCAATATTTTTTTTGGTCATTTTGAGCAATGCTTCACTTGGAATTCACATTCCCACTTGAAATTGCTGTTTTGAAGTGTGAAATCCATAAAGTTGAAAACATCGTTGCAAGCGCATTTATTAAGAATATTGACATATTGAAACCAACATCGGTAGAGTAAAATAGTTTGTGAAGATATTAGTTAGTTTGTGATTTGGATAAAAAATTGTACACTTTTTCGTTTACACAATTTAACAACATTTTAGTAGAATATAAATTGAACTAGTCACTAATGTGCTTAATTTATCAAAATTAAATATTGGTAGCATAGAAAGTAGTTTATTGCAAATATAAAGTGATGTATTGATTGCCTTATACAATAAAACATTCTTCCCTTCACTCAACTCACAAAACACACTATTCATGCTTATTTAGATGTTATTACAAATGCAGAAGCAAACGCGCTTGCTTTCGCTCATGGTTTTACTTTATCAACCCATGTCCTCCTTCACTGTCGAATCTGTAAAATTTAATCAAGAAGAATTAAAAACAAAACCTAAATTATCTGTAAAAGAATTGAAAAAACCCTAATTCTGTCTGAGCCCGGGTTCGAACCGGGGACCTCTAGTGTGTGAGACTAGCGTGATAACCAACTACACCACCCAGACCAACATGTTAGCATTTGGACTACTTATTTATCAATACAGTAATAAAAATATGACTTAATTTAACACCAGCTCTTTAAGCTTTGAAAATAAATGTTTTACAAATACCTATGAAAAATTAATATGTTTTAAAATTAATAGATAAGAAATTGATTTTATGTACTAAATCCTGGGTAACCCCGTCAAATAATTTCATTCAGCCCAAGACCACGTGAATGAATCATGACGATATTTTCTTATGTTGTCAAATGTTTCAAAGGCCCATAAGAAGGAGACAAGGAAATCCCAAAACGAATACGGAGCCCATAACATTTAGGAAAGTAGCAAAATCAAACACACCCTTAGTGGTGGGAATGGGCGTTTTGCACTTCAGGTTCAAATGGATAAAACTGTAATTTAATGAATCTAAGATTAAAAACTAAATTAATTCTAATTAATAGCTTTTAAGAAAAATAAATAAAACACAATTAATTAAATTGTTAAAACAACTACTATTTATACTAATATACGATGAAGAATATTTAGGTTGGTTAATTACCTGGACCGCATCTAATGGTGCACTTGCGTTCACACCGTTGTTGAAGCCTCGCTGCATGTCACATTTTCACCTCTCATCATCATATACACACATCTAAATCATTCCTAAAAATCTAATTTCATTTTACCAATTTCCTGTTCTGATTTAGCCAGAATTTTTCTGAATTGAAAGTGTAAAAGTAATTTGTAATATAGTTCAATGATACTCGACAAATTCTTCAATGAATGAGTTTAGGTTTGAAGTGTAGTGTAATTATACATGATTAAGCTCATTCAAAGTGTTGAGCACAATCAATCTAACGTACATACACAAATTTAGGCACAGTTAAAAGAGAAATCAGAGTTAAATTAGAAGTAAACGAATGATTTATGTAAAGAGGAAAATGAAATGGAAGAAGTGGTAATGAGAACGATGATGACTTACAGTCTCTCTGAACACAGGCAGTGGTGCAACCGTCGAGGCAATCGGCAGCATCGGGCACAACGCTCTCCATTTGCGAAGCGATGAGAAGCAAAAGCATCATTGCACCCATCATCTTCTTCATCTTCTCCTATCTCTTTATTTTCTTTCCCCTTCCGCTCATACAAACTAAAGTTGGCTATGGCTTCATACTTATCCACTTTACGTTGTATAAACGACCATCATTACTCCATGAAATTACGAAAATACCAACCCATATCTGAACTGAACACACGCGCTGTGCCAAGCATGAAGAGGCACATGCACATGGATTGATTGCTCACACCAACTCCATCCTTATCAATCAGCCACCAATTTTGAACAATGAGTCTCACATTTTTTCTTCTTACTTATTGGGCCTAATATAACCAACGCTGTTGGAGTTCGAATACAAAAATCACTGCCGTTGAAAATAATACTCGATTGAATGTGTATTCTATTTTTTTGAGATTATCCTTCTAAGGTCAGACAATTTTTGAGAGATGAAAGGGCAATTAATGCGTTCTGTTGTGGATTTCTATCCATTAATAATTTCGTATTCATATTTCTCAAGCAAGCGTTTGTTTCTTTCTACTGTATCAAATTATGATTTCTAACAACTTAACATTGCATGAGGATTTTGACAAACTTCGGTTCTAGCGGTCACCGGTTCCAAAAATCACGCCTCATCATTCTCCATATCTTTTTTCAGTTCTCTTTACAGGACACAATCACATAAAATAAGACACCTTGTAAACGACACCGTTAGAGCTTACGATTGAATATGTGACGATTTATGTTAATCAGTAACCTCGTATATTATTTTCCTGATTTCTTTTAAGCGTTATTCATTTAAGTGTAATAAATATGATGAGTGTGATTACTACATGCGATAATTAAGTAAGTGTAATTAATTGAACTTAAATTTTGGATCGTAAAATAAACATTAAACTGCATTACCAATTTCAAAATCTATATTGTAATAAAAAAAGTCTATTCATTTATTTTGATTGGGAAATAAAAAAATCTACCTCTCTGATACATACATATTGTGGGCTACAAGCCCAGAGTAGAGAAGCAGAGGCCCATAGAAATTTATTTTGTTACACAAAGCCCTTAGCATTAGGCAGAAGTTTTGTTAAACTTTATGGTACAGACTACAGTTACATTATATATTGTTATGAGTAAACTGTAGTGTGTAGTTGATTGACTAGTGGTGGAACAAAAGAATCAACCACAAAAGCAAGTGTTTATGGAGGACATGCAGTGACCCTTCCCTTGCTCCCCCTATACGCGAGTATCATCATCAGCTTCCTTATTTTTTGTCAAAATCATCACAATCTTTGTCAACATTCCTTGTAGTAGCAGTTATTTCGCTTTGATTACATTTATCATGATCCATTGGTGCGGACATGACAACAACTTCTATGGCTTCAGCTTCTCGGATGGTCTCTGATGGCACTAACTGAGTGATGTTTTTCATCTCTTTACTTTTACCCCATAGAACCATGTACAACCCACACACAATCAGCACAGCTCCAACCACACTGTATGAAAACAAAACAAAACAAAACCATGTCAAAACAAAATTCATGAAAGTCAAAGTATAAACATAAATATACAGGTGAATTAAGATTGAGTACATACCTTCCTACGTATAAGTTCTCATTCAACATCAGAGAACCAGCAATGGCCACAAGCACAAGCATTAGGGGGTTGAAAACAGATGCAAACAGAGGTCCTCTCATTTGTATGCACCATGCAGTAATAATAACTACTATTCCAGAAGCCACGATTCCCTGCAATAATTAAATTGAACTCGAATGAAAACTTTCTTATTTCATTCATGTATCTATTTTATATAATTATAAATGAATAAATGAGATTATAATTAAAACAAGAATATATACCGAATAAGCCACGGCAAGTAGCCTAATATTCCAACCCAACTTCCATTGGCTCAAATCTCTCTCAACACAGAAACCAAAAGCAGTGGCTTGTATTGCTCCTGCTGTAGACATCAGAGCCGTGCTTGAATAGTGACAAGGGTATTCTTTGCTCATCTTAGCCTGTGCCACAAGAGGCCATGTACATATGTTAAAGAAGTTAAGTTAAGGAGTTTTTAGCTAGTGTCACGACAAATACTGTATAATTAAGCTGACCTGAATGGTGAGCCAGAGGGAAAAAGAGAAGCAGCTTGCTATGGAACAAAGAGCCCCCAACAATTTATTGCTGGAGTCAGAATTTAATTGTGCCACGTGGCTATCTTGGTGCTGAGGTGGATGCATAAGGTTGATGTGGAAGGGCCAGATATTGATTTCTGGACCTTTGATAAAAGTCAACAACATTGCCCCACCAATTCCAATTACGGTTCCCAACACCTTGGCCCTTCCTGCGGCTGCCCTCAAATTCAACCTTTCTAAACTGCAGAAGATTAAACAAAAGTAACTTCAATTTCGACTAATCAGTAGTACTGTTTATTAATTGCATGGTTGATGAACATTTAAAAAGAGAAGAAGATAAGAAACAGTGTTGATGATTACCCGCAAGAGACGGCCAATACAAAGGTGATAGCAGGAATAAGATTGTAGAGAGCGGAGGCAAACGTTGCAGATGTTAAAGCCAAGGACTCATAGAAAAGGTTTTGAAATAAACTTCCCCTGTAATAACATTACTCATATAAATGCATCAGATTGGTTAATGTACCATTGACAATTACATATTTTCATTGACAGTTTCGTTATGGAGGAGAAAAGGCGTTTATATAATATAACACACCCGAATAATCCACAAAGAAATGCCATGAAAAGCACCCTCCAAGTCATCTTTGGTCTTTTGTTCCTGTAGAGAAGAAAAAAGAAGAAGAAGCCATATTAGACACAGTAAGTTAATCTGTTGTCTTGTAGCATAACATCAGGTCGAAAAGGGTATATAATTGTGTGTATATTAGTGGTTGTAGTCCTACAAGTTTAAAGTAACAAAGAGAAGAAGGTGGAAATGATGATGAACCTTTCAGAAATGAGAGCGAGAGGAACAGTGAAAGCAGATCCAAAAGCGAGACGATATGCTGTAGCAACTTTTACACTCATTCCATCGTTTATGGCGAGTTTGAAAAGCACATTGACAACAGTGTATGCAATTTGCACAAGCACCATCAACAACACTGGTTTCATCCCATGCAATGCATTCATCACTCCCTTCATTTCTACCATCGTGTTTGTTTGGTTCAAAGCAAGCAAGCGCAAATGGAGAATAGAGAGCTGTATGAAGATAATGGAGTGAGCTGCAAAGGGGTATTTATACTTATAATAAGGGGGAGGGATCCATGAATGAATAATGAAGATGCAGATTCCAAATAGTGTTTGTCATCCAAGGACCTCGGCAATTATTTTCTATTATTTTTATACAACTTTAACTCACTAAAGAAAAGTATAATATAATATATTCAAACATCTCTTACACAAAACTTAGTTTCCTTTGGCTTCCTGCATTATACGTCCTTCCAAATTTTGGTTTGCAAACTGGTCCTGTAAAACTTTCAACACAATTTTCTTTGACAAATTAATGACTATAACATTTTGCAAGACTAGTCAGCAATTAACGAGAACTAAAATGAATTTATTTATTTATTTTCTTATTTAAAAATGGCATAACATTATTGGTATTTTAAACGTGATAATATGAATCCGTGGAATGTTATATGACCTTTTTACGTAAAAAAAGCTTGACTATCTTATTCCTATTTTCAAACCTTTCAATACATATTTTTATTTTCAATAATGGAAAAATCGTTATCGTAACTTAAATAAATCATTTTTAAGAATTAATTTGTATATATTAGATTTGTAATAAAATTTAGACCATATTTAACAAAAAAAACTTATAAGCTAATTACAAGTAAGAAAAGTAGTTGGTAGTTGTTAATTGATAGTTATTACGTTATTTTATTGAATTATAATTGTACATAATAAAATTATTTGTAGAATATAAATGGATATATATGTATATGATTTTTTAAAAATATTATTTAAAAAAAATTAATTTTGGGTATTTATAATTTAGTTTTGAAACTCTTATAATCTTTAATTTAAATTAATTAATTTCTACTTATTTTACATTCTATTATTAATCTTATATTGTGCATTAAAATATCAAACAAATTTATATACACTTAAATAAAAGTTATGTTTTAATTTATATATACCAATGTCACAGTGACAAGAAAAGTTATATTTTTGTTATTTTGAGTAGTAATATTGTGTATTTTTTAAAATATCATTGAATACTATATTTATTATTAATATGTTGAAATATGGTTCTAAAAAAAATATTGATTAAAATAAATTTAAAAAAGAAAATATGAGAAAAACACTTAAAGTAGTGTGTGTCGTAAAAGTTAAAAGCTAATGAGATAGTACCAAACATACCTAATTAGTCAAACAACTTTTTGAGTTTATTGATAGAAATTGAACATATATATGTTTGATAAACATAATATTCATGATATTGATTAATATGACGTTGTTAGAAATTAATGGAGAGTGATTTGGGGAAAAACATAAGAATGAGAATGCAAAGAAAGAAGTAGCTTTTAACTTTAAATGGCACGTGCAAGGCATAGCATAATATAAAATAAGAGGTCAATCGAGACGTCTTGGCAATTGGACGTTACGCTTTTGGCTTGGCATTGCTTTGCTTTGAAGCTGACAGATACAGAGGACAGTGGAAGACAAACTGGACCAATTCTTCTGGGAACATTACTTGAACCCTTCATCAGATTCATTTAATGTTGCTGCTCAACCATGCCCTACGACCATCTTTTAGAATATGCTACATTCACACTCATAGCTTCATCTTTTACTCTATGTTAAACCACTCATATCATTGCTACCAATTTTACTTATAACAAATCTAAATTATGTATCCTATATATTCTTTAATATATTTCTGCATTTTTTTAATTCTGATAAACTACTTTTCAATCAATCATTGTAACTTTGTTTTAGTTTACAAAATTCACTGCTGAGGCAAATCGCTTGTTTCATTGCTTTACGACAATTTCCATGCATCTGTCTTTTGAAAAGTCTTGGAATGCTTGTCTTTTTTGGTTATATATATCTTGTTTTATGGCTTTATGGAAATTGCCATGTATCTTTTCGTCTTTCTATATTGATTTTCCCAGCTATATTTTATGGCATGATCGATTGCGTATTGTTTGATTCATGTTTAATATCTATATTTTTTACATGATCATTTAGACATGAATTGTTATTATTATTATTATTATTATTAACTCGACCGTATCAGATCGTAGCCGAAAGAGAAGCTTATGAATGATATCAAGAAAAAAGAAAAATCCCATAATGGAGCTTGAATTACTAAATTGTTGATTTGTAGAACCTTTGAATAAGTGGAAGAGGTGCGAATGAATTAAAGTTTATTTGGTACAAAAACGACTAGACGATTATTGGCAAACGAAAAATAAAAAAAATGAATTTATAATCCACAGAAAGTGATAGGACAAGTTGTGTGATAAAATACATGATAAACATTGAGTAGATGTGGTATATTTGACTCTACTACCAGTGTCTCACTCTCGTACAAAAAACATCACAAAATCAAAGGACACAAAGCCTTTTGGCACCACCATATTTCAAATATATTCCTTCTTAATATTCCAGTTCTACAATTTGAACTATTTCATGCTTCTCTCTTTCTTCATTCATCTTCAAGTGTTTGACTGGTTTTACACTCGTGGCTGCGTTGCTTGCTGAGCAACTGTGAAGCAAGACATGTCTCACAAGTGTTTCACAACTAACTTCTTTGTGTTCTCAACATTGCAAACCTTGTAGGCCCATTTCACGTAATCAAGATAAGATTACGCGCGATAACAAAAATAAATAAATTATAAACCAAATAAAATCACGCTACTAATAATAATAGCAATATTTTTTTCTTCTGTTTATTAAAAAGTGATTATTCAAAGTTTTTTTTTTTTTTTTAAATAAGAAAAGAGGAGATGGTGCTAAAATATATCCTGAAAGGGCAGGGTGTAAGCAGCGTGATTCAATGAATGAAAGTGATGATTTGAAAGGGAATAACTTTTAGTGACAACAATTTGTGAATGTGCATGTTCTATCGATATGTAAACAGGACTTCCACTACTCGCTCATAAATTAAAATATGACCTTCTCCTATTACCCACTGTAAAGAATAAAATATCGATGTCATTATGATAAAAATAAAATATATTTTAATTATATTCTACTATTTTTAGTTATACAACTTTAATTTTTAAAGATCACACAATGGAAATGTTTCACAAAAAGGTAGAACTTATCGATTCATTATGTGTGAGACTAGGTCAAATCAAATTACTCATGGTCCGAACCTATCCATTAGGGAGTCAAATTAGTGAGTGTTTGTTTGTTTTTTTGTTCCCTTAAAACCACGTTACAGTAACGCCAGTCCATGGTTTTAGTTGAGTGAAATAGCAATACCAATAAGAGTAGGCCAAACTAATACCAATAATTGCGTCATTAGTAAAAAAACACTTTTAACATCGGACTTTTTACATCGGTGGTTAAAGAACCGATGTAGAAATTTTTTTAAAGCCTTTCCACATCGGTTCCACCATGAACCGATGTGACAAGTGCTTTCTACTCTGATTTAAAATAATTCTGATCGGTCATAAACTCATTCTGATCGATCATAACCAAAAAATGTGGATGTCGCTCGAGCGAGACAGTGTCGCTCACGCGAAAAACCACCCGAGAAGGCCAATTTTGTGCAGGTGGCGTCGCTCGAGCGAGACCAGTGTCGCTCAAGCGAAATACAACCCGAGAATGCCAATTTTGTGCAGGTCGCGTCGCTCAAGCGATCTTATTGTCGCTTGAGCGAATGTTGACCTGCGTAAACGTCGATCAAAGTTAGCCGGATAATGTAACATGGGAGACCTCATGTTAGAATCGGATGTCGCTCGAGCGAGTATAGTGTCGCTCAAGCGAAATACAACCCGAGAAAGTGCTTTCTACTCTGATTTAAAATAATTCTGATCGGTCATAAACTCATTCTGATCGATCATCCAGTTTTGATCGGTCATAAAGTCATTCTGATCGGTCATCTGATATACTATTTCACTTTCTACATCGGTTCCCCCATGAACCGATGTGGAAAGTGCTATCTACTCTGATTTAAAACAATTCTGATCGCTCCTAGCCATTACCAAATTCATTCTCGCAGTAGCGAAAACCACCGTCTCCTTGCCCCTATCGCAGTAGCGAAAACCACTGTCTCTCCCATCTCCTTCCCCCAATCGAATCCCTAACCTCCGTTTCCCCAATCGAATCCCCAAGCGAGAACCACCCTTGCCGTGCACCAAGAACTGCGACGCACACCAGGAACTGCGACGCGCACCAAGAACTGCGACGCGCCACCCTCGTCTTCACCTCTCTGAAACCCTCTAGGAGCTCCTCCTCATTGCACCTGCGCACCTTCGATCTCGTCGCGAACCAGATGTGATTCGGACCAGGTCCGTGGGTCTATCCTATTGGCTTCTCATCCTCATTTTGTCAATTACCTTTATGCATTTTCCTTGATTCTGGATTGTTTTGTTTGGTCGTGGACTGATTCTGCCTGGGTTTAATGTATGTAGACATGTTTATTCTGGGTTTTGTATTATTATTTCCGTTTAGTTTGACTTGAATATGTGATTTTCACTTGGTTATTCTCGTGGGGTTGAGATTGGTGTTATCCAAGCCCTGTTGGGTTGGTTGATGTCGCTCTGGTCCGAGTCTCTTAGCGGAAGAGTTAAGGCTATGGGTTTCCACGTCTGGGGTGTAGGGCTTTGGGGTATTGATTATATTTGGTTTTCTTGTTTTTCATTTGGGTTTGTTTCTTATGTTGTTGATTTAGGTTTGTTCTTTGTGTTGTTTGTTTTGTTCCTGGAGTTTTACTCGTTGTTCCGAGTACTATTTCGGTTTGGATTATAGTTTGAGTTGTTTAAGTTTGTTGCCTCCGAATAGAGGTAATTCCATTTTCACACTAAGCAAAGACGTCATGTAGTTATAGATATGGATCGGAGTTGGATAAATGTCAAACGTATAGAAGAAGAATATGAATTAGGGGTTGAAGAGTTCTTAGAGTTTGCACAGAGAAATGTGGGTAACAATAGAGGTCTCTTTTATTGTCCTTGTGTGAAGTGCTTAAATTTAAGACAACTAAGTGTGAAGGATATAAGAGAGCATCTCCTTTGTGATGGATTTTGCAAGAGTTACACTAAGTGGATTTGGCATGGGGAAGTAGTAGATTTCCCAATGGCTTCGAAGACAACCGAAATCCGAGAAAGAAACCAATGATCGACTAGAGGATTTGATACGTGATATCGGTGAAGAGCCATTTGAAAAAGGATATGTATTCGAAGAACTATGCGAAGATAGTAAGAAGCCTCTGTATATAGGATGTTCTAAGTTCACACGGTTGTCAGCAGTGTTAAAATTATTTAACTTAAAGGCCAAAAATGGGTGGACGGATAAAAGTTTTACAGAGTTGCTACAATTATTAATGGAAATGCTTCCAGAAGGGAATACACTTCCAAGCCGTACTTATGAAGCAAAGAAAGTAATCTGTCCGATGGGTATGGAGTATAAGAAGATACATGCATGCCGTAATGATTGCATCCTGTACAGGAAGGAGTTTGGAAGTTTGCATAATTGTCCTGTTTGTGGTACATCACGGTTTAAAGTCAAGGATGGAGAAGATAATTGTGATAAGACAATTTCATCAGGAACCCCTGTCAAAGTAGTGTGGTATCTTCCAATAATTCCAAGGTTTAAGCGGCTATTTGCTAATGCCAAAGATGTTAAATCTTGAAAGGATATGTTAAAAACCCATCAAGGCCTGAAGCATCCATTGTTGAAAGATACATTGCAGAAGAAGCAATTGAGTTCTGTACAGATTATCTTTCTGAAGTAAGTCCTATAGGGATTCCAACGTTTCGTCATGATGGAAGACAATTTGGGAAGGGAACCCGAGGTGTTAAAGGTAGAAACATGAGTCGAGAAGAAGTTTTACAAGCGCATTTGTACATCTTGAATAACATCGATGAAGTTCAGCCTTTCTTATCTACTCACAAAGAAATGATCAAGCAAAGATATCCAAGGATGAATGAAAAATGGTTGTTGAATGAACACAATAAAAATTTCTTGAAGTGGTTTGAAGAACAGATCGTTACAATTGATGATGCATCTGAAACTTTGAAATGGTTAGCTCATGGCCCAAACTTTGATGTCATAACATGGAGTGGATATGATGTAAACGGTTATTCCTTTTATACTAAGCTTCAAGATGAAAAGAGTACAATGCAAAACAGTGGTGTGATGGTAGTTACTGAATCAATGCACTTTGCTACTTCAAAAGATAATTCTCCTGTAATGGCATCCCTTTCTTATTATGGAGTAATTCAAGATATTTGGGAGGTTGACTACACCAAATTTAGAATTGCTGTATTCAAGTGCAATTGGGTTGACAGTAACAATGGTGTTTTGGTGGATGAATTAGGGTTTACATTGGTTAACCTGAATAAGCTTAGCTATAAAGACGAACCTTTTATTATGGCAACTCAAGCAAAACAAGTCTTTTATATCTCTGATCCGAGTTAATAGTATTTGGTCAATAATGCTTCAAGGGAAACCCATGTCATGGTAGTGATGACCTTGAAGATTTACAACTTCAACAGCTTTACTAGTCCATCTTCAAGCATCACACTTTTTACCTTCTAATGATGACAATGAAGAAGATGATGTATATGCCACCCGATTTGATCATGAAGAAGGAATATGGGAAAATTGTTAAACAATAGGTATATTATGGTTTTTACACTATTACTTACTTTGCATGTCTTTGTATTAGTTACTTTGTATTCTAACTCATTTATTTGTCTTATTTGGCAGGAATATGGCCGATTCTAGTAGGTCCGCGAAGAAGGGAGACGTGCAACACGACTTAGTGAGTTGACACTAAGTCAAAATGTCGATGAGAGGTTACCGATTGAGTTTGATGACTCGACTGGAAATGCTATTGGGCCTCACGCAACAAAGTTTAGAAGTTATGTTGCACTTCTAGGCTGCAACAAAGTGAGCATAATAAAGAAGGATTGGGATGATGTGGAGATGCGTGTGAAGGAACAAATTTGGCAAAGCATCTTGGTACGAATTTTTTTCTATTAAATTTACTTGTATTGTTAATTCTTGTAGGATTCACCGACCTTGTATTATTTTTTGTAGCTCACTTATAATGTTCCGAATATCGAAGGGCTAAGGAGGAAGTGGATATCATTCGCCGGTGAGCGTTGGAGGGCCTTCAAGACCCAATTGACTTCCACCTACGTGTTTGGAAGCAAGAAAGGAGTGTCTCCTTGTGAGCAATATTCCTTTCTAGACACCGAGACATGGGATAAGTTTGTTGAGAGCCGTATGGATCCTTCTTTTAAGGTTCGTGTGCTTTAACTTGCTCGCTTTTAACAGCACCTTACCCCGCTTTTAACTCGCACAAAACGCATAGAACTAAATGGATAATACTATTTTAGTATGCTACATGTTTTATCAGCAATTGTCACAAAATGCATTGGCCTTTTATATATGTAATTCTCTCGCACCTTACCTGCAGTTAAATCAACCTCGGATTTAATTTAACATTGCTATGTGTTTAGTTGGTATGAATTCACCGATGAAATACCAGCAGCTTTTTTCGTATATAGGTAGAAGGAAAATCATATGCTGGTAATTAGACTCATTAGTTCAAGAAATACCAGCAGTTTTTTAACTGACCGTTTCTTTGAATGTATCTTTATTAGGAGAAACGACAAAAGACAAAAACAATTCAACAAAAAAATGTATATCCTCACAGGCTATCCCGAGGGGGTTACCAGCTACTTGAGAGGAAGCTGATAGAAGAGAAGCGTAAAGCTTCTCAAGAAGCCTCTCAAAGTGACCCCTCAGGTGTGACTTCACCTCCATCACCTCCTTCTCGTCATGAGAAGTGGAAGAAGGCACGACAGAGCAAGAAAGGTGACTATACTACGGATGAGAGTCGTGTTGTGGAACGTAAAATTGTAAGTAGTTATTTAAAAAATTGTTCAAAATGAGATAGAATTATATATTGTGTATTATCTAATCAATTACATTTTCTTTGTAGGATGAATTATTAGAGCAAAGTTCACAAGGGACCTTTACCCCTAGTGGACGACAAGATATATTATCCACTCGCTATTGGACGACCAGAGCATCCGGGTCGTGTGCGGGCAATTGGATGGGGGATTGGCATCCGACAATATTTTGGCACTCCTAAACCTTCCACAAAAAGTGTGGTCACTAGAGATGAGTTGCAGGCCATCGTGGATCAAATTAGGGAAGAGCTTCGGGCGGAGCTAAGGCAGGAACTTGTCTCCTTAGGCTTATCTCGGGGGAACACAGAGGGGGTCAACAATGTGTTCCCGTAGCTTCTCGCCCGAGGAACGTGTTAGCACCAAAGGGAGTTGTGCACAGGTTGACGTTCTTGATGATGAGTCAACTCCACTTGGTGAAGACACTCCTAGGCCTCTATGCAAGTTCTTCACAAAGGAAGGCTTACTAGTGGCATATGGTACTGTGCATACATTGGGGCCACTTATACACGGGGTAGAAATGACGGATTCCTTTCTTCGTGTTGCGGTTGAACGGGTGGAAGTTTCGAAGCTCCTGTTCCTGTTCCATCCGACGAGGTTAGAACAGTGGGGGAGGCTCCTGGTCATTTCATTCAAGTGGCCTAGAGCACTTATCCAGTTTCCTACCGATCGGTATTATATGTTTTCTTTAATAATTTGATACATGTTTATAATTTTATTATTTTATCATAAATTTTAATTTAATTCCTTGATGTGTATAGGACATTTGTGCCCAGCAGAAAGGAAAGGAGAAGGGGAAGGAGAAAGAGAAAGAGAAAGTTCAAGAGGAACTGGACTTAGATCCGATACAAAGGTTATGCCTCTTAGCTTATAGGCTAGGAAAGCATATACCTTTACGGATCCAGATGGACCCTCATGTGATTGGGAATCCGCAGCCCATCACGTTGTACTTGAGTCGAAGGACATTATGGATGTTGTTTTGAGTCAAGACATGATTTGCGTCACAATTCTCCAAGTCTCGGTTAATGTAAGTCTTATGTTTTTATTTAAGTCAATTGGTTGTATGCCCTATTAGACACCAACTTGTCTAAAATGCAATTAACATGATATTTTCAATTTCTAGTTACCTCAACAAAGTCATTGCGGAAAAGGGAGTAGAAGATGTCTATGGATTCATTGATCCTCGTCCACATTCGGAGTTTGGGGAACAAACCAAATACTATTCAAGCATACATTCAAAAGAGATTTTGTGAAGGATCAAAGGAAGTTTATCTCGCACCATATCATTATGGGTAAGTTTTTTTAAATTACTTACTTTCAAACTTTGAATCTCTTAAGAATTGCTAATTGAGCGACATTTTTTGTAGGTCTCACTCGCAACCGTTTATCCTTTGTCCTAAACGTAATGAGACTATTTTTTTATGCTCTTTATGGAATAAACCCAAAAAGGAAATTAAACAGATTATTGATGTGTAAGTATACTAACACCCTTATATATGAATCTGTCTTTGTGACTAATTAAATACTCTAGGTCCGGTTCATGACAGATTAAATAACTCGTAAAGATCTCGTGCTTCACTCCTTTGAGCTAAATAGTATCCAGATTTTACTTTTTATATTCATAAGTAAGTACTTCATAATAATTGTGCTTCATTCCCAAATCTCGATCCGGACAACATTCAATTGTTTAAGATAAGTATACTAACACCCTTGTATAATATTGCATTCATTTCATTTTAAGTTCCACATGTCTTAATATGAAGTATTTTCCATTTAATCTTTTATAGGTGTATAGAAGCATACTCAGTCATGGAGGGTAAGCCTAAAAAGAAACCCACATGGATACTTCCACGTGTAAGGACATTATCTTTCAAATTCTTAACTTTAATTTACTCATTTTCTCGTATTTAATGTTTTTTTTTCTTATAGTGTAATAAGCAAAAAGGAAGTTGGGAGTGCGGATATTATGTGATGAGACATATGTTAACAATCATCACAACAAATATCACAGATTCATGGAATTTGGTATGTGTTATGACTATATCTATGTCATTGACATATATTTGCCTACTTCTGCTTATCTGAAATGTTTTTTTGTTTGTTTGTAGATATTCGATGATGGTCATCCAATAAGTGAAGCAGAGATTGATGACATTAGACGAATTTGGGCAGATTTTGTTATTAAGAACTATAGTCGTGATTGAATTTAATTGTGAAACATTAGGACTGCTAGTTTCTTTGTATATATAAACTTAGAATACAATACATGTTTATTGTTTTTGTTGATACAATACAATGTAGATATATAATATACATTATGTTTACTTGTGTGTTAATGCATGTCCTCTATATATAGATTAACATTCTGAGTAGCTGTAAATATTTAAAATGCTGTACAAGTTTTGAAAAATCAAAAACTAAAATTCGTATTTAAAAAAAAATATGACTTTCCTCATCGGTTATGACCATAACCGATGTAGAAAGTGATTTTTAATACTTTCCACATCGGTTCTAGGCCATAACCAATGTAGAAAGTCTGATTTTCCACATCGGTTATATCTATAACCGATGTGGAAAGTCAGACTTTCTACATCGGTTATGGCCTACAACCGATGTGGAAAGTCAGACTTTCTACATCGGTTCTTAACCGATGTTAAAACTCACCAACTTTCTACATCGGTTGTATCTACATCGGTTCTAGAACCGATGTAGAAAGCTGCTAAGAACCGATGTTAAAGGTGTTTTCTGTACTAGTGCGTTAATGGAAACAACAACACTCTGTCCATCCCTCAATTTCTAAATTCTCATATACTGCTGTTACCACCATTGAATCAAGTTTAAGTTTTTATGATTGTTATTTTGATTTTTTTTTATGTCTTATATAAATTTAATATTAATATATGTAAATTTACATCAAATATAATAACAAATATCAACGTGAAGAATCAACATTAATTAAGTTAAAAAAATATATAAAACAAACATAAAAAATTTGAAAAATTAAAAAATGATGAAATTTATGTTAGATTAAGTCATAATAGACTAAATTTATGTTAGTTATACCTTGATTCAATAAATTTATGTCAAATATTAACACACCTAATATAAATATTAGGTTTGTTTTGTCTTACAACAAAAATCTACGAGACATATTTTAATTACATATGAGTTAGAATTTTAGATTTTTAATCGATATTAATTCAAAAATACAACCATATAATATAATACAAATTATAAAAGTTAAATGTGTACAAAGAGTAAATTTCTTAAAAGCTAAACTAATACACAAACTAAACTAGTACAAAAACTAAACTACCTAAATGTTAAACTACATAATACAATACAATATAATACAAACAATAACCTACAAATTAAGTATTAGAAATGTTGAACGAAAAACTTTGTCCATTGTTCTCCAATTTGTGTAATATCATGTTCTGATAGTGGAGATGAATTTTAAAATACCTAAAACATTAATTTGACTCCTATTAATATGAAATACGCATAAAGGTAAATCAATTTAACAAATATTGAAAGCAAGTACCTCCGTCCAAGAATAAGTTATACTTCCATAAAATATGACTCTCATCCAATACATGATATAATAGTCACATTCAAAGGAGCCTATTTGCTTATTACATTGAAGTTACAAACAAAACATAATATTATTTTCAAAATTTAAATACAAACAATAATTATGATATTTATTTATATAAATAAGTTTCTAATCGTAAGATAAATGAAATACAAATTCTTTGTTACGGGTCTTCTACTTAGAACATTAGTTACAAACACGATTCTAATTTGAAATAAAGTCAAATATTATTCAATATATATTTACACTTTAAAACATAATTAATGAAAAAAAAATTACCCTTGTAACACTTTTTATTTCTTGACTTGGTTGTCGATACAAAGAACAAAATCACATCATAGTGTAATTTGTAAGCATGATTACAAATAGCTGTCAATGGAACCTACATTATATGATGTGCATTCATCTAACTACGATCCATACCTACCTAGGTTATAAATTTTTGTCACTCCTAGATATTCAAATACAAATTTATATTAAAAAAATATATATACAAAAAATAAAAAACGTGAGATCCAAACAACTAAACGATGAAAACGTAAAAATGTAGTGTATAAATCATAAATGCACTCAAACGAATAAACAGATAATCATAAACTACAATAATTCAATTTCAATAATAATTCAGTGGAGATATTCATGAAATAACGTGATTAAAATCCCCAAAAACAATCACGATTTCAATTTGAACATAAAAGATGAGACGAGACATAAAACACTAACCTCAAATATACAAAAAACGCACTAAAACTAAAATTCAATCGAAGAGAAATGTCAACCACCACAAATGAGACATGATGTAGGTGTTTTTGTTGTTCAATGTAGTCGAAATGTACCCTAGGAGGAACTAGAATGGTAGTTGTCGCCGTCGTCACTCAAAAACTCTCACGCACAAGAGGAAGAAAAAGCTCTGGGTGAGATTAAAACACAACCATTGATTTCTTGCTATAATCATAGATGAATGTCACAAAATACCTGTTACCACCTAATGAAGGAAGATCAAAGGGTCCACACACATCAGTGTAAATAACTTCCAATATATCCTTACTTCTGGTCCCGATATGCATTTTAAAGAGATTTCTGGCTTGTTTTCCTGTTATGCAACTTTCACATATGTCTTTACACTTTTGGACTCGAGGTAGTCCAATCACCATCTCCTTCTCTGTAAGTTGGCTCAAACTTTCGAAGTCAAGATGACTATACCTTAAATGCCACAACTAATTGACATTCGAGACTACTGTTACAAAACACAAATTATTCGATACTGAAATATCGACTCAAAAACTCTGTTCTTACTCAGAGGTGCTTTTAAAATTAGTATCTCATTCTTATTGAGGAATCTTAACACTTGCTCCCTCGATATCCAATCAATTATATACCCTTTTTGAAGTAGTTGTCCGAGACAAAATAAATTGTGTTTTATAACTGGAACATAGAGCACATTCGTAGATACCCTTTTTTATTATTCTTCATTTCCTTTCACAGTTCACTATCGAATTATCTACAAATTCTATCTGCAACTTCACATTTTCATCTAGATCGATGAACCAACTATTTTGAAATAACATGTCATTCGAACAACTAGTATCCAAAACCAATATTCACAAAAAAGTCTTTATTGTTTTCGTTGTGGTCACCATTAACAATACTTCATCCTTTAAGTCTTTTTTTTTTTTTTATGCAACATTTGCTCCAACAGTCAATAACATAATAATCATCCTTGTAACATTATACATTCCTCTTGCTTGCACTAGAGCCAAATTGACCACCTTTCCATTGAGTTTTAGCCACTGCTACCTCTCAATGATGGAAAAAAACTTCATAAAGAACATTACCATTTATCCCTGAGAATTACCCTACTAATAGAGAAATAAGAGAAAAATAATCAACTATCTAATTATAACTAGAGAATAACACTATGTGAAAATTTTTACAACACATAGACAACTCTCTCATGCCCTTGCCCCAAGTACACTCACTCTCCAAAGTAAAAATTTAAACTAAACCTCGTAACACTCTACTAAAAAAGTATAAGAAAAGTTAAATATAAGCTTAAAGTGTCTTTGATTGGGGTGAGAAACCTCATGAACTTTAAGCAAATTATATAGCTACTATCACTCACTCCATTGCTTATCCAATGTGATGTGAGATTTTTCAAGATGTAATATTTTCATCAACCCGACAATCTTCACCATGATTAAAATAAACACATCTTCCTTTTTATCATCATTTTCTACACCAGCAATCATCCATACTCCACCATAAAGAGTATATTCACTTGAAATTAAACCATTCCAAGAATTTCTTTTCACTGCACACCTGCATCAATGCTAACCAACGCCTGTGTATAATTACCACACACCTTGCATCAATATTAGCCAATGTCCTTGCATAATTACCGCTAGCAAAAACTCTTCCTGTTCCATGACAACGTAGTTATACCATGAGGATACTTAACTTCATGTCAGAAGTTATTTTTTTCAACACCTTGTGTAATCCAGATTGTATCAACATATCTCTCTATGCCACATATGACGACACTTGCAAATACCACATTGCAACTTCAACAACCAAGGATGATTCTCTAACAACAAGGAGTTAATCTTTTTTAATGTGGAAAATCAGACTAAGCTACAACCACAAAGTATACTAAGAAAAAGCATACTGAACCACAAACTCTGATACTACTCTGATGAGAAAAAAATGTCATAAAAAATATTATCATTTATGCCTGAGAATTACCCTACTAATAAAAAAATAAGAGAAAATATCAACATAAGAATATAACATAGAAACTCCAAAAACCGAAGAAAAACCACGACCATTATCTAATAATAACTAGAGAATAACCCTATGTGAAATTTTTTACAACACATAGACAACTCTCCCATGCCCTTGACCCCAAGTACACCCACATTCTCAAAAACAAGAATTTAAACTAAACCTCATAACACTCTACTAAAAGAGTATAATAAAAATCAAATACAAGCTTAAAGTGTCTTTGACTGGGGTGAGAAACCTCATGGACTTTAAGCCCATTATATAGTTATTATCACCCACTCTATTGCTTATCCAATGTGATGTGAAACTTTTCAAGATATAATATTTTCATCAACCCAACAATCTCCACCATGATTAAAATAAACACATCTTCCTTTTTATCTCTATTTCCTACACCAGCAGTCATCCATACTCTACCATAAAGAGTATACTCACTTAAAATTAAATCATTTCAAGAATTTCCTTTCACTACACACTTGCATCAATGGTAACCAACGCCCGTGTATAATTACCACACATATTGCTTCAATATTATCCAATTGCACAATTACCGCTAGCAAAAACTCTCCATTTTCCATGACAACGCAGTTATGCCATGAGGATACTTAACTTCATGTTAGAAGTTCTTCTTTTCAACACCTTGTGTAATCCAGATTGTATCAACACATCTCTCTATGCCACATATGACGGCCCTTGCAAATAACATTGCAACTTCAACAACCAAGGATGATTATCTAACAAGGAATTAATTTTTTTTGCTGTGGAAGATCAGATTAAGATGCAACTACAAAGCATACTAAGAAAAATCCTATTGAACCATAAGTTCTGATACCACTCTGATGAGAAAAAACGTCATAAATAACATTATCATTTATCCCCGAGAATCACCCTACTAATAAAGAAATAAGAGAAAAATAATCAACACAAGAATATAACGTGGAAACTCCAAAAATCGGAGAAAAACCACGACCGTTATCTAATGATAACCAGAGAATAACACTATGTGAAAAGTTTTACAACACATAGACAATTCTCTCATGCCCTTGACCCCAAGTACACCCACACTCTCCAAAGTAAGAATTTAAATTAAACCTCATAACACTCTACTAAAAGAGTATAAGAAAAGTTCAATACAAGTTTAAAGTGTCTTTGACTGGAGCTACTATTACCCACTTCATTGCTTATCTAATGTGATGTGAGACTTTTCATGATGTAATATTTTCATCAACCCAACACTCAATTGTGAAGAGCTATCTTGTTGCCCTTCTGAATATTGTCCACCATTATTTCTACATTTTTCTCTTCTCGACCTCTCTTGTTCGATTTTCCTCGATTCTCATTATTTTGGTTTTGCTTCGTCAACAACATTTGTTCTGCGTTTATCTTCTCTTCTATTCTCTCAGGTAATCGTTGTTTGTGAGCTTTCAATGACCCTTGTAGTTTATAAAGTTTCAACAAATTGAGATCCTTAGACTCTTCGATAGCTACAAAAATTATGTCGAACCTAATATCAAGGGTTCTTAGCACTTTTTCCACAACTGCACATTCTTTCAGGCTTTCACTACATGACATCATCAATTTTGCAAGGTATTTTTTGATGGTTTCTTGCATTCCATCTGCAATAACTCATACTTACGATACAATGTTTGAAGTTGCATCATCTTCAACCTTTCTGTTCCTGCATAACTTTACTGCATAACTTTACGCCAGTATGTCACAGACTTCTTTCGTCATGTTTGCAAATGGAGTATTCTCAAAATTATTTTCATCGACACATTGCAAATATTTACAATCACGTTTCTTTGCATCAAGAAACATAACATGTTATACCTTGGTAAGATTCTTTGGTAACCCGTCATATTCATTCAAGATTATATTTAAGACTTATTGAAATTCAAAGATAGTCTTCATCTTCACACACCATTTATCATAACTATTCAAATTTTTACTATTAAGCAGTAATATGTGGTCATACAACCCAGTTCTTGTCATTGTCATTTAATATTTTTTCTTTCTTTTCTCGAATATTGAAACTCTTGATACCACTTATAGAATTGAATTTAAACAATTATAGAGAGAAAGTGTAAAAATAATCAATTTATTCACAAATAACATAAGTTCATTACAATACATTATAACTATTGTAGAAACATAATATTTATAACAAAAATTAAAAATTAATTAGGATAGTAACTTTGAAACAATCATATAATTGCTAAATTATTAAACAGTTTTTAAAAAATTAAGCACAATTAAGGAAGGTCATGGTTGTTACGTATTAAACTTTCCCTTTATAATCCCTCATTATCTACCCAACTCTCTCAAATTTTTTCTTCACTTACAGGTCGCTTCACAGTGCGACAATGATGGTGTATGGTGGCCATGGCCATTGTATGAGGTCGTGTAACTTTTCTTTTTCTTTTTCTTTTACTTTTACGTTTTTTAGATAATTGTATGTAATCGCACTTTATTTGAGATATAATAATAATAATAATAATAATAATAATAATAATAATAATAATAATAATAATAATAATAATAATAATAATAATTAAAATATAAATTTTATTTTATAAAATTGATTTAAACATCTGTCCATTTCTAATTTATGATTCATCCTAAAGCATAATAATTATTCGATTAAGTGGTTGGACACTTGACTAGTACGATGATGTTAGTGCAAAATTGAGGTGAATGGTAAGATTTGATAGATTGTTTTGAAAAAAAAAAAAAATTATAACAATCGTGCTTTTTATTTTCTTAATGTAAATAGGGAAATAATATTTTCACAGCCTAATCTTAAAAAAATAATTAATAATTGTTATCAAGTTAAATTTTTGTTTATATTAAATTGATTTTTAGTAGTTCTTTTTAAAAATTGGATTGTCAAAATTATCATGAGTAATTAGCAATATAATTATTTAACTAACAATAAATTATATAATTATTTAACTAACAATAAATTATGTATGAAATATATTTACTTACTAAATGTAAAAATAACTTTGTTTGATGAAGATATATTTATAATTTTATTAACTAAATTTTTGTTATAATATACAATGTATTATAAATGGTAAATAATTACAAGAATGTGAATTTAAATATCTAATTTTTAAAGTGAGGATTAAAAAAATTGAAAATTAAACGAAACATTTAATCTTGCTAGATCTTAGTACTTGGACGTGTAGTCTTTATAAGAAAAGCTACTTTAGACTTGAAAGAAAGCAATTATGAGAGACATTTAGGGGACTAATGTTGAAGGCTTGGGTAGTAACCATTACCTTGGTGGTGGTCCTTGTCGTATTAGGGTTACCAACCATATACATTCCACTAATTTTATGGTGCAACCATTGCATAACGCATGCTATAAGAAAGAGGAGGCAATTTGTATCAATGTTATTCATGCATGCACCATTTCCTTTTCTAAAATCACTATCTTTCTTATCTACACTTACAACATTGACCCAGTTGTAAGTAGCATTTAAATTAGTAAATGAATAAGTGAAATATAACATAATAAAATAAATTGTATTGATATTTTAAATATCTCATTATTTTCCAACCTTTCGAATATCTTGATATTTAAATATTTTGGAAAATACCAATTATTATAAATTATCTTTGTCGTAGTCTGCTTGACTATATTCAAATTAGTACTATTACAATTTCACTAATAATTTATGAAGCTAAAGTCCACAATAATAATCAATTATTAAATTTCAACAATATTTCATATTTATGATTATGACTTATTTATATATTTTGTTAAAATAGTTAAATTTTAACTTACAATTTCAATTAATATGAAATTTTTAAAATTGGATTGATTATTAAATAGGTGAAGAAATGAATTTGAGATTTAAAAATTCAATCCAATTTAATAAAATAATATTTTTATAATATAATAAGTATATAATAAATTTATTAATAATAATATTTTTTATAAAAAAAATAATAAAAATTACTGACATGGTATCATAAATTTTATAATTATAAAATATATTAGAAAGTAAAAGATGAAAAATTATTAAAATAAAATAAAAATATAATAAAATAACTATTATTTAAAATTGATGTAATTAATATGAGATAAAAAAATATTATATCTTTTATAAAAAATAATATTAATTTTTTTATCAAAATCCGTTTAATCTTAGAAATTTTCTGATTTTATTGATTTTGTACTAATTTTTCTAATTTTATCCTGATTTAATTAAAATTTGAATATTTAAAATTAAGGTAGTTGTTTCTAATTCAGTTGAACCGGCCGGTTTTCAAAACATATTTTCAACAATATTTAAATCCATTGATTATTTTGTGAGTTTTTTTATTAATCCATAGTTCTAAATTCACACAAGTTGACTATGTAACTAAAATGTGTTTGTAGTGTGCAAGAAATGTATTCTGCTGTGCATTCTATAAATTGAAGATAAAATTATATTTTTTTAGACACAGAACAAATTTCCATGACTTAAAATACAAAATACTATATATGAAAAGGTGTTTAACAATTTAGTAAAAATGAAAATTTGTAAGAATGAATATTATTGGTTTATGAGATGAGAGATTTAAACAATGTTATGATAATTGAAATTGAACTTTGGAATACTTATCTTGTCTTGGAAGGGAAATATTCTTTGTGTCCATAAAAAAAATGGTATTGAAAGCAGCACAATGTAAGCTGTATATTGTGCCAACTCTTGCAACATTGATGCACATGTATCAAGGAAAGTTCAAATAAATGGTCCTCAAAAGTTAGGATGATGATAAAAGGATATGATACCTTCGTATTTTGGTCGGAAGAGAAACAAAGAAAAGGGAAACTTTTTCTACAGAATATTTTCCTTTATTTCCAAATTTTTAAAAAAGATGACCAAAAATAAGGGGTCTAAATCCGTTCCACATTTTTTAATGTCCCTTGCATAGTTAGGAGACAAAAAATGTTTAAAATTTATAATTTCTTCGTTTCTCTTCTTTTCCTTTTTCCTTTTTTCCTTTTCTATTCAAATTTTCTTTTGTTGTCCTATGCCTCGTTTTATTTGCTTTAAATCAAATAATAAGTGACAGATTATTCGACCTACTTTTTTTTTATATGTACAAAAAGTTTTGATAATGACCATTGAGAGGATAAAAATCTTATATATGATTAGATTAGTTAATATATAAGGTCTCTGAATTGAGTTAAATTATTCATACAAATATTTATCGAAAACTAAAGCTTAGTCAAGCTTTCTGAAACTAAATTGTTTCAAAACTAATAATTGAAATTCTAAAAACCAAAAACTTTAATCTGTCACATTTGAATCAATTATACCATGCAATGATCAATTACAATTCCGATAACAAATTATTACAAGTAAAATTGGTGATTTCTATATATTTTTGTATTTTCATCTTACTGTAAATTTTTTATTATTATATAGAGATCTAAAGGAATATCATATATTTTTTTCAAGAATGATAGTAATTTTTTTTTTTACTTTAGAAAGCATCATATATATATATATATATATATATATATATATATATATATATATATATATATATACTGTTTCTATTATTATTAACAACATTATTAGCACAAATAATTAACAATATTACTAATATTAACACTGAAACAGTAGATCGTAATTATTGTAATAATTAAATAATAATGGCCCAAATGATCCACACGTAATATGAAATAGTACCAAGGTAAATGTATAATAAATTAATTATATCTTAAGTAATCTTAAATTTTGAAAAAAAAATCATGTAAGAAATTGGATATATGTTGTTTTTCGTCAATTATTAGCATTTTAAAATTAATATGCGAAATTAAATTAAAGTGAACTTGTTTTTAATCATAATTCTTATATTTCTTTCTCCTCTTACTTTACTTAAACGATGAAATTTAAGAAATTATGAAACAACTAACAATAATATAAAATATTTATAAAAGTAGGAGAAAGATTAAATGTCAATTTGTAATTTTAATATTTCGTTACTAGCTTTATTTATTCTTCTATAGAGATTATAAAATAAAAAAAATGATTTGAAAAACACTAAATTATAAATTTTTCTCTTTTTTTATCATATTTATTTCAAATTTAAAAGAAAAAAATTCAAGACTTTAAACTAAATCAGTACATAAATTAGTATTAATTTAAAAAACATAAAGAAATTTAAAACAATTCGTGTATAAAGAGAAAATTTTCAATCTTATAAGGAAAAAACATTTTCAGATTTTACTTATTATCTTGCAAGGATTCTCATTGGTGAACTAAATACTATGAATTACTTTCAATCTTAATTTATAAGAATAGGATAATTAAATGTCAATTTATATTTAAAATAATCTTGAAAAGTAAATCAATTTAATTTTATTTATTTATTAATTAACATAAATACTAATTATTAAATTTTAATGTGACGGTTGTATTTTTCAATTTGGTAAGTAAAATTAAATAAACTTATTTTTTAGCAAATTAATTTAATTAAAATCAAAAGAATTAAAATTAAATGAAGGGTTTTTGATATATATATGTTTTCTTTGACCACTCCGTCGAGGTGGACCAAATCCAGCAACGAAACGACAATAAATAGTGAGTGAAAGGGTTGGACGATCGTGATTGTATTCACTTTTAACAACAAACACCGTGGATCAACTGTCACCATAGCCTGCTTAATTTTTTTAATATTGAATTTTGAACTTTTCTTAAAAAATAAAATAGAAAAAGTACGAAAAATAAACACAACTGTCATGTGTTACAGACTCTTGTTTCATCAGAACTTAACATAATTAGTGGGATTAAAATGTAATTTTGCATGGCATTATGTAGTTGATGAACTTGAACAATGCATGATCGATGACTTTGCATTTGGATATTATTACGTGAAGAATAGATATTTGCTTGCATTGAAATTATTAAAAGTGGTTATGAATAAAGTTGGATCTCTCATCTCTGCGGGTGAACTATCAAATCTTTCCCTTTTTATGCGGCTGGCAATGGTGGAAAAGATGACTTTGGTTTGCATCCAACCATGTACCCTCTGTCATTATATATTCTTAGTTGTACTTTTTAGGCCTTCAACAACACTTCCCTCGGAGCTACCCATGTCTTCTTTTCCATTATATTCGGTGTCTTGTCCTTCCTGTTCGCTTTTTGATGCATTATCATGATCCTTGCCAACAATGTTGCTCTCACTACAGGTGTACTTGTCGTTGCTGTACATACCTTTATCATGCTCTGTTGCCCTAGACGTGACAACAACCTCAATTTCTTCTACTTCTGGAGTAGTTTCTACGTGACTCACTCTCTTTGTTTCTTTGCTCTTACCCCACAGCACCATGTACAATCCCATCACAATTAGCACTGCTCCGATTACACTAAACATGTTTCAAAAAATCAATTCATCAATGTGTGAGTGGACCCGGATCATAAACTAAAGTTAATAATAACTATATATATGTCGTATTGATTTAGGTGCACTAGATTTGGTATATACCTTCCTAAGTATAGGTTCTCATCCAACATCAAGGAACCAGCAATGGCCACAAGCACTAGCATAAGAGGATTGAAAACAGATGCATACAATGGACCTCTCTTACTCACACACCATGCAATCACAACAACCATTATTCCAGAGGCCACAATTCCCTGCAACAAATGCACGTCAGCATGCCTATGTCTCTTGTTCTATCAACCACATATTCATTTTATACATTATTATTACTTCACAAACCAATAATATTGTAATTAGCATACCGAATATGCAGCAGTTAGAAGCCTAATGCTCCAACCTAATCTCCATTGGCTCCAATCTTTCTCAACACACAGGGCAAAAGTAGTGGCTTGAATTGCCCCCATTGTGGACATCAAAGCTGTACTTGAGTGATGGCTGGGGAACTCTTTGCTCATCTGAGCCTGAAGTTTCATACACATGGTAATCAATTAAAACCACCACTCTCTACAACTACTCAAACGAAATTAGTTTTAATTTATATGTGGTGACAAATTGAAGTGGTTGGTAATTAATACTTTAGCCAACCTGAATAATGAGCCATATTGCAAAACAGGAGCAGCTTCCAAGACCACAAAAAACCCCTAGCAATTTGCTTCCAGAGTCACCATTTAGTGTTCCCGTGGTACCCTTTTTATGCAAAAGGTTAATGTGGAAGGTCCAAATGTTGATTTCTACACCTTTCAGAAAGGTCAGCATCATTGCCCCGCTAACTCCTGTTATGGTTCCCAACACTTTAGCCTTGCCTGCTGCCCTTCGGAAATTTAATTTTTCGAAACTAGGGAAATCCAAAAATATGTTGATTTATCAGTAATAATAATTTGTTGAAAAGTATAGTGGTTTGAATTACTGGTGTGTATTCATGAATACATACCCGCAAGCGACGGCTAAGATAAAAGTGACAGCAGGAATGAGATTGTAAACAGCAGAAGCAAATGTTGCTGAAATCAATTTCAAGGACTCGAAATAAAGGTTTTGGAATAGACTTCCCCTGTCATATTATTGCGTCATCATGTGAGAAAATAAATGAATTTTAAGAGCTTTACTAATGATACAATTTATGGTTGGAAAAGTTTTGTTTCGTGTGTGATTAAACAAGGTGATGAGTTTACGTAAACTTACCCGAACAGACCACATAAAAATGACTTAAAAATCACCCTCCAAGTCAGCTTTGGTCTGTTTTTCCTGCAAATAGTAACAGAAGAAAACCATTTTAACCAAGTTAGAAGAAATATTGGACACAGTATATAGTGAAGTGAAAAGTATAGAAACATAAGAAGCACATGATAAACTTTTGAATGATGAAAGATTATTATTACTTATGATCATTATGATCAATCTTTACGTGACATGAAAATGAAATTTATAAATTGATAATTTAACCATGTCTAGTAAAGATTGACGAAGACATAAACATGCGATAATCTCATACTAAATACAACAATTTCTCTAACTAGCTTGTGGGGCTATGGATATATGGACCTTTCAAAAATAAGAGCAAGTGGAACTGTACAAGCTGCTGCGAAAATGAGACGGTAGGCAGTAACTATTCTCACACTCATTCCATCGTTTATGGCAAGTTTGTAGAGCACATTCACCGAAGCAAATGCAATCTGCACCATCAACATCAACAGGGCTGGTTTCAACCCATGCACTACTTTCCCTATATCTCTCATTGCTCAGACATGCAATTACTCACACTCACCACCTAATATTGTACTTACACTACTACTAGGTGTATGTCTATGTGATCACAAGTAGTTGCTGCAAAAGGGTTTGCAATTGAAGCACATAGAAAGCGATCTGGAGTTATGTATGGTGACATGGAAGTGGCAGCTCAACCATGGCTTGTTTATATAAAAAACTGCTGGGTGGAAAACACTGAGATCTCCACATTCAAAGAGGCACCGTGTTAGTCAATTTGCTACATCAATTGCTTTTCATCGTGGTTTCATAGCGTTAAAGGTTGGACTGAGGAAGTCAAATTAATCTTAATTTAGTTGCAGCCTTGTATCTGTGATGTTTGTGTTTATGTCAGATCCACAGTTCACCGGATCATGCTTAGACATGGTGCTACCAGACTAGGAGCAGGAACATTCCACACGTTTCACTGTAAAGCACAATATCTAGGGAGTATGCAGAGACATCATTCAAAGTAACTTTTTCTGATAATATTTTTTTAAGTCATAGTTTAAAAAAAATCTCTAGAATTACTTTTTTGAAATAAGACAACTATATAATTTTTTAAAAGTAATTTTATCTAATGCAAATTAAGTTTTTTTGTTCTTGTTTTTTTTTAAATGTATGCATGCAGCAGGGTTTACTGTAAGATCATTTAGGTATTTACTTTAGTCCTTTTTTAAATATTCTCATATATATTAGGATTCATTATGATGTTCAATCAAAATAAAAAGTCTTAACTCAAATTAAAATATTGTAAATAACATTTTAAATTATTATTTTAATTTGTATAGCAAGTTTTGAAATAGATTTTTAATATTATAAAAGATAGTTAAATGAAATTTATCTTAATAATATATTATATATAAGTTGGCGTTATTGTTGTAAATATAAATTTCATTAATAATAATAATAATAATAATAGTGATAATAATATATGATTTTATTGTTAAAATATAATAGGCGAGCTTCAGAAATAATAATTAGTTACTAAAAAAGGAAAAGAAAAATAATATTTGTAATTCAAATTCTTTTGTCTATCCCATTTTTTTTCCTCTGTTATTATTTTTTATCTTTATATTGTTTCAAATAATTGATTTAAATTAAGACATACAATTGGTATAAAATTGTTATGATAAATACTATCAACGAGTAACTTTTTCTCTTTTCAAGTTTTATCATTTTATTTTTATTATACTTCCTAACATTTATTTATATTAATATATTTTTTTCTTAGAACTATCTCAATATAAAATATAAAATAAAAAATATGAGTGTGGTTTATAGCAAATATCTCCAAAGACCATTTTCGATAAAGGAAAAACGCAATGCGACTATAAAAGCAATAACAAAACATACGTATTTCTTTTAATATTTTCGGTGTTAATTTCTAAAATAAAACTTACATGCTATTCCTATAGGTGATTTTGATGAAAATGAGAGTTTCATCTCAGAAATTAAGCTGCATTTGGGTAAATATTATTATGCGAATTATTGAAGTGAATTCTTTTAATTTTTTTTCACAAGTTAAAAATTATTAAAAAGATATATCTCAACTATTATTTTTTAAGCTTAAAAAAGTTAACAAACCCTTGATCAATTATTGCAAACTGAAAGTCAATGGAACTTTCTCTTTTTTTGGGAAATAACTCGTAATTAAAATTTAATTTAAAAGAGTTATTATGAAAAGGAATTTGATGGAAAAAGAAAAAGAAAAAGAAAAAGAAAAGAAGAAGCATAAGTTAGTGTCCTTTTATGTTGGATGAAAGTAGAAGAAAACAAAAACATCAAGTGGTCAAAACCAATAGGAGAATTAAAATTTGAAACAAATTCCTTGTGCTCCTCTGTGGAGAATCTACCAAGTGCTAATCTTATTTTATTTAAAAGGTTTTGTTCCATGTCATGCGTGATGCAGTAAATTTTTATGTCCGAATGATTTTAAAAGATATTTTTATAAGTTGAAAAATAAAATATGTATAAATTATTCTTAATTTCAAATTAAACGTAATGAAAAAAATAATAATTTTTTTAAAATAAAAAGATATGATAAATTCTTATTTACAGAAATAATATTATTATAATATATAATAAATATAATTCTTATTCATCCATTTTATAAATTTGAGTGAATATATCGCATTTTTAATTAAGGAAAAAAAAATCGTACTAAAAAAAATAAGAAAAACTAAAAATGATGAGAGCCTATTAGCATGAGTATTAATGGAGGCACATAGAAATTGTGGTTCGAAATTTATGTTTGAATTCCCTTGGGATATGCATCTTCCACAGTTTTGAAATAGTTGCAGCAACATAGTTTTGAAACAGTTGGTGAGAAAAGTAAAGAGAAGATGAATTGAATTGAGAAGCCAAATGTTTGAACTAAAGGAGGCTTAACCTGGCGCCGCCATTCCACTAGGCTGTGTTTGGACCCTTTTATTCTTGCTTCCACCTCATTAACTTCTCTACACACACTTTTTCTTTATAAAGTAAAAGATAATATCTTTACGTTTCTTTCTATATCACTTTCTTTACAACAAAATTTACACTTTCGTCAATATATTTTAACTTTTATAAATATGGTCACGTACGTATAATTTTAGCTCTCATACTTTTTTTTGTTTTTTTTTCTTTTAATATATTTTTTCATCAATCATATCTAATTTAGTGCTTACACAAGTTAATAATAATAATAATAAAATAATCAATATAAAAAAAAACTTTTAAGCACTATTTTAAAAATTAGATCGAATTCAAATGTTCTAATTCTTATTTTTAAATAATTAAATTTTAGTTAAATCATTATAAAATTGATAAAATAAAAAAGATTAAGTTTTTTTTATCAAACCTATTTTAATATAAAAAAAATAAAATCAAAGATCAAAATTTTTAATTTTTTCCAATACTTTTTTTTTTTATAAAAGACCAGTGGAAATACAAGAGCTAAAAACGTCTACATGATATTTTTTTAATAATTAATTTATATTTTATTCTTTGAATATATTTGCCTTTTTTTTTATTTCTCATATCTTTCCTGTTTTTTTCAAATATATAAATCATAATAATTATTTTTCTTTAAATTATAATATTTTTATTTATTTTCTCCTATGACACTAATTAAATTTATAAATCTTAAACTTATATCTTCACTTGTCTTAATCCAATTTTAAAAGTTAAAATAATGGGATGGAAATTGATTGTGTGATATATTTATTATTTAAATAAATAAAGGAACGTATATAGTTTATTTATTTATGAATAATTATTTCTATTATTTATAATATTAATTGTACTTACTTTTCAATTCTCTAATTTACTTTTACTGTATATTCTTAAGAAAAAAATTACAATTTCTCTAGTATTAAATAGTTTTAAATTAACATTTTTTTCAAATATGATGCAAGATAAAATTGTAATCCAATGATAAGTTTGAGATAAAATTACTTGCTTAATAATCATTAAAGAATATAAAAATTTGTGTAAGTTACAGTAATGTAAAAAATTTTAAAAATAAATATTCATTATTAGATTTTGTCGAAATGATCAGGGATGAAACACAAGTTATATGGGTGTTGTTTAAAAAGTAATCCTTGACTTTAAATCGTGATTATCTATCCATGTATAATCATATTTTGAATATTTTAAATAAAAAAAATGAAAACTAAGAAAAGTAAAACTAGTTTTGTTTATTATTTTTAAAAATAATTTTTAATTTTTAAAAATTAAAAAATTGTTTGACAAATTTTTTTATTATTATAGTTTTTAATTTAAAAAGGTTAAAAAATAAAAATTGATAAAATACATTTTTTATTTTTATGAATGCATCTCCGTAGGTATCAAATCGCTCCCCTTCTTTGCTGTGAAGAAGTTCAATTTGTACTCAAATTTTAATCACGACTCTCTTATTATCATTAGGTTTGGTTTATTTTAATAAATATTTTTTAAAAATTAATTTCTACCTTTAAAATTAAACTTAGTAAGACTCCTAAATTTTAAAAAATTATTTTTAATAGGTTCATTCCTTCTAAAATCGCTCTTTTATTTATATATATTTTGGTTATGAGAAAAGAAAATTTATAGATATATTGTTAGGCCATATTTAAATAGTCAAAATAATAAAATAAAAATCTTTAAATATATTATTAAATAATAAAACAAAACTATTTTAAATTTTTATATATATTTCATGTAAAAACAATAATGTCTAGTATCTACAATAATAACACTAATTAAAATCAATTAATATGATTAAGGTATTATCAATTCTGAAATTCTAAATCGTTGTAGTTTTATTTTTAAAAGACATCTTGATAGATAAATATATATATATATATATATATATATATATATATATATATATATAATATCATTGATCTCAACTCTTTAAGAATACGAGACTTATAAATATACCGAAACATTATTTTCCAATTAATTAAAAAGTATAAGTGGATTAAGACTCTGTTTTCGACTCTACAGTGAATGTTTGATGTTGTTACTTGGATTGAAAAAGATATCCAAACTTTATTGAGTTTCTTCCTAGTAGATAAAGAGAAAAAGAGGATATATAAAAAAAATTCCATATTTAAGTCAGTATTTGAAATAATGAAAATAAAAAAATATGTTGTCTAATGAAGAAATACATAAACTTTATAGAGTAACATTAATTATAACAATATAAGACTCAAGGATATTTGTCTTTATTTATCAAAGATTTCGAATAATTCAAGATATTCATTTAAATATATTGAAGATTTATTTTTAGAACTAATATATATATATATATATATATATATATATATATTATTAACAATGATTAATTTAATTTATTATTTATCATTTATTAATTTAAGTTAAATATTTTTATTTTATTTTAGATTAAATAATATTATTTTTTTCAACAAAAAATTTCAAATCCACTTTATATAAAAATGTGATAATTAACATATCACTTAATAGGTCAGATTAACAAATTAATATTATTTATTACAATATTTATACGATGATTTGAATTGGAATACTAATTTTATATATATAATTAATGTTAAGGATTTAAGTTTGAGTTTGAAATTTTATATTAGATATAAATAAAAAATTTGAGTAAAAAAAAAACTATTTATAATCTAATATTTTAAAGATTTTTGTTGAAGGGTAATTTCATATTATCTTATATATCCCCGAAAAAATATCTAATAATTATAACTATTGAATAAAAAAAATAAGAATATACCTTTTAATAGTTAAATGTAAAAGTTTCATTAAGAAAACCACTAATACTATTATGAAATTATGAGTATACAGGATAAAAGAACCTGCTTGATCGTAGGGACAAATACTCCGCAAATTAGTTCGACGAAAACTGTACACATAACTGCAACACATTGTTTGGCACACAGTTTCTGTCTACTGCAATTGTTCGGATTTATTAGCAGTTGTTGATCGCAACTAAAATATCTCATTAGCTTCCATGGTCTACCACTTTCTTTTTACCAAAAAGAAAATAAAAGTGGGCAAAAGGGTGTTCTTGGAGCACGATTTCGTAAATTGTGGTGGTGTTACTTAATCGTTTGGTTCTTCTGTGGCACGCATCCAACACGAACTCACTCACGCCCAGATTATGCAATCACAAATGTGGCCTCACACACAACAATCAATCAAATTGAAAAAGAGTCAAGAGACAAAGTAAAGAGCTTCATCTTCCTTTTCACCCTTATTGGAAGCCTGCAAAATGTTGATGTGATCGCTTTTTATCATCACCACAATGCTGAAACAATCAAAGAGAGAAGACAATCTTATCCACAACTCGACATTAGGATATCTTGTGATTGAACCAGCTGAGGTCTGTTTACGTCTCTTTTCCTATCCCAAAGGTAAAAACACAAACTACAAGATATTTTGCATCAAGGCCAGTTAAACCAAAGTCAACTCAATTAATAATATGAATGAATGTATAACCGCCAGTCATTCACTGCAATGGTTATAATTTGGAATCAAATAAATAAGACTGGTTGAATGTTACCTTCCAAACTGTATATAGTCTCTCTTGTTTCCAATGTCAAAAATAGTCTGTAGCACTAAGGCAAGAGAAAAGGGACAAACAGTTATCTACCTGCAATTGCTCCTGAGTTCACACTTCCATGCAAAAGAAAACCAGACAATATCTATGTAATCATGTTCAATGCTTCAACTCAATTATTAAAACCCTTAGGTTTTCTTCTGTCTCCATGCAATCCCAAAAGCTTTATATTTCTTTTTAAGTGATCTCGTGAATACATTGTTAAGAGTCAAAAAGAGTATTTATAAACTAATTTGAGTTATTAAAGAATGTGAGAGTTTATAATGTACCACAGCAATAACGTTAATTCCTAATCTTATCCAAGACCCAACTCCAATCCCTTTTTCATCAAACAGAGTAAGTAAAAGCAATGGATGGCATCCTAGTCATTTTGGATATCGTGCTCCAAGAACACCCCTTTGTCCACTTTTATTTCTTTTTGGGTCAAAAGAAGTGGTGGGCCATGGAAGCCAATGATATACTGTAGTTGCAATCACGAACTGTTAATTAGTCCGAAACCAAGTTCAGTAGAAAGAACTTATGGTATATTGGCATGTGAAATTGTTGCTTATACTTTCACTAACAGTTTTGCTGCTGTCAAAGATTAAACATGAGGAAATGATCAATGCAAGCCTAAGTACTAATTGACGCTTCGAGAAAGAAATTTATGTATAATACGTGTTATTATACTACCATAATGGTTGGAATAAAATATTTCAATTCATTACTTTAACATATAAGTTGATTTGGAGAACCCGGTTACAATACATGTAGAAGAAGCAAAAGAAATGAAGTTAATAACCATGCCTTAACTTCTCCAATACTACAAAAAATGCCCATACCTGTTGGGGACAATTGGAAAAGAATGGCAAGCTTATCTACGTTAATTGTACAGTAAATGCCTTATATTATGGAATGTTTAGGAAGGTGAGGTCTTCTGAGATTTTCTTCTTTACTTCACCTCTCACCTTGCACCGCATTTACAACATTAACGAGGCTACTATTGCTCTTATTGTTGCTCTTATCTTCTATTCGAGGTTTGACCATTATTTCAACCGTATCAGATTTATGGGTGCTTTCTGATTGAATAGATGGATTCTTTCTCATCTCTTTGCTTTTACCCCATAGAACCCCGTATAATCCACAAATAATCAACAGTGATCCAATTATACTGAAAGCAACCAAAGTAAACAATTAGTTAAAGCAAATCATTAACATGTATAGGTGCCAACAAATTTCAATCAAATCAAACAAAAGATATATTTTCCCCCCATCACTGATGGTATATATAAAATACATTCCACCTAAACTTTCATATAGCCGTGCTGTTTATCTTCTTTGGAGGATAGGCCAAATATTTTATTAAAAGTTGAGAAGAGAGTGTGAGAGCATGACATGATCACTTAATTAGCAGATAATTGTAAAGTATAGTTGTATAAAAATAATTTTGTAATGAATCATTAGCAGGCTCTGTGTGTGTTGGAGTATTACATAGGCATTAACTATAGCTAAGATGAAGCAAACGACAACAATATTCATAAAGAAGGCATATATATATATATATATATATATATGTATGTATGTATGTACCTTCCAAGGAATAGCTTCTCGTCCAAAATAGTGGATCCAGCAAAGGCCACAACCACAAGCATCAGAGGGCTAAAAACGGAGACAAACAATGGACCTCTCGTGCGCACACACCACGAAATCACAGCCACCATCACTCCAGAAACCACTATACCCTACATCAATGATTCACATATTCATCCACTTGTACAATTAACATCTAAAATCTTAGTATGTGGTCTCAATTAATCAATTATAGTACTATATTAAATGACAGAACGTTGAAGTCAATGAAAAGAACACCGCAGACACTATTGATATGTGGGTTCCCATACGTTCCCAACTAAGAAATTGAAGAATAAAATAGTGAATAAGCAGAATCGGGTAAGCATACATACCGCATAAGCCACAGTCAATAGTCTCACATTCCAACCTAATCTCCACTGACTCAAATCCCTTTCAATGCAAAAAGCAAATGAAATGGATAACAGTGCCCCCATTAGGGACATCAATGCTGTGCTTGAATAAGGACAAGGGTATCTTTCACTCAGTTTTGCCTGCGCAACACTAAAATCTAATTAATTGTGAAAACCAAATTCATAATCTTATAAACAAACACTACAACACAAAAATGAAACTGACCTGAATGATAAGCCAGAGCGCATAAGAGACGTTGCTTGCGACAGAGGCGAGGGCACCGAATATGCTCATAACACCAGAAGTGGCGTGCGGATGCACGACGTTGGCGTTTCGGTGGTTGAAAAGGTTTATATGAAACGACAACATCTTAATTTCTGGGCCTTTAATGAAAGTCAGAATCATTGCTCCACTAATTCCAGTTATCGTTCCAATTATCTTCGCCTTCCCTCCTTCTGTTCCTAAATTTAATTTCTCCAATCTAAACACATTGAAGAAACACAAAGATATTAACATGAACAATCTCATCAATAATATTATATATTTAAACTTTATTTTGATCCTAAATCTAAAAATGTTTATGGGTACTTACCCGAAGGAGAGGGATATGATAAAGGTGATGGCTGGAATGAGATTGGATATGGCGGTTGTGAACGTCACAGAAGTTAAAGCAATTGCTTCCATGTTTAAATTTTGAGGTAATGCTCCCCTGCATATTAAATCATAAGTTGGTACACAAATATAAAAATACAAAAACAAGATTAAGAAAACCATGGATGATTAGCTCTGATTGAAGTAATTAACAATACTAAATCCTTTCAAAATAATACTGGCAAATGAGGAAGAATTTGATAAAAGGAAATCCATCCAAATGGTACAATTGTGCAGGCTTAACGTGAAAAGGAATGAAGCTAAAATGGGGAGGTACAAAATGCATATTCCATACTAATTTCAGCCATTAACTTATTCCTTTGTAAGCCTTCAGTTTAAAGCTGCCAAATCCTATGCCATTATATTATACTGTTCCCGGTGCAATATTCTGTTCTAGATGAACTTCACAAGTATATCTTGAAAACAAGTCTAGTTATGAAACTCTAGAAGTGTCTGCTAAGTAAATGGTGGTTACAACTGTAACAAATATTAATTGATGGCCCCAGCTGAACTTCTAAAATAATAATACTGATTAAAGAATTAAAAAGTTGTTAAATAGGTAGGTAATAATGTGTTTTATTTTCATTTTTAACATGTTCTATCATTTTTGAAATAAAATAATATCTTGACATTAAGCCAGGATTTTACCTGGTGAGCACATATGAATTACTTACCCAATTAAGCCGCACAGAAATGCCTGAAACAGTATCGTCCATGTCATCTTTGTCCTCTTCTTCCTGCAAATCATGTCAACAAACACCATCTTCATTTTATTATTATTATTATTATTATTTATGTTCATCCCTATCTCTCTCTTTCTTTTTTTCATCTCTGTCTTAATTTCTTCAAGTCCCATATTACACCATTGCTATTGCTATTTATCTCAAACAGTAATAAAAATGAAAAGACATGTCTTGCAAATAAATTTCTTGGCTCCTATACATCTTAAGTGGGTTGATTGAAGAAAAGAAAAGAAAAAGAAATCTATATGCTCAAACAGCAAAACAATCATTCTCGAATTTTGATTTGACTGCGAAAATAAAAAAGAATATTGTTTCAGTTTCTATCATTCTCCATATATATTTATCTCATTTTTTCACAAATAATAATAATACGAAGAAAAAGTAACCATCCGTGGCTTGCCTTATTCATATTCTTGTTATATATATATATATATATCGTAGCTAAGTAAAATCTGCATAATATTACATATAAAAGATTAACAAGTAAAAATACGGAAGTGATGAGCATGTTGAATCTGAAATGTTTTGAAGCAAATTGAAGGGTGGTATTTGTATGTAATGATTTGTCATAATCTTAATAACTTAAAAAGTAAAAGACAAGAAGGGAAGAATGAGAAAAGAAGAAGAACCTTTCAATAAGAAGAGCAAGTGGAGAGATGAAAGCAGTAGCAAAAATATAGCGATAAGCAACAATAACACTGAGGTTCATGCCATCATTAAGAGCGAGCTTGTAGAGAACATTGACCCAAGCATTTGCAACCTGCACCATCACCATTAGCAAAACTGGCTTTAATGCATGCACCACGTTCCACATCTCCATCCTTCTTCTCACCGTCTCTTGATACAAACTGCTGCAAAGTGGGTAATTTTGAGCAAGAAAAGTGAAAGAAAGAATGAGAGAGAAAGAGAAAATGTATAATTTATGTTTATGAGGCACTTGGCTTACATAAAAGAAGACAGGAGGAGTATTATTTATGGGCAGAGGCTGTGTAAGTGTACAGTAAGTAGATTCCAGAGAAGAAACACAGTTGGTGCTCAATTGTTTGCCACCTTAGTTTTATTTGGTTAGTTCCACACCAACAAATAATTTTTTTTTTCCTACAAACAAAAAGAAAACAACTTCATTAGTAGAATTTGATAATTATTTTACAAATTTTCTTACTTCATAACTATAAGAATATGAAACTATTTTACTAATTAATTAATAAAGTTATTGTGCTACTGTGATGGGAATTTTTAATTTGTACAAAATTAATTTTTACCATTTTTGAAGCATTTTATCATCAGTTTTGTTTGCTTGAGGTCATTAAAATTGTTTTTTGTGGTTTGGGAAGGAGAAAACGAATTATTATTCGAAATTAAGTATCAACTTTAGATATCTACATAATTAGTAGAGGTTGCCTTTAAAAATGGCTTTTTGAATCGGAATTCATTTTTCATATTTTTTGGCACTTTTATCATGTAATTTTAAGATAATTTCAGGTGGTCAAAACTGTTTTTAATGACTTTGTAAACTTGAACAATTAAAACATGTTTTTATAATATATATATATATATATATATATATATATATATATATATAGGTGCAAATTGGGTTTTTTTTTTTAAAGATTAAAAAAACAAATATTTAAAAACTGCACACTAAAATAGGATACAAAAACAATTAGAAGTATATAATTATAAGGTGTAATAAAAAAAAATTGAGACAAATTGGTAAAATATTATTTTGAAGTAAACACTACAATTTTATTGTAATTTTTTTATGAATAATTTAAAATTAATTTATTCATATTATCACTCTAATAAGATGTTAAATATGTTATTATTTTTATTTTGTTTTCTTTTATGTAGCAGACTAGAGCATTCTTTTATATTTTATTAATCTAACTAATTATAATTAAGAATACTATAAATTAAAATTATTTAACTGAAAGTGATAATAAACATGTAAATGGTGCTTTATAAACATGTTACCAATAATTTTTTATTTTTATAAAAAATTTAAATAATTATTATAATTATCTTTTTAATCTTTCATAATTTTATTTAAAAAAAATCTAATAAATTAAAAGAGAATATATATATATATATATATATATATAAATTATTTATAACATCTTAAATTTATGTATTTTTTTAATTAACAGATGAAAAAAATACAGAGATTTATTTTTAAGGGAATTTCTCGCAGTGTAATAACAAATTCATTTAAAATTTTAATCATTTCCTTAAATAAATTATTATAAAAAGAATAAAATTAAATAATGTATTTCAAGTTTACCCTTCATCGATAATACATCATGTTACTGTGTACTTTTTAGTAATTTTAGGTTATATAAGGTTTTTTTATTTTTAGAATAATAGAATTTTAGTTTTAGTCCCTATAAAAAAAATTAAGCCAAGAGTACTATTTATAGGTAATAAAAAATAGACAGAAAATATATAAAAAAAACACTAATATCTGAAATCTACAGATATTTTTTAGGATAAAAAATTATTTAACCTTAAATTACATATGTCTAGTAAAAAATGTATCTCTCAAACATTTTAAATTATCATTTTCTATATTTACATGCAAACTTGATTTTGTGTAACTAGTTGTTATGGAAAAAAAAACTTGTAATACAATTTAAAATATTTATTATAAAATCTTAAATAAAGATTATACTTTTTTTAAGTTATCTATTTATAAATCTTAAATATTTATTCATCATGAAATAAAAAAAAAGTATAAGTTTAAATTATCTATTTTATTAGTAGTTATAATTATATAAAATTAATTTATTTCCCAAACAACACAGAGATTAGAACACTGTTATTTATCTAAACAAACATTATGACTATTGTAGAAGAATAAATTAGATAATTAAACTAGAGAATAGTAGATGAAAGAGTTAATTAAAGTGAGCATAGAAATTAGTGAAACAGATATATTTTATGAAAGAAACTTCAGATAAATTGAATATTATCAACTACTTTAACAATTTTTTTATCTAAGAATAATTAAACTAATCTTATGTATATTTATAAAATAATTTTGTTATAAAGATAATTTGTTAAATTTGAACCATTTTTTTCAAAAATTAAATAAATGGAATAAATATATTTTTTAGAACCGGTTTTCGGTATTATTTGTCCATAAATACAAAACAAAAAGTATATATAAGAATGTTTTATTCAAGAAAAATACTTCAAAATTTACAACTTTTTGAGTAGTTTAAAATATTTAATATTATTGACGAGAATTTTATGTGATATATGAAATATAATAAAATTTCTTTATCATGTATATTTGATTTATGTTTTTTTATATTTTATTTATATTATATATATAATAATAAAAATATGACAAAATATTAAATATTAATCATAATTATTTAAATAAAAATTAATAATGTAATTTTTTTTCTAGAATAAATAATGAAAAAATTCCTTAATACCTAATTTAAATAAAAGATTATAAAATAATATTTTTAAGATTTTTCCTTTATTAATAATTGTTTATTTAAATTTAATATTCATTTTTTTATTTTAACTGTAATTTTTTTTTCCATTCTTTTTCTTATACGAAATCACATATTTTTTTCATTAATATATATTTTTCTTTGCAACTTCATCTCTTTTAATTTTTTGTAATTTCATAGTAAGAAATATCTTTAATATTAAATTTCTTTAAGAAATATTCATCAGATTTTTCTTTTATATCTTCTTCTATAATTAACTCCTTTTTCATCAAATATAAAGTAATATTAAAGTAAAATATTTTTCTTTCCTATAAACTTTTAATTTTTATAAGTTATTTATATATTTAATTACACTAAATCTTTATTCTCTAATAATTGAGCAAAATATAACAAATTTTGGTTAATATCATAAATATATAAGACATCAAACATTAATTTGACATCTGAATGACTTTCAAGTGCAATTGTTCTTAACCTTTCATATCCATTTATTCTCCATTATCCATTTTCAATCATGAATCATGTTATTTATACAACCAATATTTATAAGTTAACATGTGGATTTTTTAATTGTAGAACATGTTGTTGCAAGAATACTTCATTATGTGTAACATTGATAAGTTGTGATTTGTATATTTTTTTATATGTACCAATTAAATATATTTACCACATTTTACATTGGGTCTCCACTAACATTTATTGTCTGTATGATTAGTTTTATTGTAATAAGGACAAAAAGAAAAATACATGATTTATTACTTTTGTTATTTTTGGTTTGGTCAAAAGCATCTCTAAATAGAGTTATTAACAAGAATTGTTTAAGAATAAAAATAAATATTTTATTATCGATCACACATCTGAATTGCTTAAAAATGGAGAAAGTTGTTTAAAATTGGAAGAAAATTTTGTTTATATAAGCAACAATGATCAAGTTTTAAGAAACTCATATGTGCTATAATTCTTGCTAAGAACTCACAATTATGGTTAAGGTTTTCTATGTCGACCAACGTTGAAAGTCTGATTTTTTTAGATGAATAATAATTACAACCCCTTAGTACCTTAGAGTTGGAGGCTAATACTCCAACAATTAAACTACTAGAATTTTCTAATTATAACTTACAAATAAATTATATTTATATACAAATATATATATATATATATATATATATATATATATATATATGTGTGTGTGTGTGTGTAAATATATAAATATAAATATATTTATATATTTTGATATATTTATATAGGTATATATTTATATATGTATATGTTGGATATGAGGGTACGCTTGAAAGTAAAAGTGTGTGTCGAGTAAGTTTTCAAAATTTGATGCCAAATTTGTGAGTGAGTCTCTTTATATGAGTTTGTAATTTAATGACAGAATATAATCTTTATAATTTATTTATATAATGATATAAAATAAATTTGGGAAACGCGTCATTCACTCAAGCAAAAAATATCAATTTTGCTCAAGCGAGATATTTTCGCTTGAGCGAGTCAATTTTCGTGAGCTTTAACGTATTTTCGCTCAAACGAGAGTCAATCCCATTTTCACCCTCAAGCGCGCCCTCATATCCAACATATAAATATATAACTATATAAATATATAAAAATATAAAAATATATTTGTATTTATATATTTTATATTTATATATTTACACGGATATATATTTATTTGTATATAAATATAATTTATTTGTAAGTTATTATTAAAAAATTTTAGTAGTTTAGTGGTTGGAGTATCAATCTATAACTTTAAGATACTGAGTTCAAATCTTACTAGTGACATTTCTTTTTTCATATCGATTCATCCGAGAACTGACATTGAAAGTACTTTCCATGTCGCTTCAGCTTTAACCGACGTTAAATAACGACGTGAAAAACATATTCGTAGTAATGAGAATTTTTTTAACTAGTCTAGAATACATAAATTTCTTACCTAGTAATTTTATTTCATTGGTAATACTCAACAATTTATTGGACTATTATTTACTTATCTCATATTCTTACATCCTTTGTATCTCAAATTTTCTTATTAAATTTAGATCTTTCATACCTTTAATTTTTTTGTTATATTCATAATATTTTTTCAACTAATCCAAAATTTATTTAGGTAACTTTAGGATCATGATTATGTTAGGTATTTTTGAGAAGGCAAACAATAGGAAGATTCTCACTGTTAGTAAGTTATCATCAATTTTTTTCACTAGTGGAATTACTCTTTTATCTATTGCCAATGTTTTTCTCATCTTTTTATTTTAGTTGTGTGTGTTTATGCTTTTGTCTAATACCTAACATTGGTATCAGAGTCACTATGTTGTGATATTTATCTTCTGTTGCATAGTCATTAGAATAGTGTTAGAGAAAATTCTTAGTATGCTATGTGGTTGCGGTTAATCTAATATTCCGCATAAAAAAAGAGTTATTCTTGTTACTTGATATTATTTGGTAGTGTGATAGTGCATGTCTAGGAGAAGTTCTGACAAGAAAATACTTGGTATTTAAACGTGTCCATTAGTGACCCACTTCTCTTTTCTGGAAACTTACCTAGTGTACTGGTTCACGATCTACCGTTGTTGTTCCATTAGGCAATAATATTCATAGTGATGATTGCATAGGTCGATTTTGGAATCATGACAACAAAATATGAGATAGAGAAGTTCAATGAGAGTAATTTCTCATTGTGGAAATTGAAAATAAAGACAATTTTAAGGAAGGACAATTGTATTGATGCAATTGCGGAAAGAACCGTGAAACACACGGATGAATGATGATGGAAAGAAATGAACGACAATGCTATTGCAAATTTGCACTTTTCAATGGCAGATTCGGTTTTATCCAGTGTTGCGGAGAAGACTACTGCGAAGGAGATTTAGGATACCCTCATTAAACTATATGAGGTGAAGTCACTTCACACAATAATATTCTTGAAGAGAAAATTCTATACTTTTCAGATAAGTGAATCCACATTAGTGACGAACCACATCAACCATTTGAATACCTTGTTTGCCCAACTATCAACGGCAAATTTTAACATAGTTGAAAATGAGCGTGCAGAGCTTCTACTTCAGAGTTTACCTGATTCGTATGATCAACCCATCATAAATATTACAAATAATAATATTGGTGGGAATATGCACTTTGAAAATGTTACCGGAGTAGAATTTGTAATCAACACATTAATTATATAACTCTCTTTCACATTTTCTCATAAATGGATAAAATTGCATTCACACAATTCACACAATCCATAAGTAGTTTGTGATGGAAAAGTGAAAGTCCGACTTCTTTCTCCTTTCACTCTTTTTGTGAAAACTAAAGTTCTTGATATAATAATAAAAATTGTTATGATTTTTCTATATATGTATGACTATATTAAAGTTTCTTTCGCATACTTTATTTATGTATTTTATGTATACAGAATAAAAATATAATAAAATATTAAATATTAATATTATTTCAATTATAAATACTTAAATAAAAATAATAATTCTAAAAAATAATAAAAAATATCTTGATATTTAATTTAAATAAAATATAATAAAATAATATTCTCAATAATTATTTCGTGATATAACATGTATATAATCATAACCATTCAATAAATTTTCTTATAAGTATTATTTTCAACATCTATCCTTAACAAACTATTTAGTACGTAATAATGGGAAAAGATCCATGTTAAAAAATTTGATACAGCGTTCTTCGTCTTATAATATCCTCCAATGGATTCAAATTTTCTTTATGGAGAATTAAAAAATAAAAAATTGTACCTTTGTCATTAATTTTAGATTTTGGATTATACTTTATCCAATAAATAGTATCGAAATATGGTCGTACGCGTTACAAGCCTAGTAATTTTAGAAAGAAAAAAAAAATTACATAACGCACTATTTTACTAATTGTTTTCAACGTCATCCATTGCACTACCCAGAATAATTTAAATATATTAAAGTTGATTGATAATTTAAAGATAAAACACTGTTTTTTTATCATTAAAATCTCAAGATTTAACACTTGTCTTAATATATTTATCCTCTTTTAGATAAGTGCAAAGATGACGTCGAAGAAATCATTAATAATATATTTGAAAAAAAAATCTATTTTAAGTTGATTGAAAATTTAAAGGATAAAATACGATTTCTTTTATCAAAATCTTAAGTTTATAACACTAAAATTTTTCAGAAGACGTTGGCATAATGCTAAATTACTTCATGTGCTTTATATATATATATTATATGTGATTTTTGACCCAACAATAACTTGTAAGCTCATCTCGAGCAGTTACCTATCCAGAACCTTGGAACGAGAAATATTGAAATTAAAGCAAATAGGGAATAAGGTACTCAATTTGTTTAAAGAAAAATAAAAATCTATGCCCAGAATAAATCATTGGAAAAAGAAAATGACACAAACAAGTGGACAAGGGAGTTTCTCCGGTCAACTTCAGGCGTGTGCAGTGGAAGTCAACAGCAGCTGCATGAATCTCAAATATGAATTATTGAGTTGTCTCTCTCCCTACCTCATCTCTATTAATTAGGGTTCATTCTCAAACATCAAATGAGAATATTTTTATTCGCTTTGTTCTTTGAACCTGCAAAATGCCATCGGTCGAACTATGTTAGTTCAGTTTCAAGTTATTTTAATGAATAGTTATTATGTTAACAAGTTACACTATAAAACCATTTTAGAAAAAACCAAAACCATAAACTTTATTCTCCCATTCGATGCGAATTATTGAATAGAATATTATCTAAATTACTATTTGATACATACACACATATTTGAACGTCCAGTGCGTGCCACGTAAAATATTGTGTTTAATATCCCGAGTGGGTTTGTATGGCTGGGAAATTATGTAACTGTTTCCAGGTGATATGGCAGATCCAATAGTTTTTGAGTTTTTTAAGGTCAAAAGTTGATTAATAGAAAGAGCATGAGGCGTGCGTAATGGAACAGAAGCCTACAATTCTTACAAGCCAATAGATTTCGGTTATAAAACATTAAAAAATAATCTTAAAAAGTTGAGATCATGGGATGAATGTTCTGGGAAATATGGTTTGTAACACTGGATAATAATTAAATACTTTAAAGCGTGTTTTTTGGGAAATTGTCAGAAGTTGTCACTTTCAACTTCATCTAGCATGGAATCTAAAGGAGAGGTAAATGCCATATTGGATGTTATATGTAATTTGGTTAAACACAACATGTAGTGCACACCCAAGGCAAAGAGGGACATGAAAAGCAGCAGAAAAAGGGTGAGGGTTAGGTTAGTGGGGGTCTCAGAATTCCATTATTTTGTTTCTGAATAAACTAAAAGAGAGGCAAAACTTTTGAAACTTGTTATATATCTTTAATCTTTTGTACCCTATAGCTAACGTGCTTCCAATTGGAGTGATGTTGATTGTGATATGAGCATGTGTTAATGCATGGTGGTAGCTAGTAATTGCCTACAAGAAATACTCTGGTAACTTTTTGGGAAAGACAACTCACTTGGAAAACTTCACGAGTTGATGTAAACTTCAATTCAACTCATTTGATAAGTACTGATTTGATCTGAAATTTGGTTCAAAGATTAGGGTTTTTACCAATGCATTAAAATATGGGGCAACCTTGTTTGAATGGCAATATTTGTCATTCATGGTCCTTCATTTTTTCTGTTTCAGTCAGCATCCACTCACCCCAAAGGAAGGCCATTTAAATGGACTTAATTTTCCATCAATTCCTGATGCACCACCAACTTCACCCACAAAAGCAAAGCCTCTTCCATAACAAGCAATAACTTTTTTGCTTCAGTGTTTAGTGAGCACATGCCACCTAGACCTAAACCTGATGGTGGAAATGAATGACAAAGCCACTTGGCTTCATTCTACTTAGTGCTCCAACCCTCCACAATTTCCTACTCTTCTTTTCCTTTTCAAAAACCCTCCTTATTCATCTGAAAATTCATTCGCATGATCCTCAAAGCTGTCAAGCCTATATAGATATGTATCGTTCTCCAATCATCCATGTATGCGTCACTAGAAGTAGTCACTTAGTTGATGAGTTTGAACTTTGAAGTGCCGTGGAAGAGAAGTGAAACCAACAAGAATAGAAAAGCCAGATAAAGGAGATTCAAAGTCTACGTAATACCCCTTTAACCATCGCATTTTTGGGTAACGAAGTTGGGTTCTTACGAGTGTTTACATATATAGCCATTAATTGATCTTACTTCTTTGCTTCACCCATTCTACACACTATTTCTTTCCATAAATCTCTTCTAGTGAAGTTGAAACGTGTTATAACTATTTTTAAGAAATTAAGAAATATACAAGACACGGAACAATAATTAAAAGACAAATCATTGAAATGAATTGGATAGAAGATGCCATACTACGTAGTTTATACATAATTAGGAGAGTCTTAATCATTAACCAAGTGTGACTCCACCTATAAGTAACTCTAAATTAACTACAATAATCATTAATCATTGTTGTTTTATTGCATAACAGACAAACTCTATGGATAAATTCAAATTTATAATAATATTTATTGTTCCAAGTTGAGATTTTGCTTTAATGAAGGAGTATCGATTACATAACACATAATTATAATACAATTATTAATAATGTTTTTTTTAATACTAAAACATTATATAAGAAGCAAGAAAAATAGATATTTGGAGGGATTCATATGATAAGTCACATGAATACACACTCCTTCAGCCATGATAATTTGTTTCTTTTATATTACATTTTTTTCCCATCAAAATTACCATTGCATAATATAAAAATTATATATATATATATATATATATATATATATATATATATTTATCTTAATCGCGATAAATCAAATTTGAAATAGAATTTATTAATGATATAGAGTGTGTTTGGAAACTCATTTCAAGGACACCAAATCTAGATTCACATATTCCACTGAGTTAAATCAGAAAGCAATATGAACGACAGATTGAAAACAACGTGGGTTACGAATTAATTGAACTGTAACCCAGAAACAACCATATCAAATTTTTTTTCGAAGATACTACTTTTGACAGGAACAATGTTCCAAACAAGATAAAGACATATCACGAAATTAGCTTAAGGTTAAGAAAAATTAAATGTTTTTTTAAGACTATTGGGTGTTTATTCTCTTTGAAAGGAGAACATAAATAAAGAGGAGTGTTAGCATAAGTTTTAAACACTATGCTTTTAACAATCTCTTAGGTAGAATTCATAGGAAAAAACAACAACTGACATATCTTTTCCATTGTTGTGCGGGTTCTTTTGAAAGGACACTATCTGGAACGAGTGTTGAGGTTGTGGAGAAGAAAGCAGTAGTGGCAAAGCCCTAATCCACGTAGGGTTCCTTCATTCCACTTTGATACTTTGGTTAAGCTTTTTCCTTCCTTTTCATAGCTCGACCACATTCCAAATTTGTTTCTTCCATTCATAGATGGTGATGATGATGGGTTGTAACCATCAATCAGGTTTTAACTTTAAAACAAGCCTAGGCTAGGGCATCATCTACCTAGGTTCTGTGTTCCTTTGTAGTGGCGGTGGATAACTTTGCTACGTAAAGTCATGTCTAATGACATGTGATTCAAAATTGATTTCGTGTCATTTTGCCCAGAGGTTCGGCTATAAATAAAATATGTTGGGTCATATTCCAACTTTAAGTTCTTAATTGTTTACCAGTAAATAAGAATTTGGGCTTTATTCATTTTTGTTCACTATTTTTTTTATCTTTATTCCCTTTTTTTTCTCCATTCATTTTTTATTATATTAAAATTATTACTTTGATCATAATAAGATCAATTTTATATTTAAATATATCTTTAATCCTTCTAAAATAAATAATTTTTCAATTCTAGTTCTAAATTACACTTTTTAATTCTCTATTATTGATCTATTAATCACTCAACCAGTTTTATTATTGTATGTATCATTACAACAATTTAGGATTTGCAAAATAAATATTATTTAACTGGAAATAGATGTTTGAGACTAAAAATAATAATTTTAAATTTTTAGTGAGATTAAAATGAAAGACAAATATTTCATAAAAATTAAAATTATCTAAATTATAATTATAAATATAAATATGTATTATATAAATAAACTAAATTGAGTCCATAATATAAGTTGTAATTTAAGACTACCTGATACTTTGTTAAAATTAGAAGAGAAGGAGAGATTGATAAATTAGAGTAAATAAGATAAAGTTGTAGTTTTTTTTTATAAATCATTTTAATTTCAATCCTATAAGATTAACGGATAAGATGTGATTTGTGTATTAATTACATATTATAAATTAGTTATATATTTAATGGATAAAATTTTAAATATATTTTATTAATAGAATGTGAAACTAAATATTTAAAAAGTAACATAATAATGAGTCGAATTAAGAAATAAAATGATAGAGGAACAAACTTGGTCGTTGAATATGTCATATTAAAAATGAATAAATGTTTAACTTATCAATGAAATCGAAATAGTTGACCATATATCTCTTTCTACTTAATGACTTTGACACCATAAAATTTATTATCGGAATTCCCCCCTCATTAATTCGTGGTTCTAACTTTTTACATGTGGTCAATTTTTTCTTTAACATTTAATTCATTTTGGATAGGCATTTAGTATTTTTCACATTCTAAAATAAAGAAGAGGCGAGAAAAATAAAATAAGGATAGAAAGAAATTCGGGTTCGTATTTTTGCTGGTTCTGATATGTAATTCCATGGGCTTTTCCGTGGTACACACTCTCTTGTTTAAGTTTGGTTTTTGTCTTGGGCCTTTGAACCCCTTTTGTTGTTAAAAATGAAATTTCAATTACTTTTTGTTTAAGTTTTAGTAAAATATATCTTTTATAAAATAATTATAATAAATTTTTGTGTTTAATAGAAATAAATTTTTTTATTTTTTTATATATTAATAAATACTTTACTACATTTGTAATTATTGTCACCAGATATAGATAATATGTATATTTTTTCTATTGATTTAAGTGTATTTAACAATGTATAAAATTAATTCATTTATATATTATTCAAATTTCACTAACATACATATCATTAAGTGAATAATTAATATTATATAAAAATTAGATAAAATATTTTAATTATATTAAACTCAAAATTATTATATTAAAAATATATTTTAAAAAAATTACAACCCATAAAATATATCTACATTATTGGAGAAATAACATATCCTATGTACATTTGCATATTTATTTTGCTATAAACTAAGCATAGGCATCCATGACACATGCTAAAAAAATGTTGAAAGAAAGAGAAAGAAAGTACATGTATTACATTGAATTTCCTTTCTCATAAAAACAAAAATTTATGTAATTTTATTATCTTTTAGTTTATTTTTACGTGTTACTTCAGTTAGCTTTTAACTTATAATTAATTAATTTTTTTCCTTACTAATTTATTTGAAATCATATTATATTTTGTATTAATTAATTATTGAATTATTTATATTATTTAAATGTTTCTGAATTTACAAAAAATATATTAAGAATTGGTATTTTTAAAAACTGATCAACTATACAAAACTTAACAATTTAATTTATTTAATTAAATTATAATGTTTTGGGAAAAAATTAAAAGAAAATGAATTGAGTTGAAAATATGTATTACCGATTGAAACCAATGATAAGTTTACATGTGAGATTAGTACATTGACGTGATCAAAACACGTTTTTCTTTTTTAAAAAAGAAACACATTCGAACATGCTAAAAAGTGCTTTCCGTTTTCCAACACCAACAAAAATGCCCTGAGCACGTTGGTTTGAGTCGGAAAAGGAAGCTTTCAATTAATTAATCTATCATCTATTCCTAGCTGGAATACGTTGAAGATTTAATCATGGGAAACAATATTACAATTTTCCTTTTCTCCTCGTTCCTTTCCCTCCTCATCCTGTTCTGAACTATGCTCTACGTCTCCATCTTCATGGTTATCCCTATCTACTCTCACCATTTTCATGCTTTTGTTTTGGTTGCTTTTATCTTCTACTTCACTCCTCACTACTACTTCCACCCCATTAGTCTCTTCCTCCGGGGGGCTTTGTGCTGGCACCAATTGATTCTTCTTCTTCATCTCTTTACTTTTACCCCATAAAACCACGTATAAGCCACACACAATCACCACTGCTCCAATAACGCTGAAACAAATTTATATATATATACAAATTCGTTTAAGAAACAATCAATAACGATGTAATTGAAAACAATGGACGTGTAATTATGTATAATAAAGGATTATATGAGTAGTTATGAACCTTACGCAACTACTAATTAATGGCAGGCATAAGCACTTATTAACTGCACTTGTGGGTGATAAATTAAGTTATGATGCAGTCACTGTTTAATCTAACCAGACCTTAATGATTGCAATTCTGAAACCACTAATAGAAAAAGGTACACATACCATCCAAGGTGTAGCTGCTCGTTCAACATGGTGGAACCAGCCAAGGCCACGATCACAAGCAACAGGGGATTAAAAACAGAGACAAACAATGGGCCTCTCATTTGGATGCACCATGAAATCACAACCACCATCACCGCAGAAACCACAATACCCTACAACACCAGTCAATTCACAACATTTGTTCTCAGTCATATACAAGAATACAACCAACAATGACATCATAAACGATTTTCATGTTATTGTTTTACATAATAAATTACAAAAGGGAAATTTGAATACCGAATATGCTGAAGTCCAAAGCCTAATATTCCAACCCAACCTCCACTGATTCCAGTCCCTCTCAAAGCAAAGTGCAAACACAATGGACAGCAGTGCACCCCAAAAAGACATCAACGCCGTGCTCGAGTACGGACTAGGGTATATTTCGCTCATCTTCGCCTGATCAAAAATAGTTTACAACGCAATTCAAGACTTCAATAACATTGAATATGAGAGATAGAAATAGAAAATTAGAAAATGTATGAGAAACACACATAAGAAAAATCAGAATAAAAAAAGCTTGTTTACCTGAATAATGAGCCACAACGCATAACTGATGCCACTAGCCAGAGCGCAGAGAGAACCCAAGACGGTCTTAGAACCAGAGCTAGGGTGCGGGTGCGCAGCGTTTTTGGTCAAAAGGTTGAAGTGAAAGGACCCTAATTCGATATCTGGACCTTTAACGAAGGTAAGAACCATTGCCCCACAAATGCCAGTTAATGTACCCATTATTTTGGCCTTTCCTGCTGTTGTTCTCAAATTTAATCTTTCCATACTGAAAATAATCAAAGAATGAATTTGAAAGTGAATTAAGAGAATTTGGAAAAATAATATGAGAGGTGTACAATACTTACCCGAAGCAAAGCGCCATGATAAAGGTTATGCCTGGTACAAGATTAGCCATTGCGGATGCAAATGTTGCAGAAGTTAAAGCCAGGGCTTGCAAGTAGAAATTTTGAGCTAACGCTCCCCTGCGTATTCAATCAGAAACTGTTCGTTCATAAAAATTACCGAAATAATTCAATCCTAAATTTTCTACCTAGAGAAACACATCTTGTTTTATTATCACTGCAATCTACATTTTATAATAAAAGAAAGAAGGAAAACCATTCTTAAACGATATGGTGCGATTTGTGTGAAACTAGCGAAGCAGAAAAATCTCAGTAAGAATTTGTTAAGACATCTGAAATAAGTTAAACTAGTTCTTAACTTGATTTAAGAATAACATAGATTTATTTGTCTACATTATTAACATCTTCAGTAAATAGGCTTTCTTCTATTAGTTTATAACTTAAAAATGATTTTGGCGATAACTTATTTTATTTGTTTTTTTAAAGCTCAAACATATACTTTTTTATTTTTTTTATTTTTTTATTATTTATAAACTTCAATATCATGCTAATTATTCTTTTATTTATTTATTATTTATAAATTTCAATGTCATGCTATATTCATATGATATATCCTAGAATATCTTCGATATGTTATGTGATCTTTATTATGGAAGAATTTATTTTGAAAAATATAATTTGTAATATTTTTTATTTTCGAAACACCATTTCTTATAGGTTTTTCTTTTCTTTTCTTTTTAAAGAAATAGTGTCTACAATTCAAGAAATAAAGGAAGTTATTATTAGATATGTTTTAAATAATTTCTAAAAATAAAAATAAAAATTTAATTTTTATATTAAATAAACCAGTTCTTATAAAAACCCTCTTAAGAAATTTTCTTTTATAAAATACTATAAATAAATAAAAAGATTAAAGACATTAATTTAAAAACTGTCTAAAGATTTATTTTTGTCTGAAATATGATTAATAAAGGAAAGAGAAATATATCAATCTGACAACTGTTAAAGACTTTTTCTTTTCTATATAAGATTAATAAAAGAGAGAAAGACATCAATTAAAAAAAAAGTCTTTACAAAACTCTTAGAGATGTTTTTCTTTTCTAAAATTCTAAAATAGAAATGATAAAGGAGAAAAAAAAGACATAAATTTAAAAAGAATTTTCTTAACTGCCCATAAAAATGACTTAAGGGTTTAAATTTTAAGATAAAAAAATATATTAAAAATTATTAACTCATATATATATATATATATATATATATATATATATATATATATATATATATAATTACAAATTTATATTTGTGTTTCTTTTTTATCCCTATTTTGGCTTCTCATATGATATACTCTTTTAGAAGATAAAGTTTAAACATTAAATGATTTTACTCTAATTAAAAAAGTAATTAATAATATCAATTTACATTTAAAATATTATGTAAAAGTCATGCATTAGAGCTCGAAATGAGAGTAATAAAGAGTGTTTAAAATTAATTAAAATATATTGAAATGTATTTTTGGAAAAATATTGCTAAACAGAGTGAAAATAATGATATTAACAGTTGAGTTATTAGTAATAAATTATTAGAGTTAAAGGAGTAATACATGGTGTATTTTTATATATATTCATAATCTGTAATAAATAGATCTGTAGAAAGTTCCACAGAAAAGTTGCCGCGTGAAGGGAGACACAGAAGGAAAAAACGGTTTGATGTTGAAAGTGGAGAAGTATCAGGTAATTTATAGCCACCTACTCATACAAATTCATGGTGCAGACACAGTCCACAAACTCATCGTCATTTTCACATGACATTTGTTTCGCTGCAACCAAAGTTTGATCATGATTTCTTAGCCAAAAGAAGAAGAGCACCAAGAAACGATACCGAAGAAACAAGAAACTCGCACGTGAATAGTTAAACGGAAACGCCTACCCAAACAAGCCGCAATTAAATGACTGAAACAGTATCGTCCAACTCATCTTTGTCCTCTCCTTCCTGCCAATCATCAACCAAGAAAACCATGTCACTCTGTTTGCTATTAATTTCTCTTAATCGACAATTTTGGAGACTAATAAATATGAAAAAAATAATAAATAATAGATATTAATATCTGTTTTAATATTTCTTACAAAATATTAAATGAAAAGATTAAAATTATACATATGACTAGGTTCCAAATAATATAAAAGATGATTAAATTAGGATCAAAATAATAAATATATAAAATTTTGGAAACCACCGTGCCTAATGCATGGACAATATCTCTCATTGCTATTCATCTTCACCTTTTTCACCCAGTAATGAAAACCCATACTCTTCAGAGGACTATTCTCAAATACTGAATTATCTGAACGCATGCACAAAGTGGGTTTAACAAATCATTCTACTTATGACTTGATATTCCAAAAAAATGGTATTTATGGATGATCCATGGGAACACGTAAAGTCATAAAATGGTATCAATTAATGAGTAGAAGAAATTATTCTTCTGATTATAGTATATTATATATACGCGTAAACGATGAAGAGGAAAGAGTGAAAAGGTTGAAGAAGAAATATTGAAGAGTGAAGGAGGTATTACCTTTCGAGAATGAGAGCAAGCGGAGCAATGAAAGCTGTGGCGAATAGATATCGGTAGGCAACAAGGATCCTCAAGCTCATGCCATCGTTAACGGCAAGCTTGTAGAAGATGTTGATCCCAGCAAACGCTACTTGCACGACTAGCATTAGCAGCGTAGGCTTCAACCCCTGCACCACATTGCACCCAACCTTCATGGTTCTGGTTTGAACGCTACCACCACCCTTGGTATTATGGCAGCGTCAAAATCGGAAATTAGTGTATAATATGAATGAAACTGAGGTGGGTGAGGTGTTAAACACTTAAGAAATTAGTGAAACAGAAATACGAAGAAGAAACAGAGAATTTAATTGGGAGAGGTGTTGGGAAATTGTGGTGTGAGGAAGTGGAAGAAGGAGAGGGGGTATTTATGAGGAATGCAGACTCCGAAGATGAAAGAAGCAATGTTTGTTTGTTTCTCACGTCAGCCTCTCCGTTGTTATTCTAGTCAAAATACCACACACTTGTACCTCTCGCTTTACACGTGCAAAAACCGTCTTCTTAGGTCAATTTTCCAGTGTCTTTCCCCACTCACATGTGTCACTATCGAACTTTCAAGGAATATTTTATTATAAATATTTTTAATCCAAACCTAAATTACTTTTTCTAATTTAAATCATGTTTAGTATGAATATTATATTATCTAGATTCCAAATCAATAAAAGTTATATATATATATATATATAATTATTAATTTATTGAAATATTTTTTAATAACAAAATTATAATAAATTAGAATTGTTAACATAAATAATATTTCAAATGTTATAATAGATCTTAATTTATGAAATTTATTTCTAAATGAATTTATGAAATTATAATTAAATCTCGCCTAACTTTTTTTTATATATAAAAGAAAATTAGGATTATTAATTTTATTTTTCGAAGTTTAGTTAAACTTTTCCTTTGCTTATAAAATACGTTTCACTTAACTTCTCCTTTGCGTAGTTAAGAATTTACTATTTTGGATGAATTCTAGAGGCTTACTAAAAATAATAATAAGAAGAAACCACTTAATAAAACTACTTGTCTTTTCGCTAAACTATTTAAATAATTTCATATAGTTTGGTAAGTACAAAAATATTCCGTTTAATTTGATCGAAGCCTAATATTCTTTTTATGTGTGTTTTAACTAATACTTAAAAAAAACTTATGTATGAATACAAATTTACTAAATTAATTGAAAACTTAAATTATAAATATTCAAAACATATTTTTATCTATAAAATCAAATTAAATTTTATATAAAAATAGTACTTAAATCTTTTTTATCCATATATAATTATACTTCTATCAATAGAAAACATTATAAAATAATTATATTTCAATAAATTAGTTTGACAATTTTCGAGGACATACTATTTTTTTTTAGTTGTTATAGCTAGCTTTTCAAAATTCGATTAACATTGCTAAATATAACTATATAGCTACAAAATATATTCTGGAAGCCAAGTATAAAAGTCCAATTAAATATAATTAATAAATTTATAAGAGATTCCATTATAATGCTTTAAATTACTGGTTTTTTAAAAAAAGTAAAAATGAATCAACTAAATCAATATAAAATAATAAATAACCTTGTGCTTTATTTTTAAATAAATTAATTATATAAAATCAATTTTTAGAAGTAGTTAGAAAAGATATTTTAAAGCCGTTAGTCTTTAGATCTAATTATATATAATATTTAGAACACAGAAATATTTTTACTCTTATAAGCATAGATAATCAAAATATTCAAATTTCAGAAATTATTAAATATTTACAAGATTATATAGTACTATTTTTCATAAATGAAATGGACGATACAATATATAAATAAAAATAATAAAGAGGATTAATGTGTATAATTATTTTTTAGTACATTTTGTTGGGATAAAAATATTTGATTAGTTAAATTATAGGTTTATATAGTGGTACAAAATATTGTATAATCAGAACTTCCTTTATTTAGTCCGATTTGTTAGAGTAAAATACTATAAGATCATAGTATCTGTGTATAAAAATGATATGAATAAAATTATAGAATGAATTCTGTTTTTCAATTTGGTACCAGAACTTATAATTTTTTTCTTTTCTTTCTAAATCTTTGGAGATTTTACTTAGAGAGATGACAGAAAAATTAATTTCAGTGGTTGTTCAATTTGAAGGTGTCTTCAACGTAAACATCATCCTAAATGAATCTGATTATGACGTATAGTCACAACTAATGGAGATGCACATTGCAGAGAGGGAAAAATTGTCCTACATCTATGGGAAGGTGAAACCTCCAACAGAGAAAGATGAGGGATATGAAAAATGGTATGTTGAAAACCAAAAAGTGAAAAGATGGCTACTGATGTCCATGAAGCCAGAAATCATGAAAATGTATCTTCGCTTACCCACTGCCCTCGTATTTGAAATGTTTTGTCAAAGGCGTTTTATGATGAAAGTGATGAGCTACAGGTGTTTTCCCTTAATCAAAGGACATTTACTGCAAAACAAAATAATAGAACCTTAACTGAATATTATGAGGAGTTGGTTGAGATTTTTAGGGAATTGGACCATCGTGACAAAGTATTCATGAAGGACCTTGATGATGTGAAGTTATATCAGAAGTCCATTGAAATATTAAGGGTGCATATATTCCTCGCTGGACTGGATGATGATTTTGAGCAAGTTCGTGGAGAAATCTTGCGCAAGGAAGTGACACCTGATTTAGAAGAATGTTATGCATTGATCCGAAGAGAGACAATCCGGTAAACAACGTTGAAAATAGAAGATATGATTTCTGATTCCACAGCTATGATGACAAAGAAGCAGCCATCAAATCATTATAGCAAATCGAAACAATCAAAAGATTTTTAAAAATGTAACTACAAGTGTACTCAGTGTAATAAGGATGAACACACCAAGGAACAATGCTATGAAATCATATGATACCTCGAGTGGTGGGATCACAGTCGAGCATCGAAGAAGAATTAAAAAAAATAATCCAACTGTTGCTACTGTAACTACCATTGACAAAGAGGACGACAAAGGCATGATGCTTGTTACAATCGCAGGTAGTGATAATTTCAATGGTAAGGCTTTAATACGCACATCTACCGTTCTGAATAATACATGGATAATTGACTCTGCGTGTTCTGATCATGTGACTTTTGATGTTAGACAGATTAAAAATCTTAAACCTTCCTCACAAAAAATTATTTTTACAGCCAATGGTAGTAAATCCACTATCATTGGAGAAGGAACTGTCTCTATTTCAAACAATTTGAACCTTGATATTGTCCTTGTTGTTCCTTCTCTTAAATATAACCTATTGTCAGTCTCGCAAATAACCAAAACTATTTTATGTGTTGTAATTTTTTGGTCTGACTCTTGTTTTTTTAAGGATATTCAAACGAGGAAGACAAATGATTGTGGTATTAGGCGAGGAAGGTTGTATTACCTGGACCTGACAGAAAAAGATTCAAAGAGACTTGGTCAACTGCTAGCAACAAAAGGGTTTCAAAAAAATAAGAAAAGGCGAGAATATTTGGTTATGGCATAAGCGTTTAGGACATGCATCTTTTGGTTACATAAAGAAATTATTTCCAAATGTATTTGACCAAGTAGACACTTCAACTTTTTATTGTGATATTTGTGAGCTTGCAAAGAGTCACAAAACATATTTTCCTTTAATTTCAAATAAAAGTTCTCTTCCTTTTATGATCATTCACTTTTATGTGTGAGGTTCATCTAAGGTTACAATGTTGGGTGGCTTAACGTGCTTTGTATCGTTTATTGATGATTGTACTCGAATGACTTAGTTATGTTTGATGAAGTCTAAAACTGAAGTTGAAGGACTATTTCAGAAATTCTGCAAAATGATTGAGACCCAATACAAAATACAAGTTTAGGTACTGCGTAGTGACAACAGAGGAGAATATATGTAATCAGAACTTCAATGTTTTTTAGTAGCCAAATGAATTGTTTATCAGAGATCTTGTCCAAATACTCCACAACAGAATGGGGTGGCAGAACGAAAGAACCGTCATCTATTGGAGGTGGTCCGAGCTGCACTGATTGGAGCTCACATGATAACATATATTGGGGAGAAGCTCTCACATATGCAGTATACACTATCAACCGAACACCGTCCAGGTCTCTTGAGTATAAAATACCTCTTCAATCACTTATAGATGTAGTAGTAAGTCCTAAAATTGTTGAACTAACACATAGAGTTTTTAGTTGTGTTGCTTATGTTCACTTACACAAACATAAGAAAAGTAAGTTGTCTCCTAGAGCTGAAAGGTGTGTGCTCTTTGGCTATGCGGATCACCAGAAAGGATATCGGTGCTACAATCTACAAACCAAGCAAATGATTACTAATATAGATGTAGTTTTTCATGAAACGTTGATATATTTTTCCCCCGAGTTTGAAATTTAGGGGGAGAATTACGATGAAATTCAAACTTTTGTTCCTCAAGAAATTGATATTGAGGCCAAATTGGAGAAAGAAAGTTACAAAGTTGTATCAGGAGATGATGAAAATGTGCAACAATGTGATGATCAACAACCACATAATGAGAAAGATTTTGAGCATGTTGAGATAAAAAATTTGTCTGTTGATGCTAATGATATACCACACCAATCATCCCCTCAAGAACCTAATACAAAAAAAAAAGAATTCTGCCAGATCGTGTCACTAGAGGTATCCCTAAGTCTACTTATGATCCTGACCTCACCAGTAAGACAAGATACATTATGAGTAATTATATTTGTAACTAGAATTTGTCTAACTCAAATATCGCATTTATAAGTTAATTATCTACTGTATCTATTCCTAACAGTGTGCAGGAAGTTTTAGTTGACTCTAGGTGGAAGGATGCTATGAATGAGAAGATGAGATCCTTGCAAAGTAATAAAACATGATAATTGGTAGATTGTCTAGTTGGAAAGAAACTAGTAGGATGGTGATGGATGTATACTGTGAAATTTAATACAGATGACACAATTGAGAGATTCAAAGCTAGATTAGTGGCAAAGGGATACACACAAGCATATGGAATAAATTTCACTGAAACGTTTGCTCCCGTAGCCAAAATTAGTACAATTCGAGTATTGTTATCTCTAGCTGTAAACCTTGATTGGTCCTTACAACAATTTGACGTAAAAAATGTATTTTTACATAAGGAATTGTCTGAAGAAGTTTATATGGAGCTACCAGAAGGATGTGGGATCCCGAATACACTTAGCAGGAATGTATGCAAGTTAAAGAAGTCATTGTATGTACTAAAACAATCGCCACGAGCATGATTTGGTAGATTCACCAAGTCAATGCTTGCTTTTGGATATCAATAGAGCAACCAAGATCATACCTTGTTTCTAAAGAAAAAGGAAAGAAAGATCACAAATCTTATTGTCTATGTTGATGACATGATAGTTACAAGAAACGATCTAGAGGAACGCAAGGCATTGAAAGAGTACTTGGCAATGGAATTCGAGATGAAGAATCTTGGTCCTTTGAAGTATTTTCTTGGAATTGAGGTCTCAAGATCAAAGTCAGGTATTTTTCTCTCACAACGAAAATATTCATTGGATTTACTAAAAGAAACTAGAATGACAACATGCAAACCAGAAAATTCTCCAATTGAAGGGGGATTGAAGTTGTGCATTGAAGAAGATCAAATTCCAACTAACAAGGAAAGATATCAGATACTTGTAGGGAGATTGATGTATCTCTCACACACCAGACCGGATTTAGTTTATGCTCTTAGTGTAATTAGTTAGTTCGTGCACAATCCAAGTGAAAAACACATGGATGCTGTTATACGGATTTTAAAGTACATAAAAGCTGCTCTTGAAAAAGGAGTTATGTTCAAGAAGAACTCTAACTATAAGGATGTGATGGTTTATACTGATGCAGATTGGGAAGATGCTCTTGATGATAGAAGATCAACATCTGGATACTTTACATTTGTAGGAGGTAATCTTGTCACATGGAAAAGCAAAAAGCAGAAAGTTGTAGCTAGATTCAATGCAGAAGCTGAACTTAGAGGAATCATTCTTGGACTTTGTGAAGGTTTGTGGCTCAAACTACTTCTCCAGGATTAAGGGTATGCACATACATGTCCCATTCAGTTATATTGTGATAATAAAGTTGCGCGCGACATTGCTCACAATCCTGTCTAACATGATCGGATGAAGCATGTGGAGGTTGATAGATTTTTCATCAAGGAAAAGTTTGATAAAAATATTCTGGAATTGCCAAATATTCTATCTGAAGATCAGCTGATAGACATTCTTACCAAAGTTGTGACAAGTCAGATTTTTAGGAGATTATTGGACAAGTTGGGAATGTATGATATCCATTTACCAACTTGAGGGGGAGTGTTGGGATAAAGATATTTGATTAGCTAAATTATAAGTTTATATAGCGGAACAAAATATTGTATAATCGGAACTTTCTTTATTTAGTCTTGATTTGATGGAGTAAAACATTATAAGATCATAGTATCTGTGTACAAAAATTATATAAATAAAATTATAGAAAGAATTCTATGTTTTTCAATTCATTTTTTATTTTATTTTTAATATTCTATAACTATTTTTTAATAAATTTTTTAAATAAGATTTTATCTTTAATTTTTATATATTTTTATTAACAGTTTTTTGGAAAATATAGATATACTTATGTTTCGATGGTATATATTGTAAGGATATCTATTGATGATGGAAGTATAGAAAACATCAAAATGGATTTTTTTCTCTTTAAGTAGAGTCTTCCTCATTCACAAGAAGTAGAATTAAAATGTTAGTAGTCCATCTAATTTAAAATAATTAAAAATAATAAGATTTTATTATTTTACATGTGTTTAAATTAGTTTGTAAGTCTTGATGCTAATTATTGAATAAAACCATATTCTTCTAAAAAACATGGAAGTAGAAGGATAAGATGTCAAATTGGTATAAAAGCTATTAATGAAACGGGTGTGTATAGAATAAGACATATTGAGCATGGGAAGATATTTACATATATAAAATAATTATTGAAAAGGGTAATGATTTATATCTTATAAGTTTGCATAAAAGCATGAAAATGAATTGTGAAGGTTCACATAATACTAATTTATCACAATAGGTGATACAGGACTTTCAGCACGTGTTGCGTAAAAAAAAAATGTTTTTGGAGAGAGTAATGAAGAGTGCCTAATCTGACATAGAATATAAGAAGCAAATACCAATTTGGATGTTAAGCACACAGATTTGGTTAACATGAAGGAAGAGAGAGTAAGAGTACGGAAAAGGGAGGGGTTAGTGGGGGTCTTAGAATTCCATTAATTGGTGAAGAATGAAAAGAGTTTGGGATGTGCTTCCAATTAAATGGAATGATGATGATGGGGGCAAGAAGCATGTGCAAGCTTTACTCACAAGTGTCACTAAAAGCTATTGGAATTTTATAAGGACAAAACTATAATCGGAAAGGTTGGTTAGTTTCTCTTTATCACATGCTTCGTCTTAATTATGTGTTTAGACAGTGCGCATTATTTCCTTCTCCTTTCGCGATTCCGTCTAAGCTACCAATTCACACACACACACACACACACACATATATATATATATATATATATATATATATATATATATATATATATATATATATATATATATATATATATATATATATATATATAACGGATGCAATTATGCATATCTTTCATTACCGACTAAATATGTAAGCTATATATGTATCTTTCGTAAATCAAAATTTGAGTACTTTTAAATCTTATTTAAATTTTACCATATAATATAATATAAAATAGAAGATGTTAGATTTTTAACAGCAACTTTTTTAATTTACTTTTTATTTCTTGTATTGATCTTTTTAATGTATATATTATTTTCACATTCATTCAAAATACAATATTTTATATAATATTTAGATTCGATTTGTGTGTAGTGTTTAAATCTGACTTGTGATATAAGTTGTATAGTATTCAAATAGTTCATTTCTATATAACTTACCTAATAAAACAAAATATAAGAACTCTTGTCGAATATAAAACCTAAATATCTATTTTTTAAATAAACATTTTAGAAGATCTTGACCCAATACTTAGTATAAATAGATTATGACTAGATTATAGATTGAAGATAAGTAATAATAGTTTGCAACAACAGTTTTTCTATTATGCAAAAGATTTTTGGTGAGGTTTCGAAGAGAATATACAAATTAAAAATAATAAAAAGCACAGATTTTTACTGATTTTTATTTTATATCTAGCATTTTTGTAAAATTACCTATGAGAAGGTATGCTTTATTATGGCATAAAATGTACCATGAGCATTATATGTGTGTCGTGATGGTATTACGAATTAGGGTTTCATATGAAAGCAGTAAAAAGTAAAGCAATGGGTGGTGATGATTCTTTCAAACAAAACGACGTGGCTTCATGAAATGTGCAATGCATTCTTCAAGTTTCATATTAAAATAACATTTTTATGGACAATGACTTTTTAGGTTTTTATATAGCAGAAGAAACTAGGATAATATAGTGTTAATATGGTAAACTAAAACAAAATCAAATATTAAACAATGTGCACTTAGCATTTGGATTATTGTATCTACACCAAACAAAAAGTAGCATGTGGTTTAGTAATAAGAAATTAAGAACAAAACAAATTTTGATTGTACAAACATATATACCTTCTTCTTTGTTACCTTTTCTGCTTCAATTCTACATGTGTTTCCCTGTCATGTTGATATATGTTAGTGGGTGGTTGAGAAAAACCTTGGAATTCAAACCTTCTCCAAAAATATCTCACTCTTTTGGCTTCTCACTTCTCTTGTGTATAAAAATATATTATATTTTTAATATAAATATTTAAATATTTTATTTTATAATTATTATCATTATCAACATTATCCATAATAATAATAATAACATTAATTATTATGCTCTTATAAAAAATAAATGACATATTATCATAATAATAACATAACTAATAATGATAATATAGAAATTATAAATTAATAATAATTAAAAAATAACGTAATACTAAAAATATTTTCTTAAGATTTGTTTAATATTTATCTTTCGGCCTATGTAACTTTAACAGTGGTCAATAATTATAGAAAACCTTATTATTTAAATTTTTTAATATTTTTCATATTTGTTGTGAAAATAGATTATCTCTCCAATCTGGCTTGATCTCAAAGGTAAAAATATAAATAAAAATTATGACTCAATTTGGTCTCAATTTTAAAATACACCATGGCTTTTAGTATAACCTGATAATATTTTAGATTATTGGCTTAACAGATAAATTTTAGTCTAATTTAAAATTAAAAAAAATAATATATAAATAAAAATTTGAGATAAAAAAATATTTTTAAAATTTTAATTATACTAATAAAAATAATTTTTATTTAATATATAAATTATAAAAAAAATACATTCAATATTAAAATATGAGATAAAAATTTATATTTAATTATTATATTTTTTAATTAATTTATTAATTTAAAATAATAATTAATTTTAATAATTAGATTTTAAAAAAATAATTATTAGAGACTTATTTTTATATTTACTGTTAAAATAAATAATATTTACTAAATTAATTTATATAATATATATAATAAAAAAATATTATTTTTATTTTTATTCAAAAAATAATTATTATTCTATGAACTTACAATAACAACATGTATTATCATATCTGAACTCATGCAAATCATTATATAAATAATTTTGACCTTTAATTTAAATTATAATTTTTTTAAATCTAATTTAACTTATTTCTCACCTTTTCAACCCACTTATCAAATTAAATATATTTTTAAACTCATGTATCATAATTCTCTTTGTATCATAATATTCTAATCTTAAAAAAATAATTAAAACATTTCTCTTTGTATCATAATATTCTAATCTTAAAAAAATATTAAAACATTTTGGCTTTTAATGTTTTGTTTAATAAATACGATAATAAATTAGATGAAAATAAAAGTGATAAATGAAAATGTGTGATGAATAAAATTAAAATTAAATATGATTAGTTGAAAAAAAATATATGAAAAAAACAATATTTTTTAAAAATTATTTTCTTCCTCGTACAATCTAACCTGGTAATTGCGTTATCTTGATCTTAAACAAATATAAAATAAAACTTGTAGTCTTATCGCATATATTTATTTTATATTGTATTCTATATTGATAACTTAAAAGAGAAAGTTTTTTATTTTTAGGTGGTCATAAAAATTAACATAATATGTAAGAAAATAATAGAAAAAAAGAATAACAAAAAAATTTTACCATAAAAATTACATTACTATCAAATTTGAATTTTTTATTATAAAGGTAAATAAGCCTCGTTAATAAGAGAACATGCAGAGTATATGTTATTTTGATAATCTTCTCTTTATTTTTTTATTTTATCATTATATTTCTTTATTCTTTTGTTTCACAGATCTGTGCTAACAATAATAAACGACGTGAATATATTCGGAATTAAATAAAAACAATAATAAAATTTTCATAATGAATTAATTAAATGGAACATCACTAAGCACATGAAAGTGTGTAATGTTTTTAGGTTTAAACCAACAACAATATTTACAAGTTCTGAGTGGTGGTGAGTTCTATATCGGTTTTCTCTTCTTTCTTGGCCTCAACCTTCACCTCCTCGCTCTTGCTTTCTTCTCTGTCTTCAACTGGATCCCTCTTCTTTCTTTTCTTCGTTACTCTGTCCACACACACCATATCAGAATCTCATTACATGCATCATCACAATGCCTCCAAGAAAAGAATGACAAAAAATGGAAGTAATGTTAATATTGACATACCTGATTGGTGCTGCTTGGAGAGTGTTCATCCCAGACAACAGCGGTCTCCTCCACATTTTCGTGAGCCATGTTATCTTCATGCTGTTCGACCATATTCAGCTGTTCCTCGGAGACAGTGTCGGGTTCATTGGTCTCGGGGTTGCTACGACAGTTGCCCATTTTTTTGTTTACTGCAAGAGTGGGGGAGAAGGAATCAAGATGCTTGATTCTTCTCCCTCAGGTGACGATGACGCCAAGCAAAGAGAAGAGAAGAATATATGCTTTTTCAACCCCATTCCTCTGCATCGCTTTTATAAGCTTCTCTACCATTTTTGTGGCCTCCAGAACTTTAAGGAGACCCGTTAGTTTAATTCAGATAATCAGCAACTTCTTCCTTCTCATTCAAAAACTCGTTACAAGTTTGAACAAAATAGCGTTTTTCATGAAATAAATGACGTCCACATGTCACTCTTGCATCAGAAACCAAGTTCTAATTAAGGTTTGTGTGTTACCTTTCTGCATTATCTGAATATGTAGTACTTCTTTTATGACCTATCTGTGTTCTCATTCTTTCCTTACATTGCTTGTTTCTTGTGTTTTTCTTCTTTTCCTAAACCAGTACCAAATTAATTACAATTTATATTTAAAAATGCATGTTCCATAAATAGATCACGTGTATTATTTTGCTTTTCCTAATATTCTTTTTAAAATGAAAAATAATACCTTGATAATTATATTTAAAATTCTATTTTATTTTCTCTTTTCACTTTCTAATTTTTTTCACTTTTTTTCTTTTTTCTATATTTTTAAAATTTATTAAACATATAAATTATAATAACTATTTGTCTTTAAATTATAACACTTTTATTTTTTTTCCAATAAAAAAAACGATTAAAAAACAAATCTTTATTGTAAAAAGTTATAGATTATTATTATTATTAAAAACATAGCATATGTATTAATTATAGTGTTGATGTCCATATTTAAAAAAAAAGATTACAAAATAATTAAGTATAAAATTATAACTTTAAAAATAATTAGTGTCTATAATTTAAGAAAAAATATTATTAAAATAGTTTAAAATAATAAAGAAAGAATTATAATAAAAAATGAAAAAAAATTAAAAATTTAAAACAATCATATAATATAATGTATTACATGGAAAGAAATTACATATAAAAAAAACGGCTATATACAATCTAATACCTTTATTAATAATATAAAGTATATAATAATAATAATAATAATAATAATAATAATAATAATAATAATAATAATAATAATAATAATAATAATAATAATATAAAATAGGGTTTTCAACTTATTATATTCTAAACAATCATATCACACTCTTCGAAATTACAGCATGCAACTGTGGCTTTTCAAAACTCTGATATAACCATCAGCAAATGTAATATGTAACTTATAAAAAAAAATATCTATTTTATTTTCATGAATCAAAATTTTCTCTCTTACTAATATAAATAGATTGAAAAGATATATATATATATATATATATATATATATATATATATATATATATATATATATATATATATATATTTAAAATAAATGCATATCTCAAATGTCTCCTACTATAATTCTATCTTGGGCACTTCAATTTTTTTAACTGTTCATCTATTCAATTAAAGAATATTATATTACAATTTAAATTATTTATTACATATAAAAAATATAATTTCAGTTCAAAATAATTATTATAAATTTTATTATATAGATCATGCTTTACAGTACACAGATAGGATGTACATTGTTTTTCAGAATTAGAATATACAACTTAGAAAAACATTCTCAATATTATTTATTGTATCTTATTTGGGTGTGCATCATAACTAGACAAAAAAAATGTTTCTCTAAATTATTTTAAATTACTCTTTTTTAACATTTTTTAAATACTTAATCTCCGTAATCACAAATACTTTCAGCATATGTTATATTAACTTTATTTTTAAAATAAACTAATATGTTTAAATTGAATTATAGTGTTAATAGGAAAAAAAATTCACGTGCATGTTAAAATACTAATTTTGATTTAGACATAAACTAAATTAGAATTAATTCCATTGTTGAATTTAACTTTTTCAATGGGCACAAATTTTGACCATCTGCTGAATCCAATGTTATTAAGTGCTAGTTGGCGGGGGCTTATTAATTAGCATCCTATGACAAGTTATACGGGTATTGCTTCCCTCACCCTCATTATTTCTTCCTATACCATATAATGAATTTAAATTCCATTTTATATTTATAATTATTTTCATCTTCATTTTCCAATGTATTTTGGATTGAACTTTTTAAAAACACATTTTCAAATATCTAATTTATAACGCATTCTTGGATTGAGTTTTCTAAAATATATTTCAGAATGGGTATTTTGGAGTACATTTTTAAATTGATCTTTTTGAAACATATCATGGAACACACAATCTAAAATACATTTTTAAATAAATTTTTAAATTGACTTTTTTGGAATATTCAGTCTGGAACATATTTTTATATTAATTTTTGTAAAATTCAACCTCATTCTTGCGATATTATTTCAGATTAAACAATTTGAGTTTATTTAATATTAATGAATATTTACCTTTTATTGTTAGAAAATATATTCAATGAAGGTGATAGCACAAAAAAATCAAATAATCAAAGGATGAAGATGAAGAAGTTGTACACAAATAAAAGAAGAAGTTAGAGTAAAAATCAAAATTAAGAAAAAGGTATTTTAGATATTTGAGATGGAGTACGAAAGTGCAAGCAAAAATTATGAAGGTTCAAAAAGCAAGAGCCGTTACAGTAAGGCAAATTGGGTTGAATTTCATTTGGGCCGAATTGTAAAAAGAAAAAAATTTAAGAAAATATACAGAAACCCAATTCACCCCAAATCAGGGATTGCCAGAAATATAGCCAGGAATTTTTTTATGTAGCATTTTTTGCACACCGAATCAATGTGGTTCTCGACCTCGTGGAGATTCTAGTAACACGGAACAATCATTTTATCTTTAAAACTTGACGAGGTTGCTTTCTTTATAACTTTTTTGTATAAACAGAATGTTCTACCGAAACTATTGTGATATCCAAAGTAACTTTCAAGTCCAAGAACAAATGAAAAGAAATTAAAAGACAATATTCATGCACCATCCGCTTTGGATGATGCGTAAAGCTCTTTTATTTGCTCGATGTCATCGTAACTGCCAAGGAATATCGGTGATCGTTCGTGCAATTTTCTTGGAACCAAGTCAAGAGCCTGCAATTTGCCAATCCATTCAGAAACAAGGAATGTATTCATACACAAAGCTTCAAGAGCTCGTAAGTTAGAATATTGTAGCTTCTTAAACAGTTTATTGCTAAGTAAATGAATTCAAAAAAGGGATCCATCTGATGTAATATCAAATCCGACCAATATGGTCCACATGCCAGATTCAAGAAGCAAAAATGCATGCAATGCAACCATTTTTACGTTCTTTAGTTTTTACCAATGGACATTAAATGAAGTCTTTGCAGCAATAAACTATGAGGCCAAAGAAAAATGAAAGGGTACCCGTTGTTTTCCTGTGAAAGCCTGACCTCCTGCTTGCTCCATCAGATATGACATTGGAAATACTTCATAGAGAATCCTGATTTCACAGTGAAATTTCATAAATGAGTCATGCATGTAACGCAGAAAACATGTCCAGATTTGGAAACATGTGCAACAGTGTGACTGAGAATTTAGTTTTCCTTGAAGCTAATTCAAAGTATATCATACCTAAGCTTTCCGTTTGGACTCTTTACATCAGCAGGGTACATGAAGATACCACCATAAAGCAATGTTCGATGGACATCAGCAACCATACTGTGTGGCTTATCATGGTTAGAATTGAAATGAAGACATTTGAAAGAAGGCCACGAATATACAATAAGTTCAGAACCAAATACCTTCCTATGTACCTAAGAGACTTTGCTGGTGAACCATCTTGAGGAAACTTGCATTTTTGTACATATCTATAGAATGGAAGAAAAAGTGTCAAGAACAGTGTCATTTGTGAAAAGAATTATTCATAAATTAAACCAGCTATTTTATTTCACGTTCAATTAGATTTCAAATACCAGGTGAGAGAATCCCCGTAACTTACTTAGTAGTTGGTTCATCCCAGTTATTGGCATTTCCTTCATTCACGGAATAAATCTTTCCTTTCCTTGGTATCTATGCAAGTAACAGATAGTAATTAAAAAAATAAAAAATAAAATTGAAAGCTCCACTTTAATGGTCTAACTTCAACACACAAAATTATGTGCAATGTGCTACTACGCCTTATTTCATGGAAGAATATTTCGATTTTCCTGTTAAAAATTCCAATATCTTGATATGCCAATTTCACTGCCATGTGCATATATGTATATGTATATATATATATATATATATATATATATATATATATATATATATATATATATATATATATATATATATATATATATATATATATATATATGTACCTTGATGTTTGGGTGAGTTAGTATGAACTCTCCAAGGGAAGGATCAAGTGTAAAACCATTAACTCCATTTCCTGTGCTAAGCACTAACTGCAATATTCCAGAGTTTGTTTATTCAATCAGCATCAGATATTCGATTAGAAAATTATACAACTTCCAATTAACTTTTTTATATATATAAAAAAAGGATAACCTTGAAGTTTGTTTTGAAAAGGAATTTAAAAAAAATAAAAAAAGTTATACAAGTCGTGTAGCACAGATTTTGTCTGTTTTACCGTGCAAGAGCTTCCATACATGCAGTAACCAGCTGCTAACATTTGGTTTCCAGGTTGCAATGCATCTTCAAGACTTACTTTTGCCTCATTCTTCACCATGTAAATTCCAAAGATCTATATGCAACAGAGAAAATGCTGGTACTTAAAATAATATTTGAAGTTTTCAAATGCAGCAATTTTCTCTGGCAATTGAAATTAAAAAATCATACAGTTCCAATTGAAACTCCGCAGTCAATGTTTGAGGATCCATCCAAAGGATCAAATACAACAATGTATCTGAAAAATCAAAAGGAACTTGTTACTTTATCCAGATAATGTATCTTATCAATACTACTAAAAGATGGAGTATTAGTTGGTTCTAGAGCTTTGAACTGACTTGCCACGATTTGATGGCGGCACAAATATAGCCTCTTCAACTTCTTCAGAAACAAGAATGCACTGTTAAGACAACAGATCGGAATTTTACCGGAAAGCACAGAGTCAAACTCAAATTCAAAGAAAAGGATAATAAATAAAACAACAACTATAAACACACTTACTGTGCGTCCACCGCTAGTTAAGGCTTTCACAAATACTTCATTTTGAAAGTACATCCAATTTCTTTTGCTCCTCCCCCTGCAAAAGGGGGTATACTTATACCTCTAATAAGATAAAACACCAAAGTATAATAGTGTAATTAAAAACATATATCATTACTACTTTTTGTTTGTATCATGTGTTAAGTGGTAAAAAGTTGATATAATTATGCTTTGAATTGTTATGAAACCACTTAACTTATTATAATTCTAATATATATGAATTCGAGAATACCTTGATACAAGAGTAAGGAGCATAATTGTCAGCATAATTGGAGTAAAATTGAAAGAAAGAAGAGCGCTTAAGCGAATGAATGATGCGAGACCCGACCCAAATTCTCTTATAAAAAGATAAGTTGTGTTTTGAGAAAAGCAAACAGTCTTGGAGGAGAGGAGGCACGACTACTATTAGGGTTTTGTCTAATCTTCATCAATTCTTCACTTCTTCATCAATTGGAGCATTGTAATGGCCAACATGAGTGACTAACTTCATTCTCTTAGGATTCGGTGCACTTCCTTTGAACTCTTTTGTATCATGGTGATATTTTGAGATATTAATCTATGCTTTGATGTTGTTATTCTTATCCTTTATGCTTTGGAATTATTTATTCTTGATTGTTTGAGGTATGATTGGAAAATATATCTTGATCACGGTAAGAATATTTGTTACTTTAATTGCCAAGAATGGAATGAATGTATCAATTGCTTAAACACCCTAACCCTAATGCTGGAAAATCTGTTAATTGTGTGATGAATCAACATTTATTAGGTTTTCTTATGAATTTCATGTGTGAGGAATCAACATGGATGATTTGAATAGGTGACATCAACATTGTTAGGTTAATTGACGTTCTTAATTGACATAGTCATTACAAAAGAGGGATAAGGAAGGGAACCAATCCTAAGTACCTTTAATTGATATTTTCTCAACAATTTACAGTTCTTTGTCATTTAATTTTAATTCAACTCTTATTTGCAAAACTCAATCTGTTTTAATCTACTTAGTAAGTATAATTGAGAATTTTCATTGAAACTGTTCCTCGTGGGATCGACTTTTATTTTATCGAAATACTATACTGCGATTGATAATTTTGGTACGCTTGCCAATAATTCAAAAAAAGTGTAAAGAAAAAGGAAAAGGAAAGCTTAAAAATTTGCAAAGTAAAAAAAAGGATACATGCAAAAGCAAAAAAAAAAAAAAAAGTCAAAAGGGGGGCAATAACTTATGAGGTTATTAACTCATTGTCATTGTGTTAGGGACAAAAACATGAAATTTGAAACCTGACTTGAGGAATTGTTAATCAAGAATCGTTCATATGAGTTGAATTTTTCAAATATTTTTGTATATCTCAAAAAAACTAATAATTCTTTCTTAGCTCAATCTCATTACAAACCTCAAAAACCTTTTGATTTAAGTCTTGCTTAACAATTATTGATTGATTGATGTATAGTGCCAAAAGCTAAAGGATTGAGTATAATTACTTAATATCATTAGTTAACGTGAGATCTTTAACTTAAAACTTTGAAAAGCTTTGATAAGGTATTTAAAATTTGGATTTGACCTAAATGCTAACTCAAAAGTGCTAGGTGTTCGTGTATCAATGATTTTTTCAAAACATGAAACATACAACTTACTTGAACATTGGTCTCTCCTGCAAGTCCTATGAGTTTAGCCAATCCAGCCTGCCATAAAAAGTGGCCAACAAAATATGGAAAAATTAATGCACCAAAAATAAAATGTCAAATCCTGACTACACAATGGACTGGGGAAAACTTTTTTTTTTCTGTAAAAAATATGGTTTTTTCAAATGTTTAAGAAAATGACGTTTTGATGTGTATAGTAAAGAAAAAAACCTTGCTAACAGCAGAACAAATGAATTTGCATCCAACAACAATGTTATTGAGAAGGATGGTGAAGTCGCCACGTGATTCAGGATACTTTGACTGTTCGTTCAGAACAAAGCGTGTGATAGTCATCAAATCAGTTCTATTAGTTTCAGCTTGGTGATCCATCCTTCTTCCCTTCTCTCCTTCTCAATGTTTTTTTAAGAAAGTATGAATGAATTCCCACTTGTGCTTCTTCTGGCTGAGGAGCAGCAGCAATATATGCAGATTCAGTAGAAGGTGTTAGAATGAATAAAAGAAGATGATATGAGTGTATTACTCATATACCAATATTTGGGGATTAAAAATTGATACCACGTGTAGAATATGAAGATGAGAGCAAAGATATTTGTATATATTTGTGCGTTTCAAAGGCAACTGTGAGAAATAAGAGAATTGAGATGATAGGAATGACACCGGGTATCAAGTTTTACTCATAACGACTTATTTCCATATATTTGAGATGTAGTTACAAACATTCTTTAATTATGGACAACTTATTTACGATAAAGAATTTTTTGTTCAAATTTAATGTACATTTAGTTTTATTTGTATGTTATCAGATAATTTAAAAATAAGTTTCATGAATAATTTAATAAAAGTCAATAATTTTAATATATATATATATATATATATATATATATATATATATGACATTTTTTTAATTAGATAATAGTGTAAAAAATATACTAAAAATAGTTATTTTAATTATAATATTAAGATTAATTATTTATCATGGATTAATTCTTATTTTTATAATTGAATATAATAAATAATTATCTGATAATATCTTCCACCTTTAATTTTATATATACAATATTGAGATTGGTATAATTTTCATAAATTATAATTTTTTTAATTCGTATCTTTCCCTTTTAGAGACAAAAAGATAAACAAAAGAACAAAAAACAACGTATGCATGTGAACTTTCTTTTTATTTCACGTTATTATTTTATGTTAATTAATCTAGATTCAATCTTCTCTTAGAGAAGATGATAGAAGATGATTTTTTTTTATATATAACTAATTAGGCAAGAAAGAGAATAAAAGATCTGTTGATTACTGTATTTGCAGACCCTTTATAAAATGATATACATACCTTTTATTTTACGTTATTATTTTATGTTAATTAATCTAGATTCAATCTTCTCTTAGAAAAGATGATAGAAGAAGATTTTTTTATATATAATTAATTAGGGAAAAAAGAGAATAAAAGATGTGTAAATTTCGTATTTGTCTACTTTTATAAAATGATATTCATAAATTACTATATTTCTCCCTCAATCTTAGTATTAAGGACCAAATAAATGATATTCAATCTTAGTCTTTTAATTTACATAAATGTCCTTCAATAATGTTGATAATAAGGTTGTCCTTGTTATCTTTTTATCTTGTCGTCCTTTTGCTTTCAGATGATAAGGTTGCTTTTGACTTTGTCGCAGATGATAAGCTTGCTTTTTATCTCTTTTGCTCTCTTTCTTTCTTTTGTCTTGTCAATCAGTCGAACATGTTGAATGGATTAGAGTGTCCATCTGTTTTCTTCGATGGAGTCTTGGAGGTTGATTTTTCTTTGATAAGTTTCTCCATTTCTTCTAAGCTTGATGCGAAGGCTAATTCTGTCCTTAATCTCTGTTTTTCAGCTAAAAATAATGACTCCTTGGTTAACACTTGATGAGGATTTTCTTGATGTTGTTGATAATTGGATTGTCATATGTCTATTCTTTATTTATTAATGATGTCCAAGTTAAATTTCTTCCACCATTTGATTTTGAATTGTCTTGACAAAACTCTTATATAAGCATTTTCATATAATTGTTCAATGATGAAGTCCCATGCTACTATCCAGGTTATTGATTGAGTAGCAATGAATGAAATTAACCTGTATCCTTGTTCAAAGGAGGTTTTTTGTCGAAAATAGTTATATACTTCTAAACTTTTGACAGGAAGATAGAGGAAAGTGGTCCTATATGTGAGAACCATTTAATGAACCATTTTGGAAACTTTAATGAAATCCCTTTTTTGAACCATACAAACCAGGAATGATTTCCTGGGTATACATATAAGGCATTATACCAAGCATCCATATAATCATAATAGTTATAGGTTTGAGGATTAAAGGTTACGGAAAAGAATCTTAAATGATAAGGTGGGTGTTCCCATTCTTCTTATGAAAGTATGTTTAAAATCTTTAATTTAGAATATTGAATGGTACAGTGTTCATCCGTCGATGTATAATTTCAGTGAGTCGGTGTGTACAATTATAAACTCATAAAAAGTTCTGTTTTTAACTAGACTTATGGGCGAGATAATAAATTTCTTTTGGGAAGATATATTGAGATATTGATTTTGCATTTTGCTTGGATCCAAGATTTTTCTAAGGTTATTATAGGTAATGTGTCTGGTTTGATATAATAATCATCTTGATAGGTGGCAGTTTGGGTGGCTATTTTAGAAATAAGGTCTTGACGAGAAGAAGAGGCCATAATGTCTTTTGGACTTATTAAGGTATGGGAATATTGCAAAGGGGTGAATCTGTTTGAGGCATTGATCAGAGGATTTCTCTATATTGGCGGTGGAGTTTTTAATATTTCGCTAAGGTTGCCTTAGCTTGTGGACTTTGTGGTCTTAAAGATATTGTCATACCTGTATTTGTGGTCCCCGGTGGGGGCCATATTGATATCTCTTCAATGGCTTTTCACTCATAGTCTTTTATCCTGTAAAAATTCTCTGGTTAAGAAATCTGGTAAAAAATTATCTTTTCCTTTTATATGTTCTATTTCAAAATCAAAACAAGATAATAAAGCTTGTCATCTTGCAAAAATATGTTTAGAAATTAGGTTTTGAACATCTTTGGTTAAAACACTTGGTGTTGCTTTACAATCAGTTCTAATTAAAAACTTTTTATTAAATAAATCATCTTGAAATTTTTGTAAACATAAAACAATTGATAAAATTTCTTTTTTTGACTGGTAGAATACTTTTGTTGTGTTGGATGCCAAATACCCGAATGATATCTGACGACTTGTTCTTTAGAAGATTCTTGAATTTTTTGTTTTAGAATTCCCCCATATCCTAATTCGAAGCGTCTGTTTCTACTATTAAGAAGGCTTCGGGTTTGGGATACCTAAACAAGGAATCTTCTTAATTAATTCTTTTATTTTTATTATGGCTTTAGTCATTTCTTCTTCCCATGGAGGTGGATTTTTTCTTAATCTTCTAAATAATGGTGCACAAATGATTCGATATTAGGAATAAAATCTGCTATATAATTAACACATCCTAAGAATCTTTGTAATTGGGTTTTATCTTTTATTTCATTTGGGAATTTTGTTGTAAATTCTAATGATCTTTGTATTGGAACTATAGTATTTTGATAAATTTCATATCCTAAAAATCTTATTTTTGTTTGAAATATTTTCATTTTCTTTCTGAAACTACTAGTCCATTTTCCTTCATAACTTTTATAAATATATCTAAATGACTTATATGACTAGTTATATTTTTTGAAAAAATTAATATGTCATCCAAATATACTATGGAAAAATTCGTATATTTATAAAATATATCATTCATAATGTTTTGAAATTCACTGGGTGCATTTTTTAAACCCGTGGCATTACATTCCATTCATAATGTCCAAAAGGTACCACAAAGGCAGTTTTATATTTATCTTTTTCTTCTACGAAATTTGATAATATCCTGATTTTAAATCAAATCTTAGAAAATCATCTGTACAAATACCAAAAAGGCTAAGTCATAATGAAGTAATAAACCATATACGGAAATTAGAAAATATTATAGAAGAACCAAAGATTTATAATACTCAAATTAGAGAAATAATCCAAGAAGGACCTGACATAAGACTTAAAATGAATAGAACATCATCTTTAAAAATTAGAGAACCTCAAATGATATATAAAGGACAATCTTCGAGACATTCAGTAGATGGGTCTACAATAAATTTAAATCTAAGAGGATTAAATAATATAACTCCTATAGCAATAAAATCAGTATATGAGGAATCAAGAAAATCAGAGTCTCCCCAATATTCTCCAATAGCTTCGCAAATATTAAATACTTTAAGTAGAGAAAACCTCTTTAGGATAGATAAAGAATGGATTAGAGAAGACTTTGAAGCCAATTATAATAAAGAAAGAAGAAATTGGTATTTTAAAACATATACTAAAGAAGAAACTGAAAAATTTAGAAAAGAATTTTATAATTGTATAGAACAAAATGAAATAAATTTATATTTTTTTGAATGGTTTTCAGAATATAGTAGGATCAATAATTTAGATTATCCTTTTAAAAATAATAAAATTGTAAGTCCATTAAATAAAATAACAACAAGTTGGAGAACTCTTAATAATGAAATCATAGAATTTGAGTATCCACCTCAAGAGGGAATCATAATTCAACCTTCAAAAGAATTACAAATAGAAGAATTACAAATAGAAGCTAGTCCTTATAAAGTTACTAAAAATGAAGATAAAATAGTAGAAGGCAGAGACATTAAAAAATTACACTCACAGACTTAATTATTCTAATACAATATTAGAAATAATGACAAAACAATTAACTAGAATTGAAAATAAAGAAAACCATAATAATATAAGTATTGCTTGGTAGTTCAAAAGAACCAGGTAAAACCAATATATAAAGTATTTAATGTACCACGTAAAGATTTAGAAGCTATTAAATTAGGTAATAATACTGAATCTAAATTAGATGAATTTATTAAAAAATTTGATCAATTAAAATTAAAATCGTCTATAAATACTTTAGAAGTCAATAGATTTAAAACATACCATATACCTTATAATACTATAACATATGGCCAAATCCATAATTTAATAGTTGAAACGGGAATACAAATATGTACTCGATTACAAAATAAGCTTAGAAAAGATAGCATGACTAATAAAAAAGAATTAGGGTCATTTTGTCAACAATATGGATTAGAACCCATAAGAGCTCCTAGTGCTAAGAAGAAGAAAATAAATAAAAAACAAGAAAAAATATATAGAAAACCTTATAGAAAGCCATATAGAAAATTTCAAGATAAAGTTGAAAACAAAAATATAGAAAATAAAACTAAACTAACAAGAAAACCCAAATATAATAAACCAAAGAAAAGAAGTAATACATGTTGGAAGTGTGGTAGGCTTGGACATTATGCTAATAATTGTAAAGTAGTTCAAAAAATAAACCAGATTGAAGATGAAAAATTAAAAGACAGTTTATTAAATATATTAATTAATTCTGAGTCAGAAGATTACAATAGTTCAGTAGAAGAAGATAACAATAATAGTGAATTAGAAATAGACCAAATAGAAACAGAAAGTAGGGTTCAAATAGTGATAATAATGAATTCTGTTTAGGACTAGAATTATGTAGTTGTAAAGATTGTAAAAATATAAATACGTTAACTAAAGATCAAACTTCGACATTAATATCAATAATAGACAAAATGGAAGATTCTCCTTTAAAAAATGAATTTTTAGCACAATTAAATAATTTAATAGTAAAAACAGAAAAAGATGAATTAAAGCCAATAAGCATTAAAGAAATTTACAATAGGTTTAAAAGTCCTAGTCAACAAATAACTATAAAAAATTTACAAGAAGAAATAAAAAATCTTAAACAAGAAATAGTAGATGGTCCAGACTTCCTTCAATTGTTATCCTAATTTTTCAATGAATATTAGAAATGATAAAACTTGTAATGCTATAAAATTATATGTACAAATTCCTAAAGAAATAATAGATGAAGAATCTGGTCCAATACAAATAATCTATAGGATATATTACAAAGTAATAAAAATTGATTATAATTATAAAGCTTTAAGGTCCTCTCCCAAGGATGAAACAATATTAGTGGAAGAAAATCTTAGAAAATCATTTGTACAAATACCAAAAAGGCTAAGTCATAATGAAGTAATAAATCATATACCTGAAGAATGGAAATTATAAAATATTATAGAAGAACCAAAGATTTATAATACTCAAATTAGAGAAATAATCCAAGAAGGACCTGACATAAGACTTAAAATCAATAGAACATCATCTTTAAAAATTAGAGAACCTCAAATGATATATAAAGGACAATCTTTGAGACATTCAGTAGATGAGTCTACAATAAATTTAAATCTAAGAGGATTAAATAATATAACTCCTATAGTAACAAGACCAAGTATATGAGGAATCAAGAAAATTAAAGTCTCCCCAATATTGTCCAACAGCTTCGCAAATATTAAATACTTTAAGTTGAGAAAACTGTTGTAAAAACAATAATAATAATAATAATAATAATAATAATAATAATAATCATGATTTTGATTCTAACAATCAAATATAAACATAATCCCATACTGATAAACATGCTGTAAATTGAATGCGAAAGCGTACCTGAATTAATCATAATGATGATGTCTTTGTAGAGCACTGTATTGATCTTATGGTCTTCCACCTGAAGAGCACCTGTATTTCCCTCTTGATTTTCTCTCTTGATGGGGATAGAAAGAAAGGAACGGGACTGATTATGTGTGTGTGCTCCCAGAAAGGGACCATGACCCTTTAGATAACCAGAATTAGGTTAATTACTTAAGTTTTAGTATTTCCAATTTGGCCCCTCATCAAATTAGAAATTGCTCTATGGTCTCTACACAATTTTATTTTCATGACATATGCCTTTAGCCAAAACTTTAATTTAGTCAGATCACTTTATTATTTGGCTTAATAAATAATGGCCCTAACACATTTAAATTATGTATCATATATATACATGACCCAAATTTTTCCAACAATCTCCCACTGGTCACAAATATATATGTCCTTACAACCTTACAAATGTGTTATACTTTATGAGCTCAAAATTGCCATTATATTCCTTTAGCATACTCTAAAAGTCCTGTCCATTAATCATATCAGGATATAGAACCAAACCAGCTTTTCATTGCATCATCGCAACTAAAACCAACAATGATTACTCATCCTAATATAACCAAATGACATGGATTCATCATGAAATGTGTAGCATGAAAAATTACGTGAAGGTGATCTGTACACGTCTATTTTCAACTGGTCCAAACTTTAACTTATCGAGATCGATATAATATCCTTAATGTACAAAGTGTAATGAATGAACGAAAAAACCGCATATCTATAGATAACCAAATATGTCCAAAAAAACAATGTATACATATATGAAATTAAACATAGAACATAAAATATACAAAAGTGACTAACTCCCACTAAACCACAAATTTCTCAAACTGTAAAACACCCATGTGAGCAAAATGCTCATGAAAGACCTTGGGTGGAAGTCCTTTAGTCAGAGGATCTGGTATCATGGAGTTTGTCCTTAAGTGTTCTGTGAAAATCTGTCCACTTTGTACTCTTTCCTTAACAATACAAGCTGATTTATTGTCACAATATAACTTAAGTGGTCTTTCAATGCCTTTCACAATTTGCGACCTCGTGACAAAATTTATCAGCCATATTCCATGATTTGATACCTCATAGCAAGTTACAAATTCTTGACATCCTACAAAATCTGAGTCAGAAAACCCAGCGATCTCCAACTGGTCTGACCTCCTATATGTGAGCATATAATCTTTTGTTCTCTTTAAATATCTTATGACCCTTTTTGCTGCTTTTCAATGGTCTATTCTTGGATTGCTTAAATATCTGCCTAGAACCCCAACTATATATGTTATGTCTGGATGCGTATATACTTGGGCATAGATCAAACTCCCTACAACTGATGCATAGGGAATCTTTTGCATTTCCTCAATTTCCAAATTTCCCTTTGGGCACTGATTGAGACTAAACTTGTCCCCTTAGCAACTGGAGTATCCCCGGATTTACATTCATGCATGCCAAACCTTTTAAGAATTTTTTTTTTCGATATAGCTCCTTTGTGATAATCCTAAAATACCCCGACATCGATCTCGGTGTATCTGAATTCCTAATACAAAAGACGCATCACCAAGATCTTTCATTTTGAAATTCTTTGATAAAAATTTCTTGGTTTCGTGCAATATGCCTATATCATTAGTGGCAAGTAGAATGTCATCAACATACAAGATCAGGAAAATATACTTACTCCCCTTAAACTTGTGATATACACAATCATCAACAATATTCATCTTGAAGCCAAATGAGATAATTACTTGATGAAATTTATAGTACTATTGACGAGATGTTTGTTTTAGTCCATAAATGGATTTTGTCAGTTTGCAAACCATACTCTTTGAATCTCCTTGCACAAAATTTTCTGGTTGCACCATATAAATCGTCTCATCAATGTTGCCATTAAGAAACACCGTCTTGACATCCATTTGATGAAGCTCCAAATCATAATGTGCTACAAGAGCCATGATTGTCCTAAAAGAGTCTTTCGATGAAACTGGAGAGAAAGTCTCTTTAAAATCAATCCCTTCCTTTTGGGTATAGCCCTTAGCTACCAGACGAGCCTTATACCTTTTCACATTACCTTTAGAATCCCGTTTGGTCTTAAATATCCACTTGCAACCAATGGGTCTCATACCTTCTGGTAATGGGACAAGTTCCCAAACCTTGTTGTCTTGCATGGACTTATACTCCTCCTTCATTGCTTCAATCCACTTTTCAGAGTTAGAACCTTGCATGGCTTGACGGAAGTTAACTGGGTCATCTTCCATCATACCATTGTTTTCCTCATGTTCCTGAAGAAATACCATGTAATCATCCGAAATAGCACTTCTTCTTTCTCTAATGGATTTCCGCAAAGTTATTGGCTCATGATGCACAGGTTCTTGAGGATCTTGAGTTTGTTCTTCATGAACAACCAAATTATCTTGAGTAAGGGGTTCATTAACAATACCTTGTGGAGGTTCCGAACTTACTTCATCAAAAGTAACTGTTTGAATCGGTTCTGGAATTGTTACCGATTCTTCCTCCAAGACAAAGTTCTTGATTTTATTCTTCCCCCCAAACTCAATATCCTCAAAGAACGTAGTAGTTCCCGTCTCAAAAATTGTCTTTAAGGTGGGATCATAAAATTTATATCCTCTGGATCTTTCAGCATAACCAATAATATAACTACTTACTGTTCGAGAGTCCAATTTCTTTTCATTTGGCTTATAAGGCCTTGCCTCAGCTGGACATCCCCACACATGGAAATGCTTCAGACTAGGTTGTCGCCCAGTCCAAAGCTCATAAGGTGTTTTGGTAGCTGCTTTAGTTGGTACTCTGTTTAAAATATAAATTGCCGTCTTTAGCGCCTCTCCCCAGAGTGACTCCAATAAGGTGGAATGACAAATCATACTCTCTACCATATCTTTAAGAGTGTAACACAAGCTCAAACGTCACGATTTGATTGTGACCTGAACACTTGTGTCATAATGCACCTGAATGAGTATTTTCAATTTTACGTTTAGTACCCCATGATTCTGTATTAAGGGTTTCATTATAGGTGGTCACAGTATCAAGTAAATACAGATTATCATAAGGCAAAAGTGAACCAGTTCCAATAATATCTGAATTAAAAGACAAACTGAACTTATTGTTTCCAAATGAACACAAATAACCTAATTTGTTCAGATAAGAAACTGAAACCAAATTCCGTCTAAATGACGGCACAACAAAAGTGTCTTTCAAATCCAAATAAAAAAAACCAGTACTCAATAACAATTTAAAATGCCCTATGGCTTCCACCTCTACCGATTTGCCATCTCCAACATATATCCATCTTTCAGAATCAATTGGCTTCCGGTAGCTTGGGCAACCCTTTATAGAAACACTGATGTTAGTAGTTGCACCTGAGTCTAACCACCAAGTGTTACTAGGTACTTACGCTAAATTGACTTCGAACGGACCAAAGTAGGAAACATACATTTGAGGATCTGAACATAATTTAAATTGGCGAGATACATAAGCAATTGTAGCTGGATTAGAACAAGAGAAATAAACTAATTATGTTCACATTATAAAATAAATAATTATAAATAAAATATATATTCAAATAATAGTTTAACCCATCTCAAGACACCCAATGCACCATCAATATCAAGTCTTTGGACGAGTAATATTAACTCGCTAGAGGTATCTTGTTGTAATAATCAAACATTGACAATAAAGCACGTCCAACAACAAACCAGTCTTTGGATTAATTTATCATCGACAAAGCAAATCCTTATAATTATCACATGTTTATCATTACAAGTGTGTATGCAATTCGGCCAAATATTAATCTTCCTTTGGGTCGACTAATACTCGCATGAATATACACAAACACTAACATTCAATATTTTTTATGAACTGCCCAATTCAAGAGAAGTTACTTTGGTGACTTCTTGACTCAATTTGCTCACAAAAAATATTAAACTACCAAAAATTGAATATTTTATTTATATAACAAAACCAAATATTTAATATTTGCAAACTAATTCAAAAGAGAATCATCTCATTAGAATTCTACTAAGGATGAACACCTCCCTAAAATCTCATTAGGGATGAACACCTCATTTGAATAAATCAAAGGAAAAAAAAAAGGCCTCATCTTCCACCAATACATAAAGGATTAACATCTCCCTAAAATCACACTAGGGATGAAACAAAGATAGTTTTGAGTCTCTTTAGCATATCGCTCTAAACCCTAAAAGGGAATTAAACGAGTAATCACTCAGACCCTAATTTAACATCAAATTTTCTTTAAATTCCTAGGGGATAGAGACAATAAAATAATAACGACCAAACATGTGGAAACATTCATCATTTACCTAAGATTCTCTCGTATTGGGAACTCCACAAACACCACCCCCAATTCCAAACCCATAAAATTAAATAAAAACAAAAGATTCAAAAAAGAACAGAGAACCCAATACAAGAAAAATTGAAATATGAAACACTTGTTTCTTTCTCAAGTAAAACTTGAAACTTAAACTGAAACAAAAGTGAAAAACGAAGAAGAAGAAGAATCCATAGCTTCCTCCACGGTTCCTTCAAGCGAGTAATCAGATTGGGGATGTTACCCCCAAATTTAAATTTTAGAGTTCATGAAAATTATAGATTATTCTCCACTTAGGGTTCATAAAATTGGGTAATTTGAATTGTTTAAAACAAAATTAATCCTAATTTTCATAATTAGGGTTCTATAAATTAAACGAGACATGAATCAAATATGAGCTGGCTCGATACCAATTGTTGTAAAAACAATAATAATAATAATAATAATAATAATAATAATAATAATAATAATCATGATTTTGATTCTAACAATCAAATATAAACATAATCCCATACTCGATAAACATGCTCGTAAATTGAATGCGAAAGCGTACTCGAATTAATCATAATGATAATGTCTTTGTAGAGCATCTGTATTGATCTTATGGTCTTCCACTCGAAGAGCACCTGTATTTCCCTCTTGATTTTCTCTCTTGATGGGGATAGAAAGAAAGGAACGGGATCGATTATGTGTGTGTGCTCCCGAAGGGGACCATGACCCTTTAGATAACCAGAATTAGGTTAATTACTTAAGTTTTAGTATTTCCAATTTGGCCCCTCATCAAATTAGAAATTGCTCTATGGTCTCTACACAATTTTATTTTCATGACATATGCCTTTAGCCAAAACTTTAATTTAGTCAGATCACTTTATTATTTGGCTTAATAAATAATGGCCCTAACACATTTAAATTATGTATCATATATATACATGACCCAAATTTTTCCAACAAAAACCCCTTTAGGATAGAAGTGTTTTAACCAAAGATGTTCAAAACCTAATTTCTAAACATATTTTTGCAAAATGACAAGCTTTATTATCTTGTTTTGATTTTGAAATAGAACATATAAAAGGAAAGGATAATTTTTTACCAGATTTCTTAACAACGAATTTTTACAAGATAAAAGACTATGAGTGAAAAGTCATTAAAGACAGATCAATATGGCCTGATCGTATTTTAGATTATTGGTTTAACAAATAAATTTTAGTCTAATTTAAAATTAATTTTTTTTAGTATGTCAATACTAAAAAATTAAATAAAAAATATTTAAATAAAATTAAAATAAAATATTTTTAAAATTTTAATTGCAATAAAAATAATTTTATTTAATATATAAATTATAAAAAGAATGGATTCATTCAATATTAAAATTTAATATAAAAACTTATTTTTTATTATAATATTTTTTAATAATTTTTTAATCTAAAATAATAATTAATTTTAATAATTAGATTTTGAAAAAAATAGTTATTAATAACTTACTTTTTATATTTAAGATGAGTTCTTACTAAATTAATTTATAATATATATATATATATATAATAAAAAATAATCTAAATAGACTTGACCAAAATAAATTTGATTAATTTAAATTATAAATATTTTTAGTCTAGTTTATCTACCTTTCTAACCTACTTATCAAATTAAATATATTTTTAACCTCATATATCATAATTCTATTTATATCATAATATTATAATCTTAAAAAAATTAAAAATGTAAACATTCAGGCTTTTAATATTTTGTTTAATAAATACGAGAATAAATTAGATAAAAATAAAAGTGACAAATGAAAATGTGATGAATAAAACTAAAAATTAAATATGATTGGTTGAAAAAAAATAGATATATGAAAAAAAAAACAATAATTTTTTAAAATTATTTTTTCTTTCGTGCATTCTCACCATGAAGCTTCGATAATTTCATTATCCCTCTTCTTGATCTCAAACAAACATAAAATAAAACTTGTAGTCTTATTGCATATATTGTATTCTATATTGATCAATTTAAAAGAGGAAGCTTTTGCTTTTTAGGTGGTCATAAAAATTAACATAATATGTAAAAAAATAATAGAAAAATGAATAAAAAAAACTTTTACCATAAAAATAACATCACTATCAAATTTAAATTTTTTATTATAATGGTAAATAAGTCTTGTTACAAACTGAGAGAATTGAGATGATAAGAATGATACCTCAGTATCAAGCTCTACTCACAACGACTTATTCTCATAACTTTGAGATGTAGTTACAAATATTCTTTAATTATGGACAACTTATTTACGATAAAGAATTTTATGTTTAAATTTAATGTACATTTAGTTTTATTTTTATGTTATCAGATAATTCAAAAATAAGTTTCATGAATAATTTAATAAAATTCAATAATTTCAATGTATATGACATTTTTTAAATCGGATAACAGTGTAAAAAATATACTAAAAATAGTTATCGTAATTATGATATTATAAGATGAATTGTTTATCGTGGATTAATTCTTATTTTTATAATTGAATATAATAAATAATTATCCGATAATATCTTCCACCTTTAATTTTACATATACAATATTGAGATTGGTATAATTTCCATAAATTATATTTTTTTAATTTGTATCTTTCCCTTTTAGAGACAAAAAGACAAACAAAAGAACAAGAAACAACGTATGCACGCACGTGAACTTTCCTTTTATTTCACGTTATTATGTTATGTTAATTAATCTAGATTCAATCTTCTCTCGGAGACAAGATGATAGAAGAGGATTTATCTATATATATATATATATATATATATATATATATATATATATATATATATATATATAACTAATTAGGGAATAAAGAGAGTAAAAGATCTGTTGATTATGTATTTGCAGACCCTTTATAAAATGATATACATACCTTTTATTTCATGTTATTAATTTATGTTAATTAATCTAGATTCAATCTTCTCTCAGAGAAGATGATAGAAGAGGATTTTTTTTATAACTAATTAGGAAAGAAAGAGAGTAAATGATCTGTTGATTATCGTATCTGCAGACCCTTTATAGAATGATATACATACATTTTATTTCACGTTATTATTTTATGTTAATTAATCTAGATTCAATCTTCTTTCAGAGAAGATGACAAAAGATGATTTTTTTTATATATAACTAATTAGGGAAGAAAGAGAGTAAAAGATCCGTTGATTCTGTATTTGCAGACCCTTTATAAAATGATATACATACCTTTTATTTCATGTTATTATTTTATGTTAATTAATCTAGATTCAATCTTCTCTCAGAGAAGATGATAGAAGATGATTTTTTTTATAACTAATTAGGAAAGAAAGAGAGTAAATGATCTGTTGATTCTGTATCTGCAGACCCTTTATAAAATGATATACATACCTTTTATTTCACGTTATTATTTTATGTTAATTAATCTAGATTCAATCTTCTTTCGGAGAAGATGACAGAAGATGATTTTTTTATATATAACTAATTAGGGAAGAAAGAGAGTAAAAGATCCGTTGATTACTGTATTTAGAGACCCTTTATAAAATGATATACATACCTTTTATTCATGTTATTATTTTATTTTAATTAATCTAGATTCAATCTTCTCTCAGAGAAGATGATAGAAGATGATTTTTTTATATATAACTAATAAGGGAAGAAAGAGAGTAAAAGATCTGTTGATTACGTATTTACGCACCCTTTATAATAGATCAACTTAAAAGAGGAAGTTTTTGCTTTTTAGGTGGTCATAAAAATTAACATAATATGTAAGAAAATAATAGAAAAAGGAAAAAAAAACTTTTACCATAAAAATAACATCACTATCAAATTTAAATTTTTTATTATAATGGTAAATAAGCCTTGTTACAAACTGAGAGAATTGAGATGATAAGAATGACACCTGGGTATCAAGCTCTACTCACAATGACTTATTCTCATAGCTTTGAGATGTAGTTACAAACATTCTTTAATTATGGACAACTTATTTACGATAAAGAATTTTATGTTCAAATTTAATGTACATTTAGTTTTATTTTTATGTTATCGGATAATTCAAAAATAAGTTTCATGAATAATTTAATAAAAGTCAATAATTTTAATATATATGACATTTTTAAATCAGATAACGAGTGTAAAAAATATACTAAAAATAGTTATGGTAATTATGATATTAATATGAATTGTTTATCGTGGATTAATTCTTATTTTTATAATTGAATATAATAAATAATTATCCGATAATATCTTCCACCTTTAATTTTACATATACAATATTGAGATTGGTATAATTTTCATAAATTATAATTTTTTTAATTCGTATCTTTCCCTTTTAGAGACAAAAAGATAAACAAAAGAACAAGAAACAACGTATGCACGCACGTGAACTTTCCTTTTATTTCACGTTATTATGTTATGTTAATTAATCTAGATTCAATCTTCTCTCGTAGACAAGATGATAGAAGAGAATTTCTTTTTTTATATATAACTAATTAGGGAAGAAAGAGAGTAAAAGATCTGTTGATTCTCGTATTTGCAGCACTCTTTATAAAATGATATACATAAATTTTATTTCACGTTGTTATTTTATGTTAAATAGTCTAGATTCAATCTTCTCTCGAGAATATGATAGAAGAGGATTTTTTTATATATAACTAATTAGGGATGAAAGAGAATAAAAGATCTGTTGATTCTATATTTGCATACCCTTTATAAAATGATATACATATCTTTTATTTTACGTTATTATTTTATATTAATTAATCTAGATTTAATCTTCTCTTAGAAAAGATGATAGAAGAAGATTTTTTTTATATATAATTAATTAGGAAAAAAAGAGAATAAAAGATGTTTAAATTTCGTATTTCTCCCTCAATCTTAGTATTAAGGACAGGACGACATCTTCTTCCCCTAATATGATGCACCCCACTTATACGAAAAATCGAAGACAAATAAACGTTAATAGAAATCCGAAATTAATGAGGTGGGTGAGGTGTTAAACACTTAAGAAATTAGTGTTGGAGCCGCAATGAAGAAGAAACAGATAATTAAATTGGGAGTGGTGTTGGGAAATTGTGGCGTCAGGAAGTGGAAGCAGGAGAGGGGGCATTTATAAGGAACGCAGCCTCCAAAAAGATGAAAGAGACAATGTTTGTTTGTTTCCCACGTCACGCTCTCGGCTGCTATTCTAGTCAAAATACCACACGCTTGTACCTCTCGCTTTACACGTGCAAAAACTGTCTGCCTAGATCAATTTTCCAGTGTCTTTCACCACTCACATCAGTCACTACCTCTCTTTCAAAAGGAAATATTTTATTATAAACATTTCTAATTCCAACCTAAATTACTTTTTCCAATTTAAATGATGTTTAATATCAATATTTAAATATATAATTATATAAATATATAAAACATTCTTTAATTATGGACATCTTATTTAAGATAAAGAATTTTATGTTTAAATTTAATGTACATTTAGTTTTATTTTTATGTTATGAGATAATTCAAAAATAAGTTTCATGAATAATTTAATAAAATTCAATAATTTCAATGTATATGACATTTTTTAAATCAGATAACAGATGTAAAAAATATACTAAAAATAGTTATGGTAATTATGATATTAATATGAATTGTTTATCATGGATTAATTCTTATTTTTATAATTGAATATAATAAATAATTATCTGATAATATCTTCTACCTTTAATTTTACATATACAATATTGAGATTGGTATAATTTCCATAAATTATAATTTTTTTAATTCGTATCTTTCCCTTTTAGAGAAAAAAAGATAAACAAAAGAACAAGAAACAACGTATGCACGCACGTGAACTTTCCTTTTATTTCACGTTATTATGTTATGTTAATTAATCTAGATTCAATCTTCTCTCAGAGACAAGATGATAGAAGAGAATTTCTTTTTTTATATATAACTAATTAGGGAAGAAAGAGAGTAAAAGATCTCTTGATTCTGTGTTTGCGAACCCTTTATAAAATGATATACATAAATTTTATTTCACGTTATTATTTTATGTTAATTAGTCTAGATTCAATCTTCTCTCGGAGAATATGATAGAAGAGGATTTTTTTTATATATATAACTAATTAGGAAAGAAAGAGAGTAAAAGATCCGTTGATTACGTAATTGCAGACCCTTTATAAAATGATATACATACCTTTTATTTCATGTTATTATTTTATGTTAATTAATCTAGATTCAATCTTCTCTCAAAGAAGATGATAGAAGATGATTTTTTTTATATAACTAATTAAGGAAGAAAGAGAGTAAAAGATCGGTTGATTCTGTATTTGCAAACCCTTTATAAAATGATATACATACCTTTTATTTCACGTTATTATTTTATGGTAATTAATCTAGATTCAATCTTCTCTTAGAGAAGATGATAGAAGATGATTTTTTTTATATAACTAATTAAGGAAGAAAGAGAGTAAAAGATTTGTTGATTCTGTATTTGCATACCCTTTATAAAATGATATACATACCTTTTATTTCACGTTATTATTTTATGGTAATTAATCTAGATTCAATATTCTCTCAGAGAAGATGATAGAAGATGATTTTTTTATATAACTTATTAGGGAAGAAAGAGAGTTAAAGATTTGTTGATTCACGTATTTGCAGACCCTTTATAAAATGATATACATACATTTTATTTCACGTTATTATTTTATGTTAATTAATCTAGATTCAATCTTCTCTCGGAGAAGATGATAAAAGATGATTTTTTTATATAACTAATTAGGGAAGAAAGAGACTAAAAGATCTGTTGATTCTATATTTGCATACCCTTTATAAAATGATATACATACCTTTTATTTCACGTTATTATTTTATGGTAATTAATCTAGATTCAATCTTCTCTTAGAGAAGATGATAGAAGATGATTTTTTTATATGTATAACTAATTAGGGAAGAAATAGAGTAAAAGATCTGTTGATTTTGTATTTGCGGAGCCTTTATAAAATGATATACATACCTTTTATTTCACATAATTATTTTATGGTAATTAATTTAGATTCAATCTTCTCTTAATGAAGATGATAGAAGATTATTTTTTTATATATAACTAATTAGGGAAGAAAGAAACTAGAAGATCTGTTGATTATCGTATTTATAGATTCTTTATAAAATAATATACATACATTTTATTTCACGTTATTATTTTATGTTAATTAATATAGATTCAATCTTTTCTCATAGAAGATGATTTTTTTTATATATATAACTAATTAGATAACAAAGAGATAAAAATATCTGTTCATTCCCTATTTTTATAAAATAATATACATAGATTATTATATTTTCCACTCAATCTCAATATTAAGAATGAGGACGACATCTTCCTCACCTAGTTCGATTCACCCTATTTATACGAAAAATCGAAGACAAATAAAGGTTAATAGAAATCGAAAATTACTGAGGTGTTAAACACTTACGAAATTAGTGTTGGAGGCGCAATGAAGAAGAAACAGATAATTAAATTGGGAGTGGTGTTGGGAAATTGTGGTGTGAGAAAGTGTAAGAAGGAGAGGGGGTATTTATGAGGAACGCAGACTCCAAAGATGAAAGAGGCAATGTTTGTTTGTTTCCCACGTCATGCTCTCCGCTGCTACTCTAGTCAAAATACCACACACTTGTACCTCTCGCTTTACACGTGCAAAAACTGTCTTCCTAGGTCAATTTTCCAGTGTCTTTCACCACTCACATCAGTCACTACCGCTCTTTCAAAAGGGAATATTTTATTATAAATATTTTTAATCCGAACCTTAATTATTTTTTCCAATTTAAATCATGTTTAATATAAATATATAAATATAAAAATATATAACTATATAAATATATAAATATATAAATAAATAAATATATAAATATATAAATATATAGAAATATAAATATAGAATATATAGAAATATAAATATAAAAATATATAAATATATAAATACAGAAATATATAAATATAAAAATATATAAAAATATAAAAATATATAAAAAAATAAATAAATAAATATATATATATGACTCAATTTGTTCTAAATTTTAAAATACACCATGTCTTTTAGTATAACTGGATCATATTTTAGATTATTGGTTTAATAAATAAATTTTAGTCTAATTTAAAATTAAATTTTTTTTAATATGTTAATGTTAGACAAATGGCATCTAGAGGGGTCAATAGATGCACAAATTAAAATAGATGTCAAATTAAAAATTTATTTGTGAGTTAAAAATTTGTTAAAGCGGAAACAATAATATAATCAGAAAAAGAGAAAGAGATAAGGGAAAGAGAAGAAGCACACAAATATTTATACTTGGTTCGGGTATAGCCAACCCTACATCCAGGTTCCGATCAACTCTTAACACAAGAGTGACTCCCCATCCACTATCTTTCAAATTTAGTTTACAAATTACAATCAACTCAGCAGAAGAACCAGTAAAAAGTAAACTAATTAAAAAAACAATCACCTCCTTAGAAACCCACTAAGGATGAACACCTCCTAGAATCCCACTAGGGATGGACACCTCCTCTGAACAAATCAAAGGATGAAAAACACCTCCTTAGAATCTCACTAAGGATGAACCCCTCCCTAGAATCACACTAGGGATGAAAACCTCCTTTGAACAAATCAAAGGATGAAAACACCTCCTTAGAATCTCACTAAGGATGAACACCTCCCTAGAATCACACTAGGAATGAAAAGAACCTCCTTTTCACCAATGCAAAAAGGATGAAGGTAATAAAAATAAGAACAGACACACCTGGGTAATGGAGACAACAAATTGTAGAAGCTTGTAGAATGTCAATCTCCAAGAACAAGTGTGATTAACAACGAAAGCACAGAAGGCAGTAGAAAAGAGGGTTTTCTCAAAAGGTGTAAAATATCTCTGTTGCCTTTCTCAGAATTCTTTTCTCAAAAATGATTGAATGTAAATTATATTTTCGAATTCTGTAATTGTGTGTTTTTGATTTTTCATCAAAACTTAATTAAATAGAAAAATAGCATCAGAAAATGGCCTTTGGACATTAATAATATCATAGAGAAAATCAGGATGTATTCAAAAATATTTATTCTTTAAAACGGATATATTTTTCAAATTTGAATGACCATAATTGATTATATTGCTAGTATAATTAATTATGATAGAGAAAATAATTTTTCCATTTCTGGTGCATCATAATTAATTATGACAGTGAAAAATATCATGTTATAAATTTTATCACACTTGTGCTTTGGAGGCTTATGCATAATATTACTTCATCAACTTGTACCTCTATATCCACTATTCTAAGACTCTATTTAGTCTTCAGGAATCATCTTGGGCTTGCTTGAATCATCATCTTTATCACCTACGTCATAAATTCAGCTTGTCCTTAAATTCATCTTGAATGGTGTTGACTTGAATGTAGTTGACTTGAATCATCATCAAAATCATCTCTTGGGAATGCAGGAACATTTCCATCAATCTCCCCCTCATTACTTTCAATCTCCCCCTTTTTGATGATGATCAAGGAAACACCTGAAATGAATTAAAATGCTTGACTCTATATAGCCAGCTCAAGATTAGCACAGATTTGTATCAAGTGTCAGAGTCTCTTAATCTTCGGCTGGATATATTAATAACAAGACTCCCCCTAACTCATATGAGCAAATACTTCTCTTAACTCCCCTTGTTTAATTTAGATAGGAAAGAATTTCACACAGATTTGTATCAAGTGTCAGAGTCTCTTAATCTCTGCCTGGATATATTAATAACAAGACTTCCCCTAACTCATATGAGCAAATACTTCTTTTAACTCCCCTTGTTTAATTTAGATAGGAAAGAATTTCACACAGATTTTAATTAATAAAAAAGCTCCCTCTGTTTCATTGATAATCATAAAAAAATATTATAAGAAAAAATCTTCCCCTGTTTCACACGATTAATATCATCAAAATATCTTCTCGTTTCATTGATAATTAAAAAAAATATTATAAGAAAAAAAATATCTCCCTATTTCGACATGATTAATATCATCAAAATATTTACATATTTCATTGATAATTATGAAAAATATTATAAGAGAAAAAAAATCTCCCCTTGTTTCACACAGAATAATATCATCAAAATATCTTCCTGTTTCATTTATAATTATGAAAAATATTGCAATAGAAACTGAGAACAAATTTGTACCTATTAGTATATAAATTCAAGATAGAGAAGATAATGCATTAAAAAGTGTCATAGAGAATAATATCATATTAAGGAAACAATATCTAGGATACCCAAGACAAATGAAGAGAGAGAAAGATAGAGGAATAAAATGATTATAGAGATAATGAAATTAAATGCAGTAGTTTCCCTCCATTGCAGTCTTCTTATTTAGGCAGCTTTCAAATTCAAATCCGCTCATATTCCAGATTTCAAATTTCAAATTCAAATTGCAACAAATTTCAAATTTCAAATTCAAATTCCAACCAATTTCAAATTTCAAATTCAAATTCAAGTCGTGTAGCACAAATTTTGTCTGTTTTACCGTGCAAGAGCTTCCATACATGCAGTAACCAGTTGCTAACATTTGGTTTCCAGGTTGCAATTCATCTTCAAGACTTACTTTTGCCTCATTCTTCACCATGTAAATTCCAAAGATCTATATCCAACAGAGAAAATGCTAGTACTTAAAATAATATTTGAAGTTTTCAAATGCAGCAATTTTCTCTGGCAATTGAAATTAAAAAATCATACAGTTCCAATTGAAACTCCGCAGTCAATGTTTGAGGATCCATCCAAAGGATCAAATACAACAATGTATCTGAAAAATCAAAAGGAACTTGTTACTTTATCCGAGATAATGTATCTTATCAATACCACTAAAAGATGGAGTATTAGTTGGTTCTAGAGCTTTGAAGCTGACTTGCCACGATTTGATGGCGGCACAAATATAGCCTCTTCAACTTCTTCGAAACAAGAATGCACTCGTTAAGACAACAGATCGGAATTTTACCGGAAAGCACGAGTCAAACTCAAATTCAAAGAAAAGGATAATAAATAAAACAACAATTATAAACACACTTACTGTAGCGTCCACTTGCTAGTTAAGGCTTTCACAAATACTTCATTTTGAAAGTACATCCAATTTCTTTTGCTCCTCCCCCTGCAAAAGGGGGTATACTTATACCTCTAATAAGATAAAACACCAAAGTATAATAGTGTAATTAAAAACATATATCATTACTACTTTTTTGTTTGTATCGTGTGTTAAGTGGTAAAAAGTTGATATAATTATGCTTTAAATTGTTATGAAACCATTTAACTTATGATAGTTCTAATCTATTTTTCTCCCAATATAGGATGAATTCGATAATACCTTGATACAAGAGTAAGGAGCATAATTATCAGCATAATTTGAGTAAAATTGAAAGAAAGAAGAGCGCTTAAGCGAATGAATGATGCGAGACCCGACCCAAATTCTCTTATAAAAAGATAAGTTGTGTATTGAGAAAAGCAACAATCTTGGAGGAGAGGAGGCACGACTACTGTTAGGGTTTTGTCTAATCTTCATCAATTCTTCACTTCTTCATCAATTGGAGCATTGTAATGGCCAACATGAGTGGCTAACTTCATTCTCTTAGGATTCGGTGCACTTCCTTGTTAGTTTTCTTTTGGCATATTCTAAATAAACCCCTATTTCTTAGGGTTGAACTAGTCTGTCAGTTAACTATTCTTTAGGTGTGCGTGACCTATTTTGTAGCCATGCACGTAGTTTCAGTTTCAACTTCCTCGTGATGTAAAGGCTTATAAAAGTCGTTCTATTCCAATTTTTAAATTGAAGCTTTTGGTCAAGTGTTAAGTACTCGAACCAACAAGTGGTATCAGAGCTCCAAAAGGGGCCTGATCCAGTGTGTGAGTGAGCTACGTGTGAGGAGAAGAACTATCCAGATTTAGTGTGAAGAAAATCTGGTGCAGAGTGTGTGAGCAAACAAAGTGAGAATATCCAGATCTAGTGAGAAGAGAAATCTGGTAGAGAGTGTGAAGGCAAAGATGTCTACATCAGAAAAGTTTGTTCAACCGGCTATCCCAAGGTTTGATGGCCACTTTGATTTCTGGTCCATGACCATGGAAAACTTTTTACGCAGTAAGGAATTGTGGCAACTAATAGAAGATGGCATACCAACACTTGGAGCTTCACCCACTGAGGCAAAGAGGAAGAGCGTCGCTGAAACAAATCTAAAGGATTTGAAAGTAAAAAACTTCTTGTTTCAGGCAATTGATCGAGAGATTCTTGAAACAATACTAGACAAAAGCACGTCACAGGTGATATGGAGGTCCATGCAGCAGAAATACCAAGGCTCCACAAGAGTCAAATGGGCTCAACTCCAAGCACTGCGCCGCGAGTTCGAACTGTTGACGATGAAAGATGGCGAGAAGATTGACAGCTATCTGGGACGCACTCTCAGTATAGTTAACAAAATGAAAACGAACGGTGAATCATTGGACTCGAGTACAGTGGTTAGCAAGATCCTTAGATCTCTAACCCCAAATTTCAACTACGTGGTATGTTCAATCGAGGAGTCCAACGACTTAAGTACCCTCGGTTTGGATGAACTTCATGGCAGTTTGATCGTTCATGAGCAAAGAATGCAGAGCTTTCAACCTGATGAACAAGTGCTGAAACTCACTCATGAAGAACGATGGGGAGTGAGTCGTGGTCGCAGCAGAGGGAGTCGTGGAAGGGGAAGAGGACGTGGTAGACAACCATTCAATAAAGCACTTATTGAGTGTTTTCAATGTCACAAACTAGGCCATTTTCAATATGAATGTCCTAAAGTGGCGAAGCAGGCTCATTATTCAACATTGGAGGACGCTGCACAGGAAGAAAACGAGATTTTGTTGGTGGCATATGAAGAGATGACATCATCTGTCCAGAGGGAAGATTGGTTTCTAGATTCCGGGTGCAGTAATCATATGACTGGAAATAAGCAGTGGTTCACGGAAATGCATGAAGAAGGGCTCAATAAGACCGTCAAACTTGGAAACGATACAACACTGAAGGTTGTTGCCAAAGGTAGTATTCGGGTTCAAATCAATGATGTTTCGCATGTCATATCAGAGGTTTACTATGTTCCAGAGCTTAAGACCAATCTCTTAAGCCTAGGACAACTTCAAGAGAAAGGTTTAGCTATTTTAATCCAAAATGATACGTGTAAGATATTTCATCCAGATAAAGGATTGATCATTTACACTAACATGAAAGGAAATAGAATGTTCTATGTATCAGCTTCAATGATCTCTCAACATCCTTAGTGCTTTCAAGCAGAAGACGTCTCAGACAAGGTAACTCAGTTACATCTCAATTATAAGGGACTCAGTACACTCGCAAATAAAGAAATGGTAATTGGTCTACCCTCTTTGAAAACTCCCAAGGTTATGTGCACCACTTGCCTCATGGGAAAACAACATAGAGACGTCATACCAAAGCAAAGCTCATGGAGAGCATCAAGGAGACTCCAATTAATTCATGCTGATGTATGTGGTCCCATTTCACCGGCTTCACACAGCAGTAAAAGGTACTTTCTAAATTTTATTGATGATTATACTCGTAAAACTTGGATCTATTTCTTGCATGCAAAATCTGAAACGTTCAATGCATTCAAAAGCTTCAAAGCGTGTCTTGAAAAGGAAGCTGGCACACACATTGCTTGTTTAAGAACTGACAGAGGTGGTAAATTCAATTCCAAGGAGTTTTCAGACTTCTGTAATTATCATGGTATCACTAGGCAATTGACAGCTGCTTACACCCCTCAACAAAATGGAGTTGTAGAACGAAAGAATCGCACCATCATGAACGCAGTAAGAGTAGTGCTTCATGACAAGCAAATGCCAAAAACCTTCTGGCCTGATGCAGTGCGATGGTGTGTTCATGTCCAAAATCGAAGTCCAACCTCTGCAGTAGATCAAGAAACCCCAGAAGAAGTGTGGAGTGGAGTAAAGCCACGTGTGGATTACTTTCAAACTTTTGGATGTGTTGCACATGTCCATATTCCAGATCAAAAGAGAAGCAAACTAGATGCAAAAAGTAAAAAATGTGTTCTCTTGGGTGTAAGTGATGAGACAAAAGCTTACAAACTCTTTGATCCTATTACAAAGAAAGTCATTGTAAGCAGAGATGTGGTGTTTGAAGAAGACAAAAGCTGGAATTGGGAAGTGAATGATGATGGAGGTACAACTGTTGTTGTTGATTGGGGAGACAGAGACGTCGAAGAAATTGAAACTGCGGGATCTGCACCTCAACACATAACAGCCAGCGATGATCACTCTGAAGCACTCGAGCTAAGTTCAGATTCAACACCTACTGATTCTCTAGCTGAAGGGAGGGCAACCAGGATTCGGAGACAACCATTATGGATGTCTGACTACGAGACCAATCTATTTACAGAAGAAGAGAAATTATTGGCAATGATGATGGCAACCGATTATGAAGATCCTCAATCCTTTGAAGAAGCTTGCACAAATCAGAAATGGAAAGAAGCAATGGATGCTGAGATGAAAGCCATTGCAAAGAACAACACGTGGGAACTTGTAGATCCTCCAAACGGTATTACACCCATTGGCGTGAAATGGGTATTCAAAACCAAACTCAATGAACGTGGTCAGATAGAGAAGTATAAAGCCAGATTAGTGGCCAAAGGCTATGCCCAAAAATACGGAATCAATTATATAGAAGTATTTGCTCCTGTTGCTAGGCTTGACACAGTAAGAATTTTGCTAGTTGTGGCAGCTGAAAGTGAATGGGAAGTATTTCAACTCGATGTCAAAAGTGCGTTCGTACATGGTGAACTTCAAGAAGAGGTGTATGTTCAACAACCTGCTGGCTTTATCAAGAAAGGGAAAGAAGACCACGTATACAGACTTAGGAAAGCTCTATATGGGCTTAAACAAGCTCCACGAGCATGGTACAGTAAGATAGAAGCCTACTTTGTCAAAGAAAAGTTTGAACGATGCTCTAGTGAATACACCTTGTTCACGAAAAGGATTCATGGTAATATTTTAATAGTTAGTCTCTATGTTGATGATTTAATCTTTACTGGAAATAGCAAAGATATATGTGAAGAGTTCAAAAGCTCAATGCAGCTGGAGTTTGACATGACCGACTTGGGTAAAATGAGATATTTTCTGGGAATAGAAGTAATACAAAATGAGGCAGGAATTTTCATTTGTCAAAGACGGTATGCCCGTGAGGTACTAGCTCGGTTCAACATGATGGACAACAACTTTGTTCGAAATCCCATTGTACCAGGGACTATATTGTCTAAAGATGATGAAGGAGCTCCTGTAGATGCTGCAAAGTTTAAACAAGCCATTGGGAACCTTATGTACTTGACAGTCACACAGCCAGACCTAATGTTTGGAGTAAGTCTACTCAGTAGATACATGGCTAATCCAAAGGAGTCACATTGGGCTGCAATAAAACGAATCTTCAGGTATCTAAAAGGCACCATTGAGTACGGCCTTTTTTATCAAAAAGGAAAGAATATGAGTCTCATAGCCTACAGTGACAGTAACTATGCAGGTGACTTAGATGATAGAAAAAGCACCTCTGGTTCAGTATTTATGATGGGAACTGCAGCTGTATCATGGGCTTCAAAAAAACAGCCTGTAGTAAGTTTATCTACTACTGAGGCTGAATATATTGCTGCAGCATTTTGTGCTTGTCAATGCATTTGGCTTAGAAGAATTTTGGAGCATCTTGGGTTAGAAGAAAAGAAAGTCACTGATATCTTGTGTGACAACAACTCTACAATTCAATTATCCAAGAATCCTGTCTTTCATGGAAGAAGTAAGCACATTGCAGTTAGATTTCACTTCCTCAGAGATTTGGTAAATGATCACGTGGTTCAATTGAAATACTGCAATACTCATGAACAAGTGGTTGATATAATGACGAAGGCTGTGAAACTCGAACAATTTGAGAAGCTTCGACAAATGCTGGGAGTAGTGGATGTTACTGCAGTAAGCTAGAGCATAAGGGAGGGATTGTTAGTTTTCTTTTGGCATATTCTAAATAAACCCCTATTTCTTAGGGTTGAACTAGTCTGTCAGTTAACTATTCTTTAGGTGTGTGTGACCTATTTTGTAGCCATGCACGTAGTTTCAGTTTCAACTTCCTTGTGATGTAAAGGCTTATAAAAGTCATTCTATTCCAATTTTTAAATTGAAGCTTTTGGTCAAGTGTTAAGTACTCAAACCAACATTCCTTTGAACTCTTTTGTATCATGGTGATATTTTGAGATATTAATCTATGCTTTGATGTTGTTATTCTTATCCTTTATGCTTTGGAATGATTTATTCTTGATTGTTTGAGGTATGATTGGAAAATATATCTTGATCACGGTAAGAATATTTGTTACGTTAATTGCCAAGAATGGAATGAATGTATCAATTGCTTAAACACCATAACCCTAATGCTGGAAAATCTGTTAATTGTGTGAGGAATCAACATTTATTAGGTTTTCTTATGAATTTCATGTGTGAAGAATCAACATGGATGATTTGAGTAGGTGGCATCAACATTGTTAGGTTAATTGACGTTCTTAATTGACATAGTCATTACAAAAGAGGGATAAGGAAGGAAGTCAATCTTAAGTACCTTTAATTGATATTTTCTCAACAATTTACAGTTCTTTGTCATTTAATTTCAATTCAACTCTTATTTGCAAAACTCAATCTGTTTTAATCTACTTAGTAAGTATAATTGAGAATTTTTATTGAAACTGTTCCTCGTAGGATCAACTTTTATTTTATCGAAATACTATACTGCGATTGATAATTTTGGTACGCTTGACAATAATTCAAAAAAAAGTGTAAAGAAAAAGGAAAAGCAAAGCTTAAAAATTTGCAAAATCAAAAAAAGGATACATGCAAAAGCAAAAAAAAAAAAAAAGAAGTCAAAAGGGGGACAATAACTTATGAGGTTATTAACTCATTGTCATTGTGTTAGGAACAAAAACATGAAATTTGAAACCTGACTTGAGGAATTGTTAATCAAGAATCGTTCATATGAGTTGAATTTTTCAAATATTTTTGTATATCCCAAAAAAACTAATAATTCTTTCTTAGCCCAATCCCATTACAAGCCTCAAAAACCTTTTGATTTAAGTCTTAGTTAACAATTGTTGATTGCTTGATGTATAATGCCAAAAGCTAAAGGATTGAGTATAATTACTTAATATCATTAGTTAACGTGAGATCTTTAACTTAAAACTTTGAAAAGTTTTGATAAGGTATTTAAAATTTGGATTTGACCTAAATGCTAACTCAAAAGTGCTAGGTGTTCGTGTATCAATGATTTTTTCAAAACATGAAACATACAACTTACTTGAACATTGGTCTCTCCTGCAAGTCCTATGAGTTTAGCCAATCCAGCCTGCCATAAAAAGTGGCCAACAAAATATGGAAAAATTAATGCACCAAAAATAAAATGTCAAATCCTGACTACACAATGGACTGGGGAAAACTTTTTTTTTCTGTAAAAAATATGGTTTTTTCAAATGTTTAAGAAAATGACGTTTTGATGTGTATAGTAAAGAAAAAAACCTTGCTAACAGCAGAACAAATGAATTTGCATCCAACAACAATGTTATTGAGAAGGATGGTGAAGTCGCCACGTGATTCAGGATACTTTGACTGTTCGTTCAGAACAAAGCGTGTGATAGTCATCAAATCAGTTCTATTAGTTTCAGCTTGGTGATCCATCCTTCTTCCCTTCTCTCCTTCTCAATGTTTTTTTAAGAAAGTATGAATGAATTCCCACTTGTGCTTCTTCTGGCTGAGGAGCACAGCAATATATGCAGTAGAAGGTGTTAGAATGAATAAAAGAAGATGATATGAGTGTATTACTCATATACCAATATTTGGGGATTAAAAATTGATACCACGTGTAGAATATGAAAATGAGAGCAAAGATATTTGTATATATTTGTGCGTTTCAAAGGGAACTGTGAGAAATAAGAGAATTGAGATGATAGGAATGACACCGGGTATCAAATTTTACTCATAACAACTTATTCCCATATCTTTGAGATGTAGATACAAACATTCTTTAATTATGGACAGCTTATTTACGATAAAGAATTTTATGTTTAAATTTAATGTACATTTAGTTTTATTTGTATGTTCTCAGATAATTTAAAAATAAGTTTCATGAATAATTTAATAAAAGTCAATAATTTTAATATATATATATATATATATATATGACATTTTTTTAATTAGATAACAGTGTAAAAAATATACTAAAAATAGTTATTTTAATTATAATATTAAGATTAATTATTTATCATGGATTAATTTTTATTTTTATAATTGAATATAATAGATAATTATCTGATAATATCTTCCACCTTTAATTTTATATATACAATATTGAGATTGGTATAATTTTCATAAATTATAATTTTTTTAATTCGTATCTTTCCCTTTTAGAGACAAAAAGATAAACAAAAGAACAAGAAACAACGTATGCATGTGAACTTGAAATTTCTTTTTATTTCACGTTATTATTTTATGTTAATTAATCTAGATTCAATCTTCTCTAGAGAAGATGATAGAAGAGGATTTTTTTTTATATATAACTAATTAGGAAAGAAAGAATAAAAGATCTGTTGATTCTGTATTTGCAGACTCTTTATAAAATGATATACATATCTTTTATTTCACGTTATTATTTTATGTTAATTAATCTAAATTCAATTTTCTCTTAGAAAAGATGATAGAAGAAGATTTTTTTATATATAATTAATTAGGGAAAAAAGAGAATAAAAGATTTGTAAATTTCGTATTTGTCTACTTTTATAAAATGATATTCATAAATTACTATATTTCTCCCTCAATCTTAGTATTAAGGATCAGGATGACATTTTCTTCCCCTAATATGATGCACCCCACTTATATGAAAAATCGAAAACAAATAAACGTTAATAGAAATCGGAAATTAATGAGGTGCGTGAGGTGTTAAACACTTAAGAAATTAGTGTTGGAGGCGCAATGAAGAAGAAACAGAGAATTAAATTGGGAGTGGTGTTGGGAAATTGTGGTGTCAGGAAGTGGAAGCAGGAGAGGGGGTATTTATAAGGAACGCAGCCTCCAAATATGAAAGAGGCAATGTTTGTTTGTTTCCCACGTCACGCTCTCCGCTGCTATTCTAGTCAAAATACCACACATTTGTACCTCTCGCTTTACACGTGCAAAAACTGTCTTCCTAGATCAATTTTCTAGTGTCTTTCACCACTCACATCAGTCACTACCTCTCTTTCAAAAGGAAATATTTTATTATAAATATTTCTAATTCGAACCTAAATTACTTTTTCCAATTTAAATCATGTTTAATATGAATATTTAAATATAGAAATATATAAATATACATGATCTTGATGAAATGAAAATAAATAATGATAATAAAATAAAAACAATAAAAGATAGGATAAGAAAATATCTTACGAGATATTGATAAAAATAAAAGAAATCTTGTAAACAAGAGGAACTTTGCAAAAGAGTTTGATTTATTTTTGAAGTGCATACATTTCATCTTGGGATTCTAGTTCCCCGAACTTCTTATTTATAATCCTCTAAACAGGATTCTAGTTACATTTTTAGTCTTTTAATTTACATAAATGTCCTTCAATAATGTTGATAATAAGGTTGTCCTTGTTATCTTTTTATCTTGTCATCCTTTTGCTTTCAGATGATAAGGTTGCTTTTGACTTTGTTGCAGATGATAAGCTTGCTTTTTATCTCTTTTGCTCTCTTTCTTTCTTTTGTCTTGTCAATCAGTTGAACATGTTGAATGGATTAGAGTGTCCACTGTTTTCTTCTGATGGAGTCTTGGAGGTTGATTTTTCTTTGATAAGTTTCTCCATTTCTTCTAAGCTTGATGCGAAGGCTAATTCTGTCCTTAATCTCTGTTTTTCAGCTAAAAATAATGACTCCTTGGTTAACATTTGATGGGGATTTTCTTGACGTTGTTGATAATTGGATTGTCATATGTCTATTCTTTATTTATTAATGATGTCCAAGTTAAATTTCTTCCACCATTTGATTTTGAATTGTCTTGACAAAACTCTTATATCAGCATTTTCATATAATTATATGAAGTCCCATGCTACTATCCAGGTTATTGATTGAGTAGCAATGAATGAAATTAACCTGTATCCTTTTTCAAAGGAGGTTTTTTGTCGAAAATAGTTATATACTTCTAAACTTTTGACAGGAAGATAGAGGAAAGTGGTCCTATATGTGAGAACCATTTAATGAACCATTTTGGAAACTTTAATGAAATCCCTTTTTTGAACCATACAAACTAGGAATGATTTCCTGGGTATACATATAAGGCATTATACCAAGCATCCATATAATCATAATAGTTATAGGTTTGAGGATTAAAGGTTCTGGAAAAGAATCTTAAATGATAAGGTGGGTGTTCCCATTCTTCTTATGAAAGTATGTTTAAAATCTTTAATTTAGAATATTGAATGGTACCGTGTTCATCCCGCTGATGTATAATTTCAGCGGAGTCGGTGTCTACAATTATAAACTCATAAAAAGTTCTGTTTTTAACTAGACTTATGGGCAGATAATAAATTTCTTTTGGGAAGATATATTGAGATATTGATTTTGCATTTTGCTGGATCCAAGATTTTTCTAAGGTTATTATAGGTAATGTGTCTGGTTTGATATAATAATCATCTTGATAGGTGGCAGTTTGGGTGGCTGTTTTAGAAATAAGGTCTTGACGAGAAGAAGAGGCCATAATGTCTTTTGGACTTATTAAGGTATGGGAATATTGCAAAGGGGTGAATCTGTTTGAGGTATTGATCAGAGGATTTCTCTATATTGGCGGTGGAGTTTTTAATATTTCTGCTAAGGTTGCCTTAGCTTGTGGACTTTGTGGTCTTAAAGATATTGTCATACCTGTATTTGTGGTCCCCAGTGGGGGGCCATATTGATATCTCTTCAATGGCTTTTCACTCATAGTCTTTTATCCTGTAAAAATTCTCTGGTTAAGAAATCTGGTAAAAAATTATCCTTTCCTTTTATATGTTCTATTTCAAAATCAAAACAAGATAATAAAGCTTGTCATCTTGCAAAAATATGTTTAGAAATTAGGTTTTGAACATCTTTGGTTAAAACACTTGGTGTTGCTTTACAATCAGTTATAATTAAAAACTTTTTATTAAATAAATCATCTTGAAATTTTTGTAAACATAAAACAATGGATAAAATTTCTTTTTTTGACGGTAGAATACTTTTGTTGTGTTGGATGTCAAATACCTGAATGATATCTGACGACTTGTTCTTTAGAAGATTCTTGAATTTTTTGTTTTAGAATTCCCCCATATCCTAATTCTGAAGCGTCTGTTTCTACTATTAAGAAGGCTTCTGGTTCGGGATACCTAAACAAGGAATCTTCTTAATTAATTCTTTTATTTTTATTATGGCTTTAGTCATTTCTTCTTCCCATGGAGGTGGATTTTTTCTTAATCTTCTAAATAATGGTGCACAAATGATTCTGATATTGGGAATAAAATCTGCTATATAATTAACACATCCTAAGAATCTTTGTAATTGGGTTTTATCTTTTATTTCATTTGGGAATTTTGTTGTAAATTCTAATGATCTTTGTATTGGAACTATAGTATTTTGATAAATTTCATATCCTAAAAATCTTATTTTTGTTTGAAATATTTTCATTTTCTTTTCGAAACTACTAGTCCATTTTCCTTCATAACTTTTATAAATATATCTAAATGACTTATATGACTAGTTATATTTTTTTAAAAATTAATATGTCATCCAAATATACTATGGAAAAATTCGTATATTTATAAAATATATCATTCATAATATTTTGAAATTCACTAGGTGCATTTTTTAAACCCTGTGACATTACATTCCATTCATAATGCCCAAAAGGTACCACAAAGGCGGTTTTATATTTATCTTTTTCTTCTACGAAATTTGATAATATCCGGATTTTAAAGCAAATCTTAGAAAATCATCTGTACAAATACCAAAAAGGCTAAGTCATAATGAAGTAATAAACCATATACGGAAATTAGAAAATATTATAGAAGAACCAAATATTTATAATACTCAAATTAGAGAAATAATCCAAGAAGGACCTGACATAAGACTTAAAATGAATATAACATCATCTTTAAAAATTAGAGAACCTCAAATGATATATAAAGGACAATCTTCGAGACATTCAGTAGATGGGTCTACAATAAATTTAAATCTAAGAGGATTAAATAATATAACTCCTATAGGAATAAAATCAGTATATGAGGAATCAAGAAAATCGAAGTCTCCCCAATATTCTCCAACAACTTCCCAAATATTAAATACTTTAAGTAGAGAAAACCTCTTTAGGATAGATAAAGAATGGATTAGAGAAGACTTTGAAGCCAATTATAATAAAGAAAGAAGAAATTGGTATTTTAAAACATATACTAAAGAAGAAAGCTGAAACAATTTAGAATAGAATTTTATAATTGTATAGAACAAAATGAAATAAATTTATATTTTTTTGAATGGTTTTCAGAATATAGTAGGATCAATAATTTAGATTATCCTTTTAAAAATAATAAAATTGTAAGTCCATTAAATAAAATAACAACAAGTTGGAGAACTCTTAATAATGAAATCATAGAATTTGAGTATTCACCTCAAGAGGGAATCATAATTCAACCTTCAAAAGAATTACAAATAGAAGAATTACAAATAGAAGCTAGTCCTTATAAAGTTACTAAAAATGAAGATAAAATAGTAGAAGGCAGAGACATTAAAAAATTACACTCACAGCTTAATTATTCTAATACAATATTAGAAATAATGACAAAACAATTAACTAGAATTGAAAATAAAGAAAACTATAATAATATAAGTATTGCTGGTAGTTCAAAAGAACCAGTAAAACCAATATATAAAGTATTTAATGTACCACATAAAGATTTAGAAGCTATTAAATTAGGTAATAATACCTGAATCAAAATTAGATGAATTTATTAAAAAATTTGATCAATTAAAATTAAAATCGTCTATAAATACTTTAGAAGTCAATAGATTTAAAACATACCCTATACCTTATAATACTATAACATATGGCGAAATCCATAATTTAATAGTTGAAACGGGAATACAAATATGTACTGATTTCAAATTACAAAATAAGCTTAGAAAAGATAGCATGACTAATAAAAAAGAATTAAGGTCATTTTGTCAACAATATGGATTAGAACTCATAAGAGCTCCTAGTGCTAAGAAGAAGCAAATAAATAAAAAACAAGAAAAAATATATAGAAAACCTTATAGAAAGCCATATAGAAAATTTCAAGATAAAATTGAAAACAAAAATATAGAAAATAAAACTAAACTAACAAGAAAACCCAAATATAATAAACCAAAGAAAAGAAGTAATACATGTTGGAAGTGTGGTAGGCTTGGACATTATGCTAATAATTGTAAAGTAGTTCAAAAAATAAACCAGATTGAAGATGAAAAATTAAAAGACAGTTTATTAAATATATTAATTAATTCTGAGTCAGAAGATTACAATAGTTCGAGTAGAAGAAGATAGCAATAATAGTGAATTAGAAATAGACCAAATAGAAACAGAAAGTATAGAGGGTTTAAATAGTGATAATAATGAATTCTGTTTAGGACTAGCATTATGTAGTTGTAAAGATTGTAAAAATATAAATATGTTAACTAAAGATCAAACTTCGACATTAATATCAATAATAGACAAAATGGAAGATTCTCCTTTAAAAAAATGAATTTTTAGCACAATTAAATAATTTAATAGTAAAGACAGAAAAAGATGAATTAAAGCCAATAAGCATTAAAGAAATTTACAATAGGTTTAAAAGTCCTAGTCAACAAATAACTATAAAAAATTTACAAGAAGAAATAAAAAATCTTAAACAAGAAATAGTACATGGTCCAGCTTCCTTCAATTGTTATCCTAATTTTTCAATGAATATTAGAAATGATAAAACTTGTAATGCTATAAAATTATATGTACAAATTCCTGAAGAAATAGTAGATGAAGAATCTGGTCCAATACAAATAATCTATAGGATATATTACAAAGTAATAAAAATTGATTATAATTATAAAGCTTTAAGGTCGTCTCCCAAGGATGAAACAATATTAGTGGAAGCAAATCTTAGAAAATTATTTGTACAAATACCAAAAAGGCTAAGTCATAATGAAGTAATAAATCATATACCTGAAGAATGGAAATTATAAAATATTATAGAAGAACCAAAGATTTATAATACTCAAATTAGAGAAATAATCCAAGAAGGACCTGACATAAGACTTAAAATCAATAGAACATCATCTTTAAAAATTAGAGAACCTCAAATGATATATAAAGGACAATCTTTGAGACATTCAGTAGATGAGTCTACAATAAATTTAAATCTAAGAGGATTAAATAATATAACTCCTATAGTAACAAGACCAGTATATGAGGAATCAAGAAAATTAAAGTCTCCCCAATATTGTCCAACAGCTTCGCAAATATTAAATAATTTAAGTTGAGAAAACCCCCTTAGGATAGAAGTGTTTTAACCAAAGATGTTCAAAACCTAATTTCTAAACATATTTTTGCAAGATGACAAGCTTTATTATCTTGTTTTGATTTTGAAATAGAACATATAAAAGGAAAGGATAATTTTTTACCAGATTTCTTAACAAGAGAATTTGTACAGGATAAAAGACTATGATTGAAAACTCATTAAAGAGAGATCAATATGGCCTGATCGTATTTTAGATTATTGGTTTAACAAATAAATTTTAGTCTAATTTAAAATTAATTTTTTTAATATGTCAATACTAAAATAATTAAATAAAAAATATTTAAATAAAAAAAATATTTTTAAAATTTTATTTGCAATAAAAATAATTTTATTTAATATATAAATTATTAAAGGAATGAATTCATTCAATATTAAAATTTAATATAAAAACTTATTTTTTATTATAATATTTTTTAATAATTTTTTAATCTAAAATAATAATTAATTTTAATAATTAAATTTTGAAAAAAATAGTTATTAATAACTTACTTTTTATATTTAAGATGAGTTCTTACTAAATTAATTTATAATATATATATATATATATATATATATATATATAATAAAAAATAATCTAAATAGACTTTACCAAAATAAATTTGATTAATTTAAATTATAAATATTTTTAGTCTAGTTTATCTACCTTTCTAACCTACTTATCAAATTAAATATATTTTTAACCTCATATATCATAATTCTATTTATATTATAATATTATAATCTTAAAAAAAAATAAAAAATGTAAACATTCAGGCTTTTAATATTTTGTTTAATAAATACGAGAATAAATTAGATAAAAATAAAAGTGACAAATGAAAATGTGATGAATAAAACTAAAAATTAAATATGATTGGTTGAAAAAAAAATAGATATATGAAAAAAAACAATAATTTTTTAAAATTATTTTCTCATTCCTGCATTCTCACCATGAAGCTTCGGTAATTTCATTATCTCTCTTCTTGATCTCAAACAAATATAAAATAAAACTTGTAGTCTTATCGCATATATTGTATTCTATATTGATCAATTTAAAAGAGAAAGCTTTTGCTTTTTAGGTGGTCATAAAAATTAACATAATATGTAAGAAAATAATAGAAAAATGAATAAAAAAAACTTTTACCATAAAAATAACATCACTATCAAATTTGAATTTTTTATTATAATGGTAAATAAGCCTTATTACAAACTGAGAGAATTGAGATGATAAGAATGATACCTGGGTATCAAGCTCTACTCACAACGACTTATTCTCATAGCTTTGAGATGTAGTTACAAATATTCTTTAATTATGGACAACTTATTTACGATAAAGAATTTTATGTTCAAATTTAATGTACATTTAGTTTTATTTTTATGTTATCAGATAATTCAAAAATAAGTTTCATGAATAATTTAATAAAATTCAATAATTTTAATGTATATGACATTTTTTAAATCAGATAACAAGTGTAAAAAATATACTAAAAATAGTTATCGTAATTATGATATTAAGATAAATTGTTTATCGTGGATTAATTCTTATTTTTATAATTGAATATAATAAATAATTATCTGATAATATCTTCCACCTTTAATTTTACATATACAATATTGAGATTGGTATAATTTCCATAAATTATAATTTTTTTAATTCGTATCTTTCCCTTTTAGAGACAAAAAGATAAACAAAAGAATAAGAAACAACTTATGCACGCACGTGAACTTTCCTTTTATTTCACGCTATTATGTTATGTTAATTAATCTAGATTTAATCTTCTCTCAGATACAAGATGATAGAAGAGGATTTATATATATATATATATATATATATATATATATATATATATATATATATATATATATATATATATATATATATATATATAAACTAATTAGGGAAGAAAGAGAGAAAAAGATCTGTTGATTCTCGTATTTGCAGACATTTTATAAAATGATATACATACATTTTATTTCATGTTATTATTTTTATGTTAATTAATCTAGATTCAATCTTCTCTCATAGAAGATGATAGAAGATGATTTTTTTTTATATAACTAATTAGGGAAGAAAGAGAGTAAAAGATTTGTTGATTTTGTATTTGCGAGACCCTTTATAAAATGATATACATACCTTTTATTTCACATTATTATTTTATGTTAATTAGTCTAGATTCAATCTTCTCTCAGAGAAGATGATAGAAGAGGATTTTATATATATATATATATATATATATATATATATATATATATATATATATATATATATATATATATATAACTAATTAGGGAAGAAAGAGAGTAAAAGATCTGTTGATTCTGTATTTGCAGACCCTTTATAAAATGATATACATACCTTTTATTTCATGTTATTATTTTATGTTAATTAATCTAGATTCAATCTTCTCTCAGAGAAGATGATAGAAGATGATTTTTTTTTATATAACTAATTAGGGAAGAAAGAGAGTAAAAGATCGATTGATTCTGTATTTGCAGACCCTTTATAAAATGATATACATACCTTTTATTTCATGTTATTATTTTATGTTAATTAATCTAGATTCAATCTTCTCTCTGAGAAGATGATAGAAGATTATTTTTTTTATATAACTAATTAGGGAAGAAAGAGAGTAAAAGATCGGTTGATTCTGTATTTGCATACCCTTTATAAAATGATATACATACCTTTTATTTCACGTTATTATTTTATGTTGATTAATCTAGATTCAATCTTCTCTCGGAGAAGATGATAGAAGATGATTTATTTTATATAACTAATTAGGAAAGAAAGAGACTAAAAGATATGTTGATTTTATATTTGCATACCCTTTATAAAATGATATACATACCTTTTATTTCACATTATTATTTTATGGTAATTAATCTAGATTCAATCTTCTCTTAGAGAAGATGATAGAATATGATTTTTTTTATATATAACTAATTAGGGAAGAAAGAGAGTAAAAGATCTGTTGATTTTGTATATGTGGACCCTTTATAAAATGATATACATACCTTTTATTTCAGGTTATTATTTTATGTTAATTAGTCTAGATTCAATCTTCTCTCAGAGAAGATGATAGAAGAGGAATTTTTTTTTATATATAACTAATTAAGGAAGAAAGAGAGTAAAAGATCTGTTGATTCTGTATTTGCAGACCCTTTATAAAATGATATACATACCTTTTATTTCATGTTATTATTTTATGTTAATTAATCTAGATTCAATCTTCTCTCAGAGAAGATGATAGAAGATGATTTTTTTTTATATAACTAATTAGGGAAGAAAGAGAGAAAAAGATCTGTTGATTCTGTATTTGCAGACCCCTTATAAAATGATATACATACCTTTTATTTCACGTTATTATTTTATGGTAATGAATCTAGATTCAATCTTCTCTCTCAGAGAAGATGATAGATATATATAACTAATTAAGGAAGAAAGAGAGTAAAAGATTTGTTGATTCTGTATTTGCATTCCCTTTATAAAATGATATACATACCTTTTATTTCACGTTATTATTTTATGGTAATTAATCTAGATTCAATCTTCTCTCAGAGAAGATGATAGAAGATGATTTTTTTATATAACTAATTAGGGAAGAAAGAGAGTTAAAGATATGTTGATTCTGTATTTGGAGACCCTTTATAAAATGATATACATACCTTTTATTTCACGTTATTATTTTATGTTAATTAATCTAGATTCAATCTTCTCTCGAGAGAAGATGATTTATTTTATATAACTAATTAGGAAAGAAAGAGACTAAAAGATATGTTGATTCTATATTTGCATACCCTTTATAAAATGATATACATACCTTTTATTTCACATTATTATTTTATGGTAATTAATCTAGATTCAATCTTCTCTTCGAGAAGATGATAGAAGATGATTTTTTTATATATATATAACTAATTAGGGAAGAAAGAGAGTAAAAGATCTGTTGATTTTGTAATTGCGGACCCTTTATAAAATGATATACATACCTTTTATTTCACGTTATTATTTTATGGTAATTAATCTAGATTCAATTTTCTCTTAGAGAAGATGATAGAAGATGATTTTTTTTATATAACTAATAAGGGAAGAAAGAGACTAAAAGATTTGTTGATTCTATATTTGCATACACCCTTTATAAAATGATATACATACCTTTTATTTCACATTATTATTTTATGGTAATTAATCTAGATTCAATCTTCTCTTAGAGAAGATGATAGAAGATGATTTTTTTATATATATAACTAATTAGGGAAGAAAGAGAGTAAAAGATCTGTTGATTTTGTATTTGCGGACCCTTTATAAAATGATATACATACCTTTTATTTCATGTTATTATTTTATGTTAATTAGTCTAGATTCAATCTTCTCTCGGAGAAGATGATAGAAGAAGATTTTTTTTTATATATATAACTAATTAGGGAAGAAAGAGAGTAAAAGATCTGTTGATTCTGTATTTGCAGACCCTTTATAAAATGATATACATACCTTTTATTTCATGTTATTATTTTCTGTTAATTAATCTAGATTCAATCTTCTCTCTGAGAAGATGATAGAAGATGATTTTTTTTATATAACTAATTAGGGAAGAAAGAGAGTAAAAGATCGGTTGATTCTGTATTTGCATACCCTTTATAAAATGATATACATACCTTTTATTTCACGTTATTATTTTATGGTAATTAATCTAGATTCAATCTTCTCTTCGAGAAGATGATAGAAGATGATTTTTTTATATATAACTAATTAGGGAAGAAAGAGAGTAAAAGATCTGTTGATTTTGTATTTGCGGACCCTTTATAAAATGATATACATACCTTTTATTTCACGTTATTATTTTATGGTAATTAATCTAGATTCAATTTTCTCTTAGAAAAGATGATAGAAGATGATTTTTTTATATAACTAATAAGGGAAGAAAGAGACTAAATGATCTGTTGATTCTATATTTGCATACCCTTTATAAAATGATATACATACCTTTTATTTCACATTATTATTTTATGGTAATTAATCTAGATTCAATCTTCTCTTAGAGAAGATGATAGAAGATGATAGAAGATGATTTTTTTATATATATAACTAATTAGGGAAGAAAGAGAGTAAAAGATCTGTTGATTTTGTATTTACGGACCCTTTATAAAATGATATACATACCTTTTATTTCAGGTTATTATTTTATGTTAATTAGTCTAGATTCAATCTTCTCTCAGAGAAGATGATAGAAGAGGATTTTTTTTATATATATAACTAATTAGGGAAGAAAGAGAGTAAAAGATCTGTTGATTCTATATTTGCAGACCCTTTATAAAATGATATACATACCTTTTATTTCACATTATTATTTTATGGTAATTAATCTAGATTCAATCTTCTCTTAGAGAAGATGATAGAAGATGATTTTTTTATATATATAACTAATTAGGGAAGAAAGAGAGTAAAAGATCTGTTGATTTTGTATTTGCGGACCCTTTATAAAATGATATACATACCTTTTATTTCATGTTATTATTTTATGTTAATTAGTCTAGATTCAATCTTCTCTCGGAGAAGATGATAGAAGAAGATTTTTTTTATATATATAACTAATTAGGGAAGAAAGAGAGTAAAAGATCTGTTGATTATCGTATTTGCAGACCCTTTATAAAATGATATACATACCTTTTATTTCATGTTATTATTTTCTGTTAATTAATCTAGATTCAATCTTCTCTCGAGAAGATGATAGAAGATGATTTTTTTATATAACTAATTAGGGAAGAAAGAGAGTAAAAGATCGGTTGATTCTGTATTTGCATACCCTTTATAAAATGATATACATACCTTTTATTTCACGTTATTATTTTATGGTAATTAATCTAGATTCAATCTTCTCTTCGAGAAGATGATAGAAGATGATTTTTTTATATATAACTAATTAGGGAAGAAAGAGAGTAAAAGATCTGTTGATTTTGTATTTGCGGACCCTTTATAAAATGATATACATACCTTTTATTTCACGTTATTATTTTATGGTAATTAATCTAGATTCAATTTTCTCTTAGAAAAGATGATAGAAGATGATTTTTTTTATATAACTAATAAGGGAAGAAAGAGACTAAATGATCTGTTGATTCTATATTTGCATACCCTTTATAAAATGATATACATACCTTTTATTTCACATTATTATTTTATGGTAATTAATCTAGATTCAATCTTCTCTTAGAGAAGATGATAGAAGATGATAGAAGATGATTTTTTTATATATATAACTAATTAGGGAAGAAAGAGAGTAAAAGATCTGTTGATTTTGTATTTACGGACCCTTTATAAAATGATATACATACCTTTTATTTCAGGTTATTATTTTATGTTAATTAGTCTAGATTCAATCTTCTCTCAGAGAAGATGATAGAAGAGGATTTTTTTTTATATATATAACTAATTAGGGAAGAAAGAGAGTAAAAGATCTGTTGATTCTATATTTGCAGACCCTTTATAAAATGATATACATACCTTTTATTTCATGTTATTATTTTATGTTAATTAATCTAGATTCAATCTTCTCTCTGAGAAGATGATAGAAGATGATTTTTTTTATATAACTAATTAGGGAAGAAAGAGAGTAAAAGATCGGTTGATTCTGTATTTGCATACCCTTTATAAAATTATATACATACCTTTTATTTCACATTATTATTTTATGGTAATTAATCTAGATTCAATCTTCTCTTCGAGAAGATGATAGAAGATGATTTTTTTATATATATATAACTAATTAGGGAAGAAAGAGAGTAAAAGATATATTGATTTTGTATTTGCGGACCCTTTATAAAATGATATACATACCTTTTATTTCACGTTATTATTTTATGGTAATTAATCTAGATTCAATTTTCTCTTAGAGAAGATGATAGAAGATTATTATTTTTTATATAACTATTTAGTGAAGAAAGAAACTAAAAGATATGTTGATTACTGTATTTACAGATCCTTTATAAAATGATATACATACCTTTTATTCCACATTATTATTTTATGTTAATTAATATAGATTCAATCTTCTCTCAGAGAAGATGATAGAAGATGATTTTTTTATATATATAACTAATTAGAGAAGAAAGAGATAAAAATATCTGTTGATTCCCTATTTGCATACTCTTTATAAAATAATATACATAGATTATTATATTTTTCACTCAATCTAAATATTAAGGATGAGGATGACATCTTTCTCACTTAGTTCGATGCACCCCATTTATACGAAAAATCGAAGAATCGAAGAAAAATAAAGGTTAATAGAAATCGGAAATTATTGATGTTAAACACTTAAGAAATTAGTGTTGGAGGCTCAATGAAGAAGAAACAGATAATTAAATTGGGAGTGGTGTTGGGAAATTGTGGTGTGAGGAAGTGGAAGAAGGAGAGGGGGTATTTATGAGGAACGCAGACTCCAAAGATGAAAGAGGCAATGTTTGTTTGCTTCCCACGTCACGCTCTCCGCTGCTACTCTAGTCAAAATACCACACACTTACCTCTAGCTTTACACGTGCAAAAACTGTCTTCCTAGGTGAATTTTCCAGTGTCTTTCACCACTCACATCAGTCACTACCGCTCTTTCAAAAGGGAATATTTTATTATAAATATTTTTAATCTGAACCTTAATTACTTTTTCCAATTTAAACCAGGTTTAATATAAATATATAAATATAAAAATATAGAATTATATAAATATAGAAATATATAAATATATAAATAAATATATATATATATATAGAAATATATAGAAATATAAATATAAAATATATAGAAATATAAATATAAAAATATATAAATATATAAATACATAAATATATAAATACAGAAATATATAAATATAAAAATATATAAATATATATATATATATATGACTTAATTTGTTCTAAATTTTAAAATACACAATGTCTTTATAACTAGATTGTATTTTAGATTATTGGTTTAATAAATAAATTTTAGTCTAATTTAAAATTAAATTTTTTCAATATGTTAATGTTAGACAAATGGCATCTAGAGGGGGTGAATAGATGCACAAATTAAAATAGATGTCAAATTAAAAATTTATTTGTGAGTCAATAATTTGTTAGAGTGGAAGCAATAATATAATCAGGAAAAGAGAAAGAGATAAGGGAAAGAGAAGAGTACACAGAGATTTATACTGGTTCGGGTATAGCCAACCCTACATCCAGTTCCCAGTCAACTCTTAACACAAGAGTGATTCCCTATTTACTATCTTTCAAATTCAGTTTACAAATTACAATCAACTCAGCAGAAGAACCCGTAAAAAGTAAATTAATTAAAAAGACAATCACCTCCTTAGAAACCCACTAAGGATGAACACCTCCCTAGAATCCCACTAGGGATGAACACCTCCTCTGAACAAATCAAAGGATGAAAAACACCTCCTTAGAATCCCACTAAGGATGAACCCCTCCCTAGAATCACACTAGGGATGAAAACCTCCTTTGAACAAATCAAAGGATGAAAACACCTCCTTAGAATCTCACTAAGGATGAACACCTCCTTAGAATCACACTAGGAATGAAAAGAACCTCATTTTCACCAATGCAAAAAGAATGAAGGTAATAAAAATAAGAACAAACACACCTGGGTAATGGAGACAACAAATTGTAGAATCTTGTAGAATGTCAATCTCCAAGAACATGTGTGATTAACAATGAAAGCACATAAGGCAGTAGAGAAGAGGGTTTTCTCAAAAGGTGTAAAATATCTCTGTTGCTTTCTCAGAATTCTTTTCTCAAAACTGATTCAATGTAAATTGTATTTTCGAATTACGTAATTGTATGTTTTTTTATTTTTCATCAAAACTTAATTAAATAGAAAAATAACATCGAGAAAATGGCCGTTGGACATTAATAATATCATAGAGAAAATTATGATGTATTCAAAAACATTTATTCTTTAAAACGGATATATTTTTCAAATTTGAATTACCATAATTGATTATATTGCTAGTATAATTAATTATGATAGAGAAAATCATTTTTCCATTTCTGGTGCATCATAATTAATTATGACAGTGAAAAATATCATGTTATAAATTTTATCACACTTGTGCTTTGGAGGCTTATGCATAATATTACTTCATCAACTTGTACCTCCATATCCAGTATTCTAAGACTCTATCTAGTCTTCATGAATCATCATCTTTATCACCTACGTCATAAATTCAGCTTGTCCTTAAATTCATCTTGAATGGTGTTGACTTGAATGTAGTTGACTTGAATCATCATCAAAATCATCTCTTGGGAATGCAAGAACATTTCCATCAATCTCCCCCTCATTGCTTTCAATCTCCCCCCTTTTTGATGATGATCAAGGAAACACCTGAAATGAATTAAAATGCTTGACTATATAGCCAGTTCAAGATTAGCACAGATTTGTATCAAGTGTCAAAGTCTCTTAATCTCCGCCTGAATATATTAATAACAAGACTCCCCCTAACTCATATGAGCAAATACTTCTCTTAACTCCCCTTGTTTAATTTAGATAGGAAAAAATTTCACACAGATTTGTATCAAATGTCAGAGTCTCTTAATCTCTGCCTGAATATATTAATAAGAAGACTCCCCCTAACTCATATGAGCAAATACTTCTCTTAACTCCCCTTGTTTAATTTAGATAGGAAAGAATTTCACACAGATTTTAATTAATAAAAAAGCTCCCCCTGTTTCATTGATAATCATAAAAAAATATTATAAGAAAAAATATTCCCCTGTTTCACACAGATTAATATCATCAAAGTATCTTCCTGTTTCATTGATAATTAAAAAAAAATATTATAAGAAAAAAAATCTCTCCCTATTTCGACATGATTAATATCATCAAAATATTTCCATATTTCATTGATAATTATGAAAAATATTATAAGAGAAAAAAAAAATCTCCCCATGTTTCACACAGAATAATATCATCAAAATATCTTCCTATTTCATTTATAATTATGAAAAATATTGCAATAGAAACTGAGAACAAATTTGTACCTATTAGTATATAAATCAAGATAGAGAAGATAATGCATTAAAAAGTGTTATAGAGAATAATATCATATTAAGGAAACAATATCTAGGATACCCAAGACAAATGAAGAGAGAGAAAGATAGAGGAATAAAATGATTATAAAGATAATGAAATTAAATGCAGTAGTTTCCCTCCATTGTAGTCTTCTTATTTAGGCAGCTTTCAAATTCAAATCCACTCATATTCCAAATTTCAAATTTCAAATTCAAATTGCAACAAATTTCAAATTTCAAATTCAAATTCCAACCAATTCCAAATTTCAAATTCAAATTTCTAATCCCAAATTTCAAATTCAAATTTCAAATTCCAATTCAAATTCAATTTCAAAAATCTCAAACTGCAAAAATTTCAAATTTCAAAATCTCAAACTACAAAATTTCAAATTTCAAAAATCTCAAATTGCAAAATTTCAAATTTCAAAAATCTCATACTACAAATTTTAAAAAAAAATCTCAAACTGCAAAATTTCAAATTTCAAGAATCTCAAATTACAAGATTTCAAACTTTATAATTTCAAATTTTCATAAATTGAAATTTTCAAAATTCAAACTTTCAACATAATTGATTATGATAACAAGAAAAAATTTTCGACTCTGATAATCAATTAGATGCTCAAATTATCATCTAGACATGTATAAATGCTTTGTTCCTTTAGGCACCCATTCATATTTGCCATTAAATATGCCAAAATGTTTTATGTAACATCTATTTGATGTATGACCTAATTTCATGCAATAAAAACATGTTGGTTTTCTTTGAAAAGGTCTAAATGAGTTTCTTAAAGTTTTTGAAACTGGTTTCACATCTGTTTTTCCTTGACTCTTTCACAAAAATATTTTTATGAGGTTCTAGACTTTCTTTGGGTTTGTAACCAAGTCCAACTTTGCTAGAATTCCCTCTTTGATAACCTAATATAGAATCAAGATTTTCAGAAGATTTTGAAAACTTGCTTATTATTTTCTCTAACTTGAAAATCTCATTTTCCAAAAGATTATAATTTTCACAAGGTTTAACAACTTCGTTATTTTTTCTCAACATCTTTCTTTAAGCACTCATTTTCTTTTTCAAGAATACCAATAGTATTTTCTAATGCATTAAACTTTTGCCCAAGTGCATTGTATTTCTTAGATAACTTGGTAAAACCTTCACACATATCTTGTTAGACAAATGGCATCTAGAGGGGGGTGAATAGATGCACAAATTAAAATAGATGTCAAATTAAAAATTTATTTGTGAGTCAAAAATTTGTTAAAGTGGAAGCAATAATATAATCAGAAAAAGAGAAAGAGATAAGGGAAAGAGAAGAGCACACAAGATATTTATATTGGTTCGGGTATAGCCAACCCTACATCTAGTTCCCAGTCAACTCTTAACACAAGAGTGACTCCCCATCCACTATCTTTCAAATTTAGTTTACAAATTACAATCAACTCAGCAGAAGAACCAGTAAAAAGTAAACTAATTAAAAAGACAATCACCTCCTTAGAAACCCACTAAGGATGAACACCTCCCTAGAATCTCACTAGGGATGAACATCTCCTCTGAACAAATCAAAGGATGATAAACACCTCCTTAGAATCCCATTAAGGATGAACCCCTCCCTAGAATCACACTAGGGATGAAAACCTCCTTTGAACAAATCAAAGGATGAAAACACCTCCTTAGAATCTCACTAAGGATGAACACCTCCCTAGAATCACACTAGGAATGAAAAGAACCTCCTTTTCACCAATGCAAAAAGGATGAAGGTAATAAAAATAAGAACAGACACACCTGGGTAATGGAGACAAATTGTAGAAGCTTGTAGAATGTCAATCTCCAAGAACAAGTGTGATTAACAACGAAAGCACAGAAGGCAGTAGAGAAGAGGGTTTTCTCAAAAGGTGTAAAATATCTATGTTGTCTTTCTCAGAATTCTTTTCTCAAAACTGATTGAATGTAAATTATATTTTCGAATTCTGTAATTGTGTGTTTTTTATTTTTCATCAAAACTTAATTAAATAGAAAAATAGCATCAGAAAATGGCCTTTGGACATTAATAATATCATAGAGAAAATCAGAATGTATTCAAAAACATTTATTCTTTAAAACGGATATATTTTTCAAATTTGAATTGTCATAATTGATTGTATTGCCAGTATAATTAAGTATGATAGAGAAAATCATTTTTCCATTTCTGGTGCATCATAATTAATTATGACAGTGAAAAATATCATGTTATAAATTTTATCACACTTGTGCTTTGGAGGCTTATGCATAATATTACTTCATCAACTTGTACCTCCATATCCAGTATTCTAAGACTTTATCTAGTCTTCAGGAATCATCTTGGGCTTGCTTGAATCATCATCTTTATCACCTACGTCATAAATTCAGCTTGTCCTTAAATTCATCTTGAATGGTGTTGACTTAAATGTAGTTGACTTGAATCATCATCAAAATCATCTCTTGGGAATGCAGGAACATTTCCATCAATCTCCCCCTCATTGCTTTCAGTTAATACTAAAATAATTAAATAAAAAATATAAAAAAATATTTTTAAATTTTTAATTGCAATAAAAATAATTTTTATTTAATATATAAATTATAAAAAGAATGAATTCATTTAATATTAAAATTTAATATAAAAATTTATTTTTTATTATAATATTTTTTTAATAATTTATTAATCTAAAATAATAATTAGATTTTGAAAAAAATAATTATTAATAACTTACTTTTTTTATTTAAGATGAATTCTTAATAAATTAATTTATATATATATATATATATATATATATATATATATAACAAAAAATAATCTAAATAGACTTGACCAAAATAAATTTGATTAATTTAAATTATAAATATTTTTAGTCTAGTTTATCTACCTTTCTAACCTACTTATCAAATTAAATATATTTTTAACCTCATATATCATAATTCTCTTTATATCATAATATTCTAATCTTAAAAAAATTAAAAATGTAAACATTCAAGCTTTTAATATTTTCTTTAATAAATACGAGAATAAATTAAATAAAAATAAAAGTGACAAATGAAAATGTGATGAATGAAACTAAAAATTAAATATGATTGGTTGAAAAAGAAAAATAGATATATGAAAAAAAAACAATAATTTTCTAAAATTATTTTCTCTCTCGTGCATTCTCACCATGAAGTTTCTGGTCTTTTCATTATCTCTCTTCTTGATCTCAAATAAACATAAAATAAAACTTGTAGTCTTATCGCATATATTTATTCTATATTGTATTCTATATTGATCAACTTAAAAGAGGAAGTTTTTGCTTTTTAGGTGGTCATAAAAATTAACATAATATGTAAGAAAATAATAGAAAAAGGAATAAAAAAAACTTTTACCATAAAAATAACATCATTATCTGTAGACCCTAAATCTTGTCCGACCTCAAAATAAGAGCAGAAGACCTCATATTCGAATATGGACGAAGCCTAAAAAGCCACTAGGAGAGACTATTAGGCCCCATATTAGAGTAGGAAGGATTTTCTGTACAAAAATAAGGATTTTCGCCTTCAGGGATTGAGACCGCCGTCTCAACCAATGGCAAGTCGAGACTGCCGTCTCGACCTCACCATTGGCAAGATCCCCCTCCCATTTGGCGAGAAGGCCTTCTCGCCACTTGGCAAGTCGAGACCGCCGTCTCGCCACTTATTCAAGTCGAGACCGTCGTCCCGAATGGCGAGACCGCCGTCTCGACTCGACAGGCGCGAATCTCTATAAATAGAGGGCGCTCCCTGTAATATCCTAAATTTTGTAATCAATTATATAAATAAATTTTGTAAGTTATAAATATGTACCGAATATTATGTAGAGTTATTATAAAAATAAAACATGATTTTTATAGTAACTTTGTCTTAAGAAAATTATAAAATAAAATCCAAGGTTAATATTGTGTCAAATAATAATTTAATAATAATTCTTAATAATAAAAAAATTAAATAAATGAGTAAATAAATATTAAAAAAAAAAAAAAAAAAAAAAGAGAGATACGTGAAGGTCGGTAGTGGCCTAAATACATTTGAATTAAGTCGGTGAAGAATCGGAATTAAATTAAGGCGGTGAAGAATAAAGACAGCGAAGAAAATCCTAGAAAGAATTAAGTCGGTGAGTAAGTTTATAAATAGGAGGAAACCGGAAACATACACCAACACAATTCACGACCAACTTGAAGAATAAACCGAGAGAGAAAGGAGGAAAGGAGGAGCATACAAAATTAGGAGAGTAATAAGATATTGAGGAATCGGGTATGGGTTAGACGTTTAGTTTTATTCATACGAATGTTCGTAATTGGAGATTACTATTCATCAATTGCAAAGATTGAAATATTGTTGAATTTCTTTCAATTAAGGATGAATTATATAATAAAATTATTGTTTTTAACTTAAATTGAACATATTTATGGTTTAATTTTGATTTGGAACAAATTTGAGTGATTGAAACTGAGAAATTTGAAACTTGGATTTCGAAAATGGCGAACCGATGAAAATTCGCAAAACTCGCTCAAGCGAACAATATGTCGCTTGAGCGAGGATACCTGGAAAATTTGGGATTCTCGGGTTCTTTATCGCTCAAGCGATAATTACATCGCTTGAGCGACTAACGGTCATGTCTCGCTCAAGCGACAAGTGTACTCGCTCGAGCGACGAAAGCTTCAAACAAAGGGGACTAACGGTCATGTCTCGCTCAAGCGACAAGTGTACTCGCTCGAGCGACGAAAGCTTCAAACAAAGGGGACTCTCGGGTCATTACTCGCTCAAGCGACCGATGTACTCGCTTGAGCGACGAAGTCTTCAAACAAAAGGGGACTCTCGGGTTCCATCTCGCTCAAACGACCGGTGTATTCGCTTGAGCGAGAGAAGGAAGAAGAAAGGACTAGGTGGGAATTTTTGCAAAAGATCAAGGGTAAAATCGAGATAAAGTCAAACAAGTATATTACCCCTCTTTGTTTACTAGGAAAACGACTCAATAAACGTTAGAATTTGAGGATAGTGCCTTCATCAAAGTTATAGATTATTATGTTATCTTTCCAACACAATTGGAATCATCTTAAAATGAGGTCTAGAACTCAAGATATGGACAAAACACTGAACCCTATGAAATAAATTATTAATAAAATTTGTCTTGCTTAAAACAACTATGAATTGTAATTAAAATTTTGAATATATGAAGGAGATGTTTTTAAGTATTTAATTGATGATAGATTGTTTTGTTTCATACGAGACATAAACATAGTGCATGAAATGTTTTCTCGGAAGTCACGAGAAAAGTTTTTACGAGAAAAGTATTTGGAAATTTCTCTTAAGTTGCTACCAAGGACGGTTGGTAGGAAGAATGATGTGTAAAACAGAATTTTTACATTTTCACGTGAGTCAATTTACTATCAAGAGTATCCGGTAGTGAAATATGACTATGAAAATGGCTGGCCAAATGAGACGAGAGAATGAATTATTAAAAATTGAGCTACCGGAATCTCCGATAGTAAATGGGGGAGTAGAATAGGTAAGACAGGACCTCCGGTCTATGGGGATGGACCTCCGGTCTAGGGAGTGTTTGGGCATGGGCAATTCCATAAGTGGCCGAGTCTTTATTTGATTCACGTGCCGTGGTAGCCTGCCGGGTGCACCGACACTCGACTCACTGTCTACTTGTTCGCGTTTAGTGGGACATTGCCGAATCACCGGACGGGGTGATGTTAAGCTCCGGTTTCACTAGACACTCAAATGAGTCTCCATGGAGCACTCGAGTCAAAAATAATTTTTTATTTTGAGTCAAAAGCATGATTTTAAAGTTTTACGTTTGGAGTCACATGTGCATATCATAAACATATTGCATGATAAAATTGTAAATTATTCATGATTTGTACGATATTCTCTATTATGATTCCATGATTTATTTATTTGTTTCTCCTAATTAATTTTTAAATGAAATTATATACGGTTGTATATTTATTAGAAGGAATTTTTCATTGGTTGATTTTATCGTATGAATGTTTGCTTTATTTGTTGTGGATAAAATTAAATGTCTAACCCCATAAATATTTCAATTCCGGATGTTGGTGAGGTATGATGCAGGAATACATAATTCAAGAGATAGATGTCAGATGCAAAAATCCGGAGCTTAGGATGGGAATTGTATAACATATAAGTATAACTTTATGACTTGTAATATTTTGAAAACTTTGTACTAGAACTTGTTGCTTGATTTAATATAAAACCTTACCTAAATTAATTGTTCACTTAGTATATTTTCTATTAACCTTCTATGAATATTGAAAATATTACTAACTTAGATAATAAATTAGAATTAATAAATGTAATCTGTAAAGGGGGTTACACTCCCCCCTTCATTTCACACAGTTCTTCCACCTTTCCTTCTACAATTTCTCAAAATTCTTCTCCTAGAGCCCCTCTGAAGCATTTCCGGAGTTTCTGAGTGTCTAAGAGAGCTTTTTTATAGCATTTTCGAGCGAGATTTCGACGTTGTAAGAGCGAAGGGCTACCAAAACGCACCCTATTTTTCAAGAGAATTAATCAAAAGCTTGCTCCGAAGGTTTCTTGACTCTCTCCCTCTCTTTTACTGTTTTTTTATTCATATGAAATTGTGTAATAGATATTAGGGCCATGTAGTCATCATTTTAATTCCACAAATAAAAGGGTAAAAACGTCGTTTCAAAAGTTTATCTATAAAATAATTGGTCTGTCATAAGGAACCCGAAAGGGGCATCATAAGGGAACTAATACTTCCCTTACACGTAACTAACTCTCTTACCCAACTCTGGTTTTAACGACCAAAGTTGGTTTTCGAAAAACCAACGCCTTTTCTCTCCTTTTTCGATGTTTCCGGTAAAAACATCGGTGGCGACTCCATAAGAACCCTTTCAAACTTGTTCTTAGGTCAGCCCGGTTATTGGACGATCTAGGAATGCCCTTTCAAAAACCTCGTCCTTAGGTTTAGCCCGGTTATAGGACAACCTAAAGGCGTTGTAACCTCACCCATTAAAACGCGAAAAATGGAAAGTCGGAACCATCGCATTGCTCCGGCCGCCTCTTTTTTACGGCGGCAACAGATGGCGACTCCACTGGGGAAGCCTAGAGAGTTGATCCCATTTAGTGATGGGTCATTTTAATAAATAAACTAATAAATTTCGCTTTCACCCTACCTTGTATTATAACATGCTTTAATTGTTTGGCTTTAATAACTGTTGTCTGTTTATTTTATGTAATTGGTTGAAATAAAAATTGTACACAAACCTTTGCACACAACAGTTCCCTCTTTACCCGGGGGCAAGTGAGATATCCATAAGGAGTGGGTGGCAGATACGATTTTCCGTAGTGAGGGCCATGTGCCCACCGGTATGATCGAAAACCACCACTCAAGGTGATAACCTTCCTCTTTTGGCACAAAGACTAACTATGACCTTAATGCTAAGCATGGTCTGAAGGCTGGAGAGTGGGAAACCTATAATCGGGGCACCTTGGGGGCCTAAGCCTTGGTGAGAATAGTTAGAACCTACCCTTTCCAATGCACTTTTCTGCAGGAAAACCCTACCTCGTGATTAAAACGACTTCTCGCCTGTTCGCGGATGAGTGAATTGTATGTGCATTTGTTTGTTGCATTTGATTGCATAACATAACCATACAACAGATAAAAACCAGAAAAATATCTTTTACAATAAACACCCTTATCTCGGACAGTCTGCATTTTAGCTAGCCTGGCTTCAGGTTCTTTGTAAGCTAAGTAGCCACGCAGTCCGACAGAAGAGATAAGAGACACTAATATTATTCTTTCGTAATAAACCATTTTATCTCAGACAGTCTACCTTTTAGCTAGTCTGGTTTCAGGTTCTTTACAAGCTAAGTAGTCACGTAGTCCAACAGAAGAGATAAAAGGCTCTAAAACCAAAATAAAATAAAATAAAGACCCAAATCAAATAAATGGGACCTTATTCATAAACATTAAATTCATAAATCATCCATATGGTTAATTTATATTTCCAAAAAAATAAATACGCGAATATCATCATACATCATGTAGAAATAAAACATGATAAACATTTCAGGTAAAAATAAACACCCGCATGCATACCCACAATAAGCATCATGTTCATAAAACATGCATTTTGGTTTTTAGAAAATGGAGGGGACTAGTAGACAATTGAAGAAAGTGGACATTCCCTGATACCATACTGAGAAGCTAGAACGGTTTTGCGTGATAATGCCGTCGGAGGTCAGCTCCGACTTCAAAAAATCCTATAGACGGATCCTCGACCTGTTGAAGATCTGTGTTGATCCCATTTTTATCAGGGTTCTAGTTCATTTTTGGAACTCTAGTCTGCACTGCTTCGAATTTCCACAGTTCGATATGGTGCCTACTTTGGAAGAGTATGAGATTATGCTAAAATGGCCCAAATCAGCCGGGGTCCATATTCGCCACGAGGCATATACTTCTGCAGCTCAAGTCGCTGTCATCATCAGATTGCCATTTCGGCAGACTACCCTGATAGAAAAAGGGAACATCCAGGGTTGGAAAGTCTCAATGTTAGAAGATCATCTGTCCTCTTTAGCTGAAAGGGCAGAATGAGTCGCTTTTAACAAAACTCTGGCCTTGATCATATTTGGAACAATCTTGTTTCCCTTCCATATTGATACAGTAGACCAAGCCGTCATGGACGCCTTCTTCGCCTGGGACGTGAACTCGAAGAGTCCCTTGCTTGCACTTCTTGCCGACACCTTGCTCTTGGTGGAATTTTGCCTCCAGAAGCAAGGAAAAACACTTAGATGTTGTTCTTCACTACTTTTTATGTGGGGAATCACACATTTCTACGCCTCTAGTCACTTGGGGATGTTCCCCGACCCTTTGAGAAGCTTTTCCAAGATTCCTCTCCACCGACGCCTAACCTTGGAGTGGAAGGTCGAGTTGGAACAATGGGACGCGAACCAATTATCCTGGGTTTGCCCTTGGTTCTAACCCGGCCCAGTCCTCATCAGATGTGGGGATTACCCGAGCATACCGTTGATAGGACTCAGGCGTTGCATAACCTATTCACCGAGAGTAGCTATGAGACAGCTCATGGGGACTCCAACTGCAATATCCCGAGGGGATCTCGGAGGACTGTGTTTCTTCGGAGACCCATGCATAGTTGCTAATTCACTGGCTGTGCGAAGAGCATGGGAGAAACCAGTCTTTATGGGAGACAGAGAGCTAGGAAAAGCTCAAGCGGTTGTCTCCAGTGACTATGAGGAGTGGAGACGGAAAAGAGGGATGTCGCAACCATCCACCTCACTCGCTACGTGTTCAAACAGTGAAGAGCTGCGAAATCAAGTCGACACCTTGACCCGGATGATAGAAATCATGGAAGCCCAGATGAGGGCTCTTGAAGAAAGAAAACAAGAATCTATCCTCACCATAGATGGTCTACAGAGGCAATGCAAGAAAAAGGATCATGAAATAGAGCACCTCAAGGATCAGTGTGCTGACTCTAATGAGCAAGCTATCCGATCATCCAAAATTGTTAGAACCAGCTCGGATAGCCAACTTCATGAAATAACCGCCAAATCAGCACGCCTTGAGGCTGAATCAGCAAAACAGGCTCAGACGATCAAGGACTTGTTACAAGACCTCACAAGGACTCGGTCGGAAATACGCCAAGAGCGAGAGGCCAACCAGAGACTGAACAGAAGTCTCACTGAGCTACGTTGCAAAGAAAGAGACTGGCTAGCTCAATATAGTCAAGTACTACGAGAAAAGGACCGAGTCCTCGCAAAACTCAACGAGCTGCAAGCCTTGGTCGTCCATCAAGAGGCGAAGATCAAAGAGACTCAAAAGTACAGTGAAGATATGAGTCAGGCGGTCCAGAAGCAAGCCGAAGCGCTCGCTCGTCATGTCCGGGAAGTCGAAAGAGAGTTGCATAGAGATTAAGACCCGCCTGTGGGTTTCTTTAGGCTTTTCCGCTTCTGTCAAAAGTTGTTTCGTAGTATGGAATAGGGGAATGTACACCTTTTATGGATAAATGAAATTTTTCTTTATTCAACGATTGTCTACTTGCATGCATATCATTCATTCATTTGCATATTTGATTTCTCCTCCTTCACTTTTAATAAATAAGATAATAAAAAGGAATGATTAAATGACACGTCTTCCAAATCAGAAGAATGGAGAGAAAACCGCTTTTAATCAAGCTCTCCCCAACGGTCGATCCACCACAAGAGGATAATAAGCCTCGACCGTTGGTCCTCAAAACCAATAAGGAAGAGGGGGCAAGGACACCTGTGCAACTATTTATGCCACGTCCTTTCCCCTACGAATCAAATAAAGTTGTACCATGGAGATACAGGGAATCTTCAACAATAAAGGAGGATATCTCCAATATAGCCAGCATTGGGGGCATGACTAGAAGTGGAAAGGTCTACTCCCCCAAGGACTTACAAGAAGATGCCCCCAAGAATAAAGGGAAAAATAAGCAGATCGAAGAAAAAGAAAATAAAGAATCCAAGGAAGAGACAGACGAATTACTCCAGTTCATAAGGCAAAGTGAGTATTCCATTATTGATCAGCTCAATCAAACACCTGCAAAGATAACTTTGTTATCTCTAATGATGAGCTCGGAACGGCATAGAAAAATCTTGATGAAGGTCTTGAGCGAAGCGCATGTACCTCATAGTATATCCCAAGAAAAAGTTGAGAGGATCATCTGTCACATTACGGCAAGCGATCACCTCACCTTCACAGAGGAAGAACTCCCCCTCGAGGGGTCAAGCCACAATAAACCCTTGCACATTTCCATCAAGTGCAAGGAGTACCTCATTGCTAAAGTTCTTGTGGATAACGGGTCATCCCTGAACGTGATGCCCAAGTGCACACTGGACAAGTTGACTATTCAAGGAACCCGTCTGCGCCCAAGCAGCACTATCATTCGAGCCTTCAACGCATCCAAGCGAGAAGTAGTGGGAGAAGTCAATTTGCCAATCCAAATCGGACCCACTATCTTCAACGTCGATTTCCATGTAATGGACATTACTCCGGCATATAGTTGTCTCCTCGGCAGGCCTTGGATTCATGACGCTAAGGCAGTACCTTCAACACTCCACCAGAAAGTCAAGTTTATAGTGGACGACAAACTGGTCACGGTCCAAGTAGAAGACGATATCTTGATCAGTGGACCGTCTACCCAACCTTATGTGGATGCGGCTGAAGAGGCCCTTGAAACATCTTTTCAAGCGCTCGAAATTACCAGTGTAGAGAGACTTCCCAATAATACGAAGGTAGTTCGCATGATGATGAGGCATGGTTACCATCCTGGCCAAGGACTAGGGGCAGATTCCCAAGGGATGAAGGAACCCCCAGAGTTCAAAGATAACCCTTTTAAGTACGGCCTAGGATATGACCCTACAAAGGGCCGAACAGAAAGAAGAAAAGGGAAGTCTTCCCTTCGCACACTCAAGCAAATATTTCGAAGTAGAGGGATGCAAGCGTCAAGAGCTACCCTAGTCATTAGGAGATCTTTTTCTTTGCTTAAGGGATGTAAACCCAATGATTGTTAGAGATTATCCCCCGGGACTAGCCTGACCCCCAGGCATTTTAGGGCACATATTCCCTTACTAATTAATAAAGAATACGTTTCTTACTATCTGCTTCTCTTCTTGCTACTTCATGTCTAGACTTCACAATAACCTTGTCTAAACAAACGAAAGAAAGGAAGAATAAAAGCGCGTCTAAATAATCAAAATTTACCATTGCCACAATAATCAAATTGGTCGATTAGAAGTACAAAATAAGGTTTTACCTCACCATAAATAAAGTCGTGTTTCGCCAATATTGTGAAAAAACAAAAAGAAAAGAAAAAGCCCATAGAAGTCAAAGGCCAAAAGAAAAGGGCAAAATACCCGGTAGGAAACCCACTAAGGGGGCTACGCAAAAGATAGGGTCAACCCATTAGGACACCCAAACAAAAATAAAGGGTAGCCTAGGCAAGAGTTAGGGTTACAAAATAAGGTATGCTAGGATTCCCTAAACAAAAAGAAAAAGGAAGGAATCTAGACAAAAGATAGGACCAAAACACAATATCCTAGTTCGAAAACCCAAAGAGCGATCTAGGGAAATCAATCAGCTGCAAAAAGCAATGGAGATAGGCTAAAGCGCAAATCCACAAAAAAAAAGGGAGAGAAAAATGTTTAGACAAAAACCTAAACACTCAGACCTAACCTTAGCCAGTCATTCTTACAAAATCTTTTCTGAATAAAATCAACCATCTAAAACACAAGCCGTTGAATTTATCCTTTACTTCTTTTCTCTTGACCCTCACAACATTATTCTAACAATTAATTTGAGAATATGGAGGCGTATAGTCAACAAAAGGATTGAAATCTCTAAGGCAAAGAAAAAGGGCACCAACATGACAAAGTGTACTCACCAAAAAAAAAAGAGAAAGAGAAAGTCATTCTTCGGTCACAATACGTCCAGAACAGTACAACCAAGTATAGCAGAAAAACGAAGATCAGAGGGCACCCGTCTCTACAAGACGCACCAGTTAATCCTTCTGAAAAACTAATGAAATATGCATTATAGGACATCAAACATGAAAACATTGCATGCATAAAATATTTTTGAACAAGGTCCTAGTGTCTTCAAAAAAAAATTCATCTAAAAGTCGAGACCATCGTCTCGACATTCCAGACCGCCGTCTCGACTCGCGCTGAAACGAGACCGTCGTCTCGACATTCGAGATTGTCGTCTCTCATTTTGAACAAAGACGAGACCGCTTTCTCGCTTGGCGAGAGGGCCGTCTAGACTTAAGACCAAAACGAGACCGCCGTCTCGAAGTTCCAGACGACGGTCCCGAGCCTCGCAAATTTGAGACGACGGTCCCGATTTTGCTGTGAGAGCCTATATATAGAAGGCCTTGGGGGGGTTCCTAAGCATCCTTTTCTGCATTCTCCCACCTATTTCCTACATATTTGAGCAATTCTTTTTCAAAATGCATAGAGGTGAAGCTTCCAGGAAGAGAAGGGGTTCTTCTGGCCCAAGTGGTTTCACGACCCCAATTCCGCAAGACCCAACTCAGCTCTCGCCACAACACCAGGCCCGCCTAGAGCACATCCAAGGGTATACATGACACCCTATGCTGACATTGGACTTCGGCATTCTCGCCAAATTCAGCTGGGAAGATGATATCTGTGCCCACATCGACAGCATTGGATAACGCTTTCTCCTCTAGTCTCCCCCCACACACATCTACCCTCAAGAGGTGATGGAATTTCTCGCCTCCATCACTTACTACGAGATCCCCACAATGGTGTCGGGCCTCCCGCCGGTCAAGATGGTGTCCTACTTCATGAGTGGGTCGTACCGGACCACGACCTTGGACAAATTCAACGTGTCTATTGGATTCGTTCGGCCCGAGGATATCCTGACCCAAGAATACCGGGAGGCCATCTACGAGCGCCCACCTACCCTCATAGCTGGTGAGATGTGGGAGGATCTCACCGGGATGCGCACCTTGCCATCCCTACTAAAAGGGTCCGCACTCACTCCCGCTCTCTGCATTTGCCACAAGCTGCTGGCTGGGACTGTCCATGGGCGAAAGGAGAGTCAGGGTAAGGTCACCTACCCAAACCTTTTTTCCCTCTACTGCATGAGCAAAGGGCGCCAGTGCAACCCTGGCTACTTCTTCGTGAAGGCCCTCAAGGACTTCGGGAGCCGTCACGTGGGAGCCATCCTCATGGCTCCCCTTATCACCCCGCTGACAGAAAAATGGGGGTGCAGTGGCGGAGAGAACCTCTTCTCCGATCTTCGACCCGAGACTATCAACGGGTCCATACTTGTCAGCATGGGTATGTTGATCCGCCGAGGGTCCCGATTGGCCCTCCACCCCTCGCTAGCCATGACTTTCGACCTCCAGGACCTGGTGGCGATGCAAGATCTCCTGACACCCTCGGAGTTCCAACAACAACAACAACAACAACATCAGCAACAACAGCAATATACGAACGACTTTGTTGGTATCAACCGCAACATCTACAGCTTGCGCCAGCAATTCGACCAGATGTCCTTAAGACAGGACCAGATGTCCTTAAGGCAAGATGTCTTCAAGACGAGGATAGAGACCTTCGGCCAAATACAAGAGGGAATAAGACAAGACATGACACTATTTTGACAAGAACATCTCGATGCAGTTCGAGACCAGGCAGAATTTCAGAGGCATATGTACCGGCAATTCCCTCCTCTCGGATCGTCTCCCGGCTCAAGTCCATCGTCTTAGGGATAGTACTCAACAAATAAATGTTGTAATCAAAATTTTATCATAAATAAAAATTTCTTTTATTCATTTTTATCCTCTTTTCAAAAAATTCAGCGTAACAAAAAGAAACTAAAAGGTAAAAAGACTTACGCTTAATCCCAAAAAAGCCAAAATCCGAAATCGCGAGAAAAAAGATAAAATCGCGGAAAAAGGCAGGATTAAAGCCAAAACAGGTTGGCAAATCAACCACATCAATCGAGAGTTTTTCGATGACCTGCAAAAGTCGAGCGGCAAATAAACAAGACTACCCGACAACCAACAAACTGGATGACCACCAAAGTAATCCCCGTCAAAAAACTGGATGACTATCCCAGAAAAATAAAAAACAAGTATCAAAGGCAGGAGAACGCATCTCAACACCGGCTCATGAGCTACTGAGTAGTAAGCCGCCACCACCACCAGTCCTACGCAGTGGACTGTACCAGCCTGATGAGGGGTTTATACTCATCCAGCCCGACGCATAGTGGGCTGCAACTATCAGCCTGATGGGGGGTTCATACTCATCCAATCCTACGCACAGTGGACTGTAAATACCAGCATGATGGGGGGTTTATACTCATCAACCGAAGGATCGGCTACCGTCAGAAGGAGTATCCTGAGGTTCTACCATGTGTCAACCAATGGGATCGGCTACCGTCAGAAGGAGCATCCTAGAGGCGCACAACACTTTTTCCCCAGAGGATTAGCCGCCACAAGACGGGGCATCCAAAGGACAACCGGGCAAGAGGGTTAACTCATTCACCCTCCAGTCGATCTTCTTAGCACAATAGGCCAACAGTCGGCTAGTTAGGTGAAAGGGGGGGCAGTTGTAGACCCTAAATCTTGTCCGGCCTCAAAATAAGAGCAGAAGACCCCCTATTCTAAGATGGACGAAGCCTAAAAAGCCACTAGGAGAGACTATTAGGCCCCATATTAGAGTAGGAAGGATTTTCTGTACAAAAATAAGGATTTTCGCCTTCAGGGGTCGATACCGCCGTCTCGCTTTTCGGGACCGCCGTCTCGACCAATGGCAAGTCGAGACCGCCGTCTCGACCTCACCATTGGCGAGACCCCCCTCCCGTTTGGCGAGAAGGCCTTCTCGCCACTTGGCAAGTCGAGACTGTCATCTCGCCACTTATTCAAGTCGAGACCGCCGTCTCGACTTGACAGGCACAAATCCCTATAAATAAAGGGTGTTCCCCCTTCATTTCATACAGTTCTTCCACCTTTCCTTCTATAATTTCTCAAAATTCTTCTCCTAGAGCCCCTCTGAAGCATATCCAGAGTTTCTGAGTGTCTAAGAGAACTTTTTATAGCGTTTTCGAGCGAGATTTCGACGTTGTAAGAGCAAAGGGCTGCCAAAATACACCCTATTTTTCAAGAGAATTAATCAAAAACTTGCTCCGGAGGTTTCTTCACTCTCTCCCTCTCTTTTACTGTCTTTTTATTCATATTAAATTGTGTAATAGATATTAGGGTCATGTAGTCATCATTTTAATTCCGCAAATAAAAGGGTAAAAGCGTCATTTCAAAAGTTTATCTATAAAATAACTGACCTGTCATAGGGAACCCTAAAGGGGCGTCGTAAGGGAACTAATACTTCCCTTACACGTAACTAACTCCCTTACCCAACTCTAGTTTTAACAACCAAAGTTGGTTTTCGAAAAACCAACGCCTTTTCTCTCCTTTTTCGATGTTTCCGGTAAAAACATCGGTGACGACTCCATAAGAACCCTTTCAAACGTGTTCTTAGGTCAGTCCGGTTATCGCACGATCTAAGAACGCCCTTTCAAAAACCTCGCCCTTAGGTTCAGCCCGGTTATCGGACAACCTAAAGGCGTTGTAACCTCACCCATAAAAACGCAAAAAATGGAAAGTCGGAACCATCGCGTCGCTCCGACCGCCTCTTTTCTACGGCGGCGACAATATCAAATTTGAATTTTTTATTATAATGGTAAATAAGCCTTGTTACAAACTGAGAGAATTGAGATGATAGGAATGACACCTGGGTATAAAGTTGTACTCACGATGACTTATTCTCATAGTTTTGAGATGTAGTTACAAACATTCTTTAATTATGGACAGACTTATTTACGATAAAGAATTTTATGTTCAAATTTAATGTACATTTAGTTTTATTTTTATGTTATCGAGATAATTCAAAAATAAGTTTCATGAATAATTTAATAAAAGTCAATAATTTTAATATATATGACATTTTTAAATCAAATAACAGTATAAAAATATACTAAAAATAATTATCGTAATTATGATATTAAGATGAATTGTTTATCGTGAATTAATTCTTATTTTTATAATTGAATATAATAAATAATTATCTGATAATATCTTCTACCTTTAATCTTATATATACAATATTGAGATTGGTATAATTTCCATAAATTATAATTTTTTTAATTCGTATCTTTCCCTTTTAAAGACAAAAAGATAAACAAAAGAACAAGAAACAATGTATTGTTAAGTGGTAAAAAGTTGATATAATTATGCATTGAATTGTTATGTAACCACTTAACTTATGTTAATTCTAATCTATTTTTCTCCCAATATAGGATAAATTCGAGAATACCTTGATACAAGAGCAAAGATCATAATTGTGAAGTTATTGAAGAAAAATTGAAAGAAAGAAGAATGTTTAAGCGAATGAATGATGCGAGGCCCGGTCCAAATTCTCTTATAAAAAGATAAGATGTGTTTTGAGAAAGCAAGCGGTTTTAGAGGAGAAGAGGCGCGACTATTGTTAGGGTTTCGTCCAATCTTCATCAATTCTTTACTTCTTCATCAATTGGAGCATTGTAATGGCCAACATGAGTGGCTAACTTCATTCTCTTAGGATTGGGTGCACTTCCTTTGAACTCTTTTGTATCTTGGTTACATTTTGAGATATTAATCTATGTTTTGATGATGTTATTCTTATCTTTTGTGTTTGGGAATGATTTATTCTTGATGTTTGGGATATGATTGGAAAATATATTTTGAACCCTAGATCACGATAAGAATATTTGTTATGTTAATTTCCAGGAATGGAATGAATGTATCAATTGCTTAACACCTTAACCCTAATGCTGAAAAATCTCTTAATTGTGTAAGGAATCAACATTTATTAGGTTTTCTTATGAATTTCATGTGTGAGGAATCAACATGGATGAATTGAGTAGGTGACATCAACATTGTTAGGTTAATTGACGTTCTTAATTAACAAAGTCATTACAAAAGAGGGATAAGGAAGAAAACTAATCCTAAGTGCTTTTAATTTATTTTTTCTCAACAATTTACAGTTCTTTGTCATTTAATTTCAATTCAACTCTTGATGCAAAACTTATTTCGTTTAAATTCACTTAGTAAGCGTATAATTGGGAATTTTTATTGAAACCGTTCCTCGTGGGATCGACTTTTATTTAATCGAAATTACTATATTGCGATTGATAATTTTGGTACGCTTGCCAAATATTCAACACGTATGCATGTGAACTTTCCTTTTATTTCACGTTATTATTTTATGTTAATTAATCTAAATTCAATCTTCTCTAAGAGAAAATGATAGAAGAGGATTATATATATATATATATATATATATATATATATATATATATATATATATATATATATAACTAATTAGGGAATAAAGAGAGTAAAAGATTTGTTGATTCCGTATTTGCATACCTTTTATAGAATGATATACATATATTACTATATTTCCTACTCAATCTTAATATTAAGGATGAGGACGACATCTTCTTCGCCTAGTCTGAAGCACCCCACTTATACGAAAACCGAAGACAAATAAAGGTTAATAGAAATCGGAAATTACTGAGGTGGGTGAGGTGTTAAACACTTAAGAAATTAATGTTGGAGGCTCAATGAAGAAGAAACAGAGAATTAAATTGGGAGTGGTGTTAGGAAATTGTGGTGTGAGGAAGTGGAAGAAGGAAAGGGGGTATTTATAAGGAACGCAGCCTCCAAAGATGAAAGAGGCAATGTTTGTTTGTTTCCCATTTCACGCTCTCCGCTGCTACTCTAGTCAAAATACCACACACTTGTACCTCTCGCTTTACACGTGCAAAAACTGTCTTCCTAGGTCAATTTTCCAGTGTCTTCCCCCACTCACATCAGTCACTACCGCTCTTTCAAAAGGGAATATTTTATTATAAATATTTCTAATCCAAACCTAAATTACTTTTTCTAATTTAAATCATGTTTAATATAAATATATAAATAAATAAATATATAAATATAGAAACATAGAAATATATAAATATATAAAAATATAAATATAGAAATATAGAAATATATAAATATATAAATATACAAATATAGAAAAATATAAATATAGAAATATAGAAATATTTAAATATAGAAATATAGAAATATATAAATATAGAAATATATAAATATAGAAATATAGAAATATATAAATATAGAAATATAGAAATATATAAAAATATAGAAATATATAAATATATAAATATATAAATATATAAATATATAAAAATATATAAATATATATATAAAATATATATATATATATATATATATATATATATATATATATATGACTCAATTTGCTCTAAATTTTAAAATATACCATGGCTTTTAGTATAACCTCATCCTATTTTAGATTATTGGTTTAACAAATAAAATTTAGTCTATTTTAAAATTAATTTTTTTAATATGTCAATACTAAAATAATAAAATAAAAAATATTTAAATAAAAAATAAAAAAATAAATTAAAATTTTAATTGTAATAAAAATAATTTTTATTTAATATATAAATTATAAAAAGAATGAATTTATTCAATATTAAAATTTAATATAAAAACTTATTTTTTATTATAATATATTTTTAATAATTTATTAATCTAAAATAATAATTAGATTTTGAAAAAAATAGTTATTAATAACTTACTTTTTTATATTTAAGATGAATTCTTACTAAATTAATTTATAATATATATATATATATATATATATATATATATATATATATAAAAAATAATCTAGACTTGATTAAAATAAATTTGATTAATTTAAATTATAAATTTTTTTAGTCTAGTTTATCTACCTTTCTAACCTACTTATCAAATTAAATATATTTTTAACCTTATATATCATAATTCTCATTATATCATAATATTCTAATCTTAAAAAAATTAAAAATGTAAACATTGAGGCTTTTAATATTTTGTTTAATAAATACGAGAATAAATTAGATAAAAATAAAAGTGACAAATGAAAATATGATGAATAAAACTAAAAATTAAATATGATTGGTTGAAAAAGAAATAGATATATGAAAAAAAACAATAATTTTTTAAAATTATTTTCTCTATCCTACATTCTTACCATGAAGCTTCTGGTAATTTCATTATCTATCTTCTTGATCTCAAACAAACATAAAATAAAACTTATAGTCTTGTCGCATATATTTATTCTATATTGATCAACTTAAAAGAGGAAGTTTTTCTTTTTAGGTGGTCATAAAAATTAACATAATATGTAAGAAAATAATAGAAAAAAGAATAAAAAAAACTTTTACCATAAAAATAACATCACTATCAAATTTGAATTTTTTATTATAATAGTAAATAAGCCTTGTTACAAACTGAGATTATAAGAATGATACCTGGGTATCAAGGTGTACTCACAACGACTTATTTTCATAACTTTGAGATGTAGTTATAAACATTCTTTAATTATAAATAGCTTATTTACGATAAAGAATTTTAGGTTCAAATTTAATATACATTTAGTTTTATTTTTATGTTATCAGAAAATTCAAAAATAAGTTTCATGAATAATTTAATAAAAGTCAATAATTTTAATATATATGACATTTTTTAAATCAGATAACAGTGTAAAAAAATAGTTATCGTAATTATGATATTAAGATGAATTGTTTACCATGGATTAATTCTTATTTTTATAATTGAATATAATAAATAATTATCTAATAATATCTTCCACCTTTAATTATATATATACAATATTGAGATTAGTATAATTTCCATAAATTATAATTTTTTTAATTCATATCTTTCCCTTTTAGAGACAAAAAGATAAACAAAAGAACAAAAAACAACCGTATACATGTAAATTTTCTTTTTATTTCATGTTATTATTTTATGTTAATTAATTTAGATTCAATCTTCTCTTAGAGAAGATGATAGAAGATGATTTTTTTTATATATATAACTAATTAGAGAAAAAAGAAAATAAAATATATGTTGATTCTGTATTTGTAGATCCTTTATAAAATGATATACATATCTTTTATTTCACGTTATTATTTTATGTTAATTAATCTAGATTCAATCTTCTCGGAGAAAATGATAGAAGATTTTTTTATATATATGTATAACTAATTAGGAAAGAAAAAGAGTAAAAGATACGTTGATTCTATATTTGCAGACCCTTTATAAAATGATATACATACCTTTTATTTCATATTATTATTTTATATTAATTAATCTAGATTCAATCTTCTCTCAGAGAAAATGATAGAAGATGATTTTTTTTTTAAATAACTAATTAAGGAAGAAAGAGAGAAAAAGACATGTTGATTCCATATTTGCATACCCTTTATAAAATGGTATGCATAAATTACTATATTTTATAAAATGGTATGCATAAATTACTATATTTTCCACTCAATCTTAATATTAAGAATGAGGACGACATCTTTCTCACCTAATCCGATGCACCCCACTCATACCAAAAACCGAAGACAAATAAAGATTTATAGAAAAAACATAACTCTAATAGCAGATAAGAAAATATACATCAATTTTGAAGAAAATGTCAAAATATTATTACACTTGTCATCAGACTTGAAAACCATCAAGGTACTAAGGTAGGATCCAAGACTCGTATCCTATGGGTTGGTTAATGGATCGAGCTTGAACACCAAGGTACTAAGTTAGGGTCCATTTTTTTATTTCTCGTCAAATTTTTTTCTAGAATATCGATCGGCAATAAAAACATTCTGAAAGCATATAATTAATAACAGAAACTGACCCAAAAATCCCTCTGGCAGAAAATATCCTTAAACTTATCGTCCTCCTAAACCGAGGCACCTAACCCCTGCCCACAGCATGAAAAACTAATTAAAGGAATATCAAACCAAGCAGAACCTACAGAGTTCCAATACCATCCACCAATGGCATAAAAAGTATGGCTTCAAGGACCTAAAACCGAGAAACATATTACATACTCAACTTACAAATCCACTCATTAAACTAGATATATCTATTAAAAACCCAAAAGCATGAAGTATCAAATAATCCAACCAAACTTCACTGAAATATGACCCAAGACTGGGTGCATGAACAACTTGATAACCATTTGACACCACTTAGAAGCACTTCCGATGAACGATAGCTGGCCCAGATTCATCATATTCACCCTTAGAGATCCACATCTGCATATAATAGGAAAAGGTAAACACCCAATGACTTCCATAAACTAACTGTTTTATTGGTAATTACACAAAAAGGAGAGGCCTAAGGTGCGCTGTAGTTTAGAGAAGAGCATCACTACAAACCTGTTGGAAGGTGCTAAGTGATGCTAAGATAGAACCACCAATCCAGACACTGTACTTTCTCTCAGGAGGTGCAACCACCTTAATTTTCATGCTGCTTGGTGCTAGAGCACCGATTTCCTTGCTCATACGATCAGCAATTCCAGGAAACATTGTAGACCCTCCACTAAGCACAATGTTTCCATACAGATCCTTCCTAATATCAACATCACATTTCATGATGGAGTTGTACGTCGTTTCATGAATTCCAGTAGCTTCCATACCAATTAGAGAAGGTTGGAACAGTACTTCTGGGCAACGGAATCTCTCAGACCCTATTGTAATAACCTGTCCATCAGGCAACTCATAGCTCTTCTCCACTGCAGAACTACTCTTGGTAGTCTCCATTTCTTGTTCAAAATCAAGGGCCACGTATGCCAATTTCTCCTTCACATCACGGACAATTTCCTTTTCAGCAGAGGTGCTGAAGGAGTATCCTCTCTCAGTAAGAATTTTCACCAAGTACTCCGTTAAATCACGACCAGCAAGGTCCAACCGCAGAATCGCATGTGGAAGGGCATACCCTTCATATATGGGCACCGTGTGACTCACACCATCACCAGAATCAAGCACAATTCCTTGTTTAATACAAACATAGCAAGACAAACCAGTAAGGAAATAATGCCCACAAGTAATTAATGTAGAAATAAATATATATCCCACCCTTACATGTGGAATAGTGCAGCTGTGTATATAATTTAACTAAGCTAAAAGTGTAAACAAAATCAATTGAGGAAGAACTTCAAGCAGTTTCCCAAGTTTCCAACTTATGTGCCACATATAACCTTGGGCGCTGTCACATTCTCAAATCAGAACTTAGACAAACTTGAAGCAATTATAATAAGTTGATCGCAACCAATTGAAGTCCCATGAGCACATATAGTAAATAGTAAATCCAAGATCAATCACGGAAAAAACCTGTAGTACGTCCACTGGCATACAGAGACAAGACAGCCTGAATTGCCACATACATGGCAGGGACATTGAAAGTCTCAAACATAATTTGGGTCATCTTCTCTCTATTGGCCTTGGGATTGAGTGGTGCCTCAGTAAGAAGTACAGGGTGCTCTTCAGGGGCAACACGTAGCTCGTTGTAAAATGTGTGATGCCAAATCTTCTCCATATCATCCCAGTTGCTGACTATGCCATGCTCTATAGGATACTTCAATGTGAGTATACCCCTTTTTGATTGGGCTTCATCACCCACGTAAGCATCCTTCTGACCCATCCCAACCATTACACCAGTGTGGCGCGGTCGCCCAATAATACTGGGGAACACAGCCCTGGGGGCATCATCACCCGCAAAACCAGCCTGCAAAATATGTATTAGTATTATAGCAAGGAATACTACTACTAAGCAAGAACGAAGGAAACTATAAATAGCAGAAGAAGCACTGATCAGTCAGTAAAACTAAACATATTCTAACCTTGACCATTCCAGTTCCATTATCAACAACAAGTGGTTGAATGTCCTCGGCATCAGCCATCTTTTAAAACCTGTGGTGAAAGAGTTGTTAATGGGGAAAATAACAAAGCCAAATAAAGGAAAAGCAAAATACTAGAGATGGCTTTTCATTATCACTCAGTTATGTAAAATACATCAACCACTAGTCAGATGGTTCCATTTTTATTTTATTTTTTTTAAACAAGAAACATGTAATCCATCGTTTTCATGCAAATGCAGAGAAAACCATCAACAGACACGAAAGATCAGAAGCAAGTATAGCCAGTGGTGGATCTTGGTTATAAGCTGAGGGGTGAAAACGCAAGCTCTATTCCACGGTAAATACCCTCAAGTTCAGCATGGGTAATGAAACAGATCCCAATAGCAACAGAGAAGACAGCCAGGTCCAAGATGGGTTTTAACACAACCCCACAAGAAGTTTGCTGACCACCAGATGAAAATGCACCATCACTATCGATCTTAACCTAGCCCAGTTTGGCAAATTTGATAACAAAGAATGAGGATCATTAGCATTTAGATGTTTCCGAAGGACTGGATAAAAAGTATGAATACGTTCAAGGTCTTGAAAAACTTCTGGACTTTTAACAAAATAACTTAATTGATTCCCACTTTTCAAAGAAAACCAGATCATTTCTTCTTCTCCAAATCAAATCAACAGCCCCACCAAAATGACAAGCCATTTTTCCTGAGCATGGTTGTTGGGAAGGAGGTCTGAAGCAATCCACTGTTGAGTAGGAAAGTAAGAAAAGACAAAGTATCCCTGTGATTCAATAATCTTACAATAGTGCCTTCGTAGGAGGGCATTCCTGAAGTTATGGATAATGGTCTCACTGCTAGTTTTGCAAACAGGACATAGGTCCGAATTTCTTATTTCTCTTCTGGCCAGGAGGTAAATGGTAGGGGTTATACCATCACGTATTTACCAGAAAAGGCAACAGACTCTTACTGGGCCAAATAGCTGAAAATTGGATAAGTATGATTCTGAATAAGATCAGACTCATCCTTATATTCATTTTCCAATTTGAACAACAATGTTTTCCCATTTTCCACTACATATTTACACTAATGGTTGATTTAATGACACTTTTGAAACATTATCCGTCTAATTAATTAGTTGTCCTTTTCTATTATAAAACTCTTCTTTCTTTTCATTTTCAAACCCCTTTTTTCTATCACTTTTATATATTCATTCTGGTATAAGAAGAGTTTAACAATATCAAGTTCTTGTACACGTCTTTTTATTACTCATGTGATTTTCTTGCCAATTTTATGTATACATTAATTACAAATTTGACCTTAACTTAAGAAAAAAAAATTATTTCCTCAAATTCGTTGAAAATTCATTTATTTTGTCTATTCTCGTACAACTTCTTCGCAAAGACTGAATATTTATTGTAATGTTTCACAAAATTATTAAAGATAACTTCCCAAACTTTTTCCTATTGAATAGTAAACAAGGGAACAAAATCATAACATAAAAAACCTTAATAGCATTATTATTAAAGTATAAAAAACTCAATAAAAAACAATTGAATAGTGGTATTAGAGGCTCACAATCAATTATAAGAGATAATATTATCAAATTTTATTTAATTCCTATATTATAATTCTAATTATTTTGGGCCCTTCAAATTTTGATCTCATGCTCGCCCCTGCACGGCTGAACATTTCCACTAGACGCGTACAATAAAAACAAGACACATAACAAACTAAGCAAGAATGTCAACTTCCAATTTGATCATCGACTAATCGCATAAAAACGAACCGAAAATAAAAACTGATGCATCAGAAAGCATCTCACAGAAAAACTGAGCAAAAACCGAAACCTACACACACAAGAAGCAATGACGAAGTAGATCCAGATCAGTACCAGAAAACGAAACCACGAAAATTTCGATCCAGAAGACACAACAGAACTTTGCGGATCCAGTAACATAAAACAGCATGTAAACACAAAAATTCATCCAAAAAATACATGAACACTCGAGGAAACGGTGATCGATACGCACCTTGCGCTACTGAAGTTTGGTTTGCAGGGAAGTGGTTCGGTGGTGGAGCAACGGCAGAAGCTGTAGCAACACCAGCAGGGGAAGTGTACAGCTAAAGTGCTTCAGAGAGAGAAAAAGCTTTATATTCAATGAAGACAGGTTAATGACAGTAAAATGAAACTCAAATGCAAATGCACTTTTGACTTGGACAATGCCGTTTCGGGTGCGTTTGGTTTCGGGATAAACCTATCCCGAATAAGACTATTGCGGAAAATGTTGGGGAAAAAAAGTGGACCTTTCTCTTTCGAACATCAAACGCGCAATACAAAACATAACACAATTCAGAACTACAAAATTGTACTAATAAACAATCATAAATTTAATCATTTTAATATTGTTATATATTTTTAATTACTAATACATGGATTCATTTAAATTACACTTTTTATATTTGTATTTTTAATATGTTTAAAATATTTTCATAATCTTTATTCTTTTTTTAAACTTGTTATTGGTATACTAAATATAGTTATATTCAAATTAAAAAAAATTGATTAATTAACTATTTTTCTATTGATTTTTGCATAAAATTTTATACAATAAAATAGTTAAATATAAAAAAGTAAAATTAAGTAGATTTAATTATTATCGTGAAGTGTATTGTATTATTTATTGTGTTGATTTAATAAATCATAATATTTCCTATTGTGATGTATCTTACACTTGCACATCTATTTATGTTCCTGATCAATATAATTAATTGTTGATTCTTCGATAATTAAATTTAAAGTTAATTCTTAGTCAGAGAATTTACATTAACATTAACAATATCAATTAGGATTAAACTTTATTATTATGTATTCAATTTAATAGACAATTCAATTTATAACTAAATATAAAAATACTTTCAAGTAAATTTCTATATTCAAGGTTTCAACTATAATTTTTCAACTTAAAAGTCATTAAATACAAAAATTGAACAACTAACAAAGACAAAAGAATAATTGAATATATTTAGATAATCAAAAGTTATACATGATAATTTGATTTGTATATATATAAATCATGAGGTCTTTTGCTCACATGATTCTTTTATTTTCTAAATGATGGTCTTATTTTTAAAATAGTTTTTTCACCAATATCTAAACGTAAAAAATTTTATAATTATCGAGAAATTTAAATATATTAAAGTTGAATAAATTTTATTTAAAATTATTTCATTTGTTTAATATTTTGTTTAAATAAATAATACAAATATATTTGATTTTAGATTTATTATTAATATATAATATTTTATTATCAAATATTAAAATTAAAACTAAATTAGTGATGTCGATAAAAATTATTCAGTCGTATATGATTGTAAATTAATCACTATAAACTTAAACTAAGAAAAAATAATTCTTACATAAAAAAAAAAGTAATTTTGTTAGCATCAATAGAAAATTTATACCGAAAGATAATAATATCAACGTTATTTTAAAAAACTATTATTAACTTTATACGTTTGAATCAACACGGGTAAAAAAGAATTTTAATTAATATTAAAATTAACGGGAAAACTTATTCTACATAAATTAAAAAACACTAATATTACTGAACAAATCTACCTAACATCAAAATATCCTAAATAAAAAAGAACGAAAAATATTCCAAAGAAATTTTAATCAGGAAGAAATTACCTCTAACTTGGATAGAATTGACATTTAAAACTCTGATTTTAAATAACTAAATTATTCATAAATTCTTACAATTTTAATTAATTTTCAAAAACCATCTTCCCAAAACATCGTATTTTATCTCAAAATTTATACAAAAATAATTGCCCTTAACTTTATCATCGAATATCATCATCAAGATGTGTTTATTCCTGAACTAAGACGCACTAAACTAAATTCCTGTTCAAAAACATGCCACATGTGCACACTAACCAAGCGGTTTATACATGAATAATCACCTCAAGAAATAAAAACATTCTGATTGTACGGCAAGCATAACCAATTAAGAATATAATTAATATCAACAAAAACTAAATCAAAAATCCCTCCGGGGAAAAAAGATGCTTAAACTTATCGTCCTCCTGACTCGAGGCACCTAATTCTTGGCCACAGCATAGAAAAAAGAATAAAAGGAAAATCAAACCAAGCAGAACCTACAAAGTTCAAACGCCATCCGCCAACTGCATAAAAAGTCTGGCTTCCAAGGACCTAACGGAGAAACATATAACATACTCGACTTACAAATCCATTCATTAACTAGATATACCTATTGAAAACCCAAGCATCAAATATCCAACCAGTCAACCAAGCTTGACGGAGATATGGCACACGGCTGGGAGCACGAGGATCTTAATAACCATCCAGCTCAACTTGACCCAGCTTAGAAGCACTTCCGATGAACTATAGCTGGCCCAGATTCATCATATTCACCCTTAGAGATCCACATCTGCATACAAGAGATTAAATAAAATAAACACCCAATACTTCCACAAACTAATCCATTTTATTAGAAAGTCCACATTAAGGGCACAAACCTGTTGGAAGGTACTTAGTGATGCCAAGATAGAACCACCAATCCAGACACTGTACTTCCTCTCAGGAGGTGCAACCACCTTAATTTTCATGCTGCTCGGTGCCAGAGCACCGATTTCCTTGCTCATACGATCAGCAATTCCAGGAAACATAGTAGACCCTCCACTAAGCACAATGTTTCCATACAGATCCTTCCTAATATCAACATCACATTTCATGATGGAGTTGTACGTCGTTTCATGAATTCCAGTAGCTTCCATACCAATTAGAGATGGCTGGAACAGTACTTCTGGACAACGGAATCTCTCAGAACCTATAGTAATGACCTGTCCATCAGGCAATTCATAGCTCTTCTCCACCGCAGAACTACTCTTGGTAGTCTCCATTTCTTGTTCAAAATCAAGGGCCACATATGCCAATTTCTCCTTCACATCACGGACAATTTCCTTTTCAGCAGAGGTGCTGAAGGAATATCCTCTTTCAGTAAGTATTTTCACCAAGTACTCTGTTAAATCGCGGCCAGCAAGGTCCAACCGAAGAATTGCATGAGGAAGAGCATACCCTTCATATATGGGCACCGTGTGACTCACACCATCACCAGAATCAAGCACAATACCTGTTTAACACCAACATAACAAAACAAACCAATAAGTAATGCTGATCAAGAGTAATCAATGTAGAAATATATGTATATTTTTTGGAACATTGCCTGCTGTATACTTTTCAACTAAGCAAAAGGTATAAACAAATCAATTCCCAAATTTTTCAACTTAAACGTGCCACTTAAGACCTTTAACACTGCCTCGTTTTCACAAAATCAGAACTTAGCCAAGTTAAAGCATTTACTCACATGATATGTTGACCCAATCCAATTGAAGTCACATTATCACAGTATAGTAAATAGTAAATCCAAGATCAATTGAAGAAACAAACCTGTAGTACGTCCACTGGCATACAGAGACAGGACAGCCTGAATTGCCACATACATGGCAGGCACATTGAAAGTCTCAAACATAATTTGCGTCATCTTCTCTCTGTTGGCCTTGGGATTGAGTGGTGCCTCAGTGAGAAGTACAGGGTGTTCTTCAGGGGCAACACGAAGCTCGTTGTAAAATGTATGATGCCAAATCTTCTCCATATCATCCCAGTTGCTGACTATTCCATGCTCTATAGGATACTTCAAGGTGAGTATACCCCTTTTTGATTGGGCTTCATCACCCACATAAGCATCCTTCTGGCCCATCCCAACCATTACACCAGTGTGGCGCGGTCGCCCAATGATACTGGGGAACACAGCTCTAGGAGCATCATCACCAGCAAAACCAGCCTGCAGACATTGGAGAAAAAATTACATTATTAAGGCAATGAATACTACGCAAGCGCAGAGTAATCTGTCCTTAGCACAAGAAGCACTGATCAATTTGCAAAACAGAACATCTTCTAACCTTGACCATTCCAGTTCCATTATCAACAACAAGAGGTTGAATGTCCTCGGCATCAGCCATCTTTAAAACCTGTAGCAGAAAACGGGAAAGACTTTATTTAGAAGGGAAATAACAAAGCCAAAGAAAAGAATATGCAACAATTAAGTTTGAACAAGTAGAGAGGCATTTCCATTGTCGCCCAATTATGTAAAAATACATCAGCTACTACTCACAATGATTTCATCTTTCGTTCAAACAATAAAAAAAAAAAAAGTGAAAAATAAACAGACTTGAAAGATCGGAAGCATGCATAGCAGAACTTTTCCAAGACTCGACTCGTACTATAAAAAACATGAAACACAAAGATATAATTAACAAGATAAACAAGAATATCATCTTCGAACTTGATCGCCTATAAAACGCACGAAAACGAACCGAAAATGAAAACCGATTCATCAGAAAACATCTCAGCAAAATTAAGCAAAAACGAAACCTACACACACAATATGCAGCTATGAAGTAGATCCAGATGAGCAGGAGCAAACGAAGTAGAAAAGCAATCGATCTCGAAAATACAAAAGAAGTTCGCGGATCCAGTATCAAAATAACATGGAAACACAAAATTCATCAAAAAAATCACATGAAAACATAAATCGCGGAACCGGTGATCCAAACGCACCTTGCGTGAACGAAACGCGGTTTGCAGGGGATGTGGTTGGTGTGGTAGAGCAAAGGCAGAAGAAGCACCAGCAACAGCAGCAAGGGGAAGTGTTTCGCGAGAAAGTGTCAAAGAAGAAGCTTTATATTCAATGAAGAGAGTTAAATGACAGTGAAATGAAACTCAAATGCAAATGAACTTTCGACTTGCACAATGACATTTCGGGTGCGTTTCGTTTCGGGATAAACCTATCCCGAATAAAAGGGAAGAATAAGACTACTGTGAAAATGTTGCGAAACAAAAGTGGACTCTTTCGGACATCAAACCGGGAACAATACCCAACCGTGGCTTTTTTTTCTTTAGAAACTAAAACATTTTTCTAGGAATTATTTGGAATTTACTTTAAAATTCAATTCATTGTTTTATATCATTAAATTTATTTAAAAATTAAAGCTTCATCGAGTTCATAATTAAAAATAAATATTTTGTTTATTTATTTTAGTTGGGTTTTACTTTATTACCCTGGACTTTTAAAAATATGTATATTGTTTTTTTCTCATGATTTTATATAAAGTCTCTTTTTTTATTACTTCTGTGAAACCATAATATAATACTAATTTGTTTTAGCGTTAATTATTATTTCTAATTTTTAATATTTAATTTATCACAATTTTTTTATGAAAAATATTTTATAAATTAAGAAAAAATAATGTATGAAAATAATTATTGATTTTGATTTTTAAATAATATAAGATGTATGAATGTATATTCGAATATAACTTCTTAGTCAATAATTAAAAAGAGAAAGTGAATTGAAATTTTATTCCAACTATATTTTTTTATTTTATATTCTTTAAATATTGTTTATTTAAAAATTTCAATTTATTATAATTTTATTTTTAAAAATATTAAGTGATTAAAAAATACTTTATTTATAAATTATTTTTCATCTTAATTATTAAAATATGTAAAACTTATTAATATAATTAAACATATATAAAAAATATACGACATTAACATGTAATCATAATTAATTTCACCAAATTTAGTATTTTTTTTGTTTTAATACTCGATGGTTTTGTTTTAAAAAGTTCTTTTAACGAGTTAAGAAAAAAAATTTATAAATTATTATTTATTTTGAATTTTATATGATGCTAAATTTTTGGATATAAAAAGTAAATCTTCTAATAAGTAAAAAGAATAGAAGTGATTTAAAATGTTTTTCAAAATCAATGTTAGGATTCGAATTTTGTGATCTTTAATAGAATTATATTAAAAATATTATTCATCACAGCATTGCTAAAGTAGTTGTATAAAAAATATTATTAATTTTAAGTTTGAGACTCTATCAACACTTTATCTTAAAAACTATATATTAAATGATAAAGGGTGAAAAATATGAACAGGGGATTTAATTTGACCTAAAATATTGGCTGGTTGGTTATGTATGTAAGCAACGGTTGAGTACAGTAATAAATATTTTTGATAGTATATATCATTGTTATTCTATGTATAAATTTTGTTATGTTTATTGTTTGCGAAAAAAAATTGATAAAAACATAAGTTATTAAATTAAGATTTAAATAAAAATGAATTTAATTTAATATTGAAACTAGGACATACCGAACCAGTCGCTGTTTAAAAAGAAAAAAGGTATACCCGACCATAGATGATAGATTAGAATACAAACAAGTCTCAGCCGTCTATTTTGTTTGATGCTGATTTGGACGGTGTGTTTGGTCTGGTGCCACGTCACCATAGTGGCTGCAATGGGTTTGTGGACCCCACTAGTGCCGACCAATTCTTCAAAAGTGTTGCTGTGCCCGCCAGATCCACCTCCAACAATGATTCAACGCTTTGATGGAGTAATTCAAATCAAAGTCAAAATTAAAAAGCTGATTTATGACTGCAACGAAGAAAAATTGGATTAATGTGGTTTTAATAAATTCAGTAAACGGGAATGAATTAGAAACGAAGAATTATAAAAGGGGAAAAGAAGGAGTTAAAGCGTTGATCGCAAAGGATTGCGTTCCAAGTCCAACATGGAACTTTTTTCAAATTGGAAACGGAAGATCATAACAATTTGATTACGTTTACGCCGCATTTAAGATTGAACTTAATGCCACGCATTTTTAATTAATGCTTGAATTTTGATTCCTACATTTAAAAATAATCGTTCATAGAATCATAGATTTAATTGTTTGACCCTGATTTATACATTCAAAATGTGTGTGAAGAAAAACGTTTATCAGTACTCAATATCACCTTCATTCCTCATCAGTAAACAAACACTAGCTATAATATAGGCATGGAATAATACGGAATAACATATTTTAAATTTAATTAATATTTATTATTTAAATTATAATATATTTTAATAACATAATAAAAATATAATATTTTTAATTAAATTTTTATATTTTATTTTAATTTATAAATATTTTTTAAAAATTAGACGAGAAAATCAAAACACCCACTTTACCAATATGAGCCAATGAAACGGGCCGGCCCGGGCTTAACCGCGCTGTACCATCCCTATAAATTAGAAACCATATACAAATAATAAAACCCTATAATTTATCAACAAGAATTGCGCAAAACTTCATCCATCTCCAACACAAACTCTACCTCCACAGAAAAAAAAAAAATAAATAGAAAATGACATTTAAATTGAGCCCGTTTTGAGTTTTTGGTTGGAGAAAAAAAAAATAGTGACCATTCTTAATTCCAATTATTTGCATGCGCACCTTATACTGATTATTTCGTCTTTATTTACGACTAGAGAAGCCTTTCTCGTGGGTTCCAAAGTTTTTATGTTTTTATTCTAAGATTTGAATTAGTAGAAATGTCTATTGTGCCGGCTTTCCCATGAAATGTTACTGTCAAGAATCATTAATGTGTCTTTATGTTAAAGATGTAATACTGAAACTCCAGTTCATCTAAACAGCAAACTATTTATGATTGAATTGAGATATATATAGATGTCAATTGCAGTTATATATATATATATATATATATATATATATATATATATATATATATATATATATATATATATATATATATCACGTTAACTACACTGTCTATACCAGTTGTATAAAAAAAAACTAACAGGAAAAAAAAATTACTAAAAGTTATTAAAAAAAATACATAAAAATATGTTATTGATTATATTCTAATAACTAGCAAGTTAAAAAGTGTATATTAATCACTCCTAATTTGGATAACAAGGATAAAGGTCGAGGATTTACACGTTTGGTGAGAATATGAGCAAAGGTGTGGATAGGTAGAAGATGATAACTTCTTTTAAATAACTTAATAATTAATTTCAATATGTCTTGTTTCATAGAAGCTAGAGTTCGTTAAGATGTGATGAACATATTGTTTATCACAATGTAATAAAGTAGATGTAATAAGTGGAACATGAAGATCATGAAGCAAAAAAGTGAGTCATTGAAACTCACAAACTAGCAAATGTTATGCTTCTTGGATTTTCAAGATATAAGAGAATCTCCAAGGAAAATATAGAAGTCAATAATGGACTTGCGGGTGGTAGAGCAACTAGTCCAATATGAGTCGCTAAAGGCTTTCAATTGAATAATGAAAGAGCGAGAAAAGAAAAGACTCTAAATTGGGAAATCCTTTATATAGTGAAGGATATTTATAATTGCTTGCTGATGATTGAGCTGGAGAATGTATAAATTGGAACATTTGTTGAACAACAAAACTAATGTTTGGTCTGGTTGTTGTTAAGCAGAGTAAACGACCAATAAGTGTACGATAACTGCCTGTATCAATAAGTAAAGAAATGTTGTCATCATGTAACTTCATAGTCTTGACCATGAGACTTGTACAAATTTGGAGGCTAGGAGACCAACGTCTGAGAGGATCTTCAAGTGCATATTCGCTGACATAGCAAGATTCCAATGAAGAATCGAACCACTTCCAAACCAAAGAAGTACTTGAGTTAACCAAGGTCCTTTAATGGAACAAATTTCAGGAAGATGATTACCACCCAAGATTACATCATCAACGTAGATAAGTGAGACAGTAAAGAAAGAGTCATCTTGTTTAGAAAATAAAGAGTGATCAGTCTGGGATTAAACGTAACCATTGGACAATAAGAATGAGAAGAAGTTAGCAAACCATTGTCTGCTTTCTTGTTTCAGACCATAGATAGACTTTAGTAAGCGACACACTTGGTTAGGCTTGGAGGTGAAAATTCCTTGAGGTAACTCCATGAATACCTCTTCAGTCCCCATGTAAAACAAATTCATCAACATCTAATTAATAAAAGATGCCAACTCAGCACAACAACTAATGCAAGCAATAATTTGATTGTAGTCAACTTTGCAACTAGTGAGAAAGTATAAAAAAAGTCAATTCCCACAATTTGTATATATCCCTTGGCAACCACTTTGGCTTTATGTCGCTTAATGATGCTATTAGATTTGTATTTCACCTTCTAGACCCATTTACATCTTATTGAAGTCTTACTCGAAGGTAAGTCAGTATTGATCTAGAGCACTCATTTTAGCATTCATGGCATTTATCCAACATTGGGATTTGGTAGCCTGAGCATAAGTTATGAGTTCTTTGTGTTTAAAGATAGAGAGGACAAAATGTTTATGTGAAGGAAAGAGGGAATCACATTCAAGAATAGATGATGCGTAAAATACGTTGTGTATTTCTTATTTGAAAAAGATACAAAAGAGGTATAAATAGAATACAAAGTAACAAATCTATACACTAATCTATTCCTGAAAATCAAGAAAATATTTTTCCTATAAATGTTGTACATAAATAATGAAATAAAACTGATTATATTATCATTAAATCTTATCATAATTGAATTATTCTAATTAATAGTGTTGATCTCCAACACTCTCCCTCAATCTGAGTGGTAGATGTTTATCATACCCAGATTGGATCTAATGTTTTCATATGTGTTCCTTGGAAGAGCTTTTGTCAGGATATCTGTTATTTGTTTGCATGATGGAACATGGTCAACACTTATAATACCATGATCAATTTTTTCTTTAATAAAGTGTTGGTCAATTTATACATGCTTTGTCCTATCATGGTGGACTGGGTTTTTTGCTATGCTTATAGCAGCTTTGTTGTCACATATGATCCTCATAGTGTAATTGATAGGAATTTTGATTTCATATAACATCCTCTTAAGCCAGATTCCTTTACAGATACCTTGAGCCTAACTCTGAATTCAGCTTCTGCACTACTTCTTGTCACCATAGGTTGCTTCTTACTTCTCTAAGTCACCAAGTTTCCCCACACAAAGGAACAATAACCTATAGTTGATTTCCTGTCAAAGGGATATCCTGCCCAATCTGAGTCAGTATATACTGAGTCAGTATATACTTCAATACCTATGTTTGAGTTCTTCTTGAATTAAAGTCTCGACCTGGTGTACCTTTAAGGTATTGGAGTATTTTGTTTGTCATGTTCATGTTGGTCTCAATTGGATTAGATGTATAGCGACTAGTCAGGCTGATAGTAAACCTAATGTCGGGCCTGGTGTGAGTTAGGTAGATTAACTTTCCAACTAATCTTTGATATCTATCTTTATCAGTTGGTGGACTTTCTTCTTCACCTCTCTTTTCTGGTTCTATGGGAGTATTGGTTGTCTTGCACCCAAGCATGTTAGTTTCTTGAAGTAAGTCCAGTGTATATTTCCTTTGTGATACATAAATACCATCCTTCGTCTGAGCAACTTCCATCCCTATAAAGTATTTGAGTTGACTCAAGTCCTTAATTTCAAATTTCTTGGCTAAAAGTCCATTCAAATGTTTGATTTGATCATAATCATCTTCTGTGATAACGATATCATCAACATAAATAATGAACAAGACTATCTTCCCTTCTGCGGAGTGTTTGACAAACATCATGTGATCTGATTGACATTGGTTGAATCTATCTTCTTTGACAACTTGAGTCAATCTATCAAACCATGCTCTCGGGGATTGCTTAAGGTCATATAAAGATTTCGGAGCCTACACACCATGTTTAAGGTTTTTGATGATTCAAGTCCCGAAGGAATTTGCATATAGACTTCTTCTTTTAGTTCACCATTTAGGAAAACATTCTTGATGTCTAGTTGATAAAGTGACCAATCTAAATTTGCAGCTAAAGAGAGTATTAATCGGATTGAATTGAGTTTGGTCACTGGTGCAAACGTCTTTTCGTAGTCAACTCCATATGATTGGGTAAACCTTTTTGCCACTAGTCGAGCTTTGTATCGGTTTATACTACCATTTGCATTGTATTTTATGGAGAATATCCACTTGCATCCAATCGATTTCTTCCCTTTTGGTAGGGTGGTGATTTCCCATGTGTCATTTTTAACCAAGATCTGGACTTCTTCTGTTACAGTTGCTGCCCATTCAGGTTGTTGGAGTGCCTCTTGAACATTTCTTGGGATATGTATGTTGTCAAGAGCTGTCATAAATGACCTTTATCCCTGTGACAATTTTTCATAAGACACATAATTCTCAATGGGGTGTTGAGTGCAAGATTCCACCCCTTTTCTTAATGTAATAGCAATGTCAATGTCATTAATAGGTTCAGGATTAAAAACAAAATTACCTACGGAAAACTCATTTTCTAGAGCTTGGTTTGATTTATAACTTTGCCTTGGAGTTGTGCTAAACTCTACTTCCTTTCTTTCAGGTGCAGTCTCGGCTGGCTTTGCATTTGTTACTGTACTTTCTTCTGCTGAAGGTGTAATCTTGGTTGGTTATGTACTTGGGGTAGAGTGAGCTAGCTCAAATCCTAAAAGTTGGGATTCTGAAAGTTGGGATTCTGCCACTTCAATTGCATAAATCTGCTCCCCCTGAATGCCAACTTTAAGGTAATAAGGCTGATTATAAAAAAACGTGACATCCATGTTGTGGTAAAATTTTCTAGTTTGAGGTGAATAGCATTTATACCCCTTTTGTTGGGAAGAATAGCCGAAGAAAATACATTTTATGGATTTTGGGTCAAGTTTGTTGCGACGAGGATGGAGGTTATGGGTAAAGGTTGAACATCCAAATATTTTCAAGGGAATGAATTTAAGGATATGACTAGTAGGGTATGAGGTTTGGAGAGTAGGGTAAGGTGTATTAAAGTTGAGGATTTAGGAAGACATTTTGTTTACGAGATAGGTTGCAAAGAGGACAGTTTCTCCCCAAAATTGGTTGAGTACATTTGTAGCCAACATGAGAGATCTGGTCACTTCTAAATATGTCTATTATTTCTCTCGGTGACCTCATTTTGCTGAGAGGTATTTATATATGAACTCTGATGTATGATTCCATGTCTCTGAAGGTAGGAACTTAGTGCAGAGTGGTAATATTCTCAACCATTATCACTCCTAAATACCTTAATCCTACTTTGAATTTGTGTTTCCACCATAGTATGAAAAAATTCAAATATTCTTGCAACTTCTGATTTCTCCTTCATTAGGAACACCCAAGTGACCCGTATGTGATCGTTTATGAATGTGACAAACCATCTTGATCCTATGACATTATTTACCCGTGATGGTCTGCATATATCGTTGTGAATTAGGGAGAGGGTTTAAAGGATTGAGGCGGGTATGAGTTGCAGGTATGTTTGGATAATTAACATATTTTACATTGAAATAACTCCTGATTTTTATTGAATAATGTGGAAAACATTCTTCGTACATAAAATTTGAGTGGCCAAGTCGATGGTGCCACAATATTATAGAATTTTTATTTTTAGGTACCACAACACAAGAGTTGGCCTTGGGTTTCGCCTCTAACGCTTCAGTTTGGAGGCAGTAGAGTCCAGTACATTCTTTAGGAATGTCAATTGTCTTCCTCGTCTCCAAAATCTAAAATTCATATAGGTTAGTTAGGGAAGAATTTAGTGGCATACTTCAAATCTTTCATCAGTTTGCTAATAGACAGTAAATTACAGTCAAGTTTAGACACATAAAGGACTGACTTCAGGTTAATATTTTGTGAGATAGTAACTGAACTTTTACCTATGACTTTAGAAAGGTCACATCAACTATCCAAACTATGTAATTATTATGGCAAGGAGTATAACTTTTAAACAGTTAAGTCTCCAGTCATGTGATCTGAGACTCTTGAATCAATGATCCATGACTTTGATTTTCTTGTGCTAGTATTCAGAGCATACAAGAAATTATCTTTTTGTGCTACTGAAGTTGTACCAATTGTTTGCTGGAGAATTTTATGTAGTGTTTTTATTTGCTCCTTGTTAAATGGAGATGAATTATAAATTACCTCTGTTGTCCAAGTGTTTTTTGTCTGTTTTTTCTCTAAAGGTTTGTCATGAATAATCCAACAGATGTCCTTAGTGTGACCCAATTTCTTGCAATGATCGCACCAGTGTCAATTTTTCTTTTTAGATGGACGAGATTAGTTTCACTTGTTGTCATTGTTGTGCCTTGAACATGTGGGACTACACTTGACTTTCCAAGCATTACTTTCTTCCTACTTTCCTCCCTTCTCACTTCCAAAAATACTTTTCAGATTGTTTTAAGAGGTTTGGTTCCAAGGATTCTCCCTCGGACTTCTGTGTTTAGCCCCAATAGAAACTTGTAGATCCTATCTTTCTCCACCAATTCTTTATACTTCTCTTTATCCTCGACACAACTCCATTGAACATCTTCATATATGTCTAGTTGCTACCAATGTCGGGTGAGTGTATTAAAATACTCAGTGACTGAGAAATCATATCATATTGTCGCAGTTCATGAAATATGTTTTTTATCTCAAATACCGCAAATGTATTGTCCATATTTGAGTAGGTTTTCTTCACTGCATTCCACATCTCCTTGGCAGTGTCATAGTACGTGAAATTCTCCCGAATTTCATTGGTCATGGTGTTGAGTAACCATGAGATGATTAAACTATTTTCTAGTTGTCATTTGTTGAGGTTAGGGTCACCCTTTACTAGACACTTAGAGTCTCCGGTGATGTAACATTCCTTTCCTTTTCCTTGAAGGAAGATTTTAACTAAACGCACCCATTGAAGATAATTTTGGTCATTCAATTTATGATCAGTGATAGGAAGAGCAGGTCCTTTGACCAAACTGGTGGTTGAACCTCCTGCCTTGTTCTCTTCCATGGTTGGCTACACTAGGTTAGAGATGGTCTAGATCGAGTTCTGATACCATGCGAAAAATACAAGGTAATAAACCTATACACTAATCTATCCCTGAAAATCAGTAAAATATTCTCCCTATAAATGTTGTACATAACTATACATAAATAACAAAATAAAACTGATTATATTATCATTAAATTTTATCATAATTTAATTATTCTAATTGATAGTATTGATCTCCAACAGATGATAAATGATAGAGGATGGAAGAGTTAGTTTATGAAACAAGACTATTATAGTGGAAGTCAATGAGGTAGGAATGTGACTTTCTATTTCTAGATGATTTCCTGGTAATAGTAAGTTGTTAATCAATTGTGACATATTGGGTGATTGGAGATGGTTGTGTGTATTGGCAAAAGAGCACATTCATATGATTCAGCGAGAAAATCATAAAGAGTAAGGGTGGAAGTGGGTAGGTGAGGAGATGATGTAGTGTGTTAGGTTTAATGAGATAGATATTATGTACCGGAAAAAATGCTCATAAAAGACTTCATTTTGAGAAATGAAGATATCATGTGTTTGAATATCGTATAAAATATATCCTTTTGTGTCATGCTTGAAGCCTAGGAAGATACACTTGCGGGCTCGAGGATCTAACTTGCCTCTATTATGTACTAATGTTGATGCATAAGACAAACACCTACAAACTTTGATGTCTAATAAAGCTGGAGTAGTATGACGAAGAATCTCAAATGGACTTTTGTGATCCAGAACAGGTGTGGGAAGCATGTTTATGTTGCACTGCATAATGCTAAGTGTTTTTTTGTACAAACCAGCTTGGAACATCAATTACTATGCCACGTACGGGAAAGACAAGTGATGACTGTTGAAAATAGAAATGAGCTATTGCGCAAGAATGTAAAATTTCAGCACTCCCTGACATATGAAAATTATTAGTTGACATGCAAAATGGTGATGAAGAAGTGATGGAATAGTGTTACAACATTTTTATGTGATGCCTATTTGAGTTGTTAACTTTTTGTCATTTGAACAAATTAATTAGTATGATGTTGGAAAATCAGGGATGATTTTTTGTAATTTGATTGAGAACTATTTTAGTGGCTTGTATTAATGTAAATTTGTAATTAACAACTTTTTACTATTTATGTCATCTACTTTAACTGCATTTTATGTTATGAGTTATTCATTTACAACTCATCATTAATTGTAGTATGTATTGTATTTTGTTTTCCATTTACACTTATCATATTTTGTTTATATTTGTAGGCATGACTTTGTTTCTTCAAAAAGACATCAAAGAAACAAGGAAAAAAAAGGAAAAGGTGTTGCTTATGATTATGGAGATCTTCCCCAATAAATTGAGGTTGAGAATGTATTAAGTCTTACTCATTGGTTCAACACACATGAATATGTGGTGCAGTATAATAACTCATTTAATAAGAGGAAAGTTTTAAGCTCAAAAGTAATGAATTTCCTCTTCTTCACCACATTAGGGTTACACTTTCATAATCATATTTAGTTTAAGGGGTGATACAATTTTGTATGTTAAATTCAGAATATTATGATAAGTTGGTTCGAGTCTTTTACACGAACGAAAAAATCATGAAACAGGAGAATTTGTACATTGAGGTTAACATCAAAATAACACATGTAGATTGGTTAACTCTGACTAATCTTAAATATGAAGGTGACAAGATGTCATTTATTCATATCTCATAAGACATGGATGACAATCAACAAATGACATTGAACTTCATGCCCATACCATAAGTCCAAGGTCGGAATTATAAAGGAAGTTTACAAATCAATTATAGACTTTTACATTATGTCCTTATTTATATATTAATTTTTCGTATAAGTAATATTCTATTTAATTTGTTGCATCATATTATACAACATATATTAAAATGCAGAAACAATAGCATGCATCTTCTATACGTCATATTCATGACACGCATAATGGTACACTATGACGTGGATTTAATATCATATTCCTCCATCGTGTTGGGTTGAACTTATTTCTTTAGTAAAAAAATGTTTAACAAATAAAATGTCGTTTGCGTCAACGACATGTGACAACATAGAAGGGTTAACCATGAAAATGATGACGATGAAGAACTTGCAATACTTGAAGATGCAACCGACCTTGGAAAAAAAGTCTTGTCCATCATAAACCAGTTCAACCACATTTAGTCCTCATGATGGTAAAATGTTATCACATATTTAGGAGATTCAGGACATATAAGCAAGAATGCAGTGAATAGAAGATGATTTAACTAATTTAAACCTAACTATTAACACAAGTTTCGATAGGGTTCATGATAAAGTTAACCGTTTAAAGGAACAATTTGATGACTTTCAAGACTTCTTTCAATAAAATTGATGTCTTAATTTACATATTATTATATCCATGTTTATTATTATGTACAATCATAACATTATCACATTATACTCTTTTTTTCTATTAACTTTGTATTTTTTTTGCGTATTTTTTTATAATTTTACAGTTTATTATACAATTTATTTTATCAACTTTCATTCTTAATCATATACTTAAATTTAAATTAACTTTATAATTAATTTAAAATAACTTTATAATTAATTTAAAATAACTTTATTAACTTAAATTATAATTTTATTTCATTTAAACAAATTATGTCAATTTTTTCTTCAAATTAATTTCCAACTCATATATTTTATTTTATAATAAATTCATATAATTAAATAATAATATATTTTAAATAATATATCATATATAATTTTAATATTATTTACTTAATTTATATTCTATTCTCAAATATTTATTTAAATTAAAGGTAAATTTTGTAATATAATTATTTTATCAATTAAATCTTAATTTTCAAATTTTATTTTTTATTTCTAACTAATTTTTTTAATCCAAACAACGTCAATTTTATTTCTACAAGTATATTTTATTCGATATGGATAAGAGAAGAACCAAAAGACAAATATGAACCAAATTAAAGTGGTATGGATCAAACTTCTCTTACGTAGTTGTATCAAATATTTTATCATTTTCGAAGCAATGGTTATCTATCTATTTTTCCATTTCAATTTATTTCTCATCAAATTCACGAACCAAATTAAAGTGGTATGGATCAAACTTCTCTTACGTAGTTGTATCAAATATTTTATCATTTTCGAAGCAATGGTTATCTATCTATTTTTCCATTTCAATTTATTTCTCATCAAATTCACTCATTTACTTTCGTACAGGTATGAAAAATATGTTAAACCTAAAAAAAATTATTATCTTTCCTTTGAAATAAAAAACGATAGATGGAAGTGACTACTGGAACCAAACAAATCTATGACTGTTGTATGCTGATGATAACCGACAAGTACGTTGGAAAAATCTTTTTCGCTACGCAACATTTTCACGATCAAGTGGTACTCTTTTTTACGTACAAAATTTAAATAAAAAGGCGATGTTCTAGTTCAAAATTTCATTTACAAAAAATTGAAGAAGCGAAAAAAAAATTAGAAAGAATAGAAATTAAAATTATTTAAATTAAAAATATTTATTTATTATTAATATTGTTTTCTTATTTTGTTATATTTTGTAATATAATTAAAAAAATATATTATTAAAAACTTTTTACACTTAATTGATGACATAATCATGTATAAATATTTATATACATAATCGATGATGTCTAACATAATCGATATGAAAAAAAAATCCATATCTTTCTTCGGTCTTTTAATAGAATTTTTGTTATTTTAATTTCATACTTTTTTTATATTAAAATACGTAAAATCATTGATTTTTTTATCTATTATATTTTTATCGTTGAAAACAATCACATTCTTAATTTCTTCAATCATTTTCTTATAATTATCTATCTCTTAAAAGACTTAAGTTTCTCGTAAAATTTACTTAAATTTATTTATAGCTTAATTTATATATGGTGGCGTTTGATGAAATTTATATGAACAATAATATATTTACAACCCATCATCCTAAATATCTATTCTACATCTCTTATTTAATAATATAATAATAATAAATATAAAAAATAAAGATTTTTTCATCATTATATTAATAAAAAATTGTGAATTATTGTTTTTTTAAAAGAGGTTGTGAAGATATACTTTTTGATAATATATGGCTGCAAATGTTGGCCACACACATCTAGGGACAACTATCTTCCCGAATGTGTATATAAAGAGCTAGGTTCCTTCACGAATGTACATTATGATATATCAGATGGTCATGGAGGTTCAGGACCACAACCCTTCATCTATTTACTTCGTTGCCTTCGCTTTCTGCTTTCTCTTCGTCTTATTCAAGATCGTTCAAAGTTGGGGTTCCTACAACTCCTCTACCAATTTACCCCCAGGACCTTGTACACTACCTCTCATAGGAAATTTACACCATTTTGTAGGTTCAGTGCCTCATCGCTCCTTAAAAAAATTGGCAGACAAGTATGGCCCGTTAATGACCATAAAACTAGGAGAGGTGTCGAACATCATAGTCACTTCACCGGAGATAGCCCAAGAGATTTTGAAAACACATGATCTCACTTTTTGTGATAGGCCTAGCCTTTCATCCTCCAGAATTGTTTCTTACAATTATACTAACCTTGCCTTCGCTCGATACGGAGAATATTGGAGGCAACTACGAAAGATATGCACAGTGGAGCTACTAACGACGAAGCGCGTGCAATCTTTCCGCTCCTTAAGGGAAGAGGAGGCATCAGAAATGGTTAAAAAAATAGCTGCAAGTGAAGGGTGCGTTATTAATCTCACCCACAACATTTACCCGATGACTTATGGAATAACGGCACGAGCAGCTTTTGGTAAAAAGAGCAGATATCAGCAAGTGTTCATATCAAAGATCGAGGAGCAATTGAAGCTCATGGGAGGGTTTTCAGTTGCTGAACTCTATCCTTCTAGCAGATTGCTTCAAATGATGGCGAATACCAAACTTGAGAAAGTCCACAGACACATTGATAGGATTTTGCAGGACATCATCGAGGAACACAGAAATAGAAGCAGCAGCGACCGTGAAGCAGTGGAAGATCTGGTTGATGTTCTTCTCGCGTATCAGGAAAAGGGTTCCACATCTCACTTAACCGATGACAACATTAAAGCCGTCATCCAGGTTAGTGTATACATTTCTTGTAACTTTTAACATGAAGAAAATGTACAGAATTACTTTCTGAATCTAAACAGTACATAAAATATGGAAAGAACTATTCGAAGATGGAGTTTTTCAGTTAACTTCTCTGTTAGTGATAAAGTGGAGTGTACTCCAGAAAAGCAAAAAGGTGTGACGTTAGAAAGAAAATTAAAATTTTCGCATATTTTAAATAACAATAATATATATGTTTTTTTTAATATATATTTATTGAATATAAAAAAAGGACCACAATTTTTTATAGTAATTTAGTGGCGCCCCTGGTTATGAACAACACATTTTCTGGATAAGGGAGGACAGAGATAGAGATGGGAAAATGGTCCGGTGAAGTCAATTAAGGATGGGTTAATAAATTATTTTTTTATATATATAATTTCTTATTTTAATTTTAATATATAATTTTAATTATACTTTCTCCCTTGTGAAAGAGTTAATGATATATTTTGCAGGACATATTCACTGGTGGAGGCGAAACTTCATCTTCTGTGGTGGAATGGGGGATGTCGGAATTGATAAGAAGTCCAAGAGCGATGGAAAAAGCACAAGCTGAGGTGAGAAGAGTGTATGATAGCAAGGGATATGTGGATGAGACAGAGTTAGAGCAGCTGGTATACTTAAAGTCCATAATCAAAGAAATATTGAGGTTACACCCACCTGTGCCACTGCTAGTTCCTAGAGAAAGTAGAGAAAGGTGCCAAATTAATGGATATGAGATACCCTCTAAGACTAGGGTCATCCTCAATGCTTGGGCAATTGGAAGAGATCCTAAGTATTGGAGTGAAGCTGATAGTTTTATACCCGAGAGGTTTCATAACAACTCCATTGATTTCAGAGGCACAGACTTTGAATATATCCCTTTTGGTGGTGGAAGGAGGATTTGCCCAGGCATTTTGTTTGCCATCCCCAACATTGAGTTGCCACTTGCTAGTTTACTTTACCATTTTGATTGGAGGCTTCCCAACCAAATGAAGAATGAAGAACTTGACATGACTGAGTGTAGTGGAATTACTCTCAGAAGAGAGAATGATCTTTACTTGATTCCCATCATCACTCGTCCACCTTCAAATATGTAATGCCTAAGACTAAGTAAGTCATCAATAATGCCATAAACTATTTAAGTTTTATCGTTTACTAATACTTATGCCATTTTGTAATTCGACTATGGCTAGAAATAAAGTGTTTATGCATGTGTTTGGAGCAGAAATTTGTTAGAATAAATGTCGTTTTAGGATCCACAGTGCATATTTTTTAAAATTTATATCCAACTTTGTTATGCACGCCATCTTCCAAATAAAAAAAAGTGTATTACTTTTGTCTTTATTTTATTTTCTGAATTATATTTTGTGGCTTAGGTTAAAGCATACGCATTAAATGTGAAGATATGTTACAAAAAGTTGAGACCAACATACGTCTCCATCAACTTAACATCAATGCTTTTTACGGAAAGAACTGAAATAAAAAAAATAATTTATATTAATAAAAGTCATTAGGATAAACGTATAATATACGGAACTAGCAGTAACGGGCGGGGCGAAGGAGAGTATTGCCTCCCCCGTCTTGTCCGAACTTTTTTAATCGTTATCATTCCGTCCCGTCCTGGTTTACTGTGGTTGGAAATTAAGGTCTTAGTTTCATTTTTTCTTGATATATATTATTTTTAAAATATAATTATATTTATAATAAATTAATTTTATTAATTTTATATTATATATATATATATATATTTATAATTATTATTAATTAAATATATTATTAATTTATTATATTTATTAAAATATATAAATAAAAAATATTTAATATTTTTTATTTATATATATATATAATAATAATATTATTATTATAATATTATATTTAAATTTAAATATATATAACGATATTATTATTATTATTATATTATATTTAAATATAAATTAATTTATTTTTAAATTATTATTTAAAAATATGAAATATATAATTTATAAAAAATTAGTTAATAAATTAATTTTTATTTAATTAATTTGAAGTAATAAAAATTTAAATTTTTTTTAATCTTTTAAAATATAATTATTTTATTAAGATAAAATTTAATATATGATAAATAGAATATTAAGATAAAAAATATGACTTAATAAAATTTAATAAATATAAATTGTAAATAAAATAATATTAATTATTATTAAGATTTATGTAAAATATTTAGAAAAAGATAAAAAAGAAAAAAATTAACTTTGTGCTAATTAAATTGATTAAAAAAAACAAATTAAGTAGAGAGATAAATGAAACGTAAAAAAGCTGAAAGGTAAAAGAAAAAGAATAATATAATAAATTAATTCATATAAAAATAAAAAGAATTAAAAAATGGGAAGAATAAAAATAAAAAATAGTAAAATAAAAAAATGACTTATGTAATAAAAAAGAAAAAAATATTTTTAAAATATTAATATTTTAAAATTTAAATTTAAATACAAAGTCAGGGACAGAGACGAAGACTGATCTGGAATAAAGATTGCATTATCCATCTTCATCCCATTCTTGACCTCAAACTTTTTAAAACAGAAAAATTTGAATTCGTCTCGCTCTCATTTAAGTCAATTTTTTTCATCAAACTCAAAACAAGAACATATTAATCTCACGTATACAAATTCAATTGTAAAAAAATATATAAATTTAATTATTATTTTCTAGTTACATATTAAATCCAAAAACCTAAACATTATATAATTAAATAATGGATTTTGATCAAATAAATTTTAAATTAAATAATATATTATTAATAAATAACAAAAAATAAATATAAAAATTATAATATATTTATTAATTATTAAATTTAAAAATTAAAATCAACCATATATATATATTATGAAATTTTGAGATCATGGTCATCTCACTTCTCATGTTACTCACACAAGTATGCATGTGGTGTTTAATTTGTTTCCCAAAAATCATTTTTTAGCTAAATTAGAATATCTTTGACCCGTTTTTCTAAAATTAATTTTAAGTTGAAATTATAAATATGACGTTAAGAAAATATAATTAATTTCTTTATTTTATTTTTTTATTAAAATAAAAGCTCTTTTACAAAAAAATGATTTTGAAAAAAAAACTGACAATTAATTCGATTTATGAATATCATTTTAATAACAAATTGTTAAAGTATATATACAAAACAAAAAGAATATCCCAAATAATAAATATAGATAATTTATAAAAAACTAAAAAAATGGAGAGTGCTGAACATTTTCTATTTCCTTGTTTAACTTAAAACCTCTTTTTGTTAATTATGGTTATATCGTTTAATAAGGATATATTCATACAATTTTTTAATAAAATATTTAAATATGTCAATTTATTTATAATTTAAAAATCATATATATATATATATATATATATATATATATGTTTATTTATCAACTTTCTGAAAATATGTAACCTGAGGATACAAGACTACCCCACCGAAATTATAAATATTGAGAAATTTATTATTTAAATTTTAGATAGACTCAAAAATTATAAATAATGAAAGATTTAAGAGTAGATAGTTATAATACTCTGTGCATATCATCATAAATTTAATCTATCACATTAGTGTTATATATACAATAGCATGTATTTAACTATATTTTATGTTTATGTTATTATTTAATTTGCAAAAATATTAATTTTTTTATATATAAACATCTAAATTAATAAGAGCCTACTCATTCTGGTCCAATTATTGATAAGTTGACTGGGCTAAAGGGTGGTAATAGAGAGAATATCATGAAAATGTTTACAAGGAGACACAAGCTACCAAATTATCTCAGCGACAACGTCACCAACTAAAATAGTCCTTATGCTTTACAATATTTCCTTTTATTAAGTATATCATATTTTGCTAAGTTGTATTCTCTGTTTTAGATTCCCTTTGGTGTAATATTTCTGTTTTCGCAATTCACGGACAACCAATCATTGGTGACGTGAAATATATTAAATCTTATGAAATGAAACAGAAAAAACAGAAGAAGTATTTTTTTTTTTTCACTTTCCTTCTCTATTCTTCTAAGAGGTACCTTGATCCTCGAAATCAAGACAAATCCTAACCCTATCAATTTGGTGCTTTCATTGAATTCTCCGTCATGGCTGAACACAACACTCGTTTCAAAACCATTGACGACGCCATACTCTGCCTCACACATAACCAAGCTCAACTCACCACCTCACAAATCGAACTTAATACCAAGCTCGATTTCATCCTTTCTCAGCTTTCCCAGCTCGACATTTCTTCAAACTCCCCTCCAAACCACAACCACACATGAAACTAGATGTCCCCAGGTTCGATGGTCACGATGCAACCGGTTGGATCTTTAAGATAAATCAATTTTTCGAATACCATCCCACACCCGAGGAGGACCATCTCAAGGTGGTTTCCTTTTATATGGATGGTGCTGCCCTAAGCTGGTTTCAGTGGATGCCTCAGAATGGCCTGCTCCAATCATGGCCCATTTTTATTCAAGCTCTGGGAACTCGCTTTGCCCCTTCCTTTTATGAGGATCCTCATGGTCTTCTCTTCAAACTCTCCTAGTGTGGCACCGTCAACGACTACCTCACAGAATTTGAACGGTTAGCTAGCTGGGTTGTTAGTCTTCCACCTTCGTTTCTTTTAAGTTGCTTTATATCTGGTTTCATCCCTGAGATCAAGAGGGAGGTTTTAGCTCTGCAACCACTAACATTTACGCAGGCGGTGACTTTGGCTAAGTTACAAGAGGATAAGTTCTTCGATCTGCGTAAGGGGGCACGTAACCGTTTTCCTTTTCCCTCCACAGCTTCCAAGTTCACCCTCTGCTCCATCACATTCGAATCGTTCACTGCCACCACTCCTCCCTTCACCTCCCAAGACAAACTATAAGAAGCTTACTCATGAGAAAATGCTGACCCGTCGACAGAAGGGTTTATGCTACAATTGCAACGAGAAGTTCCACTCGGGGCATAAGTGTAAGGCCCGTTTCTTCCTTTTGGTTGCTGAGACTCCTAATGAGGACATTCTCTCCTCATCGGATTCCCCTTCCAACCCTAACCTAGATCCACCTCCTTTGGAATTCGAGTGTAATGAGCTCTCTTCAGCCCAAATTAGCTTTAATGCTCTCTCTAGTTTGCCAGCTCCAGAGGCCCTTCGTCTAATAGGTCTTATTTTAAAGCAACAGGTCACTATTCTCGTGGGTGGAGGCAGTACGCATAATTTCATCAAAGATCGTGTGACCAAATTTCTGAACTTACCATCCCAGCCCACCCCCACACCAAAGGTGATGGTTGGTAATGGTAGCGTCATTGAGTGCCATCAGATTTGCGTAGCTATCCCAGTTTCAATTTAGGGTCAAAGTTTCACTATTGACTTTCATGTGTTACCCATTAGTGAGGCGGAAGTGGTTTTGGGAATCCAATGGCTAAAACTTTTGGGCCCAATTGTCACTAACTACTCCAAAATGACAATGCGTTTTATATAAGAGGGCCGCATGGTTGAACTTAAGGCAAATATTCCTTCTGAGCCTAAGGACATTTTAGCCCATCAACTAAAACAGATTTTTCAAACCCATTCAGGTGCAGCCTATTTTCACATTCAAGTCCTCCCTCACTCTTCCCTTTCTGTTACAACCGTCGTCATCCTACCTTCACACACTGATCCTTTTATCTTTTCTCTTCTCCACAATTATGAACTTCTTTTCCTTTTCCCCATGTCTCTGCCTCCTCCATGCAATACAGACCACCACATTCATTTACTGCCTAACTCTTCCCCAGTCAATGTCCGACCATACCGTTACCCACATTTTCAAAAATGTGAGATTGAGCGACAAATTGATGAGATGCTTAAGGGAGGGTTGATACATCCAAGCAATAGCCCATTTTCTTCACCCGTCCTTTTAGTTAAGAAGAAGGACGGTAGTTGGCGGTTCTGTGTGGATTTTCAAACTCTCAACTCAATTTCTGTGAAGGACAGATTCCCATTGTCCACCACCGACGAACTTCTTGATGAATTGGGCAGTGCCCAGTAGTTTTCTAAGCTGGATCTTCGTCAGGGGTTCCATCAGATTCGTATGAATGAGGCTGATATCCATAAAACTACTTTTCGCACTCACATGGGTCATTATGAATATAGGGACATGTCCTCTGGCCTTTGTAACGCTCCTTTCACCTTCCAGGCTATTATGAATGATCTGTTAAAGCCAATCTTGCACAAATTTGTCATCGTTTTCTTCGATGATATCCTGGTTTATTGTAAGTCTTTTGAGGACCACTTACACCACTTGGAACGTACATTTCAGATACTGTTTGAGGGCCAATTTTTCCTTAAGGGGTCAAAATGCATCTTTGCTCGGCAACAACTTGAGTATCTGGGTCACATTGTTTCTACTAATGGGGTGGATGCAGATCCCTCCAAAATCCATGCCATGGTGTCTTGGCCGACACCCACCTCTACTAAGGCTTTGCGTGGGATTTTGGGTTGACATGATTTTACCGACGCTTCATTAAGGGCTATGCCTCTATTGTGTCTCCCCTTATTGCATTATTGAAGAAGGATAGTTTTGTTTGGAGTCCTACTGCTCAATCTGCATTTGAGCATATCAAGAAGGTCGTGACCGAGGCTCCTATTTTGGCCTTTCTGGATTTCACTCTCCCCTTTCAACTTGAAACCGATGCTTCCGGGCATGGGTGTTGTTTTGATGCAACACGACCATCCCATTGCATTTTTAGTAAGCCCTTCTACCCTAAGCTGCTACGCTCCTCCATTTATGTTCGCGAGTTACATGCTATCATATCTGCTGTGAAGAAGTGGAGCCAATACTTTCTCGGGCACCGCTTTATTATTCTCACAGATCATAACCTTAAAGAATTGATGTCACAGGTGATCCAAACCCTTGAGCAACAAGTCTACCTTTCCAAGTTATTAGGATATGACTATATTATACAATATAAGGCAAGAAAACATAATGTCATTGCTAATACACTTTCCAAGCCTCTTAACAACACACAGGCTCAATTTTTGGTTCTCTCTATGCCTCAGTTTGTCTTTCTGGATCAGTTGCGTAAATCTCTTCAGAATAGCTCTGAGTTCTCATCTTTGTTGGCTGACGTGCGTAATGACCCGAATGTCTTTCCCCTCTATACCATTCATAATGACTTTTTGTTCTATGATGGGAAATTATGGTTAAACCAGGATAACCCATTTATTCCTCTTTTGTTGGATGAATTCCACACTACACCCTTGGGCGGTCACATGGGTTTCGTAAAAACCTTGGCACGCCTTCAGAGCAATTTTTTTTTGGAAGGGAATGCATTCCAACATTTGTACTTTTGTCTCACAGTGTCACACTTGTCAACAGACCAAATATGAAACACAGAAACCAGTCGGGTTACTCTAGCCGCTTCCCATTCCTCTAAATACATGGGAAGATCTCTCTTGATTTTATTATTGGTTTACCCCTTTCCATGGGTCATTCTGTGATATTAGTTATTGTTGACTGCTTCACTAAGGGGCTAATTTTGGCACTCTCCCCACTCACCTTACTGCATTTCGGGTTGCACAACTTTTTATGGATATGGTTTGCAAGCACCATGGGATTCCACATAACCTTGTTTCTGACCGTGATCCCATCTTTATCAGCAAATTTTGGCGCGAGTTATTTCGTTTATGTGGAACGAAGCTCCGTATGAGTACATCTTATCACCCCGAGACAGATGGACAAACTGAGGTCCTTAATCATACTTTGGAGCAGTACCTTCATTCCTTTGTTCACACTCAGTCCTACCACTAGGGATCGCTATATCACCCTTGCTCAATGGTCCTATAATACAACCATTCACTCAACCACTGGTTTGACTCCATTTCAGGCAACTTATGGCAAGCCTCCTCCTTCCATCCCATTTTATTTAACAGGATCTTCTACTGTGGAAGCCGTGGATTCATTCCTTACCACTCGCCAAGACCTCATTGCCATGCTGCGTAAGAAGCTTGAGAAGGCGCAGTTAGCCATGAAATCCATAGCTGACCGTAGTCGGAGGGACTTGTGTTTTCAGGGTGGGTGATTGGGTGTATATTCGCCTCTGTCCTTATTGACAGTGTTCACTCCATCCCACTTCCTATCTTAAGCTGGCCAAGCGCTTTTATGGACCATTCCACATCACAGCTCTTATAGGTCCTGTCGCTTATAAGCTCGATCTTCCTCCGAATTCACGCCTACATCCTGTGTTTCATTGTTCCATTCTGAAGCCGCATAAGGGTTCTCTTCCATCAGTCACAGCTACCCTTCCACCTCTTGCACAGGATCACATGCTCATCATTGAACCACTTGCTATTTTGGACACAAGGCTGGATCCTTCTACTATTCCGCCCACAAAGCTTGCTCTGGTTCAGTGGAAAGGTCTTCCTCCAGAAGACACTACTTGGGAGCTTTAGTCTGAGCTCGTTTCTGATTTTCACCTTAAGGATAAGGTGCATTCTATGGCAGTGGGTATTGATAGCAGCCCTACTGATTCTGGCCCAATTATTAATAAGTCGACTGGGCCAAGGGGTGGTAATAGAGAGAATACCGTAGAAAGACCTACAAGGATACACAAACTACCAAATTATCTCAACGACTACATCACCAATTAAAATAGTATTTATGTTTTATAGAATTTCCTTTTATTAAGTATTTCATATTTTGTTGAGTTGTATTTTTTTATTTTAGATTCCCTTTGGTGTAATATTTTTGTTTCGCAATTCACGAACAACCAATTATTGGTGACGTGAAAGATATTAAATCTTATGGAATGAAATGGAGAAAACGGAAGAAATTTTTTCACTTTCCTTCTATATTCTTCTAAGAGATACCTTGATCATCGAAATCAAGGCAAATCCTAACCCGATCAATAATTCTTTAATATATTTATATATATATATATATATATATATATTGTATTTATGTTTAATATTTTTGAAAAGTCAATAAATAAAATTAAATCAATTATATAAAAAAATACAATATTAATTAAATTTTTTTTAAAAAAAGAGATATCAACCTAATAATACGTTGTTCCAACAGTGTCATATTATCAATGGCACCCACAAATTTTTAAAGGGGTTACAAGATACTGATAAATTAAAATGTATAAATATAATTAAACAAATTAATAATGTGAGTATGTTCATTTTCCAATACGAGACATCAAAATAAGCAATGTGAAGAAAAATAATTATTTACCAAAAAACGACATAAAAAATTGTTCACAATAAAAATATTATTTTAATATAAAAATCATAAAGAGTTATTTAAAACAAATTATTCGAAACATTTTTTATTGAAAATACTTTAAATTTCACAAATAGAGACGTAAAAAACTATGAATCCCTGGTTACAGAATATTAACAACAAAATAACAAATTATAAAAATATTATAACCTTTTCAATAAAATATAAGTGATAATAAAATATATATTTATTAATGTTTATCAAATACTCTAACAATTGCAAAATATGTTTGCTTTTGATTAAAGAATATGTTAATCTTAATTAAAAATATATTTGAATATTAATAATAATAATCAGATAATTTTACAAAGTAAAAACAAATATTTTTCAAAGTTTTAAATTTTTTGTAAAAGTTGTATCATTTAAAAAAAAATATATATAACCTTACATCTCAATTAGACAAATATTATATTGTTTTGTAAGAAAAAAGAGAAGTGAGATACATATGTATTTTTTTCCTTTGTTTTCTAAAGCCATTTATTTTATTCAATGCCCATTAAAAATATGGTATTTTTTTTAGGAATCAAGGAGTTAAAATGTAAAATGAAAAAAAAAAAAAAGTGGCACAAAAATGTAGTTGTGGTTGTGGTATAATTTGACCAATTATACCCAAATCGGATGCAACCCTAACTGGCTCAGTATTATTTGATCCGACGTACAAGCTGTTTCAAAACCCAAACAACCATAACACTGCCCAACATCATCACCAACTCTCTGCAATCACTCTGCAATGTAAGTTTCCAAGCTCCCCTCTTTCTTTCATTTTCCATCTTCTAGATCTATTATTTTTCTTTCATTAATGGTAACCCTTCATATGTCTTCCCTATTTGAATCTAGGGTCTCGGAATTTCCCTGCTATTGTTTTTGTTTTTACTGTGCTCGATTGACGGCCTCAGATCCTGTGGGGATTGAAAGTGATTTAGGGGATTCTCTTTAAATTTGATTCAAAAGTTTAACTGTTTTTTATGCCGGGTTTTTCAATACACTATGCGAATTGCAGATTGGGGTTTGCCGATTTCAAGCGTTTTAGGTGTGATCCCTTTAGAGATTGGGATCCTGCAAGACTAGAGTTTTTAAGAGGTGCTTGTTAGGTGTATGCCACTAATCGCTGTGGTTTGTTGCAACCTTGTTAGTGATAAATAGTCCATATATTCGGTGTTTGTTCGCTCGTGTTTTGACTTTCGTCGGGTTATGTCGTGTGCGTGGGATAAATTCCTCCAAAAACGATGCTTTGAATGACTTTTGTAATGGGTTTGTGTTGTGCTTGATTTTAATAAATATAATCTCTTAGCACCCAGGCAAATATTTGCTGCCGGAACCTCTTTCTTTGAAAAAAAAAAAAGAGTTAAGTTTCCTTTTTCAGTTTGCTATACCTGGTTCCCTTCACTTGTTTTTTTTCACTTTATATTAATGGTTTTGCCAGTGCCGATTTAAGTTCACCACATTAATATTTAACTATTAAGGTGTCACTGTATTAGCTTGAATGCATATGGAAAATCTGGCATCTATTGGAATTTGGTTGGTTCAGTTTTGGTACTTAAATTGTAATTGTGGAGTCACCGGTAGTAACTTTTTTCCTGGGTTCTTCTGCATGTGTTGCTTTATTTTTCTTTTTTATGTCATTCTCTCCTATTTATTGCATTTCTTTTATGTTTGAATTGTATTATGAATCTTAGGGCCGACGAGGAACCTGTTGATCAGAAGAGATATCTTGAAGAGTCTTGCAAACCAAAATGTGTAAAACCATTACTGGAATACCAGGTGTGCTTTTTGAAGCGTTGAATTATAATCTGGATCGTTTGAAGATAAGATTTATTCTTAATTTAAATGATCAATACAATATTCTTTGTTTTCAAGATTTTAAAATCAACTATAGATTAGCACTGTAATCGAATTTTCAGATATTGGTTAGTTATAATTTTCCTTTTGAACTAGTAAAATAACTTGAGGACTCTAGTGATGATGAGTGTATAAGGAAAAAAAAGAAGAAAAAGATTAAGAGGATACTAGCAAGAGTGTAGAAATGAAGAGAACAAAGATATGCAATGTAGTGAAGAAATATTGGAATTTTCTGGTTTCTTTAACTTAAGGTATATGATCTTATTATCTGAATGTTTTATAGCTGATGAATGTCTGATTGTGATGAAACTGAATTATTAGGTTGAGGTACACAATGATAATCCAGCTATTTTTGCTTTATTCTGTTATATTTTTCTATTCTCTCATATTCTATGGTGAATGCAAACATAGCTGCAATTGCACTATATGTTGTTGTGGCATGCATCCTGCATCCTCTTGTCATCTCTCCAGCAAGTCTTCTGCCAATTGAACTTTTGAGCTAACATTATGCCAATTTTGATTGCGTTTTATTTTTATTTGCATGAAACTTAATTTTGATATGCATATATAAATATAGTTGATATGTATGTGACTTATGATGTAGTGGATTATTAGCTTTCTGCCATTTTTTGCAATCTGCAATTGCTGCTCCCAAACAAACACTTGTTCAAGTGCTTATCTTATAAATCTAAATAAGCTATAAATAACCTCTTGCAAATGATCCTAAGTATTTGTCTCATAATTTTTTGGTGACTTGTCTACACAAGTACAAAAGGATCTCAGTAAGAAGCAAGGTCTAGAAATTTTTATTGACAAATCTTTGTTCAGTCTTATTTTTTGGTTTTTTTTGCGGAGAAAACTTATTGTTTAATTTGTAACAGGCGTGCGTTAAAAGGATACATGGTGATGACTCCGGGCAGAAACACTGCACTGGACAATATTTTGATTATTGGTTTTGTATTGACAAATGTGTAAGTATTATTTAGTCAGTAATAAGCAGAGTCATTTGGTTTGCTTGTGTATTCTGTGACAAAATCATAATCCTGTAATGCAGGTCGCACCCAAGCTATTCACCAAACTGAAGTGATAGGGAAGGATTTGATGGCTTTTTATTATTGCATTCTGTTCTACTTTCATTCCCAAATAACTTCGTCTAAACTTTCGATGTTATAATAACCAAACTATTTACCCGGTTTGGTTACTATTCTATGAAGACCTTAGATTATGATTAATAAGAACATTATTCCGAAATTTGGAAGGATGTATTTTGGAATGGATCGAGCGTTGTTATTGAGTTTTGAAATATGTTTTGAACTGTGGATTTTTATTTAATTTTTCTTTATTTTCAATTATTTGGCAAAACAATATTAACTTAACACTGCATTTCTGTTGAATCCCCCATTGCTGCAAGTATGTGCTTGGATCTGTGTAAATGGTTTCATTTGAGAAATCAAGTCAAATTTTCTCAAATTTTTAATTATTGTGGGATGCATAAATGTTGCAAAATATTGATGAGGTATTGTATTCAATGGAATTGCGATATATAAAACCTTGTATAATTATATATACATAATTTTATATACATAATAAGGTTAAATAGATCACATTATGATTTACAATTATATAATGCCAATATAATATTATGGAGATCAAATTTTAAATAACACGTTGTTATGGTTCTGTTTAATAATGTGTTATTATTCTCATTTATTATGTTATTAAAATATATTAATATAAATAATTATTATTTTTTAATGATTAAATTCTATTTTTTTAATAACCAATTATTCTTCATAATTATCAAAGAGTACCAACATTTAGAAAAATAATATAATAATCAATAAATCGAAGTTTGATTGAATAATTCATTTAAAATCAGAATTAAAAATCATTTTTCCATCAATCTTTATAATTTAAGATCAAATTATGGTTTTCAAAATATATTAAGTATTAAGAATAGAAATTAATTGCTAATGTAATTGAATGAATATTCGCTGACTTAATTGAAATTTGTTGAGCAAATCCTCTCCGTAGGAAATCCATTTTTTTTTTCAAGGACTTCTTTTTCTCTCCTTCCTTAACATAAACAATATATATATATATATATATATATATATATATATATATATATATATATATATATATATATATATATATATATATATATTAGTTTTAAAACAGAAGTCTAATTCCAATTTTATTTATTTGTTGGATAGTTGTTGGGATAACATATATTTTAAGGAAAATAATGGCATTTAGAGTAATTTTTTCAGAAAAAAAAAATTTCTAGCTGGACACAATAAAAAAATAGTTCACCTTCTATTGCTACAACAAAGGCATTTTTTTGTAAAAGTCTCTATTCACTACGCCTCCAAAAGCTTAAAAAGAGAACGCCACAACTAGCAAGAAACACTAATATTTTTATATAAAAAAAGACCGGAACTAAAAATAAAAAGGTCCAACAGGGTCCTTTTAAAAACAACACACTTGCTTTCAAAATAAATTGCCAAAAGAATGTTGCTTTCAAAATATATTAGCATGTTTGAATTTAAAAACCGTGCTTAAAATGTTTCAATATCTCAGTAGTACCAGCTGTCCATTAAGTTATATGTTACCTCCATCACAAGATGGAAAGAAAAAGAGAAAAGAAAACTCTTAAAAAGCCATCACCGGAACAAGCTACGAAAACAAAACAAATGCAGTATCCAAAAAATGTTGAAGAAATTTATTCATGCAGAAAATTAAAACAATAATAGTTAGAGAGCAAAGTAAAAGAAGAGATCAAAGTGATTTATGAGAAAAAAAATCAAGATATCAAAACCCAAATGAAGAATAATGCTCACCAAAGCTTAAAGCCTCACACTCTATCTCTAGCGGATAAAAATAATAACAGTAAGGGTAAAGGAATTATGGACAGGAAAGAAGATTCTAAATGTAATCAGTATCTAGCATCAAAATCCTGATAGAACATAGACACGTACACTGCATAACACTCCAAAAATCAACTACAGCAGCAAACTCTATATTGGATTGTGCAATTACTACTTGTGCAAAGCACATAGGCAATTCTTTTCACCTACATCAGACGATATACAGTAAGGTTGAACCTTCCCATCTTGAAACCAGGTAGCACGCTTCTCTAGAAGCTCGTTCAGAAAATCATCCAGCTTCTCAATGGTGATGTTTGGCATGACCACCACATGTGCAATATTCCCCTTGCATGCCAACTGCCACTTGCGTATAAATTCCTCATCATGCGGCCTCTCAAACACAACCGTGCTGCTTAGCTCATTAAGCATTGCACCAATCCCAGCCTCAACAAGGCGATCTTTGAAGTAGTGTGCGTTTCGCAAGCATTTCTGTACTTCTTTCTGGAAACCTCTATATCCTTTTCTATTCAAGGTATACCAAAGGAATATGGGAGCATGGCCATTCCGACTACCCATGATCGTGGCATCCCTAGAAGCAAGGTATTCCACATCCCTGGAAAGAGCATTGACATACTCCAATCTTGTTATCTGCACACCACAAGGCATGGGACAACCTACAAATTTGTGGCCAGAAACACTGACACTGCCAATAGGCTTCTTAAAAGTAACTTTAGGAGCCTGAAAGCAAATACAAGATAATATAGAATATGGTAAGGTTCACATAACTACAGGAGTTGCTCTAAATTTCTGGCTTTAGTAACTGCTTAGATAAATAGTCCAACATAAGATGGGTTTGCCAATATGCATGGAATTTTAATATTGCCATTTTTAAATATAACCAGTTTATAACAAATTGAACATTCCCTGAATGAAACTGGAAAAGGAATGATGCAGTTTCATGGGCATGTAAAATATTCAGTATCATTCACATTTATACTTAATATTAAGTGGGTTGATCAACAATGAGCCACCAGCATCATAGAGCGCAAATGCATGAAAAATGAGCTACCAGAAAAATAGATAGGATATGCAAGGAAGAACCAAAATAATGTTCACTGATATGAAAATTAAACCAGACACAGGTACAATAACACATCATGAGTTTTCTATTGGAACAAATAAAGATAACAGTTGAAAATTTCATCCTTATATCTCTCATACATGTTGAATGATTGGTAGTAACATTTTCACATACTCGTTTCACGAAAGGCATCATGAGACCAAACAAAGCACCGTCACAATGGATGTAGAATCTGTCTTGCGAAAATCCAGCTTCTTCAAGTTTCTTTAGCACCAGATCAAGATCGTCCACAGCTCCCTTCACAGTTGTACCTGCAATTGTTTCAATTGTAAGAGCTAGAATCAACAAAGTGAAAAACAAGGGAGACATGGGATGCCAGAGAGAAACAGTGATGAAGAAAATTGCCTATGTTGACATTTATAATCGCTGGCTTGTCCTGATTGCGGAGAAGCTTGGCCTTGAAATCATCACAATCAATCTCACCAGACCAAAGAGTATCAACCTTCACACATTCCATTCTGTACATTCGAGCAGCTTTGAAAATAGAATAATGTGACTCTCGTGAGGCATACAAAATCCCATTTGGAAAAACCTCTCTCCTGCACGTCATATAACCATATTAGATATTCTTTACGAGCTTTACCAAAATTTGAAGGTGAACAAAATCAGACTAGCTGAAACTAACCCAACTAGGATGCCATGGAGATTTCCTTCTGTACCACAGTTTGTTATATAGCCCCAGTACTCATTTTTCTCCAGTTCCCATAGTCGGGCAAACCAATCCAAAACACCAACTTCAAACTGTCGGGAGTGGACACCATAATTGCTTTCAATAAATGGATCTCCCAGGTTGTTTATGGAAAAGTGCTGAAGTTGTGAGAGGGCACCATAATCGAAATCCAAATTATAAGGGTACCCTGGAATAAGTTTTTCATAAATTTAACACCAGGTATACTTAACTCCAAAAGCTAATTGAAGTAAGCGGGCATCATAAGTTACACAAAATCTTGATAAAATTATTTAATTAATGTATCTTTTTGAGTGCATGGTGTACCAAGGCAATACCAAGAGAGTTCAGAAAAAACATAGAGATGTTATAAATTCATTCTGAGCAGAAGATAAGAAAATATAAACAAGGGAAGGTCCATCAAAAGAGTCAAATGATTTTCTTGATGTCTACATTGAGACTTCAAAATCAGATACGTGCTATTCAGCTCCAAAAGAAGCTAGATTACTAATTAATGAAGGCACAAATTATCAAAGTATCAAACACTGGAATAGACGCTACAATTGATATAAGATATTTGAAACAAATAGAAGAATTGGTACTTCATAAGTTCAGACACGGATACATGTCGGATAAAGATACATAGAGCAAATTGATATCGGTGCTTCATGGGACACAATCAAGCTTCCTTCCTAAAACTTGGAAATGGAAGCTTATCTACCCAAGTATAAAATGATGAGGGAAATAAAAATGTGAGTGAATGTTCATCCCGCTAAATTGGTAAGAGTCCATGAGCCTGCAACACCAAGAATATTTTATCCAAATATCTCAATTTGAAAATTCAGGATTTCAATTTATGTCAATTCATTAGAATCTCCTATATTGCATTGATTTACACAAAAGATTTCATTTCAAATTTGAAGGGATGCAAGACCATGAAAATCATCAGGGGTTTGGGCTTTCAAAGTTATGAACCATCAAGTAAATCCAGACTTTACACACATTAGGACTTCTGCGGGGATGATTCTAATTCTAAGGTGATCCTTTTCATGGTAATGCCAATTACCAATAAAATTGTAGTAAAATAAATTGTTTTACACTAGATTTGTGAAATATGTATGATTAGGGGTGAGAATAGCACGCTATAGTGCCGAGATAGCACTCTAGAAGGGAGCAAAGGCCCTTGCCCGCTATGGAAACCTTCATTGTGGAGCGTTTCAGTGTTTCTCCCACAACCTTCACTCTTTGTTTCTTTGCTTCACTCCTTTCATATTATATATGAATGATTCTGTTTCTGTGAAGAGCTGTTGACTGGGAAATATATATTTATGATTCTGTCATTTAAGAAGTTTTTACATATTTAATTAATCTAATGCATGGTTGTGAAGAGTTCTTGTCATATATGTATATACTTACATGATAAACTACATAAAAAATACTAATAGTGGTTGTCCCGCTATAGAGTTTTCGGGGTCAACCGCAACGCTCCAGCATCCAGGATTTAAAAAACTGCTTATGGCACCTGAATTATGCACGTAGTTTAAATGAGTTCCACAAAGTTATGACAAAAACATGCTGGGGGATTTCTACTAAAGATAAAAGAGAAACATAAGCAAAACAGAGGATGACAGGGGAGTAGATGAGCTAAAGAAAGAAGTACAATTGCTGTGCCAATTGGTGAGTGCTGGTGCTGGTGCTGGGTCAGGTTGACACCACCAACGAAGCTAAGAAAAATTTAACGCTTACATATATCAATGGTTTAGTCATGAATCACAGAGTTAAACCTCCCGTAAATTAAGCAAAAACATAAGCAATATCATGATCTGTAGAATTTGTTCGATTTTCTAAATAATTTACATAAACGTAGTCAAGAAAGCAATAAGATCATCAAAAGAGAAAATAATGTCAAACCTAAATGATGTTTTGTCCTTTCAGTCAAAGCTCTTTTGTATCTGGCCAATACGCTTGCCATATGAGCTTCCCTGTCCCCAGTAACCTCGTCATCTGCATCTGGCTCTGTGACTTCTAGAGACATGGTATGAATATTTCTTCCCAGAACTATCAATCTTTTCTCTTTTCCCTGATTGATCAGCCCCTCCTCGTTGACACTGTCATTGTCTGCAACTGTGGAAGGCACAGGATCCCTGACTAAAGCTGTTGCATCAAAATCCTCAGGCAACGGTTCCACTTCTCCGTTGATTCTCAAATCCTCATTTAAAGCGCCAGCACTCCCAACCATATTGATACCAGAAACACAAAGCACCTGACATAAATGGATTGCTAGAGCGAATTAGAAAATTGAGAGCTAAATTATAAATAAAGATAAAGCAAGAGAGTAATTAAGCCCAAAGACACGTCTGAAACAACTAGGTTTCACATATAAACAAGCCATCATTCTCAAATCGTATAAATTAAAGGAACACAACCTACGAAACTGTTCAATTATTTTACTCTATCAATCAAATACTTCGCGTGCAAGCAAGACCGCGCAAAAGGAAACAACACCTTGAATGGAAATTTCATACACGGATCTATTTAATTTTCCTTTTTTGATACACATTCTAGGCCACCATTGAGAACTCAGCCACCATAAACAAAACAAAGATCAACTTTCAACGACATCTCTAAAGCCAAAACCAGAACAACGAGTATTCCTCAAACACATTGGAAAAATAGCAAGGATTTTTTGCGATGACCTATGGATTCACAGAATCACAGCATGTCAATCACGTGCACAAAACATGCAGCTTCAGAGAACAACGATCTGAGCAATGAGAGACAGACAGTAAAATCCAGAAGAATGGAGCAAGCAGAATAGTTAATGCATCAGAAGCTCGGGCATGGTTTAAAGACAAAAATGAAAGTAAGATGATGGATCTGAGAGAATACGAAGACGAAAAGCTAACCGCAAAGAGAAGCGTTTGAATCGACAAAGGAAAGAGAGAAACGGCGAAAGACTCGGCCTCTGGCACGAGAGAGATGCAATAATATGGGGCAAAGAGAGTGACGGAACTCAACGTCCCTTCTTTTATAGCCGCCTCAGATTCCGTCACGCGCTTCAACTGACCACACGCATGTTAGTCTGTGAGGTGGAGCCATGCATGTTATGCCGCTGTCCCTACAAAGATTTCACAATCTATGCAAATGAATTCCCTGCAGTTGCTTTTCAACTGCATCAAATCTCAACCCTTCGTTCTACATTTTACTATTACAAATTTAATAAACATGTGAGATAGAAATTAGAATAAAACGGTCCTAAGATCATAACTTCACCACTCTGCAGTTGCTATTCAACTGTAGGAAGTCTTGGTCACCCGATCATGTAATAATAATAAATGATGTGTTGGACTGTACTTTTACTTTAATACTTACTTTACAAAATCATTTCTAAAAAAAAACCTTTTTTTTCGAGAAAAAAATGTGAAAATGTAAAATAAAGTATAAATAATAGAAGATTTTATAAAAAAATAACCTAGATGTATTTTGTTTTAATATGTACGAAGTTTTATCATAGTTACATTCCATCTTAAATTGTGTAAAAATCCTTAATCAAATGCGACATGTCTTTGATGGTGTAAAAGGAATTGTCAAGATAAATTATTTGACATCTTTAATAGAACCATATCCATTCACATAATCCATTATTCCCTATATTTTTTACCACAAATGTAAAGAAAAAGATACGTATACGAAGGAGTTTAACCATAACCATGAAACAACCTTACACATGGTGGATCTTGGCAATATTACACTATGGAAGAACTAAAATTGAACAGAAAAAGCTTGAACTTGGTACATTCCTCTTAATTACTACAGGTCCGTGTAAGTTGGATTTGATGGAAAAATTGACTTTCATATCTATTCTTTTTGCAACGAATGAGTGCCAAGTTATGGAGAGGAGCAGTTTCATCTTCACCGAAGAAAGACAATATTACCCCTAGAAAATTGATGCTTTAGCATGCTCTTCCCCTTCAAGGGTTGCACATGTGTCTTGGTTTTAGTCAACATCACCCTAATTCATTTTTAGTTTTTCACAAATACATTACTCAATTAAATGCACTAGAAAATAAAGAATTTAAAAGTTATGCATAACGAGATTATAGAGAGAAGTTGATTAATATTGTGTTAGAATTAATATTTTTGGTATTTTTATTCTGAAGTTTTCGTTAATCAAGATTTTATTTTTAAAAAATATATAAATAAACTAAAAAATAAGATTTATATAAAATATTTTTTATCTTCACTCTTAAATAATATAATACTATTAAGTATACCAGATCATAAGTCTTTTGCAGACTAATACAAGATTCGATTATCAATAATTATCAATTAATTATCAAGAGAAAGAATTTTTCTATATCATCTTCCATTTATCAACCATAAGATTTTATTCTACTTCCTCCTTTTCTTTAACTCTCATTTAAGATTCTTTTCAAGAGAGTGCAACAAATTTGTATTACGTGTATTGATTGGTACCTTAAACCTTAATTAATTTGTTAGGTTGATAAAAAGTAGTTAAATTTAACCCAGATAATAGAAGGAAGAAACGTGGAAAACAATTTGCATATTTAAAAACTATTTTTTCGTTTAATTTCATCGATAAAGTAAATTAATTGTATTTAAATTTAGGCACTTAATTAATTAATTGGATATTTATTTAATTACTTTTCTTATTTTACCACAAAGAAGTGTTTGTTTTTTTTTAACAAATAGAGAAAGGAAAAACACAAAGTGCTACTCGCAATGATAGCGCGTGGAAGCTGTTTTGACGCCCATTGCGAGTACCCCCCAAATCTCTAAAATGTGAAAACCCTAGACATTTCATCTCCCAATCAGAAGCTTCGATCTGAATAATCGGAGTTTCACCGGCGATGAAGCTCCTTGAATCGAAGAAACGAACAGACGCGCAGCCAGAGTCATCTGAAAATCCTTCGGACTCCGTTCCTCCAAACAAGAAAACTAGGGGTTTGCCGAACTTGACTGAATGCCATGCTTGTGGCTTCAAGGTTGACGTCTGCACCGGTAAGAATAGACTCCGAACCCTTTATAGCGAATGGCGTGTAGTTCTTCTATGCAAGAAGTGTTTTTCTTCCGTTGAATCTTCCCAAATTTGTTCCTATTGTTTTTCCGGAACGTCTCTTGAATCGTATCGTTGCAATAAGTGTCAGCATTCTGTTCACAAAACTTGTTTCTTGAAATACAAAAATGCTCCTCCGTGGTCCTACGCTTCTTTGGGCTCTGACTTTTCTGTCTGTGTGGATTGTTGGATTCCTAAACACCTGGAAATTTCTAGAAGAAGAAAAAGAAGAGTTATGGGTGGGGAGAATGACAGGGTTATTCTAGAGAAGGGTAGTTCTAGGGTTTTGCCGGGTGGACATTTGGTGAGATCAATGGAGGATTTGGTTGAGGATGCAAAACGTGAGGTGGAGGAGAAGGTTGAGGCAGCTGCTAGGGCTAGAGAGGGGGCAACGAAGAAAGCTTTGGTGGCTAGAAGGGCTGTTGAACTTGCAAACAACGCTTTGAGTTTAGTAGGAAATGGGGAAGAGAGTAGTTTGAATCTGCCTCCCAAGATGGATGCTTTTAAAGTTCTTGATGGCTCTGAGTTGACTTTTGAGTTGCATCCTCATTTAAATAGCTTACCGAGGATTTCAAAGAGTTGCTGCTTATTGAATACAAGTTTGTTGGATATTCCAAAGCGGTTGGCTTCTAGCGTTGATTCGTCGTGCAAGACATCAAACTCAAAGAATGATGGCGATCGTGATAAGCATGAAGTGTCATGTGATGATAAGCTATTGGCGTACTCTTGCAAATCTTTATGTGAGCCTTTGGTTTCTGTAGGAACTTTGGATAGTGGTTCTTCAACTGGTCTGAATCTTCTCTGTATAGGAAGAAGTGGAACGGAAACTGGTTCAAAAGATGGTGAGCGCACAGCTGAATCTGATGGTGAAGGGGTCGGGGAAGAGCTACAGAAGGAAGGGGAGGGAAGCTGTTCTGATCGGTTGATAAACTTCAGTGAAGATAGTGGCGTGGAACTTGATCGTAAGCATGCAGATTCTGCATTGCATAGAGAGAAGCGTTGCAATGGGCAACCAGATCGCTATTTCTTGAAGTATAGTAGAAGGAATTGTAGTTTAAAATCAAACCTAGATAGTAAATAGGAAGCCCAAAATCTGTTAGAATGAGTTAGGGTTTACTCGAATATTGGGGTTCCATATCAGTCATTTAATGTTCACTTGTGAAAATGGATACTTTAGAAGCCATCCAAGGGGGGAACAGGTATAGACAGTTTTTCTCTCTGTTTTAGTTAAAACCTAAACAGCTGAAGGCCTTTGTTAGTTTTTATGTCCGTTATCATTTTTGGCATTGTATTTGTTCTTCTGCTTTCTGTTTGATCTATGGAAAAAGGAATGAAGATTTTGTTTAAGAAAGTTGAAGTTGACTGGAAAAAGGAATAATGATGAGAACTAATTTCATTAATGAAATATTGAAATGATAAGCTATACATTGCTTTCTATAGTGCTTGGAAGCCTGGAAATAGTATTTAATGTTACACCTGTTCATGTTTAACAGGGATTTCAAGGAACCTATTCCGTAATAGATTTTTCTCCTGATTTTTTCCGTCTTATCTATCAAATCATTTACTCATCTTTTTACTTGTTTTTCATGCTTTGGGAAATATTGCAGACTGTATACCCTGTGATTACCCTCTGGGTGACCTTATAAAATGTTCAAGTAGGGTTTTAGATGGTTAAGATTCAAGATGAATCCAATATTCTAAAAGTTATATCATTTTGATCTGGCAGCTTTTCAACTTCAGAACTTTTTATCCTGATATCCTCAATTTGGTACCATGGAAAGAGAGTGAGACAGAGAGAAAGAGAGTGGAGTGTGAGATGTACTTAGAAGGAAAGGAGTAGAAACGGTAAAAATTTTAGTGGGCATAGATAAGTTTTATGAAAAAATTGACTTCATAAGAGAATATTCGAGTTTTATAATACGACTCTAATTTTAATTTTAATTATATTAAAATCATGTGTTTTATAAATATAATTTTTCAAATTATATAAAATTCATGTTTAAAAAGTAAAATTAGGTTTTCTTTTTTTCTTTTTCTTTTTTTAATTATTTTCATTCTATGTACGAGTGAGATTGGTATGACAGGGAATTGGATTTGGTGGTGGGAAGGGGAGTTTCACAATACAAAGGTCCGTGGCATGTTATTTGTCCCAGCCTCTGGATTGCAGCAAGCCGGAATAGAAAGCCCAACTCCTTCACGACTTGGGCTTTTTTTTTGTAATTTTTTTATAAAAGTTAAAAAAAAAAACCATATTACACAACACAACATGAACATAAAAGTAAAAAAAAAAAAAAAAACTTTAACATGCAAATTGGAAAGAATAAAAACAAAATCGGTATCGAAGAATTATACTTAGAATTAAATCTTATTAAATATAAAACGATTTAATAATTTTTCTATTCAGTATTAATGTTTATTAAACATAAAATAATGTTACAATTTTTTAATTTACGATTAAAAATATATATCATAAGAAATATTATATGTTTATAAATGCTACTTATAAAATCACAAAAATATGTATAAATAATATTTATAACAAGTTTCACAGTCAGAGATAATCTTACATACAAAGGTACAATATCAGAATTTTTTTGTCCACTTAAACATTTGTTGTTTCAATACACTATAATTACCTCTATAAAACTTTCAATATAATTAGATAATATCTATATAATTTTCATAGTGCATGTAAATGATGTAGCGATTGATAACAGTCACATGATTTTTTAGAAGTTAAAGAGGATGTTGACATCTTATTTTTTATTTATTTAATATATATATATATATATATTTAAATATTTTAATTTTATTTTACATAATATTTTTACACCTTTAAGTAATGATCACGAGTAAGTAATTGAGAGTTTAAATAAAGTCACGTTTATCTTCATTCGTCTACATTTGTTTATAAGAGAATATAATAATGTATAAGAACATTTTTATTTTTAAACAATTTGGATAGAAATGATAAGTTGACAACTGTGATTAAACAAAATAAAATTAACCAAACGACCTAATATAATAATATAATAACAAATATATTATATTATTATATAATGTTGTTTAATGGATATTTTTGCCAATTTAGACTGTTAAAATATAATTATTCATAATTTTTTCCTTGTCACATCATATAATTTATCTTATATTTTTCTTCTCTTCCTAAGTGTCTTTGAATGTCATCTAATATATAAAATGTTCATGAAAATACTTTCTTTACGAAAATAGTTTAACAAATATTGAGTTTGAATAGGAGGTTGTAAAGTTTATGAATTTGATAACAAGCCCTTGCAAGAATAAAATGCAAACAACATAAGTATATCTACACTTATGCAGTCTCGTGTGGAATAGTAACATCTTTATACTGATATGCATGTGACTATATATATATATATATATATATATAATATGATAATAATATAACATTATTTAAAATAAAATTGCCAACTGATTATATGCTAAATAGCATGTTGTCAACACATATTTTCCATAAAACTTTGAATAGAGAACTCTAGTAAACTTAAAGATGGTATAAAGCTACTCTGATGAAGATAGACCACAGAAAACAATGTGTATGCAGTGACTGACACCAAGTCAAGTGCTGGCATCGATCAAGTTTGCAAGACAAATATTGATGCTTGATATTTGTGGGTTAAAGCCTTGAAGTGGATAAGGATGGTTGTATAACGCACTCTTCTCTATATCCAGTAAATAGAATCAATCAACTGAGACGTATTCAAATTTAATTTAGAGCAAGTGGCACTAAAATAAGACTCGGTTTGTCATATATGACATTCATTTACATGTCTCAATTAGAATAAATCTGCTTAAATGCATTTACCAAAATAAAAAAAGAAAACACACAATAATATTATTATACACTACGTTATGTTATAATTGAAATTTTCCTGCTATAAGATTTTGACTTTTTATTACGCGTATTGTTGAAGATAAACTTTAATTCACCTAATCTTTCTAAATAAATGAAGTTGTAATAATTGGTAAACAGAGGTTGAAGTGCGTGCAGCTGAACCATGCAGTTTTTTTTATAAATAAAGAGAAAGGAAAACGATGCAGAATTGACTTTGGTAGGAGGAGAAAAGGAAAAGAGGTCATCACAAGACTCATGCACTGTTGAAACGTGGCCAACTTATTGTCAAGTTGCCCTCTACGATGTGAATTTCTATGTCTATTTATTTCAGTCTCATTTACACCTTTTCTTCACACTGTCATCAAATTAAAATTATCATTTATTCCATTATATTATATTATATATAGAGATCCATATGATAGTGTGCGTGCTAGTATATACACAGTTCCATTTGCAGTGATGGTGCCGTTTGTTTTGTCTCTGTTATTCTTTTCATTTTTAATGGGTTGTTCTGAGGGTCAGCTTGTAGTAGGTTTCTACTCTAACACTTGTCCTCAAGTAGATTCCATTGTTCGAGATGTTGTTAGAGAAGCTGTTCTAGATGATTCCACGTTCGCTGCTGTTCTGCTCAGACTTCATTTTCATGACTGCTTTGTTGAGGTCTTTCTGCATAATATATTACGATTAATATAGTTTGTATTTCTATACATGTTATATGTTGCTATTTCATTTGTTTTTATTAACTGAAATCGTATAATTTCAGGGATGTGATGGTTCAATTCTAGTTGAAAATGGTCCACAATCAGAGAGACATGCATTTGGACATCAAGGAGTTAGAGGGTTTGATGTGATAGAAAAAGCCAAGGCACAATTGGAAGGCTCTTGCCCTGGTGTGGTTTCTTGCGCAGACATAGTGGCATTGGCAGCCAGAGAGGCTATTGTCATGGTTCTAACTCACTTCACTTCATTATCATCAGTTAATTCATGTATTTTCTATTATTGCTGATATTTCTATATTCGAAGAGTACTGTAATGGCCATCATTGATTGAATAGTTTGTTCTTGTAAGCTGCTAAACAATATATGTTTATATTGGATGATATTTCATATGAATGTAGGCAAATGGACCAGCATATCAAGTTCCAACAGGGCGGAGAGATGGGTTGGTTTCAAATCTTTCGCTTGCAGATGACATGCCAGATGTTAGTGATTCAATTGAGCTACTCAAGACCAAGTTTCTGAACAAAGGTCTCACAGTGAAAGACCTTGTTCTTCTCAGTGGTACTATCTCTTTCTCTCTCTCACACACACGAACACATACATCTTTGTCATGCTGAATAGATGAGATCACGGTTGTTGAAGAGGAAAAATAATATGAACCTTGGTAAAAAAAAAGCAAATTGAAAGACATGGGGCCAAATTACCAAACATATAATATGAAACCATTTCGGTAAATGTGATACTCCACTTTAGAATACAATGAAAGCAGTTGAAGAAATTTGTACCAAGTTGGGGAACTTATGTTGAAGTCCTAAGAATTATTCGAAGAGAAATTCTAATTATAGCAAAATGTTATCATATTATTTTTACATCAAAGAAGTAAAAAATGATGAAGAAAGAGATAGTGTAATGAAAAAGAATAAATTATTGCATGAATTTGTTTTTTTATAAACATGATATCTTTTGTTTAAATATATGATATGAGATCATCATATTTTACGAAATCTCTTCCGATTCTGACAATTTTCCACGGTTCAAGAAACCTTGACATAACAGCTACCACTTTTATTTATTAATAAAACTACAAAGCAACAGGGGTCTTAGTACATAAGATTCTGAAAACTTGCATATATTCCATTCACCTGTTTAGCATAATGTTTGAGAAAAGGATCTATCACGTTTTCTATTTGATCGATGTGTATATTTGAACGATAAATGATGCATGAGAGAGCTCTTTGGCTTAATTATTGTCTTTAAATCAAATTCAATCAGATATTGTTTACTGATAATGAAAATACGATAGTTAAAAAATCAGGTGATATTTAATTTACTGATAATGTAAGAGTAAGATGCCATTTGAATGGTCTTACTCTGTGTGCCAGCTTTCATTTCATATTTTTTAATACTTAGCTTTGGTTTCATTGGTTTGGTTTCACCTAATTCATTGACCGCTTAAAGTTTCGTATTAAACCCAATGCAAAATCGTGGCAGATGACAGTTCTTATATTACAAATGGTGCACATGCAGCGTTACAGTTGCAATGCATATTAATTGATATTGATAGAGATATGCTTGCTTGTCCCTTTTGTATTTTTGTTTTTTATGTTCTGATTACTTGAGAACCTAGATGTTCTGAATTTATGGTAGATTAGCTAGGTGACTCTCATGACAGTGACAAATATATGTAAGCCAAAGTAATAAGCAAGTAAAGACAACATGCTTAAGTATTCCATTAGGCTAAACTGGTGCACAGAATGAAAAATACTAAATTGGTTAAGGCTTGTTGTTCATGTATTATTGTGGTTTTTGAAAATAATTTCAGGTGCACATACAATTGGAACCACAGCATGCTTCTTTATGACTAAAAGATTGTACAACTTTTTTCCAAGTGGTGGGGGATCAGACCCAGCAATTAGTCCAATTTTTCTCCCACAGCTGCAGGCAAAGTGCCCTCAGAATGGGGATGTTAATGTTCGGATACCAATTGACGAAGGGAGTGAGAAGAATTTTGACGTAAACATTCTGAAGAACATAAGGGAAGGTTTTGCTGTGCTAGAATCTGATGCCAGACTCAATGATGACATAGCCACCAAGAATGTCCTTGACTCTTACTTTTCTCCCTTTGGCCCAGTGTTTGAGCCTTCTTTTGAAGCTGATTTTGTTGATTCGATTGTGAGGATGGGCCAAATCGGAGTCAAGACAGGTTTCCTTGGAGAAATTAGGCGCGTGTGTTCATCATTCAATTGAAGTAAATACGCAATCAGTGATCAATTGATCTATGGCTTCTAATTTTGTTATTTTTGAAATGGAAGGTTTCTTCTGCTATATATTCTTATTTTGTCTTATCTGTTGTTTTGTGTATTTCAACTTGTTAATGGGCACTTCTTTTCTGTAGAGTCCCACATCACTTGTTTGTTTGGTTGGGCAACATGTCATCAATTTTCAGCTGTTTCGATTGAGTGTGATTTTTATTAAGAATCAATTTTTATGTCAAGAATAATTGTTTATAGGATTAACTTTTGAGTTCTTAAATATTGAAACATCACAACGTTAAAATTGTAGTAGTTTTGTAAAATGGATGTGATATTTGATGATGAACATTATATGATGAAATTAAGAGAATAAGATATAATAGAATAAAAGCAGGATAAATTATAATCATACACAAATATTTAGTCTACATATAATATATTAAATAACATCATAATATAATGTAAATTATGTTTAAATGATAATTTTACATTAATTTTTTAAAATGAATTTTAATTTATATTTCTTAAAAATTATGGAAATGATTAAAAAATACAATTTAATTATTACACTATATATAAGATTTTATAATTATAATTAATATTTTAAAAAAATTTAATTTTAACATTTTAAAAATAATATGATTTTAATTAATGTGTCAAAATAATTACAAAGATAAATACAAATACATATAGTATTTTAAATACAAAATTGCTATATATGTTATTGCATAAACATCTTATATACATACAAATAAACAAAAAATAAGTGTCACATTTTGACCACATTTGGGTTCCACTGATTCACAAAGCTGGCCAAACCAAAGGTGGTTAAACGTGAAAATGTTTTGTTCAGGATGGCGTTTAATTTAATATGATAAATAATTGGCTTGTGAACATTTTTAAGTAAAAAGTGGGAAATTTTAGCCGTCAAGTTGGCTGGCGTTGAAAAGGTCAAAGGGTGATGAGAAAATAGAAGCTATACATTTCTCCTACCAAATTGTCAAAGACCAGTAGAGTCCAATTGGTAAGAGAATGCATGCAATAATATCACTACATTTCCTTTGGTTCCCACGTTTCTGTGCTACGAAATCGGGGAATGCTTAGCCAATTTGAGCGTAGGTTGTAATGCTTGACGACAGAAGAACAGAAGAAAGGGAAGAAGAATCAAAGGACGGATAGAAACAACTATATATCTATCTTTTCCTTCCTCATCCACTTTTTTTTTTTTTTTTTTCATTTTCCTCTGACAACATCTGGCATGAAGATCTCAACAAATGCAATATTTAAACATGCCAGAGATTATCCATAAACATTTGTGATCACGCCACAATAATTTTTCGTTCACAAATCTTAATTACTGCCCTTTGTTGCTCTCTAGGCAGGTAGGATTCCATCATCCCTTATTTCTAAAGCATCTTCCCCCACTGATATATCATAAGGAGGTTCATGTTGCGTACAAGTTTATGCATGAATGAAAAGGTATCACATTTGAAATACAATGTTAAGATCATGACAATTGATTTGCAGGGTGTAGCAAATTTTGAACAAAGTTGAAAAGATTTAGGAACCAAACAAAAGGTGAGGAAATTAAAAGAATATCTAGGAGGTAAGTAAAGTAAAGAATGCCACCGAGCTCAAAACTGAGAAGAGCCCTTGGGGCAGTGAAGGATCAAACAAGCATAGGGCTAGCAAAGGTGGGAAGCAGCACCTCACTTGCAGACCTTGATGTGGCCATTGTGAAGGCAACGAGGCATGATGAATACCCAGCTGAAGAGAAGTACATAAGGGAGATTCTGAGCCTGACATGTTACTCTCGAGCATTCATAAGTGCATGTGTTAACACCCTTGCAAGGCGTCTCAACAAGACTAAAAGCTGGACTGTGGCTTTGAAAACTCTTATTTTGATTCAAAGGCTGCTATTAGAGGGTGATCCTGCGTACGAGCAGGAAATTTTTTTCTCAACTCGACGCGGGACTCGCCTTCTGAACATGTCTGATTTTCGTGACAACTCGAAATCTGGTTCATGGGACTTCTCTTCGTTTGTGCGGACGTGTGCACTGTATCTAGATGAAAGGCTTGAGTACAAGATGCAAACCCGGCGTGGGAGGCGTAGCATGTATAGTTCTGATGAAGATGAGGAGGAAAAAGATAGAGAGAGTGAAAAAGAAAAAGAAAATGAAAAAGAAAAAGAAAAAGAAACGTTTGTAAGATCCACACCTGTGCGTGACATGAAGTTAGAGCAAATATTTTCCAGAATGCAGCATTTGCATTTGCTGCTTGAGCGCTTTTTAGCTTGCCGACCTACAGGTTTTTTAATTGTAATTATTGGATGGCAATATTTTCCTTCCAAAATTCCTCAACTATTATCTTGCATCTTCACTAAACATGCTGTGTGTGTGCACATCAATCAGTTCACATTCTTGTTTAAAGATGCATCACTACCATGAATAATGTTTACACCTTATACACGCATAAAGCAATCTTATGGTTATGGTTATTTCAATGCTACAGGAGCGGCAAAGAACCATCGAGTTGTGATAGTGGCTCTCTACCCGGTTGTGAAGGAGAGTTTTCAGATATATTTTGATATAACAGAAATAATGAGTATCTTAATTGAACGGCTCCCTGACATGGAGGTACAAGAGTGTGTTAAGGTGTATGACATTTTCTGCCGAGTTGGGAAGCAATTTGATGAGCTAGACCTCTTCTATGCATGGTCCAAGAACATTGGAATTGCACGCTCTTCTGAGTACCCTGAGATTGAAAGAGTCACAATGAAAAAGTTACAGGTCATGGAAGAGTTTATCAAGGACAAGTCCGCCTTGGCACAATGCGACAGACCTGAACTACAACAATATAGTAATGAAGAAGAAGAACAAGAGGAGGAGGAAGAAGTAAAGGAACCGGAACCAAAACCAGAACCAGAAGAGGATGCAACGAAGGCACTACTGCCACCAGAGGAAATCAAGGAGGAAGCGGTTGAAGAAGTGAAAGAGGAGCCAAAGGAAGAAAAAATTGTGCAGACAGAGGGTGATTTGTTGAATTTAGGGGATGACGCGGTGTCAAGTGAAGCGCATGGAGATAAACTAGCCTTGGCCTTGTTTGATGGAGCACCAGCAGCAGCAGCAGGAGGAGGTGCCACACAAGCACTTCCATGGCATGCATTTGATGAAGAGGAAGATTGGGAAACAGCACTTGTGCAATCAACAAGCACTTTGTCAAATCAGAAGCCTACATATGGGGGTGGCTTTGATACGTTGTTGTTGGATGGGATGTATAAACAAGCAGAGATGAATGCAACGATGCAAGGAGCAGGGTATGGGGTGAGTGGGAGTTCTAGTAGTATGGCACTTGGTTCAGCTGGAAGGCCTTCAATGCTAGCATTGCCAGCACCCGCAACACCAGGGGGTGGAAGTGATTCCAATTCAGATCCATTTGCAGCTTCATTGGCTGTGGCACCTCCTTCTTACGTGCAAATGTCAGATATGGAGAAGAAGCAGAGGCTTTTGGTTGAAGAACAGATGATATGGCAGCAATATGCAAAGGATGGCATGCAAGGACAAGCAGCACTCGAAAAATTGCAATCTAATAACAACGGAGGCTATCCACAAAATTACGGCAACTATTATCGTTGACTAGGACAGAGGACATGTTTTTCACTTTTATGGATTTGTCCCTACTTTCCTCTAACTCTTTTTCCTTATTCTCATCCCATCCCATCCCATTAGAAACACTTGTTTTCAATCTTTTATTGGAATACGAGTGAAAAACACTAAAGATTGATAATGCTAGGATTCCTTACACTTGTTTTCTTTCTTCCCCCACTTCAGAAAGCTAGTAGCTAATCATTCCTTCGCGTTATTCTTCATTAGACACATTAAATGTTGCTAAGAGTAGATTACTATTAATAGCCCCCTTTTTTTTCCAGAATAAGAAAACCCCTACCCAATTTACACGAACTGAATTTTAATTAATTTGTTAAGTTTTTAAAAAAATACAACTTGATGCAAACCTATCCATAACATAATTATTCAATAACTTTATTCTTTGCTACATCAATGTGTCAATGAGTTTAATTTCAATTTAATAAACATGTCACCGCCTTTTAGTTCCTTAAGATTAGGTATTTCAATTGAATTTAATATTATGTTTGTTTGCCCTTAATGATATAAATCCTATCAAATCAATATCACTGTACATTTAGTTAAGTCCATTATTTGTACAGAAAAAACAAAATACACAACTAAACTAAATTTAGCTTGATTTTTTTTCTTTACAAACTTTATCAAAATTTAAGATTCAAAATTAAAAAATCAGTCATTAATCACTCAACGTTTCTTGATTTCTTCTGTATCTCATTTTACGATTCAATTCAAGCTTACTTTTCCTCTCATCTTCTAAAGGTAGAAGGATGTTGAAGGAATGCAAACAAGTGCTGTCATTTTAATTCGGACCATAATTCCACCATGGTTATATAAGTATCAATTAACGATTCTGCAGATAGCTAGAAATATGTCGGAGCAACGAGTTGGGAAAAGGAGTTATAGATTTGTCGACCAGACCGCTTTATTGTATCATTAGGTCATTCTTTTCTAAACAACCAAATCACACTCATTAATATCATATCATATATACATTGAATTAATATCGTATGTTTGTTCTTAATTTAAACTAAACAAACGATTAGAACGTCTAACCTAAAAGCCCGATATTAAAATTACTGCAGTTTAATATCATTATCCATTATAAAAATTCTACACTCAATTGTGAATTTTAACATAAACTAGTAATATTTATTCACAAATTATATTTCAGATAAGTGTACAAACAAACTTAACTAATAGTTGCTTCAGTGGCTTATCATGGTTTGAGACTACTTGAAACCAAACACATTCAAATCAATAGCTACTTAGATAGTTAGACACAATGTAAAAGTGGATGAGGATGTAATACAGCTTCTCAACTATATTACCCCTCATTATGATTTTAGTCTTTGAGTAGAGACAGTTTCAACGCCCAAGAAAGTGTGAGGACACTTTCCGGACTGCACCTCACAACACAGAGTCCCAAAAGAGACAGCTATCCAATGCACCCCCGAATAATTAGGTCACGCAAAAGCAAGAGATTAGAGGAAGCGTGAAATCAGGGAAATTCAAAAGAAGGGAAACATGTAATCACTGATATTAGCTATAGTTTTCATTTCTCAGTCACATAACAAGGTATTGCAAAATAATAAAATATAACTAGCAAATCAATCCACATAGAAACAAAACATTCCAACATTGCAGAAACACAGAAGCTGCAAATCCTAATTCTCAACCTAGAAAAGAGATGTTCCCTTGCCCTTCTTGTCACCACCAATCTCAAAGTGCTTGCACCTCTGCAAAACATAAAAACGAAACATTAGCCACATATATCCCCAGCCCAACAACAAACTAATCCCAAAAAATATGTAATGCTGTCAATATACTGACCTTAATTGGGTGTTGGGAGACATGCTTGCAACCCTGACATTGCAACCTCAAGACAATCTTCTTGGTCGTCTTAGCCTATTAAATAAAATAAATAAATAAAATATTTTTCTGTCAGCAAACAAAAACAAAAGGTCCTAGTTCCTGTGTAGTTATAAATAGAACGCATATACATGAAAAAGAACAAAATGTGTTACCTTCTTGTGGAAGACAGGCTTAGTTTGTCCACCATAACCGGATTGTTTGCGATCATAACGGCGTTTTCCCTGGGCAGCAATGCTATCCTTGCCCTTCTTGTATTGGGTAACCTTGTGCAGCGTGTGCTTCCTGCACTCCTTACTCTTGCAGTATGTCTTCTTCGTTTTTGGAACGTTCACCTATTCACAACAACAATAAGACGAGTACTAAAACATTGTCGGGCATAGCAAAGACCACCTTACCCAAATTCTATACAATAAAGGAATATTCCACAATTTCAAATCTAATTCTCTAAGCTAGGGCTTTAACAAAATTTGATTGATTTCGAAAGATTAAAAAATTCTAAGGCAAATGAGATGGTGATAGTAGAGTTAACTAGTGGTGATAAAGAACAATTGAAGTAGACAAAAGTGGAGGAGAAGGTTACCATGGTGAAGGCGCGTGCGATCGGAATCTGAAGAAGTAGGGTTCTGTTGTGCGCCGCGAAACTGAGGACACGAATGTTAAAGCCCTGCGTTTTAATGACTTTTGGAATTAGGTTTACACGGAGGCCAGACGAAGAGGCTGGACTGGACCGGGCTTTATTTTCTTGGAAAAATATTATTAAGGCCCAATTTGAACCATCGTCCACTCGTCCCTTATCCACACTCTATTTAGAATAGATTTTTGGTTATTTCTGTCATTTTAAGAAAATTAATAAAATCCAAAAAATCACCGTAGATCTTGTATACGTTTTTTTTTTCGTTCGAGAGAAAGCATTTTAGGAAGATAAAGTGTAATAATATAGTTGATAATAAAATTAATAATTTTGATTATATCAGTGAATCAATTTCTTGATAATATATTTAAAATAAAAAATTACTCAAAAAAAAATCTAAATTATTAAAAAATATATTTATTTTAAAGTAACTTTTTAATAGATATTTATTTTAAATTATCCATATGACTAATTTTCATAATTCAATATAATCATGTTAGATTAAATTACTAAATAAAAATTACATTTGACTTATAAATATTTGATATTTTTTAATTAGATGAATAATTGATTTATTATGATAAAAAAAATTAAATTAATTATTTATGTTGTCGTAAATAAAATTATTTATTATCATAATAAATAAAATCATTTATTGTCATCACAATTTTAAATAATTAACATAATTTATTTAAATTTTAATATAATAATTTTAATTCAAAGAATAGTAGGAGAGGAGAGAAAAAGATAAGAGACCCGAGACAAAAGAGATAAGAGGTAAAAAAAAAACTAAATATAAACCATAAACATATCTATTTAAATAAATGAATTAATATAGATTTTAATTGAGTAATTTTTCTTTTGAAATATATTATTTATAGAATTGGTTCTGTATTATTCTTTGATTATATTAAATATATATTTAATCTTTGTATGAACCATGTTGTTTTATTTTATTTTATGTTTTTAAAGTGTATTTTTAACTCTAAGTTTGATGAGTCAAATCCATTTTTTTCAAATTTAGTTTTTATGTGTAGTTAGAAAGTTTAAATATATTTTCAGTTTGGTGTAAAATGAGTAAATTTTGATTTTTTTTTGTCATTGTAATTTTTGTTTTATTTTTTCTTTAAAATTGGAAATTACTATTTTTTTTATCTGTAGTATTATATGATATTAATTAACTACTTATCTATTAACAAAATTTCAATTATTATTCGGCGTAACACATATTTAGTTGTAACATAATCTCCGCATGTGTGACCCAAAAAAATATTAAAATAAGTAACATTATTATTATTCATCTTTTAAAAAGTAAATACTATATACTAAAAACATATTTTTAAAAATTTAATGGAATGAAAATGAAAAAAATATTTAATGTGCACCAAAACTAAAATACATACTTTAAAAAAACATAAAAAAAATTAGAAGATTTTATTAAAAAACGCTGTAAATTTGTATTTAAAAACTGACAAACCTCCAAAAACACATATAAGGTAATCGAAAAGAAATTGTTGTATGTCTTATTTTAATTTAAATACATATTAAAAATTTCAAGACACGTAGTTGCAAAAGACGCATAAACTAATGATTTTAGGTTTGACATGATTCGTGTTGGTTTGATGTAAATGGTGTAAAAGACAACTCAAACACCCTCCATATATTGCTTTAAATTGACGTGGGTTAATATTTCCTTTCTGTCCAGTGTAAAAGAAAAAAACAAAAAACGAATGTTTTTACTCTTCGTTAGACATCGTAAAAAAATATCCTAAGTTGAACTTTAAGAATAAAAATAAATATTTTATTATAAATTTTATAAATAAATTATTTAAAATTTAGTCAACACAGTTTAAATATAAGATTTACAATAAAAATATAAGATTTACAATAAAATATTTATTTTTATTTTTAAGCAATAGGAGAAACAATTAGTAATTCCCTTCGAAGACATGCAATGAACCCAAAGACTTCTTATCATGTGTAGTAGAATAAAAAGGATAAAAATGGTCTTAATTAAAATGTTAGATTTACAATGCCATGATGTGTCCACAGTATCATTTTACTAAGTCGAGGCGGTCATGGACTTGCACCAAAATATTAAATGGTATGACCTTGCACCACAATATTCACCAACTATGCAAATGTCAATATGCAAATTGCTTTCATTATGTCACCCCATGCGCATCATATACTCAATCTAAAATTATAAATCATTAAACAAGTTATGAGGTTATGAAATGACTTATAAATATGTTCATGCATCACCTACTTGATGAATTTGTCCATGCATTACTCTTTTCAAGAAAAATGGATTTCTACAAGGCTTACTTTTCCCAGATTTCTATACATAGATCTAATTAGGCAATTCTAACATGGCCACTAATAATGTTGAAAAAGATTTAATCTACACATTGGGGGAAGATCTTAGCTTATGTTGTTTTTATCATTAAAAAAAAATCAGTATTCAATTTCAACATTTCAAGTCAACCCAATGTCAAGACAATTTCCTCGTGGAGACGCCCAATCTCATCCCAACAGAAACCAAGGTCTCCAGTGATCTGGTGCTATTCGCCAGAAGATCGTCATCAATTGCAATTGAATTCTGCAGAGCCAAAAAAAGTAAAAGATGTCACTGCGTGCATATATTCCAATCTCAAACTTAAGCTAAAAGCTCTGTAAAGATGAAGTCTCCAAAATGGTAATAAACAGAACTACGTAACTCCAAAAAGGACATTATTCTATATCATCATTGTAAATTGTATTGCGTTAACTATAACTAAAAGAATTGAAATGGTGGACTTCAGTAATGGCGTTTTCTCAATTAATATAGATTACATTTTAAAAGTCTCAAATTCAAACAGAAATAGTTATTACGTGTTAACTGGCTCTATACTCGAATCTATTTTTACCATCAAATTATTAGTTACTATACTCGGTTTCTTTAAATAAGGTATGAGTTCAAGTCTTGTAAATTAAAATAATATAGTTAAAAGGGGAGACTCCACTAAATATGGTGATCGGCCATATTTTCCGGTAGAGATACTTATCGACTAAACAGTGGATACTCTCCCTGTCTACATCCTACTGTAATTTCATTTATCTATTTACCAGCTGAACTGTTAATCCATCAAAACTAAAATTTTTCATTAAAAGCATGTATAGCAAGTGAGAACACATCAATCTCCATCATTATTTGTTTAATCCTATAAAAAATTGAATTTTAAAAAATCAAATATGGCATCACCCGTCAATGTCGATATCAAATTATAATTTTTGGCCCTACATAAAATAGAAATGCCAAGAAGCATGCATGCGGAACTGCATAAATATGTTTATACTTTGATTCAAGTGAAAATTTTTGGCCTTATAAAGGCTTTTATAGCCTTTGGCTGATAGTTTTTCTTCAAGTAATAATGTCATGACCATGAAACATTCGTATTATATACAATTATAAAAGGTAAATACATATTAGTTTTGTGATTTGGCAACAATAATAGGTGCCCCATAGACAGATCATACCAAACATATAAATCAAGGTCAGCAATATCAGGAATCAAGACCATATCCAACTAAAGAAATTTCAAACATGATTACAATAAGATTAAAATGTTCATTAAAAATATAAATAAGCAGTAAATTCAATAACAATACCAACCTTTTCAAAAACGCAAATTACAGTGCTTCCACCAAATGAGAAATATCCGAACTGTAAATTAAGCACACAGATGCCACTTAGAAAAAAAGACAACATACAAGAAATGAAGAACGGTAACCACTATTTGACAAACCTCATCTCCCTTCTTGACATAGTCTCCCTTTCTCTTTGTAAAAGTAATGCTACCAACCATTGTAGCTCCTATTGCAACAAATGCCACCTGAATTCAAATTGTAAGATACTAGTCAATACAGATCTGCAATTATAAAATGGTAGTAGAGACAGCAAACTATAGGTAACTCAGAAAGCATCCCAGAAACAAATTCAGAAGACTATAGTCCTAAAATAAAAAAATTCAGACACAGAGTTAATTGCAATGACCAACCTTTCCAAAATCTTCTGTTGAAATTATTGAAACAACTCTCTTGTTCTCCGTGAAGACATTACAGTACTTGCTATTTACAGCAATGGGATTGACCTGGGGAGTACAACGCAGTGAGGAAAAATACAAATGTGAATTAACAGAAAGAATATATATATATATATATACACACACACACGCACACTGCGAGAACTTAATGGTTATATACAGAGTGTAAAACAAATTTATATTGTCAACCAATAAAAAATCACCATGATGAATTGTAAGGTAATTACAGTAAAAACCAACAAACTTACCATTTGTGATTAGATGAAGAAAACTACTACTTTTCAGTATCAGTGCATATAACCATTTTCTCATAACATATATATATATTTTCCTCAAGTTATTATTAAACATACAGTATACAAGCATCCGGGGATATCTACAAATTGCTCAACAATTCCTGATACTGGAAAATGGAAACGGTGATAATCCTGTAATAAATATATGTTAGAATTAAAAATTTGAAATCGAATTATATAAAAATTAAAATGACTTTGAAAGAAACCAACAAATACCTGTGGTGCCAAACGGAAAATCACCATTGTTCCATCAACAAAAGCATTGGAAGACATATCTTTTCCCAAAAGACCTTGAACCGAAAACTTTCGACCCTAAAAAGTAACAACAAATAATCACAAAAGCACTTCAATTGGCATACATAAATGAAGTTGAAAAGATTAAACCACAAGAAAATGAGGGATGTCCTAACATTTTAGGGAATCTCATTTTCTTTGCCTCTAGCTGGCAAAACTTTCATCAGTGGGTTTAACATAGTATTATATTATAATAATCTCTTGGAAATAAAAAACGACGAAACGGAAAAAGAACATAAAGAAAAAGCAGTGAACATAGTAAAAATTACCAGTTACCACAAGCAGAATGGTCATTTTACGCAACTAAATTATTTCGTTTGTTGCCTATCACGCTTGATTTCATACAAAACATAAACATGACAAAAAACAAACCTCAGATTGTACTCTCATATTTGCAAAACTATTTCCTCCTCAGACATCTGTTCTAAAGTAAGGTGAGTCAAACAGGCCCTAGTTCAATAAGTAAAGTCACAATTGTGTCATTTTTATTTAATTCCAAGCTGAAAATCAGAAATAGTTTCCAGCTTCTGACTGATTTGAAAATTCCATTGTAATTATATTTAAAAAAAACTGCATTTTCGAGGTCAGAAGTTTTCCATATTCAAGAGTGTAAGAAATAAATGAATTACCTTTATCCAAAATCTTTTACTATCATCAACTGAATTAAATGCTGAAAGACGGCAATCAGCAGCACATACAGCAATGTCATCACGTTCAGCAGAAGCAATTGGTCTAGAACCAGGCTTTAATTCTCTTATGAAAAATTCATTGAATGTCTGCACAGTGCATAATTTAAGACAGGTATTAATATTATGTGATAAGATAATCACTACCATTTAAAATCCTACATTCTTTTACAGGCATTGCTCTGAATTTTCGTTCATCTTTACTCTAATTGTTTGTACAACCAAAAATGTATATTGCTAGCTCAATGGAAAACAAATTCTTTCAATTCCCTCTTTAATCAATTTATACTGGGATTAATAGACAAGATATATTCAACTAGAAAATAGTAGGGATTCTACAATAATCTAACTGAAACGGTCAGGGTGGAGGGAAGAGGGAAGATTGACATAAGTTGTTGGTTTCAAGACTGGCTGGGAAAAGTAAAATTCAACAAGTTAATATACTTACAGCAATAATCAATAAAAAATGCAACCCACGAAAGCATATGGATTATAGTTAACTAAAGATTTGAAAAATAGCAGAAGTAGATAATACGAAAATTGCTTCTTCATCTTTATGTCAAACATTTTATATCGGGAATAAAAACCATAACCAACAGAAATGTTTGGGGGTTCACGGGAATGAAGGTCATCACATTATTTTAAAAAATAGACACATGGGAGTTGCTACAAAGCATGGCAATACTAAGGAAACACGGAAAAGATTAATGTTTGTTGAAAAAAATGGGCAGCATATAATGCTTAACGTCAATAAAATTAGAATATAAGACTGTATGTATATGATGAAACAACATCAGTTTCAGCATAATAGAACTGAATTGCAAAGCATATTAAATAGCTAACAGGCTCAAAAAGTTCGTTCAGAAGCAATAATGCATCAAGAATAACATATCAAATAAAACTCATTACAAACTTTGGCCCACCTTAAAGTGTTCCAGTGGATAATTGACTTCAGCCAAATTGATTTGATCCTACAACACAATAGTGACATTTATTATGAGAAGGGAATAACTAGAGGAACACAAGTGAAGCACATAAAGAGCTAAAATAAAAAACAGAAAGTGAGCTAGGAAAAAAGAAAGCCACCCTAATCCATTTTACAGAATAACTATTTTGACTCCTCACTGAAATTAAAACCAAAGTACAAAACAATGAACATAATCAGCAAAAAGAAGTTCAAAAATATAACTTTGGAATTTAACCCCAAATACACAGTGACCTTTGCATGATTTTCCAGTGTTGGTGGTGCTTGTATGCATAAACATAGAATTATGTCATTTTCTATTGCATTGTCAATTGGGATGTACTATGTTAATGATTAGAATAATTTCATGCTCTATTGCATTGTCAATTGTGAGTAGTATGGCATATATGATGCTTAATCCTTCAATATTTCATATCATGTTTATAGCAAGAGTGGCTCTTATGGCAAGTTAAAAATGTGAGGTATGGACGTTTTGCATTTTGGACACTGCTACCAGCTGGACTTAAATATTTATATTGTAGAAGGAAAGCAATATCCTTCTGCTTTAAAATACAGAATAATCTTGCAAGAACAAAATGAGTACCTGGGCAGCCTTAGTTACTCTGACCTATCAGTTTCCAAATAAAAGATAGGAGATTTCCTAGTTCCTTGCATTTTATGTTATTGTTATTGTTTTTCTACATTGGCCGCATCTTTTTACTTCCCTTATAAAAATCCCTTATTATGGGTTGTCCATCATTAAACACATACTACTAGATAAGACAGAAAAAGAAGAGAAGATAAGGTATCATCCAAAGAAACCGCAATGCTAAAATATGGGGCACCGTAATGAATGAAACTGTGTTAAAAACTCAGAATCAAGAGGCACTACCCAACTACAAACTTACGTATGTCAAAATCAAAGTATGCAATGCACAAAGAACTCAAAGAAGCATTATTACACCTTAAAAGATTCAATAAATTTTGGAATATCTGCAGACGACTCAGGTGAATCCATTCGCGCTCCCTGCTTTTCTGAAATACTTTGCAAAAGCTCCTTCACCCCTGCATATATATTCACTAATTTAAACACATAACATAACTCGATAAAAAAGGAAAAAATTATTCAAATCCAATTTGAATCTGTTATATTGGCTACAAAACAGGTTTCAAGTGTGACCCAAATATCAAAAGGATTCATTGAACTTATTTATAATCTCCTTACAACACCAAATCAGCTTAAAGAAATGACAGCTAGAAAGTACAGCAATTTTTAACCATCAATACTTTTATAGTATTAACCGTACTAACAGCAACATCTCACCAACTGCCACATGGCCCACAATAGGGAGTGGTGACCAGTGATTGGTGAAGCTACATATAAATGTAGCCCAAGTGCTTCTTTCAATTATTATTAATAATAAAAGAAACTCGTACCAATGTCCATTAAGCCAAGACCTATTTTTGACTGATAAATGGCTCTCATTGACAAAACAATCTTTTTGTCAATTATTTCTTCAACAAGCCTCTGAGACTTTCGATCATATACCTGGTGTCAAAAAAAGGTAATATTAATAACAAGTTGAGAGGGTCAACAGGTACAAATCCAGGTTTAAGACTACCAGAACTGAGCCATTTGAATTGGACTTTGATCATATTTCCTAATTTCTATATTCTTTTATAATTATAATCCTAATCCTTATTGCAGTACAGTTCCTAGTGACTCCCATACCTATAATTACATTTCCAGTAAACCAACACCCTAAGATTTGTCAATTCCTAACTCCCATACTAAGAAATTACCCTCCCTATTTGTGCTACTACGGCACCCACCACCAACATCCCAACCACCGACCCTACCACCATTACCCCACTTCCCATCCTCTCCCCGCCCTTTTACAACACCAATGCTGCAGAATTAGGAATTTGGAACGCCTATTATTTGTATAACTCAAACAAATGAACAATCCATAATTCTAATAAATGACAAAATTGGAATAAAAATTAAAATTCTAAACTAATATTCCAATTCCATCATCCAAAGATATCCTAAGGATTTCTCTATTTCATTGCCTTGATGGAGATGTGTAGAGATGTTGAGCCAATACAATTCACATCTTCAATACTTTTAGAAATGTTAGGCAAGACAAACATTGATATTTGGTAACAGCTGAAAAGGGTGCTAGGTTGATTTATAGTAGTAAATAAGATGGAAGCCTTTGTTTTAACTATGGTGGATGTGATGGCGCAAACTCGGTCAATAGTAATGAAAAAAAGAAATTTCAAAGAGGTCTGGCATCATGATAAAACTTAAACATAAAGTTATCTCTAATGTATCACAAAATTGTACTTCAATTGTTAAATAAAAAGAAAAATGAAGTTGGTGGAAATATCGTATACCAGGATATGGGATGCACTTGATCCAGATCGAATACCAACATCATAGGTTGAGAAATGGGCCCATTCGCTCAGTTTGAAGAACCACCTATATAAACAGAAAAATAACAAGTATTTTTTTTTCTTGTGATACAAATCATAAATACATAACCATAGTCCATAAAACTGGGCTATAATCCATTAGGTCTAAAGATGATGCTTTCTCTCATACCCTGCCTTTCAATAATGCCTAAATTAGCAGCAATTTGCAGAAATTTACCCATACGAAGCCTGCTTATCTGTCAAGAATCCTCCAGTCATCACCTGGTTACCACTCCCTTCGTCAAAACAAAGAGTTAAGTGGATCATGCTGTTCAACCGGTCAGAAATATGAAGAACCTCGCCACACACAGGACAGCAATTCATTAATGGTTCCCTGCAATACAGATGCAAGCTAAGCAAAATAAGAATCAAACAAACAACAAACTTCAAACTTCATAGTAAGTCAAATACATTATAATTTTTAAATCATCAAATCATAAAAAATGATAGAGATACCAGTTAAATTACTAAATACAGTCACACTAACACCAAAAGACAACAACAGGCATACAAAATCAAAATTTTTATCTCTTGAAATTTAGAAGGGTCATTACTGTTCTTGCTGAGAAGTAAGAAGGGAAGCCAACTCGTCCATGCTCACAACACCATCTCCATTCTTGTCAGCTGCTTTGAACAGCTCTTCTTTCTGTTGAAAAATAACGTATTGATGATAGAATAAAACTTGTACATATCAAATTAGTTATTATGTTGTAACTCCATGTCAAGATTCACAGGGTAGGGATTCATTATTTCAACCATGAATCCCATAAGAGCTTGTAGGGCAGATTTGGACTTCGATATAACCACATTGTTCTAAGTACTAACAATCATGATATCATTAGTTTATATCAAATATACAATCTGACAATAGAGGGACAGAAAATCGGAGTCAAAGTTCAAAACCAGGTACACAAGCAAATTAAAGATAGTTTTCAAGGCAAATAATTCATAAATAAAAGGTAATGGAACACATTAACTGCAAAATAACTACTCAGGTATGAACCTTGCTGTTTGCAATTTGATTGCCAAAAGCATCAATTAGGTCAGAAAATTCAGAAAGTGAAAGCGTCCCATCCTCATTGTAGTCCTGCATCAAACATCACTTCTCAGGTTGATATTAAATGTTAGAGGGTGCAACATGAGATCAGTATATTTAAGTTATATAGACAATAATAAATTACATGCTGTGATTTCCATAATGCTTTGATTCCAAATATTCTATGTATTCAACCAGTTATAGCAACTCGTACAACATGTTACGAATGTGTGTTAATATTGGAACAAGGACTCGGTATCAATTAGTGGCAACGCATAGTATCGTATATCAGTACCCTCATTTAAAGGAATGAAAGTTGACATCACCACTTCTTGTGTTAACTCCATATGTCTTTTTATTTAAGCCCCACATTAGGCACATGTTATCAGAAAACAGAGCAAGATCAAACTTACCACTATAGATAGAATACGTCTGACAAAGCCTTTCTCCGTTTCAATTGGATCCTGTTAGTATGTGCTTATTATTGTCAGAAATTCCTATCATTCCCAAACAACATTAGAATTTATATCATAATCCGTATACCTCTACGGAGCATGAAATGGAAATGTTGCCAACCACTTTTCCAGGTGCTGATGGATCTAAAAGGTTCAATACCTCGATGCCAGAATCAGAATCCTGCATGATCATATCATTCACAACCAAAGTGTGTACAATGAATAATGATCAAACAAAACAGAATAAACAAATAAATGAACAATTCTAAAATCTCTAATTTTTCTATGTTTCCTCACCTTGGTCAGAAATTCAAGTAGATCCACCTCACAGTATCCAACAAGAGTATTGCTGGACAGTTTGTTCGTCTACATGAGAAAAAATATATTCAACTTAGATGCAGTATCAAAGGAAAATAATTGCAAACAAATTAGACGACAGGTGATGCAGAATGAAAACAGTTTAAAATTTTAGTCTGTACAATATGTTTTAAAAATAGGGGACACAGATAGAAAAAAATAATTGCTCTTGAAATGCAGCAGATATATCCAAAACGTGCAAGATTCATTTTAATCTCACAAAAGTGACATCTTCCCTCCCCCCCCCCCCAAATGATGTTTTAGGGTAATTCATATTGAAGGAAAGGACTAAAAAGTCCTATTTCTTGTAACATACCTCGAAGACAGAAATTCTTGCAACATGAGCCCCGTTCTGTTCCAAAAGAAGTTTCTTTTCCTGTAAAAGCAAATATCAGTCATATAGAAGAAACTGTTTAGCTGAAATTACTCAAACAGGTTCCACTCAAGTACGAATGGTGCAAGTCTTCGAAACACCCTTTCAGCATACACACTTAATTTGAAACAGTCACGGTTTAAAGTACTCACAGAGTTCCAAACTGGTTTGTCAGTGCTGCGCCACCAATGACAACACAAAATCAATACACGAACTACAAACTAGTAAAAACAAAACAATTGGCGGAGCATAATTGAAAAGTAGTGGTAAAATGAAGAGCTTAACCTGTCAGAGGTGTTGGTACGAAAAGTCTGTTCTCCGAGAGAAACGCACGCAATCCATTTATCTTTGAACTTCATCTCCGCCTGCAACACAGAAGAAGAAGAAGAAGAAGAAAATGCGTTAATTAAGAAAACAGAAAATAGAAGATTAATAAAATAGTAATGTGCGTACGTGAAGGACGGCGAGGAGAGCGATTCCGGCGAAGTTATCGGCGGAGAGAGGCTTGTGAGCAGAAGAGCCATCGCCGTTGCCGCTAGGACGACGGTGAAAGTGACTACGCAAACGCTCTTTGAAGCGAGCACGACGCGACCCTTTTGGTTCCGACAATTTGGAGTGTTCATGACCCATGCCTCCCTCTCTCTCTCTCTCGATTTCACAAATGTTTCAATCGAAGGAAGAATTGGATAATGAAGATGTGGATTAAGTCTGTCAGTTAGCAGGTCCAGCGAGGTTGAGTCCGGAACGGTGACCATTCAGGGATTCACACATATTCCACAATGTACTGTTGAATAATCAACGTTGCTTGCTTTTTTCCAGTGCACTCCACGTAAGCAAAACTACTTTACCCCTTTTAGATCTTGTAATATTTCTATTCATTCACCATTTTATATATCAATAGCACAAGTTTAAGCACCTTGTTTTTAAGAAACCTTTTTCCTTTATTTATTAACCATATGTTCAGGAACAGGACAAGTTCCTTCCGAGTATTTAACTTCAAAATATGATGAATAGGATGCATGCCATGAATCTGCTTCCGGTATCGCTTTGGAGATTCCTTTCTTAAGCCTTGGTTTATTTATTTAACTGTATACTTTTTCTTCTATGCTCTATTATTAATAGATATATTGATACGGTTAAACATTTTTTTTATTTTTAATTACCTCTCTATATATAAATCATTTATTATAAACTGACCAAATATTTTTATCCCGTCATTTATGTCAAAATATAGAATAAATTTCACTCCCATCTTATTTTAAAACATCTTACTATTATATTCTCTTTTTCTTTTGTTAGTGAAAATGCTGTCATATGTTAAGTCAAAGGGAAGTATCACTTTACAATTTAACTTTTTTAAAATATAATGACAATTATTAACTATTTCATGGTAAAAAAACATAAGAAAAATACAGATAGAGGAAATGAGTTGTATTAGTAAAAAGGGAGATACAATTTTTTTTAAATGCAATATAAATGAATATTAAACTTTACAGTAAAAATATTTTATTTTAATTCAAATAAATTACTGTGAATTTTTTTTTATCTGTCATTATTAATAATTTATACAAAATAAAAAAAAGGAAAAATGTAGAAGTGGGCAAATGTAAATAGATTTTACTAGCATACGTGTAACAAATAATTATTTTATAAAAATGATTTTTAGATTTATTTTATTTTATTTCTTAAACATCTCCATCATAACTTAATTTTGTATAAATTCTTAACACCAATGTAATTATTTTCGTATCATTTACAAATGTCATTTTAGCATATTATAATTAAGATGGTAAATGTTTTTTTTTATAACTAACTTTACAATAAATAACTGTTTAGTATAAATGATATTATATCAAAACATATAATATTATATATGATATAAGATTATATAACGATAATTGTTATATTATATTAAAAAATCATAAATTAATATTTTAAAAATATAAATGATATTATTGATTTATGATAAACCATTAATATTATAATACAAATTATATTTAACTGTTTGATCATTTTAAAAAATAAAATTAAAATTTAAACAATAAAGAAAGAATATAAATTGAAAGAGATAAGTTGTTAAGAAAAACTTTGAAATGATTATTGTCTCTTTAAAGTAGTTCTTAAATATGAGTTATTCTCTAAATTATATTTTATAAATTTATTATATATTTTATTGTTCCTATATAGATATTTTTGGTAGATAAAGATAAATACATCCGTGAAAAGATTAGAGGAATAAAAAAGATAAAATAAAAGGTTATCTACTTGAATCCATTAAGAAAAACCCGTGATACTTGAAGTGATATAAATTAACCTAAAGCCAGAATGTAAAGTGAGTGAGGTATTGTTTTTCTCATTGTTCCGAAGTTGGTGATCAACATGAATGTTGTCCTAGTTTTTATAAGTTGTCTTCCCAACTTGGTTGTGCCTACGATGTTGTCATCGTTTATGTCCTTCTATGTTCTAGCGGTCATGTTTTATAATGGAACTGCAAATAAAACATTCTTACTGCTGTGTTGCATGGCGCTGTTCCTAATTTGGTGTTACGTGTTGGTATCTCTCTTTCGGCATTGTGCAGAATTGTTTATGTTAGATTATTACTATGAAAGGGAACAAATGGGAGACATTGAGTCTCTTCCAAATGCAAGGGCTCGAGTTGCCATTGCCAGAATAAGGGCTAACAGGGAACATTGGCAAACCATACAACTACATCCTTTTCCCTGCGAAACACGAACTACTGCTAGGTTAGCCATCAGAGCCTTGCCTCCTGCTGTATCTTTTCGTGATGATCAAACCAGTGAATCTCTACATGATTGTTCTATTTGCTTGGAAAAATTTATGAATGGAGACTCCATTCAACCATTTGGAGTGTGTGTCCATCAATTCCATTCCTCCTGCCTCAACTTGTGGTTGCTCAGAGGAAAATCTTCATGTCCACTCTGTCGTATGGAGTTGCCAATTCCTACCTACTCATCATGAATTTTGTTTTATGTTTATGTTAGAAACAGGCGATTAAAGAGCTGGTTTCTGCAAGATTTATTCAGAAGAAAAAATTCGTCGGAGAGGAACATAACCTGTTATGAAGCATGTAAAATTTCTTAGATTTTATAATATGCATGGATTTGTACATTTCTTTTTTCGTTCAGGTGTTATTCTATGAGAATTACTTTTGCTTATTAGCCGCATTTTGCTGTTACACTTTTTTCATGCAATGATTCGCTGTTATAATCAATTTTGAATAAGTTTTTTTTTTTATAATTTGAACAATATTTTAAACTAGAGAAGATAATAATAATAAGAAAAATTGGAGGATAAATCTCAACAATTTTATTTTTTAAATTTGTTTAATAAAATAATTATTTTTAAGATTGTATTAATTATAGATAAAAAATTACTTGAAATTTGAAATGTTACATTTATATCTATTTTTAAAAAAATGAGAATATAAAGTGATACTCATATTTCTTTGAGAGAAAAAAAACATTTTTCTTTTATAATGTCTAGCTAGAGAAATAATAGAAGAATGGGATATTAGCTTCTTTAAAAGAGAAATAAGTAATTTATTTTAAATAAATAATTCTATAATATGTACATTAGAAAAATATCCTCTATTAAATGTCACACTGATTCATAGTTAATACGATTAATGAAGTAAGTAAATAAATAAAATGTCTAAAGTGCACCTACTTTTGGAGAGAAAAGTGCATAAAAATTCCTTTTTTTATTGTTAGTATAAAAGCAAATGGATTTGTGAGTTGTGTGGTCACTCTTACGTCATCAAAGAGTCTTCGTCTTCATGTTGTCATATTGCGCGTAAAAAAGGTGATGATAGATTGACCCTTTGCTCCATCAAAGTAATTTTAACAAACCATATGGTATATGACATGAAACAAAGTAATATTTTAACGTTGGACTTTGAAGCTTTATCATATTTTGTTCCTTTGTCACACACTTGAACTCCAACTCTATCATAGCACAGAGCACAAGACAGTTTTTTCCACTTATTCTTTCCTCTCTGTGCCCAGTTATGATCACTTAGACGACAAGTTCTCTTCCTATGGCACAGCCAAACTGACATCATTTTTCAATTTTGATTGTCTTCTTTCCCTTTCCATTAATTTTTGTTTGGGGTTGACTTATTCTGAACCTTTTTTGCTGACTTTTGGTGGTTGCATGGATCGATTGGTGTGATTAACTTCATTCGAAAGCTACATAGTATTGGCCTTACAATCATTCTCACTAGTTGCTCTCTCATGCCAATGTTTTGAAAAATCATCATCATGACCATATACCAAGAAAACAAGCAAGCTAAAATGCCAAGATTGTGATACTTGGTACATGTCAAACACCTGCCTTCGCCTTTATGTCTTGATATATACACAAATTTTGTTGCAATCGACCAAAGCTTTATGCACAAGTTGAAAATCAGGCCCATTGAGAAGGTTTCATGACTTGAGCAATCATTATAACGTCCAATTTTGATTTACCATTTTCAACTTTCCACGTCCAATGTTAAGATCTGGGTCTAATTATGTATGTTGAGTAATGGTTTTTGGGTGTTTGAATTTGAAGTAGCCAAAACCACACACCTACTTCTTCTCTCTCTCTTAAAGTCGCAAGCACGGGTGAGATGATTACAATCTGCTTAAGCAATGAAATAGTTGTTGTATGCGTTGTTATTGTAACTTCAAGAAACAAGGGTGTGAGAGAGTTCTTTCGTGAATTGCGATAGACAAGTACTCGTGGAAACAACACAAAGGTCAAAACAGCATGCTTATTAGATGACTATACCACTGATTTTTTATTTATTTATTTTTTTAAGTTAAATATAGTACTAGTTGGTGTAGATCTTCAACATATTTTCCTTACATTAGATTGAACATAGGACAATAATCTGAAATAAACAGTATATATATATATATATATATATATATATATATATATATATATATATATATATATATATATATATATATATATATGATTTGGTTTAATTGTGTGGCCCAAAATTTTCACAAGTTTCAATAATGGTGTCATATCATGTCAATCGTGATATTAGAACTCATGCCTTGTAATGGATCATAGATATTAGATTGGATATGTTGATGAACTGATAAAAAAATATTAGATGTGGATGATAAAGATAAGCACCCCATTTCTTGTACTCATCTGTTTTTGATCCATTTTTTTCCTAATTTACGTGCAGCTTTGTCATTAAATTACAGTGCCCATCATCCTCATAATTATCTCATCTCTTGTAGTGGATATAGGCGAGAAGAGAGACAATGGTCTGTGTGTCACTCTTAGGTGACATTAATATATATACACACACACATATATAATATAGTGGTGGAGCTGGGACATGAAAGCGTGCTAGTGCTTGTGCTTGCATCATACATGACTTGATGCTTCCCTAAGCAGCCACCCATATAATGCAAGAAAAGCAAAACAACAACGACAACACAAAAGGGAAATCCTTCCTTAGCATTGTGAACCAAGACAACTAGCTACCAAATATCATCAAACAAACTAGCCAAAAGCTACACAACTTCATAGTTTATTGCTCAATGCTCAGTTGCAAGCTTCCCTTCCAGTGCTCTTTGGGCTCCACACTAGTCCTCTTCCTCTTCTCACGTTTCATCAGTATATTTATTTCTTCTCTCAACCATCCTTCCACGTGAATTCGAGCAATTAATTTCCATTTCATGTATTCTTTTGACACTCCAATATTCTTTATTCTTTTAAGTCATATCATTTATTATCTTCATATTTTTCAATTCTTTCTCTAGTTGTCTACTTCCATCTGGTATTTATCATCATTTTTCCTTATTAAGTGACATTTCAGGCCAGTTTTGGTTTAATAATTTGAAAATACACTTTTCTTTCCTAAAACTAGCATGTAATGTTATCAAACAATAAAAAGAGTAAGTCACTAACTCTTTTTTATCTCTTGTCAAAATCTCTCCCCCTTCTTTAATTTTAATTATTATCATCATTCCGGATTTGCAGGGTTATTGAACCATATTAATGGCTGCGAATGGATACTGTGCTGACAATTATCCACGTGTCCTTATACAGAAGAAAGGGCAACAAGTACTGAAAGGGGCTATAGCTAGCTCCACGAGTGAGTGGGATCTTTAAAAGCATAACATCATACTACATAATATTGTTTGGGCATGACATGAATATTTTACATAGTGCCCCACTTGAAGGACTGCTATGAAAATCTGGCCAGAGCCACTTCACTGATTACAGTGCCACCTACACTAGAGCTGGTAAATAACATCAACCATTACAAGGGACCATTATTTTAATTAACTATCCAGTTGGATATTGCGGCTAGCTAGCTAGCTAGATCACTTGCATTACCAGCTAATTTGGCAAGCTTATTTCATCAAGATCATCATCCATTGACAAGAATACTTCATCTAAACATGAGAGCTCTGTTCCATTGTCATCCTCTCCATTGCGCTCATAAACACGACATATTACCCATTTATTGTAATCCTGAATCAATCAAGCACAAAAGGAAAAATAAACTCATCAATCAAATCAAAGTGTTGCACAATAGTTTTCCATGTTTACTATATATATGCAAGGCTATATATAATAAGTGAAAATTCATCATGATTACTTAAAAAAGTTTCATGTTTTTTTTTTTTAATTTTAACTATTTAAATATGCTGTATTCATGAATATTTATAGTTTACATTTCATTTGTTTTGGGGTGTTTGTGTCGATATAGATACATGTGCATATAAGTATGTATAGATGTGAACTAACTGTTTTTGGTTTTCTTTTGGATGATCTGGTAGAGGAAGCAGAATCTGATAGACGATATTCTTGCATTATCCAATTGGTTTTGATTCCAGCAGGGGCTTCTCCTACATGAAACACAAAATATTTCTTCATGCCAACTCTCTTGTTGTTTGAGCTTGAAACAACTGGTTCTTCCATTCCCGTTGGTTTCCAATACCCATTGCTAGTGACCGTATTTTGTGTCCTTCTGCTGTAGTAGTACCATTGGTTTCCCTCTTCCAAAGCTCTACCTGACCCATGCATCCACCACCCAAAAGTAATTAAAATGCAACATACAATATACTTATACCTGATTAACCAAAGTCCAATTTCCTAGCTAACTATATATGTATAATTTGGCGTGTACTTAGAATCACAGGAAAGGATTATTGTATGATATAAGATAACATGATTCAAATCCAACCTAAACTTTATACAACACGCAATCAAATTTATTAACTCTTACATGCAACATGATTCCAGACTACATCATATTTGTTTGTCAAACACAGTTGAAAATGGCATGGAACAAAGAGGTGTATTGAAAGTTTGGAAGCAAAGGAAGTAATAGTACCATGAAGTTCCCATGGATCATATTGGTAGACCTCAAGATCAGGGATGACATCTGGGTGGCAAGGTAAAAGTGAGGCTTTTCTGTGAAGGAAATGGACTACAAGCTCTTCATCTGTGGGATAGAATCGAAACCCTGGTGGAAGGTTGACATTGGTATCTCCCATTGAGGCAAAAAGAGGCAGGGGAGGATGAAGGAAGGTAGGTTTGGAAAGGATGGTATTTAAAGAGCAAAGAAAGAAGGTAGCTAGGAATTAATGAATGGATAGATTATATATAGCAGGGTCTGACGTGAAATTGAAGATGGCGTTTATCACGTACAAAACAGATACATTTCATCAAATATTTGATAATTTTTTTTGGCACGGTAGCACTCAACTCCAAGCAAGCAATGCGGCAGATAAAGGAACGTGATGGATAGATATATACTCGCTCAATAAAAAGGGATCTGCATAAGTGTGCTGGAGGGACAGAGTGTTGCGTGGCACAACGCCATACATTATATACATTACAATATAATACTATAATAAGTGAAAGACTTTGATGGTATGGGTCATCATCACACTTCACGCTGACCTCATCCACCTGTGGTTGTACATGTGGACACATTAAGATGGGTTTGTTCTTATGCCAATTGAACTAGGGTGACCCACCTCTTGGAGTGTATCTTTATATGCTTCATAATTATCAGCAATTATGCTATGTTTTTAGATTAAAATATGGGAAAAACTTTTTGTTTCAATCTCAATCTAGCAATGTAATCAATGAATTAGTAGGAGTAGCACAGTGGGAACTGCATATACATCCCACATGAAGCAAAGCAATCAATTATTTCTTTGGAAGGTGGAGTTTAACCAACTGAGAAATTCTATGTATACAACGAAGAATAAATATATAACTGTATCTATTTTAACATCAACACAACATTATTTATATGATTACCCAATAATTAAGGAAAGAAACAAAGTACGTAAACTACACTAACCATGAACTACCTTGCTTATAACATATTCAAACATTAATTAATTATATTTTGTAGTTTATTGATATTTATGTACCATATTGAGAGTTAAATCTGAAAGATATTTACTATTTACAGTACAAGGTTGTACGGTGTCTTTCTTACAAGTCGTTATACGTCAACTGCACAATTGTGCTTCACAAAATAGAAAGAGATGATGATGAAGGCCATTAAAGGGTACCTAGGTACCTTTCTTCCTGCACTGGCAACAATTGAGACTGGCACTGAAGTAGACATATGCCCTATAAGGTTGGTACCAACAGAACTTAACCAAACTAGTTATCAACAACCAAAACAAATAGTCATGATTCAAATTCTCTTACCATTTCTGGCTTCAAATCCTTGTACCATTTCATGATACCATTAATCTAATTAACCAAGTTTTGGTATTAGATTCAAACAATACTTGTACCAATTTTGGATAAGGTTTATGTCTCCAAAAACAAAAAGAAAAAAAAAAGAGATTCTACTGTCTTGGGAAGAACATATTTACACGGATGCGTGGAAGTGGAAGCACTATGGTACTCTATCTTTTCTGCTAGCTATGCCCCATTTCTGGGCTCTAGTGGAACAAGAGTTGAGGAACATCTTTCCACTGAAAAGGTGAATTCCATCCATATAAGGTCCAGTGAGCAACATTACTACATGTTTTAGCCTAGTTCTTTCTTCATGCTCAGTACCTTGGTATTCACCCTAGCCATCTTATTGGTTGTCAGTGCTTCTTCCACAAAGAAATTGCTCCTACGCACCCTTAATTGTTCTTTGAACTTTTCCTTCTATGGGGTCAGAGGAGAGAAACACTAGTGAAACAACTAAGAAGTTACTGTATGTCACAATTCTAGTTTTGTACTATCTAACAAAACCATTGACAGAGTTGTGAGGTTATTATCTTTTCTTCAGAGGAAATTATCAATATATAGACTGCATTTTCTGTGGTGGGGTTATGGTGAGAAAAAGACGTGTACAATGAAACAAAGAACTCCGAATGAAAAGCATATACCATTCTTCTGACTTTTCTGCATGATCCCTTTGTAAAGAAAACCTCATATTAGTTTTTTTTTTGTTAGATTCATTGAGAAATTCCAGATGGTTCTCTTTCGGCCAAACTGAGCCCCAATTGTCTTAAAATTATCGTCTAACAGAAATTGCACACACAAGAGTGTCCAAGTGAAGGCATGAGATGACTTATTTTTAATCATTCATTGTTGGAGCACTCACTAGTTTCAGTCAGGCCCATGTTGTACAGTTGGGTACAAGCCCACGTACCTGCTACTTCCTGAAGTAATTATTTGGTGATTTATAATACAATTTAAGCATCTAACTAATCCCAACATATTAATCTCTTCAACTCTTGTCTCCTTTTATCTTATATATAATGTATGTTCTGGTTCAATTAGAATCCAAAGCATACTAAAAGAGCACTATAATTGGTCATGGAGAAAATGACTTATTTTATCCACTGTGACTAGTAGCAGCTAGCCTGTTACATTGCGAGATTGGTCATGGAGTAGTTCACTATTCTTGGACAAGGCAGCTCCATAGCATTCAAAGAAAAGTAGTTCAATTTGAGTTAAAATGAGTGGTTGCTAAATACTGTCAATTTAACAGAAATACTGGTACAGAATCAAAGATATTCGGTCTGAAATCAAAGCATTATCACTAAGCCCCTGTTTGTTTGAACTGATTTGCGATGAAATACTGTTCACGAAGACAGAAGCACGAGATTCACCCACATTTGGTTGAACAGATTTGCGAAGAAATGCAGGCAAGGAAAAGGGGGAGAGGGGAGAGAGACTTTCTTCGCTGATCTGCGAAGAAAAGAGGTGAAAGTCTGCTGGAAATAATACCCTCTTCCATATGATAGCGGTTAAATCTTAACCGCTATTATAATAGCACTTCTAATAGCGGTTAAAACATAACCGCTATTATATATCACTTCTAATAGCGGTTAAAACATAACCGCTATTATATATCACTTCTAATAGCGGTTAAAACATAACCGCTATTATATATCACTTCTAATAGCGGTTAAAACATAACCGCTATTAGATCCTCCAATTATGATCGATCATTTCGTAAATCTAATCGATCAGAATCATATTTCGCTCGAGCGAGATATAGTCGCTCAAGCGAAACACAACCCGAGACTCAAGAAATTAAAATATGATTGTAGATGATAGCGGTTCCACTGGAACCGCTATCTAATATACACTTTAGATAGCGGTTACAGAGAAACCACTATTATATCCTCCAATTATGATCGATCATTTCAACTTATGATCGATCAGGATCGTATTTCGCTCGAGCGAGATATAGTCGCTCGAGCGAAATACGGCTTATGAGCTCACGCTTTGAGAGTTGCTGTAGCCTACCTAAGCTCCGCTTTTTCGGTTCAATCCAATCAGCGAGTGGGATTAGAGAGCAAGTCGGCGTGGGGGCAAAGGCAATAACATCCGACTCTACTTTCTTTAATCCGACTCAGCATCGATTCAATCAGGAATTGAGAAGCAAGCAGGGAGTTGATGGAACACTTTAAGAACCATTCTTAAAGGGAGCTTATAATAGAGGTTAAACCTTAACCTCTAATAAATTTAAATATTAAAATTAACTTTATCAAAAATTAGGGAAACAAAATTTATCCAAAAGAGTTCAAAATGTATAAGAGTATTCTCAATTTTGATGTTTAATTATATTATTAATTCTCAAAGTAGAAAATTATATTGTAATTATTTTATCTCAAGTTAATGTGATGAGACGATCATCAACATTTCAACATTCGAGTCAGATATATGGAACATCTTCGTCTCTCCCAAGTTGTTCATGTTCTTGCACTCAACCTTTCCACCAAGAACCAACTTCCAGTTGTAATTCTTTCTTGGAAAAAGGATGCTAACAGTTGCTTAAATTGATTGCTTTGTTTTTTTAAAAACTGATATGATAAAAGTTCCAAGCAATTCTGTTTATAAAAGAGTTTTCGAAAAAGCTGCATTAATTAATCTGCTGAAAGTTTGTTTTAATCATGTTGAAATAGCCGTTATAATCTGTTAAAAGTCCTTTCAACCCATTAATGCGTTCTTGTTCTTTAACGAATTGTTTTAGTCGATACGACCAAGTTTTTATCAGCTTAAAACTTTTTACAAACATTTTCTAAGAGTGATTTAATCGATTGATTCACGGTTTAATCGATTGATTCAGTTTAAAACTTTCTTATAACACTTTTCAAGTTATTTTAACTGATACAAAGAAGTTTTAATCGATTAAAAACCTGCATGTAATTTTTTCTAAGTCATTTTAATCGATTGAAATGTGTTTTAATCGATTTAAACTCTGTACAAAAATTTTCAAGTCATTTTAATCGATTGAAATTCGCTTTAATCGATTGAAATAAGTCTGATCGGTCATAATTCAATTCGATCGATCATAACCAACTCGATCGGTCATAAGTACATTCTGATCGATCATCCTGACTTCCAAAGTGGTTTTAATCGATTAAAACGTGTTTTAATCGATTAAAATAAATCTGATAGCTCATTTTTAAAGTCTGATTGATTATATTTCATTCTGACCTGTCATATTCGAATTCTAAGTGATTTTAATTGTTTCTTTTAAAACTATATCAGTTAAAAACATTGTTAAGAAAGTTCTTTGTCAAAATGCTTTTGTTTGATTTGTTTAAAACTATTTTTGAGGCATTTTGCAAATTGAGTGAAGGAGCTTCATGCAGTGGAAAAGGTAAAGTGGTTTTACCTAAGCTTTCGTTAAGACAGACTCCATTCTTCCGAGTGACTTGTTTGACTGTTGCAGAGTTGACTTTTGACTTTATCTTTGACTTCATCAAATCACTGAGATCTTTGCTAGTCGCTCGAGCGACATCAGTTTCGCTCAAGCGAAAAACAACCCGAGGATGAAAATTATGTGCAGGTGTCTTCGCTCGAGCGAGTTTAGTGTCGCTCAAGCGAAATATAACTTGTAATAGCGGTTTTAGGTGAACCGCTATCAAAAGTGTCGAGGTTTTGGAAATGTGATCGATCATTTTGGCAAAATAATCGATCATTTGAAAACTTTAGGTAGCGGGTAACATATAACCGCTATCACAGGTTACTTTTAAGAGCGGTTGTCTTTGTAACCGCTCTTAAAAGTGTATATATAATAGCGGTCCAATTTAACCGCTATCTTATATATATTTGTAATAGCGGTTATTACTGGAACCGTTATCTAAAATCTTGATCATTTGACAAATTATATATTCTAAACACGACGTAAGGAGGTAAGTCATGAACAGAAGTCAAGTGCTGTACATGCAAGTGGTCACTGGCTGCATGCACCAACTTCACGTGTTCACAGCTGATAGAAGTTACAGGACTTATTCTTTCTTCCGTAGTTACAACTGATAGGGAAAGTTATTGTATTATATAAAGCAAAGCTAGTCTCATAAGACTAGCTAAAAGACTCTAGCAAAGCAAAGCAAAGCTACTCGTTGTAGGTTGGATCTTCGCCGGCGGCCATTAACTTTGGTGTGACCTTGGTTGGTACGTTTGTTTTTGGTATATTGTCGGAGGAACACCCCAGGTATGGTTCTGTGTCTTCTCTGTCATGGTTGGAACATAAAACTTGGTTGGTACGTTTGTTTTTGGAGTCTGTGTGCATGCATAAGAGTCTGTGTGACCATTCAGATTTGAGGTATAAAACATGGCCAAACCTCCTCCACTCCAACAAAAAATGTGCACCATACGACCATGGTTTCTGACCTGTGCATTGGTTATGTTGTTGTTGCAGGCTGTATCTTAGAGGAAAAAATTACATTATTTTTACTTACAAAAAATGAGATTATTTTTGCAGTATCTGAAAGACTATCAGACATTTGTTTGCTTAATCAAGAGTATCTGAAAGACTATCTAAAGTTATATATTTTCACACACACACACACACACACATATATATATATATATATGAAAATCAAAGCCCTAGAAATAAGAAATCTAATGAAACAAGAAAAAATGATATTTGTAGAAAAAATTATGACAAAAAAATAGACATAGGTTAAATCTCACAAATTTATTCTTTGCTGAAATGTGAGAAATGGTATATACATGACTTAGGATAATAGAATACATGTATCAAACATGAAATAATATGTGTTGGGTGTTAATATATGTATAGAAAAATATATTGTTGTAATGTGAGAAATATAATGTGATACCCTTATATGTATGTATATATATATATATATATATATATATATATATATATATATATATATATATATATCTATGTGATGAATTGATAAAGTTAATATAGTAGTTTTAAATGAGGAAATATTGTGTTCGAGATATAGGTAATGTATTCAATACTCGAAATTGAACTCATAGAGAAAAGTATTAGGTAGTGAGAGTTGAAGGAGGTCTTTATGACTCAACTTGTGGTGTAAAAAAAAGCTGTATTTAACAAGTTATAACCTTATCACGTGAGGGAACATGTTCCAATTATATACTTATGTTGGAGATATTCACTCAAGGAAGGAAGTATGACAAGTGTAAAACCCTAAAAATTACATAAGTAGAGAGGAAACATTATATTTTAATTATTTTATCTTAAAAAACATATACAAGGAACTTATGTTTTAATGTAATGATCATAGAGACGTTATAGTGACTTTATGCATAGTTAGAGTCAATTAATACATTCAAGGTATTATTTGTTTTGAAATTTTAATTTATCATAATTTTATCCTTAAAAAATAATAAGTGGTTGAGAGAGCATAATAATATATATATATATATATATATATATATATATATAAACTATTTTTAAACTTAATTTTTATGTAAGACTGTCTAAACAAATGTCTGGTCTAAACAAATATTTTTAAATTTAAATTTACTAATTATCTAGTAAATTTTTTTAAATTTACTAATTTAAATTCTTAAGTAAACCTACTTAACCTATATTTTTAAACAAATCATACTTTTTTATCTAGTCTAATCCATATTAAGTTAATCGACTAACCAACTATAATTAAAAAGAAAATTATTAATGTGCCTATAATAATTAATTAAAAATAAAAAATATATTTTTAAAATTTTAAATTATATTAATAAAATTAATTTTTATTTTAAATATAATAATTTAATATATAAATTATAAGAAAAAATATTCATTTTCAAAAGCTTATTTTTGTATGAATTCTTCGTAAAATTAATTCATAATATATATATATATATATATATATATTATTTTTTTATTTAAAAATAATTATTATTTTATAAAATATTATATAAAAACTAATTTAAATTAAATTTATATAAATCATATTCTAAATATTCTAAATACTTAGTTTGAATCATATTCTAAATATTTAGATCAAACTAAATCTGATTTGATTTAAATCATAACTTTTTTTTATTTTATCTGATATTTGACGGATCAATCACATTAAATATATTTTGAGAACTTTACTCATAATCATGTGGAATTATGAGTGTAGTAAAACAAATTTTATTTTTTATTTATATTACTTTTTTCTTCATAGGTACTTATAGATTTTATTACACTAAAAATCTTCATTAAGATGAAATTTACTAAATGAGTTTGTGAGTTTAATTACTTTTTCTAATCAAATTTAATGGAATAATCATATTGATAGAACAATTTCAACTTGCTTTGTTATCTTCGTTATATATTTCATTATTTGATTATATTATAACGTATTACATATTCAACACCAATTATGGTGGTATTTTAGAAATTTAATTTGTTATTTACACACTTATTAAATTAGATAATACTTGAGTATTTGTTTGTTAAGTAATAATGACACCCGCTACTGTAATAACTTGTAACCAAGATTTTTTAATCACTCAATAAAAAAAATTCATTGATATATAAGTAAGATTGTTTCTTCTTAATTTTTCTTATGTCCCTCTTCATATATACTTCTTCTCACTTCTCTTCCGCTTTTCCGCTTTTAAATGCGCACTGATGCCAGAAATGGTATCAGAGCCGAAGAAAACTTTTTCGCGCTGATATCTGTTGTTGTTTGAAATAAGTATGCTCTGTGGTTGCGGTTTAGGCCGATCCTCCACACCAGAAATTGTTTGCTTAATCAAGAGTATATCGGCTGGAAAACTGGGTGCTTAAGTCTTTCCGATTGGGTTGCTTGATGCATAATAGGTCATCCCAGATCACAAAAGTCAGGTTCAATTCCTGATAATTTAGTGTGAATTAACAAAGCCACGTACTTTGTTCATAATATTGGTTAATCCTTCTGAATTACTATTTTCTGAAAAACTTAACTTTTTCAATAGAAAAGAATTTTATTAATCGAACCTTGCCTAAGAGTCTTTGAGGGTAGATGAGCGTTGGTAAGCCGGTATAGGTTATAAGTCCAAAAGTGGCAATAAATCCTGTGGTGTTCCCGTAAATCTTAGACCTTGGCCTTAGGATGGCGAAATTAATAAAACTCTTATCTAAAGGAAAAGAAAAGTTAGAAGAAAATAGAAATACAGAGGAAGAAACCAGTAATATGAACCTAGTTCATCATGAATTAATCATCCCAGAAATAGAAAATCAATTAAATAAATGGACTCTTCCAAAATTAGAAATATCGAATATTTATAAAACTAACTGGAAAGATATGTTCAAATCAGAATACATAGTAAAAACCGTAGATAAAGAAATAGAATTATTATCAAGCCATGAAAAAATACCCTTAATAACTAAATCATTAATAGCAGAACATATAAAAGAATATAGATATCTTCATATAGGATCAATACAAATAGCAATAAAACCTCTTTTTAGAAAAGGAATAGATACACCTATGTTTGTCGCCTTAAGAGATAATAGACTAATAAAACTTGAAAACCAGATTTTAGCAATGTTTGAAACAAACCTACATAATGGACCGAGTATACATAAATAATTATCCTAATTATTCGATAGCCCTTAAAAGTTTGCACAATACGAGAAAATAACATAATATTAGACATAAAAATCCCTGAAAACGTATGGAATCCAAAATCAATACCTATAACAATAATATATAGAATATATTATAAAATAATGAAAACTCAATTAGCACCAGGGGCTCTATTAATGTCTCCCAAGGATGAAACAACTATGCTATTAGTAAATCCGAGAAAAGGTTAACGTCTGTAATTCCAAAAACATTAAAACATACTGAAATATCTAGTGGACTTAGCTGGAGATTAGAAGATTTACTAGAATCGGAACCCCGAACCGAACCCAGAACCAGTAGAAATTGAAAACATAACCGAATATAAATCAGGAACAGTAGAAGTATCTTTTGCTCCAATACGAAGAATAAATTCACAAAGAGAATCAACTAGTAAAAATACCTTTGTAACCGCTAGAAGGTCAATAGATCAATCTAGTCTAATACATCATAGAAGTCTAAAATTAAAAGGATTAAAAGACGATCCTACAATACCCATTCCAGAATATGAATATGAACCACATAATTCTCCCACTGCTTCTGAAATACAACAAGATAATAGTATGATAAATGTAATTACAAAATTTGAAATAAATAAAGATTTATTAAGACAAGAATTTTTAGAAGAAAATAATAAAGAAAAAAGAGAATGGTTCTTTAAAACTTTTTCTCAAAATGAATTAAAAGAATACCGAGAAAAATATTATGAGCATTTAAATTTAATTCAAGAAAATATACCCTATTTTAAATGGTTTGAAGAAAATTGTTTGGAAAATCTACAAATTAATGTATTACAAAATACTGAGAAAATATGGAAGACAAAAAATAAAGAAGTTATTAGCAAAATTCCTCCTTTAGAAGAAGTAAAATTTCCTAACATTGAAAATAAAGAAGTTAATGCATCACCTTTTAAAATGATAGGAGAAAAGAGAAATAGTAATGAGACTCCTAATATAAACGATATTCAAAATATACACAGTCAATTAAATTTTACTAATCAAATATTACATCAAATAGCTCAAAAAACTATTGAAGAAGAAAAATTACCAAGTAATAAAAACCCATTAGGAATTACTGACTTACAAAAATCATTAATAAATCCTATAAGATTATCTGATAAAGAATATAAAGAATTTAAAATAGGAAATCAATCAGATAGAATATTGGAAGAAATAAATATAAAATTAGAACAATTAAATGTAAGAAAACTAAATGTAATAGATATCCCTGAAGAAGAATTAGGAGACATAGAAAATATAGATTTCGAAATAAATAAAATAGGAAACAAATTTAATGTAAGTCCAACTACCCATAACATGCCAACTACTAGAAATTATTATAGAAGACCAACATTGCCCGATATACAATTTGAAGAATGGAATTTAGAAAGCCCATCTGCATTTAATGGAACAGGAATAACTGAATGGAACATAGATGGAATGACCGATTATCAGTTACTAAGAAAAACAAACGAAATGGCTATGGCTGCTTCAGCCTATAGGGCTAAAAATACTGAAGAACAAACTATACAATTACTAATCCTAGGATTCACAGGATCTTTAAAAGGATGGTGGGAAAATTATTTATCTGCAGATCAAAGAAGATTTATATTAACAGCAGTAAAACAAGAAGGAGATCATCAGATACCGCTAATGGTAGAAACTCTAATAATTTCAATAATACATAATTTTATGGGCGATTCTAATACTTTTGAAGAAAAAACAAGCACCCTACTACATAATCTAAGATGTCCCACTTTAGGAGATTTCAGATGGTATGTAGATAATTTTATAATTATGGTAATGACTAGAACAGATTGTAAAGAAACTTTTTGGAAAGAAAGATTCATCGCAGGATTACCCCCAGTATTTGCAATAAAAGTAAGAGAAAAACTAGTTCAAAAATACCCTGAACCATTACAAGATATAACCTATGGAAAAATAATTGCCACTATTAAAAATACTACTTTAGAAATATGTAATAATCTAAAATTAGAAAAACAAGTCAAAAGACAACAAGAAAGTGGTACTAAAGAATTAGGAGATTTTTGCATACAATACAGATACGAAAGATTAGATCCTCCGTCTAGAAAAAATAAGAAAAAACAAATAATTAAAAGAAAATTCTCCCAGAATAATAATAGGAATTCCCCTAGAAATTTTAAATGAAAAATAAAAACAAGCCCCTCCGCAAATAATAATCAATTCAATCCTAAAAAAGGAATAGTCTGCTATAAATGTGGAAGATACGGACACATGAAAAAAGATTGCAGAGTAAAGGAAAGAATACAAAATTTAGATGAGTGAAGAAACTAAAAATCAAATAACAAAAATATTGTTATATGAGTCAGAAGAAGATATTAATAATATACTAGAACCTAACAGTAGTGAAGAGGAATCTACTACCAATTTGAGTGAAAACGAGGATGAAGAAAATTGTGATTGCATATTTAATATAAATGTTCTAACTACTTGAAACTAAAATAGCCCTAGAAATGGTAGATAAACTTCCAAATGAAGAAGATAAGTTAGAATATTTAACCAGATTAAAAACATTAATATTAAGTGAAAAAGAAACAGAAACGAGTACAAAATGAAGTAAGTGGTTACGATTTTTCTAAAATATTACGAAAAGCCATAAATAAAGAAAAACTCGTAAAGATACAAGACTTACAAAAGGAAGTAAGCCTTTTAAAAGAAGAAATTAAAGAAATAAAACTTCAATTAGTAGAATTAAAAATAAAAAATGAAATACAAGAGGAAAAAATAAAAATTATAAATAATAAAGAACCCTTAAAAACCGAATCAACCTCTGAAACGGTTAATCAAATAAAAATTCTACAACAAAAATGGCATATAAAAGCAACATTAAAGATTGGAAATAGTTTTCATAAACAATTTACAGCTTTGGTAGATTCTGGAGCTGATATAAATTGTATAAGAGAAGGGTTAATACCTACAAAATTCTATGAAAAAACTCTACAAACCTTAAGGACGACTAACTCCGAAAGACTAAAAGTAAAATATAAATTATCAAATGTCAAGTATATGTAATAAAGGCACTTGTTTTAAAAATACTTTTATATTAACTCCGACATTAGCGAAGAAATGATATTAGGAACTCCATTTTTAGCACTAATTTACCCCTTTGAAGTGTCGGAACAAGGAATAAGCCATAAAAATCTTTTATTCGAATTTATTAAACCAATAAAAAATAAAGAAATACTATTAGTAAATGATGTAAATGAAGAAAACTTTCTACTAAAAATAGAAGCTAAAACTACTCATATAAACTATTTAAAACAAGAAATAACATACAAAAGAATAGAAGAACAATTAAAAAATCCCGAAGTAATAAAAAACTTTAAAAATATAGAACAAGAAATAATAAAAGAAGTATGTGCAGAAGTTCCTACTGCTTTTTGGAATAGAAATACTTTCGAAATAGAATTACCATATGAAGAAGGATTTTCAGAAAGAAATATTCCTATAAAAGCCAAACCAGTACAATTGAATAAAGAAACCTTAGAATACTGCAGAAAAGAAATAAAATCTTTTTTAGATAAAAAACTTATTAGACCAAGTAAATCGCCTTGGAGTTGTGCTGCATTTTATGTGCAAAATGCCTCCGAAATAGAAAGAGGAGAACCAAGAATGGTAATAAACTATAAACCTCTAAATAAAGTATTAAAATGGATAAGATACCCTCTACCAAATAAAACCGAATTAATAAGCGAGAATTTATAAAGCCACTATATTTTCTAAATTTGATATGAAAAGTGGATATTATCAAATCAAATTAAAAGAAGAAGATAAATATAAAACCGCTTTCATTGTACCTTTTGGGCAATACGAATGGAACGTAATGCCTATGGGATTAAAAAATGCGCCTTCAGAATTCCAAAAAATAATGAATGATATACTAAATCCATACTCAAAATTTGCCATTGTCTACATTGATGATGTATTAATATTTTCTGAAACCATAGAACAACATAAAAAACATTTAAAAATATTTAAAAACATTATCAAAGTAAATGGAATGGTAATATCACAAAAGAAAATAAAATTAGCACAAACACAGATTAGGTTTTTAGGTCATGATATAAACCAAGGAACCATAACTCCTATTAAACGCAGTATTGAATTTGCAGAAAAATTTCCCAATGAAATAAAAGATAAATTACAATTACAAAGATTTTTAGGATGCTTAAATTATGTAGCAGAATTTATACCTAATATTAGAATAATATGTAAACCACTTTTTAATAGGTTGAGAAAAAATCCTAAACCTTGGACCCTTGAAATGACGAACATAGTAATAGAAGTTAAAAAATTAGTCAAGACCCTACCTTGTTTAGGAATACCTAATCCAGATGCAAAAATAATTATAGAAACCGATGCCTCCGACTTAGGATATGGAGGTATATTAAAACAACACTTACCTAATACTCCCGAACAAATAGTAAGATATCACTCGGGAATATGGAATGAAGCACAAAGAAATTACAGACACTATTAAAAAGGAAGTTTTAAGCATAGTTTTAAATATACAAAAATTTCAACATGATCTAATAAACAAAAAATTTCTATTAAGAATTGATTGCAAATCGGCAAAAGAAGTTTTAGAAAAAGATGTGAAAAATATAGTTTCAAAACAAATATTTGCCGGATGGCGAGTTTATTATCTTGTTTCGAATTTGATATCGAATTTATAAAAGGAAAAGAGAATTCTATTCCAGATTTTCTAACAAGAGAATTTTTGCGGGGCCACTCCCATGGCAACCCCTTCTAAAAAACCGAATACCCCAGAAAAGAATAAACCGAGAAAATCCTAAGTCATCTACATTATCCTTAGATGACTTTGCCCCTTCATATTCGAAAACAATAACCACCCGCAAACTTTCTACTTCAATAACTACTCCCCCTAATAGGTTTACTCCTTTAACCCCACGAAAAACCCAGAATACTCCCCCGAAATAATTCGAAAAAAGAGTTTCACATTAAAGAAGGATGTCAAAAGATAGTCACTAGTAGAAGAAGATTGGAATACTGAAGACATATATGGAATACTGAAAAGACTAGCTCCCGCAGGATGGAGTTGGATTCCCAAATCGGAAAATTTAAAGAAAACCAAGAAATTTTATCAATTTATTTTAATAGACATCGGCTCCATGAAAATAACCCCCATCCCTAATGATAGAGATCCCTCTATTATTAGTTACTCAAAATTAAGAATAATCAAAATCATTTCATACCAAGAGTGGAATCAACATCCATTCACCGATAAGAGCTTTTCGAGGCCCTTTGACCCCCCATCCTATAATTACTTTGACTATCAAGAAGCCTGGAACAAAATACTTTTTGACACCAACCCTAGGCATTCTTGGTACATATGTTTTAAAAAAGAAATACCCAATTCATTACCCAACTGGTTCCTTGATTGGTTTAATCAAATAGGACCGGTCCAGTCCATAATACCCGAAAAGGTCATGAAGATATATCATAAATATAAAACCCTTACTCCTCAATACCCTCCATACCTTCGAATAATAAAATTCTGTTCAACCATGGGAATAAGCTAGCTTTTGGCCCACATTCCTGAAATCCATCAGCATAAGGACGAGACCTATCCAAAAACGCTTTGTTTGAAAACCAAAGTTTTTTGGTGGAAAAAATTCGAAGTCCAATATGTAGAGGAAAAATTCGAAAATTGGAAGAAAATGGGCCTCACCCGAAGCCCAATACCAAAAGACATTCCCTCCTTAAAAGACAAAGGGAAATTTATTATAGACTTATCACACCTCCCATCATCAAAAATAGAAAAGGCCCAATTAAAATTAAAAATGCTAGAAGCCTTATCATCCTTGGGCTCAGATGAAGAAGAAGAAGAAGATGAAGCCATCAGTAATATTCAAGATGCACAAGACCCGTATGAAGAAGAAGAAGTTGATTTTAATCAATTTTAGCAACTAATTCCGTCAAAAGAAATTCAAAGAAAAATTGATGCTATCATGAAAAGATTAGAAGAAGACCCACAAGAAATATCCTTCTAAGGCATCTCAGTAAGAAGTTGGGCTTATCAGGCTCATCGCCCAAAAGATGCTAAAGGCACCTCCTTCAGAAAGAAGATTCTCCACGACAAAAGGACCCCACCAAAGGAAAAGCAAAAACATTGTAATTATGAAGTTTTGTTTTTAGCGTCGGCTGCCGAAAGTAAAGGTGTGTCAGTTGTAATTTTCTTTATATAAGTCCCCTGTAATTATGTCCTTGGTCGGCCACTTGTTAATAGTGTGCCAGTTGTAAAATAGAATAGGAATCAAATAGGAACATTTCAAGGCTTATAAAAGAGTCAGTTGCTAAAGTAGAATTTACAGCTCTCTTAGAGCCTTAAAACTCTACCTTCCTCAACCAACTCCTTCATAGCCTAAGTTCCCAGCCTTCCCTCATTCTCTCACGAATAATCTGAATATTGTAAGCTTTTTATTGAAATATTAAGACTTCTTCTCTTCTATACTTCTTCTCACTTCTCTTCCGCTTTTCCGCTTTTAAATGCGCACTGATGCCAGAAATGGTATCATATATATATATATATATATATATATATATATATATATATATATATATATATATATATATATATATATATATATATCTTAATTATAATAATAATAATATCTATATAAATTATTATTATTATTATTATTGAATTAAAAAAATATTCTATTTGATCAATTTTTTTTATTTTTTTTATGCATGTCTTAATTGATGATATTTAATCCAATTATATATATCATAATTTTTTAATACGATTTATTTTTTGAGTTTTTTTATTTAAATATATGTTATTCCTCTAATTTAACCCAGTGATACGTGATTAACTTGAGAATGACCCGAAAGAAAAATGATAAATTTGATTGAATATATTATAAAATAAGGGTATTGCAAAATTATAAACAACTTTAGGAATAATTTTATTGACAAAGTTGAAGAACTTATGTTCAATCTACACCCATAATAAATAAATATCGCTTCACATTTTTTTAGACATATCTCTCTTATCTTATTTTCTTTATTTTTTTCTGTTCTATTATTATTTTAAATTTATTTACTCTTTTAATAATTTCTTGTTAGTTTATAAGATTTTCTAAAATTTCAAAAAATTCTTATCATATCTTAAGATATTTGTGCACTACACCGTTCTTAGAGGAAATATTTATATACACTACAGTAATCAAATTTGATCATATCTATACCAGCTTTTATAATATAGTATGCTTTAGGTTTGATACTTTATGAGATTTTCGAAAATTTCAAACAATTCTTATTATATCTTAAAGAATTCGTACAATACACCGTAAATAAGTTTTTAAATCAATATTTATACACGTTACAGCAATCAAATTTGATCGTGTCTATACCAGTTTTTATAATATAATATGCTTTAGGGAATTTATGTATTATTCTTCCAGATAGGCAATAATAAGAGGACAAAAGAGGTGAAAACAAGAAGAAGAAAGAAATAGAAAGAGATTGTGTAAAAACTTGATTAATCAACTGGTAGCATTTTATTATATCAGTTTTCCCTTGTCTCTATTATAAATTTAGAAAAATAAATTAACACTATATATTTTTTATTGCGGTTCTCCTTTCTTCCTACTTTACCCAGAAACGAACAACCGACAGGTTATGGAATCATATGCATTGAATACAGAAATCGTGGCAAGGTATGAACTTGACATTATCTTATCAATCTGATAAAAATATTTTCAAAAAACCCCCTTGTATTGAATATGATAGCACAATATATACATGAAATACAGAAACATTCTAGGCTATAATTACGCTAACCATTATAGTCAGTATCCTAAATTTGTCTATTAACGGATATGACATTAATGTGCATCATCTATGCATAGTTGTCATATGCCAAGCTAAATATGGAAAAAATTAATCATGTAGAATCATGGCATGATACTGGTATTTGTAATCGTATATTCTATGTTTATCACCCTCCCTCAAGATGGAGTATGAAGGTTGTGAATGCCTAACTTGCCTAAAAAAGAACCAAATTTAGTGGCGCCAAGAGATTTGGTGAAGAGATCAACCAGTTGATGATGAATGGACACATAGGAGGGTTGGATATGATTGTGTTGTATTTCATCACGAATAAGATGACAATCCACTTCAATATGTTTTGTCAGTTCATGAAACACAGGATTCTTGGCAATGTGAAGGGCGACTTGGTTGTCACGATAGAGAGTCATAGGGTCGGTGTGAGTAATGCCTAGGCTCGAAAGAAGGCCTTGAAGCCATTTCAACTCACATGTCGTGTTGGCCATAGAACGATATTACGCCTCGCGGATGATCGAGAAACCGTATGTTGCTTCTTGGTTTTCCAGGAAACGGGGGATTGACCGAGGAAAATAAACCAACCGGTGAGAGATCTTCGAGTTAGAGGACAACTTGCCCGATCCGAGTCACACCAACCATAAAGGCGAAGGTCACTCTCTCTTTTAAAAGCACACCACGACCTGGGCTGCCCTTTAAATAGCGTACCACGCGAGTGCAGCCCGTCAATGCTCCTGACGCGGTTGGTGCATGAATTGAGATAGGACATGAACACCGTAAGATAATTCGAGTCGTGTAAAACACAAGTAAATAAGGCGACCGACGAGACGTCGATATTGACTCGAGTCGAAAAGTAGTTCGCCATCGGCCAATGCTAAACGATGATTTTCTTCGATTGGCGTGGACACGAGTTTCCCTCCAAGCAATCCTGCTTCGACTATGATGTCCAACGCATACTTCAGTTGACACAAGAAAATTCCTGTAGGAGATCCGGCAACCTCCACCCCAAGAAAGTATTTTAATTTCCCTAAGTCCTTCATACGAAAACATTGATGAAGATAATCTTTGAATTGCGCAATGTCTTCATGATGATTGCCAGCAATGACTAGGTCATCCACGTAAACTAACACAACCGATTCGACATCTCCTTTGCGAAAGATGAACAAGGAGTGATCAGACGAAGAACGTTGAAACCCATATTGAACAAGAGCGAGTTGAGAGCTTGGCAAACCAACACCGAGGAGCTTGACGAAGACCATAAAGGGACTTGCGGAGACGACACACCATACCCTTTTGAGACACCAAGAACCACTGGCGGCATTTTCATGTACACATCTTCTTCAAGATCGCCGTGTAGAAAAGCATTATGGACATCCATTTGATGAAGTTCCCAGTCTTTGGCTACGCCACTTGCCAACACTTGTCCAGAATGGTGACCATCTTTGCCACTCAGGGCAAAAGTCTCGTCATAGTCAATCCCCTCAACTTGGTGATTTCCCAAGACAACTAATCGGGCTTTGAAGCGTTCAACGCTCCCATCGGAATGATATTTGATTTTATAAATCCACTTGCAACCCGGAGGCTTCTTCCCTGCAGGTAGAGGAGTAATGTCCCATGTTTCATTACTTTGGAGGGCTCGAATTTCACTAGCCATGGCATCTCTCCATCTAACATCCCGAACGACTTCAAAGAAATGCACAGGTTCTCTCTCGCATGAAGGGCTGCAAGAAAGGTTCGGTGGGGAAGGAGAATTTAGCACAATTTAAGTACTTTGTCAAACTGTAAGGCATACCCGAGGAAGGTCTGAATGTGGAGTGCGAATTGAGGGACCGAGTTGTAAAGTGGTGTTAGTGACATAATCACGAAGCTTCACGAGATGGCTTTCGTACACGAAGACCTTTCCCCAGGGATGCGGGGACAGTATGCTCCTCGGGAACCTCTAGTTCTGTCATCATAGAGTCGGTTTGTTCCGGTGGGAGAACGATCCGGGTGGGAGGCTCTTGTTCATGGCATTCGGCGTGGCCCTCCACGAACTCGGTTGTGGGCACATCTTCCGTTGTGGGGTTAACGTCATCGGTCTCCACAACGTGTTACGCATTGTTCATTGCACCAAGTCCAGGCAATGCTTCCTCGACAATGCCAACATCAACGGTAGGCAATCCTACCTCCGAATGTCTACTGTGGGCAAGAGAGGCAAACGGGAATTCATGTTCTACAAACTTAACATCTCTCGAAGTCCAGAAGACTTCTCTTTCCGAGATCAAACAATTTCCAGACCTTTTTTTCGATTGAATATCCAACAAATACATTCTTGCGACTTCTACTTGCAAATTTGTCACCTTTCCTATCTTGGTTATGTGCATAACACAAGCATCCAAATACCCGTAGATGGTCATAAGTGGGTGGCTTCCCATTCAATATTTCATATGGAGTTTTTCCATGGAGAACGGTTGAGGGTGTACGATTGATCAAGTATCCTGCGGTCAAAATGCATTCTCCCTAGAATTGAAGTGGAAGTTCTCCCCGAAATCGTAGAGCACGAGCTACATTTAGGATGTGTCGATGTTTTCGTTCGGCTCTCCCATTTTGCTGAGGTGTTCCGAGTGCATGAGGTTTGATGGAGTATCCCATGTTGCTTGAAAATATCGTTGAAGACACATAAACTCGGTTCCATTGTCACTTCGTAATATTTTGACTTGTTTCTCGTATTGTCGTTCTATTAAGGCGATGAAATGCATTAAGGTTTGTGACACATCTTTCTTATTATTCAAGAGATATATCCACACGGCTCGAGAACAGTCATCAACCAAAGTGAGAAAGTAAGATGCACCACAAGACGAGGGAGTTCTATATGGACCCCATACGTCACAATGTATTAAATCAAATATATTAGATGCTTGAAAATCACTTAAAGGAAATGTGTTTCTGCATTGCTTTGATCTCTCACACACTTCACACACACGAGTTGTATCAGTATTTCTATTCACGCTCGTTCGGATGCGGAATTTTTCTAACAATCTGGTAGGCGGGATGTCCCATTCGCTTGTGCCAAATCTCTAGTTGATTTTACGCATTGGTCCGATACGCCTTTATGCCACTCACACCACGATACCAATAGAGTCCCTCTTTTCGTTCACCCGCACCAATCGGCATCCTCGAAGTGTGGTCCTGCATTGCACAAAATCTATCGATAAAATGTACTTGTACATTTTACTTCATTCGATCAATTGTGATACTTGAAATCAAATTGCAATTCAATTTCGGAACATATAGAACATGTTTAAGTTTCGAGTCCTCCATCAAGGAAAACCGATCCTTCTTTGTTTGCCGACACCAATTCACCATTTGGTAGTCCCACTGGGCACCCTTCCAAGGCTCGACTCTCCCTCAAGTTTTCTAGTGTTCCTGTCATATGATTAGAGGCGCCACTATCAATAATCCACAAGTCACATGCTTTCTTACCAGTCATCTTTTCGAGTTTCATTTGCCTTGCGAGAATTCAACATTCTTCGTCAAGATCTGCCATTGCTCATTACTCGGTCCTGCGACTTCGGTTTTCGGTTGAACCAACGTTATCCGCACCGAGTGTGCGCCATATTGACGTGAGCCGTTCCTCCTTTTCCTCGGAAGGTTCCTGTTCTTTGTTGATTTTTTCATCGTTTTTATCGGTTCGTGGTCTCTCTCCCCACCATTCCGGGTAACCAATGATCTTGAAGCAATTGCCTTTGTCATGTCCCTTCCTTCCACACTTGCATGCAAACAAGCTGATTTTTCTTTCGCTTCATTGCGCAACTTGTTCCTGGTTTCCGCTCGCATAGTCATTCCCACGATCATTCCTCGCTCTTCTTTAGACCTGGTGATTGTTCTCACCCTTTCTTCTTGCACCATGGTGCCATACACCCGATTCAACGAGGGTAATGGATCTGTTGCCAAAACATTTGACCGTGCAGTTCCATAGCCCTCATCATCTAGCCCCATCAAGAACCGATGAATTTTTTCTTCTTCTCTTCATTTCTCAAGTTGCGTCATAATATTACACTTGCATCCCCCACATCTACTACTGTGGGATTTGCTCGTAATTTGCCAGTTCATCCCACAACGTTTTCAACTTCCCATAATAGGAAACCATTGTCATTCCTTGTTGTTTGCATTACGCCAACTCGACTTTAGTCTGTTGGATTCTTGGTCCGTTCACGATCGAGAATCGTTCCTTGATGTCATCCCATAGGTCCTTTGCGTTTTCCATGTATGCAACGGTGGAACGCAAACTAGGTTCTATAGTGTTTAGTATCCAAGATACAAGCATCGATTGAATTGTCCACCAATCTTCTATCTCGGATGTGTCTTCTTCGGGTTCCTTATGAGTTCCATCTATGAAACCCCATTTCCTTCGAGCCACGAGAGATATCTTCACTGCCCTTGCCCATTCCTCGTAATTCTCTCCTCGTAATTGTACCTGTGTAATCACATTTCCGGGATTATCAACGGCACTCGGATCGTATGGCGATGGTGTTTTCTTCACCGTCTCTCCTCTCTCGCCATTTTAGAAGTACGATCTGTGTTCTCGAGTCATTGGATATCGAGTTTGGTTCGCTTCGATACCATGATAAAAATATTTCCAAAAACCCCTCTTGTATTGAATATGATAGCACAATATATACATGAAATACAGAAACATTCTAGGCTATAATTACGCTAACCATTATAGTCGGTATCCTAAATTTGTCTATTAACGAGATATGACATTAATGTGCATCATCGTGCATCATTTGTCATGCCAAGCTAAATATGGAAAAAATTAATCATGTAGAATCATGGCATGATACGGTATTTATAATCGTATATTCTATGTTTATCACAATCATGTCACAGACTTTGTGTTACAGCTCGGATATGCAAATTTAATTATTTATTTCGAACTTTTTCAAAAGTAGGTCAATAAAATACTCCAAATATCACTTTGAGGATAACGTCTTCTTAAGAAAAACGCTATTCTTTTTAGTTATAAATTTTGGTCTTGTCTTCTTCTTTTTTTTCTTCAATAAATATAAATATATATAATTGTTTTTCTATAATTAAAGAGTATTTCTATACTTTTCTACCACACATTATTAAATTTTAAATAATTTGTAAATAAAATATTTTGAATAAGAAGTAACTATATTTAAGAGAGAACAAGCTATGTGAAGACGAGATAAAATCTGATCAAGCTCAAAGATCATTTATGAACAAATTTGGTGGAGAAGTTAATAAACTCTGATATTTCATTGATGTAAAACTCAACAATCATACAATAATATTTAATTAAAACTATGCTAATTTGTTAATGACAACTAAATGGAGATACTTGCATCCATTTTATTCAACGAAGAGTCCCCCAACATACTTAATTAGTATATAGGTAACATCAATGTTTTTTAATTAAAAAATTAATCAATATTGCATTATTATTTAATGAATTTTTGTGTAGATATTGTTAATAGGATTCACCACGTTTATCAGAAAGCCAAGATTCAAGACTTAGCGAGTTTGGCTTGTCACAATTTTTTTAAGGTCATATGTTATTCATTATTTGCGATCATCCATACAAAAGCACCAAAATAGTGAAATTTTGGGAGCGATCTTGAAAGGATCATAATTTATCACAAAGTTAATATATTGATTTTGTATGTGAGGTAAAATTTAGTTCATCTTTAACTGTGTTGATGTTAATACAAGAGAATGTATATTTATCAAGATACATATATCATTTTTTGGAGTATTTTGTTTATGATAAAATTATAAATATATGAAAAGGAATAAATAGAAAAATAGGAATAATAGCTAAAAGACTATATTGATAATTAAAGATATTGAAGATCAATATTAATTAAAGGAAATTATAAAAAAAAGATAAATTTAACATAATATGTTGGATTTAATGGATTGACGGTACATGTTACAAATAATAAGGAAGTATTGAAGGAACATGTAATTCAATAGGGGTTAAGGGATATATTGAGAAATAAATTGGTGTGGTGTGATCAGTTTAACATTGAAAGTTGAAGAGTCAAAGATATCAAGGATCATGGTGCAAGTCGACAAAGATATGACTGAGAAAAATTAACACAATCAAAAAATATGCAGAGACAGTTATTATCTTATTATGATATATGCGCATTAATAGGTGGTACATAGTGATAACCCGGGTTGAAGAAATAGAAGATAATTATAATAAAGTAATTGTGAGTGGATTTTTTTTTTTTTTTGTTCAACTGTATTTTATTTTTATTTTTAATATATTTTTATAGTTTTATTTTATCGGTTACACTTACGAAAGATATAAATAAAGGGAAATACATGTAAACAAAAAGTGATTGTCAATCAAAAAAATTTATGATAAAAAATGCTATCAATAGGGAAACAAACATTTTCAATAAAAAAATTTCAATTTGAATCACTTTTTTTTATTTCTTTATCAATTTCTTATTTATTCTTAGTAAATTTATTTTTCAATCTTTTACTTTCTTCATATGTTTATTTTTCGATAATTTACTTTTATTATTATTTATTGTTCTAAGAATTTACTTTAAATTATTCAAATTATATTAGAAATCAAAACTGCATGTGATTAATTTTTAGTTAAAATACATTACGTTTCAAATATTGAGTAATTGGTACGAAACGAATCCACGTAATGTTTAAATTATTTATCTTGTGTTTTAAAAATAAAACTTATTTAAATCATTTATATTATAAACAACTCATAATCAATATAGAACTTGTGCTTGTATATTAGAACTTTATTTTTTATTTATATTATTTTTTCTTCATAAGAACGTATAGATTTTATTACTCTATTTATTTATTTTTTAACATATACTTACACGAGCAAAATGAAAAATTTAGTTTTAACATAAAATTAGTCGTAAAACCGTACAATCAAATGGTTTGAAAGAAAAATATTATTTTTACATCACTCAATAATTTGTAATTAAAAATTAGTTTAGAACTTGTAGTTAGATCAAAAGTTATTCTTTATATAAATCATATCTTAGAATTTACATTAATGTAACATTATTTTTTATATATATTCATATAAATCAAAATTAATATATTATATAATTTTTAAAAATTTATTAAAATATGATTCATTTGATAACCTTCTTATTATTCTTTATTTTTTCTTCTATAAGAATTGATAAAAATAATATATAATTCAATGATTAAATTAACTAAGATTGCATCAAGATTATTGAATGGTATAATAGTTACAGCAATTGATCCCTTCATAAAAAATAATGTGTTATAATATAATAATTTGAAGCATCGAAAAACAAGAGTTTGAATAAATAATAGTTATATACAATTGAATAAACTTGTTACTTTGAATAAAGAACTTCTGCTATCTTCGTCTTGAAATCCAACTACTAAATTTAAAATTTGTAGATCTTAAAATCTATCGAGAATCACAATGTCAATGTCTGGACTAGAAAAAATGTCCACATCTCAAATTTCTTTATAACTTAAATGTCTGTAGTAGGAAATGAGTATATTTGTATTTACAAAAAAGTTGAAAAAGAAAGGCATATAAAAATTGGGAATCCATCCTTGAATGGAAATACCCTCACATGGCGTCTCCAGATCATTCCTTTGGAACAAAGTTATTTATTAATGCGCATTGTTGGTACTTGCTGTCTTTGAACACTCTCACCTCTTCAAAGTAACCCTAAAATTCACACCTTTCAACTTACATCCTCTCCCACCACTAGGTCTTGATTACCTTCAAAAACTGTGCAGGATACACACACTTTACCAAAACATGAAAATTTTGAATAAAAATGTTTAATGTACATCATCATAAATTAAAGTTTCTGAAGAGTATGAAAGTAATGTATGGGAAGAAGCACAAGCCTCGGAAGCAGCACTGATTGAACGAGCGCAGGCCTCGCAAATTTCTCTCACTTCACACTTTTTCTCTCGTTCACTGGAATCTATCATTAAAATTTTTGTTTCATTATTACTCAAAGATTCCTTCTATCATTTTGTTTTGTTTTATTTATCACATATCGACAAATATAAATAAAAATTTCAAACAATCACTTAAAGTAGAAAAAAAGTACACCCACGATTGAATATTGAATGTCAAAAGTTCAAACATTTGCAGAAATAAAAGAAACACTCGCACAAGGAAAAGAGAAAAGCAAAAGCGATTGAAGAAAGTGACGCACGAAGAGTGCCTAACCGTTGGATGGAAGCTTGTAGTTCTGAAGAGCAACAATGCAGTCCTCAATGTATCGATTGTGAAGATCTGTGGAACTGAAAACCTTCCCCATTTCTTTGGCGTTCTTCCTGTAAATACTCCCTCCCTCATCCACAACTACAAACCTCAATGTCTTAGCCACAGAGTCCCTGGTAAAGGACCCATCTTCCGGGCTCCTTGGCACCTCCATTGCCACTTTCTTTTCCTCTAACACCCTTGAAAACAGGGCTTGGTCAAGCAAATAGGGAAGAGTGACAAGAACGTGTCCAAAATTAAGCATTTCAACGAGAGAGTTGGTGCCGCAGTGAGTGATGCATCCCCCGATAGCTGCATGGCCTAAAATCTTAGTCTGGGGTGCCCAACTCTTCCAAACAAATCCACGATCTCTGGTTCTCTCTTCAAACCCCTCTGGCAACTCAAATGAATCCTCTTTCAGGTTCCTCAAAGCCCAAAAGAAAGGCAACTTGGAAATCTCAATGCCATGAGCCAACTCCGTGACGTCTTCCTGACTCAGTCTCAACTCGCTCCCAAAAGCAATGTACACCACGGATGAGGACTCTTGCTTGTCCAACCAGTTATTGATTTCGACCCAGTCGGGATTTTTGTCTTCCTCTTCATCTTCACTTATATGCATGGATGGTGGAACCAAACCCACCGGAACCACAGGCACTTTGTACTTGTCAGCGACATAATCCAACCATTCTCCTTCGAGTTCTCTGCATGTCCTGAGGAGAAACATGTCACAGCTGGAATACACCTTTCCAAGATCGAAAGTAGCGCTGCGTCCTGTCTCCACATCTTGGCGAGAGAGAATCGCTCTTTCGATTTCATAAGGCCTGAGATGAAGGGTTGTTTGGAAAGGAAACCACGTAGGGTTACACATGTCTTGAAGCGTGAAATTTGAGTTGAGTACTTCCTTGGGTGGATCATAGAACACTTTGTTCCATGCTGCGGTTAGGTTGTAATGTGCACACGGAATGTTGAGGCTCTTGGCTATTGCTGGTAACCACTCAGTTGCAAAATCGTAGAAAACCCAATCAGGCTTTGATGTTTTCAACAAGTCGGAGACAGCATCTTGGAGACCTTCATAAGCTAACTTGAGGTGACAGATCTTTGATGCGGGAATGTCCATCCTGCTCTCTGCACCTTCTGGGAGATGCTCTATGTGTGGTAAGGGTAGGCTCACCAAATTGATGAATGGTTCTAAGGTTTTGGGGATTTTGGGCATGCGATCGATGTTTTTGGGAGTGCTTATGAAGGTAATAAAGTGACCCTTTTGTGCGAAAATCTTTGCCAGCTCCGAATAAGGGTTTACATGCCCCACTGCGAGCCATGGAAGCATTGCAATATGTAGAGGCTTGTGAACATTGTGATTGCCATTAGAGGAATCCATGAACCACTGTTTGCGTTTGATTTGGGTTGGAATGGATAGTTGATGGGTGTTTAGAGTATCCATTTATACTGTCAATACCGACTCACTGGAGCCCATAAAATGATAGAAAATGATACTTTCTTGACTCAAATTGATAGAACTTGTATAAACAATTCTTTTCTAATATTATAATAATAATTTTAATTTATTTTTATTTTTATTAAAAAAAATATACTTTACCAACCTAAATCTATATTACTCTTGTAAATAATTTTCTTTTAATATTATAATAATAATTTTTATATAATTCCTGATTCTCAAAATATTATCATTCTTTTATTAAATTATTTATAATAATAACTTATTTTAAAAATTATATAATTTCTGGATATAAAAATATCACCACCTAATATCCTCCTGTGGTGGTGACTGCACAAGTTACAAGGGAAAATGTTTCTCTGACGACGCTACCATTACACCACTAAATATATTAATATAATAATATATGATATTTCTATCAATCATTCTGCGTTCCAAGTCTTTTTAATTAAAAATTACAATATTTATTTAAAAAGTATTTGTATTCATAAGAAATATGGAGAAAATAAGAATTAAAAATACTTTAAGTACCGTATTTTAATCTTTAAATTTTAAATGTGTAATTTATAAATATACATTTTGATTAATTAAAATTTAATATATTGATTTACGGTATCCTATTCATGGAAAATCCTATTGATTAAATTATAATTAGAAAAATTAAAATTATACTATTGAAAAGAAAATCAAAATTACTAATAATATTTTTAAGCTTACTTTTGGAATGAGGATTGGAACGAGGAATGAAAATTAAAAGAATGAGAATGAGAATGAAAGATAAAGATTATTTATACTAAGATAAAGAGAATAAAAAAGTAAAAAAATTATTGAACGTAAGATTTATTTTATTGATTAAAAAATTTAAATAATAAGGATTAATATTAAACTATCAAAATATCTTTGTAGATTTTAATTAAAATAAAGATAAATTAGAATTGAGATATAATTTAATAAGAATTATTTTACAAAATAAACAAAATTTACATAAAATAAAATTAAGTTATATATAAATTATAAAAAATGTGATATTTTAAATATATATATATATATATATATATATATATATTATTTTTATAATAATTTACAAATTAATATTAAAAAAATTTGTTTAAAAATTCCGTATAATCAATTTTTATATATATTTTATAAAAATTAAATTATTAAACATATCAATTTTTACTTTTTCAATTTCATAAATTTGTATTAAATGACAATGTTATGGATAAAATTTAGAAGACAAAAACTATGTGCTATATTATCTAATTTATCTTTAAAAATAAGAAAACAAATTAAAATTTAAAATTTAAAATTATGTTAGTTATATTGATTTTTAATGTAATTAGTATTTATTATATTATTAATATTGTTTTTGTCAAAAAAAAATAAAAAAATCCCAAGTGGCAAGTTTTGTCCAAAAGGACAAAGGAGGAGATACACATGTAAAACACTTGTATACTTAGATTAATACATGAATATTTATTGAAAGAGATTATCTTTTTATCATAAAATGACATGATTTATCAACTTCTTACCAACATTATTTTAAATAATAAATTATATTCATCAATGCATTTAATATGATATTGAATATTTAATATAATTAGTTTGTGGGAATATTTTCATTAGAACAATAATTTTGGTATTTTTATTAGAACATAAGTCCCTTAAACTCAAAATTTAAAAATGAATCAATTTAAGTCCTGAGCCAAGTTTCTCAATTAGGTCATTTATTAGATTCTCATAATTAGTTTTTTCATCTTCTCCAGATGATCTCTGACGTACATTAATGAAGGGTTTTAGCAATAATGTTGGATCGACCTAAGGTTTTCTTCCTCGATCATTGTCTGACATGTGAATATCTCACTTTTGTTTTCCATCTTCTTTTTGTGTTTCTTCCTCATTGCTCATATTCTCAAGCTTTATTTTGCAAATTTGTGTCTCTTTCAAATATTCTCTAGGTACATTTTCTTTATTATGTCTTCTATTAGTTTTTCTAGTGATTCCAGTGCTACATCTTTGGAAAAATTTAAGAGTTGGTTCAAGTTCTCTTAGAAGAAGTCGAAACGGTAAAGTTTCTCCTATTTTTTGTCTCAAGTATTTGCGGGTTCTCGGAGAAGTGGGGCACGTCCTCCCTCAATTGGGAACTTCATAGCCATGTGTGGTGTATAAATAATGACTCCAATCTGACTTAATGTTTATCTTCCTATTAACACATTATAAGAGGTGTCAACTTCTATCAATAAATATCTTACCAGGAGATTTTTACTTTCTCTAACACTTCCAAAATTTGTTAAAAAATCAATGTATCCATGCCTATGAAAACTCTTTCACAAACAAATTCAACTAAGGGATCAGGATATGGCTAAATCAGATCATGTGAAATGTTCATTTTTAAAAAGTGGCTCAATATAGTATATTGATTGAGCTTCTTTGATTTATCGATGTTTTCTTTACTGCCAAATTAGCAATGTAGATAGTGATCACCATGAGATCATCAGGCACAAAATCATTTGAACTAAAATCTTCATCTATAAAAGTAATGGGAGATTAGGGATCACAAAATGGATCAATCCGCACCGTTTTGGTCTGCTTCGCCTCTAGTTTACCAAAAACAGAGCGAGATGGGTTGACCCATCATAGTTAAGATTGACTATAGACCTCGATCAGTCACTGCCAAAGAACGGGCTAACAGGCCGACAAACCAAACCAGTCAATATCTTTTTAATTTATATATATATATATATATATATATATTAATAATATATCTTTATTTATATAAATAATTTTTAAGTTTTTATTTATTAATTAATATTTTTATTAAATAAATTGAAAAAATTGCTATATTTATATGTTAAAATAATTAATTATAATCATTCATTTAAACCCAATTCCCAATTGAATAATTTTTATAATTTAAATTATAATATTATAGTATATTTACATATTTCAATAACATGATAAAAAATATAATATTTTCAATTATAATCATTTTATTTTTATTTTAATATATAATTATTTTTTAAAGTAGGTTAATCTTGTCCAGCCTTTAGCTCGTCAGATTGACGAGCTAGATTAAACAAACAGATCGGTCGGTTAAAACTATAATCGGTCCCATCGGACCTAACCTATTATTTATGGGAGGTAATGTTCTCGGTTCTGGTGACCGAGATATGTTGACATTGTTTACAACCCTTAAATGTTGTTTTCGAGTAAAACTCACACTTCCTCCTCCCCAAAGCCCCTTACAATTGTGCTAATGACTCATTTGCCCCTCATCATTTAACTGTTTTGTGGATGGTCGGTTGTTAGTTGCTCTTTTATTATAAAATGATCACTAAAGTTGTCAAAACAGGGACCTAACCTATCCTAACCTTTATTTTAAAACAGACCAAAATTTTAGCTTAGCCTAGTCTTATGTTAGGCCAACGAGTTAACGAATCAATTTTAACCTGATTGAAATTTAAAAAAATAACATATCTATACCAAATCAATTAATTAAAAAATATATTTTTAAATTTTATTAATAAAATTAATTTTTTATTTAATATATAAATTATAAAAGAATGCATTCATTCAATTTCAAAATAAGAATTAAAAACTTACTCTTTATTATCATTATTTATGTTTTAGTAATTTATTAATTTAAAATAATAATTAATCTTAATCAATATACCTTGGAATAAGTGAAGGTTAGAGATTTATTATAATATTTACTCTTAGAAGAAGTGAATCCCTTCTTAAATTAATTTAAACTACATATATTTTTTAATAAAATAATATTACTTTTATTTTTATTTAAAAAATAATTATTATTCTATAAAATAGGTTGACCCTATGTAGGTCGTGGATTAAATAGGCAAGATCAAAATAGACTTGATTCAATTAGGTTACAAATTTTTTAGCCTAACGTGGTCTATTTCTCAGGCCTTCCCGGGTTGACCTTTCGGGTCGGCCTATCAGGCTAAACCTATTTTGATACCCCTAATGATCACATCCTTGTCTTCGTCCTTGTCCTCATCCTCCAAAGCGCCCACATCCTCGATTGTGAGAACCTTTGTAAATATTTGAATTGAAACCTTGATCATGTTTGTAATGTTAAATGAATCAATCTAACACTACAAGAAAAAACGGATTTAGCCACCGAAATTAGCGACCGAATTTTTTCGGTCGCAATTAGCGACCGATTTAGTAACCGATTTAATTTTAGTCACATTTAGAGACCGATTTAGCAAACACCTTAATTCGGTCGCAATTAGCGACCGATTTAGCGACCAAAGTATGATTTGGTTTTCATTTTATATTTAGCGACCGAAATAACAACCAATTTTTGTGCGTCGCAAATTTTCGGTCGCTAAATCGGTGGCTATTTCATACATAAATAAAAGATTCATTTAGCGACTGATTTAGCGACCGAATTACAAATTGAAATAGCGACCGAATTAAAATCGGTCGCTAATGAGAAAATAATCAATGCTTACAGCTGATTTTTGCAAAATCGCTCAAGCGAAAAAAGCAACGCTCGAGCGACACCACCTGCACAGAAGTGACATTCTCGGGTTGTATTTCGCTTGAGCGAAACTACTCTCGCTCGAGCGAAATCCGATTCAAACATGAATCATCCATGTTACATTGACACAGGTCAACATTCGCTCAAGCGAACATAATATCGCTTGAGCGAACATAATAAGTTTTAATTATGAACGATAATAATTCGAAATGATCGATCATAATTCAGTGGATATAATAGCGGTTCCACCTTAACCGCTATCTAAAGTGTATATTAGATAGCGGTTAAGGTTTAACCGCTATTAGAAGTAGTTTGTAATAGCGGTTCCGAGTGGAACCGCTATCACATACAACAATATTTTGACTTTCTGATCGATCAGAATTTCAAAATGATCGATCATATTTGATAATTTTTTCAAAGAATGAATGATAATCGATTAGTTTTCTAAATTATTGATTAGAATTGATTAGTTTTTCACATAATATATTAGAATTGATTAATTTCTGAAATATATATTCAAAAATTATAATTAAAAATATACATTATTTAAGAATATTAACTATTGTAAACATAAAGTTGAACATGGGAGGAGATGAGGATGATAATATATAATGATAGAAGTTACAAAAATGTAGAATTGAGAAGTTTGAAACAAAAAAAATTAAGAAAATAGAGATTTAATTACACTTTTAATAAATTGAAGATAATACTAGTTTTGATTTTTATTTTTAACTATTTATTTTAATTATTTAAAAGCAGAGAAACTAGTTAATGTTGAAAGTGATGAAGATCTTATTGAATTCAGAGAAACTAGTTAATATTTAAAAGTATTTAACATTTTGAATTACGAAAGGTTTTCTCTAATAGCAAATTTAAAAACATAATATTCAAAAAAATAGTTAATGTTGAAAGTGATGAAGATCTTATTGAAATACATTGACAAAGATCTCATTGATTTGATGAAGTCGAAGATGAAGTCAAAAGCAACTTTGCGAGTGGACAAAAGTTACTAAGATAAAAGTGTAGAAAGATTAGTGTATCCGCAGACTATGCTTAGGTATAATCATTTTATCTTTTCTGCTGCATGGGGTTTCTTCACTTAAAAGATTTTGCAAAATGCCTCTAAAAATCTTTTAAACAATAAAAAACAAAGTATTTTGACAAAAGCTTTCTTAAACATTTTTTATAAGCTGATACAGACTTTGATATAACCAATTAAAATTACTTAAAATGTTAAGTGAAATGTTTTTACAGTATTTTAATCGATACAACTTGATTTTAATCGATTAAAACCACTTAAGAGTTCAGGATGATCGATCAGAATTGAGTTATGACCGATCAAAACTTTTACAATCGATTAATTCTCATTTCAATCGATTAAAACAACTTAGAAATTCCCTACACAGACGTTTTAATCGATTAAAACTTATTCTTATCAGTTAAAATAACTTGAAAAGTTTTACAAGAAAGTTTTGCGAGTATTTCAATCGATTGAATCGCGAAACAATCGATTAAATCAACTTAGAAATTTTTTTGTAAAGTGTTTTAATTGATATAAGCGTTGTCAGTATCAGTTAAAACAAATCTGTTAAAGAATCAAGAACGTATTAATGGATTAAAAGAAGTTTTAACAGATTAAAACTGCACTTTTAACAAATTAAAAGAATCTTTTAGCAGATTAATTAATACAATTGTTTTGAAAATCTTCTATAAAAACGAGTTGCTTGAACTTTTTACACATAAGTTTTTACACATCCTTGAGCAATCAATCAAGCAAACTTTAGCACTCTTTTCAAGAAAGATTAGCGTCAGTTTTGAGAAGTTCTTTGAAAATCTTTCTTGAGGCAACTTGATTTCATTTGAAGAAGAAACACTTACAACAGAATTGCATACACTTGGTTTGAGCATTCTAGTTTCTTCTTTTTCATTTCTTTACATTCTTTTTGTATTGTTTGGTGCCTGGAATTTGGGCACTTGGTTTCTCTGCGAGCTAGAATTTGGTTGTAGAGGTTATCAAGAACTGGAATTTGGTTCTTGGTGAGAGGTTGAGTGCAGGAACTGGAATTTGGTTCTTGTGGTAGATTAAGTGTAAGATTGTAAATCTGTAAAACATTTGATCTAGTGGAACCCAGCTGGAATTTGGCTGGAGAGCTGGACGTAGCCCTGGTATTGGCATTCTCGGGTTGTATTTCGCTTGAGCGAAATTGAACTCGCTCGAGCGACATTGACACTTTTAAGAGCGGTTAATATTTTAACCGCTCTTAAGCGTGAGCATATAATAGCGGTTCCGAGTGGAACCGCTATCATATACAACAAGATTTTGACTCGATCGATCAGATTTTCAAAATGATCGATCATATTTGCTAATTTTTTCGAAGAATTAATTATAATCGATTAGTTTTGTAAATTATTGATTAGAATTGATTAGTTTTTCAAATAATAGATTAGAATTGATTAATTTCTGAAATATATATTCAAAAATCATAATTAAAAATATAGATTATTTAAGAATATTAACTATTGTAAAGATAAAGTTGAATATGGGAGGAGATGAGGATGATAATATAATGATAGAAGTTACAAAAATGTAGAATTGAGAAGTTTGAAACAAAAAAAACTAAGCAAATAGAGATTTGATTACACTTTTAATAAATTGAAGATAATACTAGTCTTGATTTTTATTTTTAACTATTTATTTTAATTATTTAAAACGAGAGAAACTATAATTTGACTTTCTAAATACTCAATTTAAAGAATTAAATTCATTATTATTTAATCTTTTAATTTTAGTATTAAAAATTTAAATTATATTTTATTAAATTAAAATAAATATAATATAATTTTCTACTTTGAGAATGAACAATATAATTAAACTCAAAATTGAGAATATTATAATACATTTTTGAACTCTTTTGGATTAATTTTTTTTCCTAATTTTTGATAAAGTTAATTATAATATTTAAAAGTATTTAACATTTTGAATTCTGAAAGGTTTTCTCTAATAGCAAATTTAAAAACATAATATTCAAGAAAATAGTTAATGTAAGTTGTGATTATGATCGATCATAATTTGAAATGATCGATCATAGTTGAGAGGATTAGATAGCGGTTCCACCTTGACCGCTATGTAAAGTGCATGTTAGATAGCGGTGAAGGTTTAACCGCTATTACAAGTTCCCATTTAAGAGCGGTTCCTGCGGAATCGCTATCATATACAACCATATTTTAAGATTGTGAAGTCTCGGGTGTAATTTCGCTTGAGCGACACTGGTCTCGCTCGAGCGACGCCACATGAATAAAATTGGCATTCTCGGGTTGATTTTCGCTTGAGCGACAGTGTCTCGCTCGAGCGAAATCCACATTTTTTGGTTATGATCGATTACATTTTCAAATGATCGATCATATTTGAATATATATAATAGCGGTTAAGATTTAACCGCTATTAGACGTGCTATCTAATAGCAGTTAAGATTTAACCGCTATTAGAAGTGCTATTATAATAGCGGTTAAGTTTTAACCGTTATTATATACAACCACATTTTTCATTTCCCTGTCTCGCGCCACTTATCCCCAAATAACCCTAACTCTCGCGCCTCACTCACCCATTCCTCTTAACCTTGGCCAGTATCTCCTCCTCACTCCCGGCGAGCCCTAGCCCCCTCACTGCTCCCCCCAAGTCAGCCCTCACCCTAATCCAACCTCCACCCCAGTCATCACCACCGCCTCCCTGGCCACCATCGTGGCCATCCCTAAATCTCAACCTAACCTCCACCATCGAGGTCTTTCCACGCCTCAGTTGCCCCAATCGTGCCATTGAGTTCCCCGCGAACTAGAGGTGAGTCAGAGGGGTCGCGGGTCAAGCGCTTCGGTTCACATTTTGCTGCTATGTTCTATTTCTTTTATGCCTTTTTACTGTGGATTGTTCTCCTTGGTTAAGGATGAATTGTGTGTGGGTCTGGTTTAAAGCTGGTTAGTTGTGGACGAGTCTAAAAACCTTGATTGCATACCATTTCTTAAAACCTTGGTTATAGAATGCGAAGGTGTCTTATGTCCTGTTAATGATTTGAACTTGTGCTCGACAAGCAGATTGAGAAAATGGAGAATTTCTTGAAGGAACCTAAGGGAGGATCATTGGACAGAGAATTCTACCAAAAACTTGCTGGAAGTTTCAAGTGAGTTCTGCTTTTCACTGGTTGTTAGGTTATTTTCCAGTAATAGAAGAAGTATTGTCATTGAGGAGTGTTGGAATGTGATGTTTGTGCATTCCTGGGCGGCATCCTTCAAATATTGTTGTTTTCCTTTTCCTATATTCTTAGATGGTTGTGCCTTTTTTTATGTAGTTTTTAATTAATCTTTTATTTTGGAGAAATTCTAGATTGAAAGTTGGTTTCAGGCTAGGCTCCAAGACTTAGCACTAGTCCCTAACAGTGAGTTGATGGTTCCTAAATGTAAGGAAGGTGAGTCTTCTGGTGGACCTTATGGTTCTTAGCATAGTAAGTTATTATGTTGTCTTCAAGTATTCAAATGGTCAACATTAGATTTATTTAATATAATTGCAGTGTTTTTCATTCTTGCTTGAGTTATGGTAGGTTGCCTATTTTATTTTATGTCTCTCGTGTCTATCGTTGTCTGTCATCACATATTCAAATATTCAACATTGAATTATTTAATATAATTGCGAGTGTCTACCATTGTTGCTTAAGTGATGACTTTTACGTTAAGTCTGTTTTATGTTATTAGGAACATGTTTGGTAGAAGATAATATGATATGAAGATGAGGAATAACTTGGCGATAATGAAGGAACATGAAAGTGATAATAACATTCCCACCATAAAATTTTTTTCACTTTCTATTTTCCTTCTATTTTTGTATAGCTAGTCTGCTACAGTTGTATTTATTGATATATTTGAGGAAACTTCTAATAAAATGAGTTATCTTGTGAGATTGTACCTGGACTGATTGTTTTACGAAGTTATGCGAGATCCATCAGAGTTGGAATTTGAAGCAAGATCATCAAAAGATGGAGCATGGTGAGAACATGCAGATTATTTCAGTTAGCTTAAATTTTCCTAGCCATCACTTGTTCATGAAGTATTTTAAATTTTAATGTATCTGAATCAAAAGGTTTCCTTATATACCTTTCCCAAGCATTCAAGAAAAATTCATGCAAACTTCTCCACCTTTTTGGAGGTCCTCTAACTCGCTGATCCCTTCGTCATATATCTGTGTTCCCTTGACATGTATTCCATGTTGGTATAACTGTTGCTTGAAGTCTTCAATTGTGGAATAAACCTCTAGTTCCGGTTCATGATCAAGACTCATATCCTAGTGATAGTGGAATGGAAAAAGTAATTTAAATATGGATGCACCAATATCTATTCAGGTCATCTTATTATTAATTTATTATTGTTTTTACCAATTGGTCCACATTTCATGGATGAGAATGCATCTTAACTACTAACTACTAAGCATTCATTATGTAATACAATTGTGTCCAATTGGAGAAAAAAAGTTGTCTAATGAACTTGATATAATTAAAAATGTAAATAAATAAAAATAATTAACTTTGTTATTAATTTAGCGACCGATTTAAATTATTATTTAAATAATTCAATTAATATATTAGCGATCGATTATATCGGTCGCTATTATTTTTAACTTTGTCTCCAATTTAGCGATCGATTTTAATTATTATTTAAATAATTATATTAATATATTAGCGACCGAATATATTGGTCGCTATTTTTTAAAACTTTACCACGGATTTAGCGACCGATTTAGCGACCACTTAATTCGGTCGCTATTTTGGTCTCCAATGAATAAGTGACCAAATTATTTAGCGACCACTTTAGCGACCACCAGATCGGTCGCTATTTAGCGACCGAAATGTAAATCGGTCGCTAACAACTTAGCGACTTGCCCTTTTGCGACCAACCATTTCGGTCGCTAACAGAATAACGACCGAATTTTTGCCATTAGCGACCGATTTTTTCGGTCGCTAAAAGCGATTTTTCTTGTAGTGTAAGGTTCCCGCTTGAATAAGGTCTTCCAATATTTCTTTGACCCTTTTGTAATTTTCTGTAGTATGTTCATAAGTTTGTTACTATACACATTATTTTGAATTGTCTCGCATCTAAATTATAGGCTTCTCGTAAAACTGTTTCAACACCATCATTAAGAGGAGTTAACTTTCTCTCCTATTTTCTATCTTTTCTCGTTTATATATTTTATCTGTGTTGTACTTATGAAATTAGCCTTCTTTTTAAAAAAATTCTCTTTTATTTCTAATCTCGATGCCTTCCTTTAATTCCATGGATCTAGTAAAATGAGTTATAAGTTATTCTATTTATTCAAGATAATTCATATATATATATATATATATATATATATATATATGTTGTCTATAAATGGTCTCTGCCTTAGATCGGATATCAAAGAATGGATATTCAAGTCATGGAAAAGGTTACCCAAGTTGAGGCTAACCTCGTTAAATCTTTTCATAAATTTCTTCAAAGGTTCACCTCTTTCTTACCTTAACCTCTATAGTGTGAGAGAGGTTAATCGATGTGGCCTTGCAACTGCAAAACTAGCTCTGAACTTTTGAGTTAATGCATTAAATGAATCTATTGATTCAGTGGGAAGATTATAGAACCATTTGAGAGTAGCACCTCTAAGCATCATGGGAAAAGCTTTACAAAGGAGAGCATCATTTTCTCCAAATATACAATGATTTGAGTTAAGTAAGACCGAATATACTTGTATGGATTTGATCTTCCTCCAAATCTTTCCATAGTTGGAGCTTTCCATATGTTGGGTAAGGCTTCTGATAAAATTCTTGAAATGAATGAGCTTCCCATATTTATCATGGATTGACCTAGGATATGATGAGTTTTTGCTTTCTTCATACTTAGTCTTGGTTCTACTTTAGTTTAAACATCATGTCTATCAGATTCTCCCTCCATACAAGCGTCATCTTCACATGTTGGTGATTGGTACCAAAACTGACATTGATGTCTAGATGAATTGGGATGTCTTGGAGGAGATCGGACTAAAACCCGTAATTACTTCTCTACTTTTTCATTTTATTTTTTGAAAGCCTCCATTTTTTCACGATGTCTTTTGCTCTATTAGGTTGAACTTTTCATCATTTTTCTTTTGTATTTCCTCCATATAGAGATTCAGAGAGTTGACAATATCTCCTGTGTTCATAGTAGCAATTCAGGATAATCACAAGAGAAGGTGGTTTGGTATATATTTCACCATGTCTTATGGTAGGTGCTAAATGTTTTTGCAAAAAAGAAATACAAGAAAATAATATAAATATCTTAATCCAATCAGTCTTGATCACAAGCAATTTGATTCGAGCTGTGCTAATTTGATTCAAGCTATGTTGAATAGAAAAAAAAAAATTACCTGCAAAGACATTCTTATACTTAAGTCAGTCTATAAATATCCAGAATGATGATCTTTTTATCATAAAATTACATGATATTTAAACTTCTTACTAATATTTTAAGTAATAAATATATTCATTGATATATGATATTTACTGAAAATGATGTTTATGTATTATTATCATAATAAATATTTAATATAATTATTTTGTGGAAATATTTCTATTAGAATAATAATCTCGATATTTCTTTTAGAATAATAATATTGAGAAATACAAATAAAATATTATGTAATTAAAAATATATTTTTTTCTAATTTTTTAAATATTATTTTAGTTTTTTTAATAACTATCATACAAATTAAAACTAAAATAATATTTTAGTAGTTAAAAGGCTTTAGATGTTGGCTAGAGTTTTCTCGTGTCTAAAAAAACAAAAACAAACTTTCATTGTCTTCTTAAATTCGTTTTCATTTCTTTAGTACAGATTATATATATATATATATATATATATATATATATATATATATATATATATAAATTTATTTATATTTATATGTTTATATATTTAATAAATATAAATGTTAATATATATATATAATTAATACATATTTATATATTTTGATATATTTTAATATTTGTATAATTTTAATAAATATTAAATAATAAGATATTTATTTGTATATTTAATAAAGACATGTTTATATTTATGATATAAAATATTAAAATAACATAGATTAACATTGTATAATTGAAACAATATATATTAATATTAAACTCAACTAAATTAGAAATAATACAAGATAATGGTAATTGAAGAATCATCTTGTAAATCACGATCTAAATGTGGATCTTGTTATCCTATGTATATTATCTTTTAATTCATGAATAATTTTCTCAAGTGATGTCCTTCGTATAGTCATAGCTTAAACAAAAAATTCATTATTTCTCCATATCTGTTCACGTTGCATGGTTGGGTGTAGAGATTGTTATTTTTTAGCGATTGATCATTTGGGTAACATCAACATCCTGTACTGGGTTGTGAATGATCTTTTAGTTTCACACTTGAACTGGACGACGGAAGTTGATTTCAATAATTTGTTTGCGATCTCCATAGTCAAATACTTAAGTAATGTTTTCATATAGTTCAACAAAAGACCATGTGTGTTGGATTACCATTGTTCTAGGGTTTAAACATGTATAAGTAAGACCAAAACTAATTGGACTTTATTCCATGATGGTTACACATTAGACAAATCCACCAAAGTAAATTATAGCTTCAGAGGAAGAGATGTTGTTTGGGTTTGCAGAAGAGGTAGAAACAGGGGGTTTAAAAGTATCATTATTTTATCAATGGATCTTGTATATTGAATATATAATTCAATGATAGTATCCAAAAAAGAATTGTGACTTCCAAGTAATCATGTTAGGTACATCAATATCAGAAAATATTTTAGTAGCATCATATATAATTAAACCATCACATGTTAGTTTTGGTTGACGATAATACAACATATTGATTGAAGTTTCTATAGGAATCCCTAAAGAAGTGCATATTTTTTATTTCAGAATGATGAATGTGCAATTGTGTGGAATTCAAAAAAGTTTAGAAGATGCACATTGAAAATATGTTCCTTCCTCATTTGTTGTGATTTGTCCATTTGCATACACTACTGCAAGATAAGAGTTATCAAAATTTTCAGTATTTGTGATGCAAAGTTCTTCCATTTGAAGAGTAAAAAGAAGAAGAACATAAAAGTTGGATATGATTGTTGATAGGCAAGATGAGTGGACAAATTTTTGATGAGAGCAAACTTGAATTTATATATGTCATTTACTATATTGTGTAGACGAAAATGCCCCCATAATAAAATTGTGTATTTTTTATTTTGAGTTGGGTCTTGGATAACGTAATGGTGACTTAACTTTGACGTTGGACAATATGTGTTAAATGTGGATCGTTGATCTTTTGAGATTCAATTTTGATCATTACTTTTTGCTGACACCTTAAACAATATATGGTATCGATGAATCTTACCATGAATAGTATAACATGTATTCCAAGGTTGTGTTGGACAGTGTAGATATTGGGCAATGTGGATCATTGATCTTTGGGGATTCAATTTTGATCATTACTTTTTGTTGACACCTTGAATAATATATGGTACAGAGGAATCTTTTCTTGAACAATATAACATGTATTCCGAGGTTGGTCTTGGATAGTGTAAATATTGGGTAGTGTGTGTCAAATATGTGGTATAGAGGAGTCTTATCTTAAACAATATTTCATGCATCCCTAGGTTGGTTTTGGACAATGCATATTACATTTTGACTGTTGATGTTTTGAGATATAATCTTAAAGTTAGTTTTTACTGAGATATTGGGTAACGTGCATTTATGTGTGGTACAAAAAAGTCTTATCGTGAACAATAAAGTACTTACTTACTTTGACTTGAGTCTTCAGTACCTAGAACTTTATATATCCATATTTATTTGACGACAAACAAAGTTTTAATTGTTGAGATATGTGTGCTTTTATTAGTTGTTGACATTAAGTTAGTTCATTAGTTATGATGATACTTGTTTAATTTTATTATTAAATAATTAGATATAAATATTTATTAGAAATTTAGAAAATTCTTCATATATTTTAATAAATTCATAAAGTTGGATAGTTGAAAATAAATATTTAAATAAAAAAATTACTCTTAAAATGAATTATAGAAAAGTTAATATGCATTACAGAAAAGTTAAAGTACAGTTATTATGCATTACATAAAAGTTATTAACAATTACACAAAAGTTAAATTAGTCTCCGTAATGATGATCAGTTCCACAACGAGGATATCATCTATTACGTCCTATATTTCTTCTCTGATATTCTTCTTGCGATGATTGTTGTTTTGGTGCTTCATGGGGAAGGAAGCTAGATGAACTAGTTCCTTCGTGATGATACTATAATGGTACATTGATTGCATATAATCATGGGCTGATAAGGGTGTTGTAGGATTTTTTCCAAATAAATTTAAAAAAAAGTCATTTGAACTTGAAGCAAAAGAAATTCGTGTAGGATCCATTGCTGGTTGTGATGGAGGTGTCCACTAGGAAGTACTTGTGAACGATTAATGTAAAGGCATCTGAAATGATGACGTAGTGGATGAGTCAGTTTCAAATGTGCATGATTGGTTATGTGTACGTTGTTGATTTCTTGGATCTTGAAGTAGTTCTGGTACAAACAATAAATAAATAGAATTGGCAATGTACCATTCCATGTATTTTCTCGTATGATAGAAAAATTCTTGCATTGGTGGAACTGTTAGTACAAAGTCTCATCTATTGTTCCATATATTGATACATTCGACATGTCTTATCTGTCAATTTTCATCAAGCCTCCCCTGCATATCGATTTTGTGTAGGTTGTCTAGATTTTGCAGGAGATGTGAGAGCAAAGTCCCACATCGGTGGGTACTTCAAAGGGGGCATGGGTGAGTGGTTATATAAGAAACCACATGCCCCCCATTCTAATCATCCCAAAATCTCATTCCTTCTCTAAGTATTAAAAAGTGTTGTCATTCTTAGGAATAGAGAAGGGGTATGTACTTTTTCTTCTTATTATAAAATTTTCACTTTTGTCTATTATTGCTATTCAATTTTTCTCTTCTCTATTTTAGTTGAGTTCTTGTGCAAGTAGTCTGATACCTAACAATGGTATCAGAGCCACGTTCTTATTCCGTTGCGCTAGTCACTAGAATAGTGTTGGTAAAATTTTGAGTATGCTCTGTGGTTGCGGTTTAATCTGATCTTCCACATCAGAAAAGAGTTGTTACTGGAAAAGGTGTAGTAGTGTGAAACTGTTGTCTGGGGAAGTTCTGGCTAGGAAAGACTTGGTACTTAAGTGTGTCCATTAGTGACTCACCTCTCTTTCCTGGGAACTTACCTAGTGTACTGGTTCACGGTCTACTACTATTGTTCCAGTAGACAATACTATTCATAAGTGAGAGTTGCATAAGTGGAAACACAACCATGGCAGCAAAGTATGAGATAGAGAAGTTTAACGGGAACAATTTCTCGTTATGGAAATTGAAGATGAAGGCAATTTTGAGAAAGGACAATTGCCTTGATGCAATTGAAGGAAGACCCGCAGAAATGACGGATCAGAAGTGGAAGGAAATTGACGGAAACGCTATCGCAAATTTGCATTTAGCAATGGCAGATTCTGTACTATCCAGTGTTGCGGAAAAGAATACAGCAAAGGAGATTTGGGATGCCCTCATCAAATTATATGAGGTGAAGTCTCTTCACACAAGGATATTCTTGAAGCGGAAACTCTACACTCTTCGGATGAGTGAGTCCACATCGATGACGGACCACATCAATCATCTGAACACCTTATTTGCCCAACTATCAGCAGATTTCAACATAGTTGAAAATGAACGTGCGAAACTTCTACTTCAGAGCCTACCAGACTCATACGATCAACTCATCATCAACATAACAAATACTAATATGGAAGGAAATCTACGCTTTGAGGATGTTGCCGGAGCTACTCTAGAAGAAGAATCCAAACGCAAGAATAAAGTAGATAGATTGGAAAATTCCAAGCAAGCAGAGGCTTTGACGATGATGAGAGGAAGATCAACAGAGCGTGGCTCTAGTGGGAGTCAAAATCATGGTAGATCAAAATCTCGAGGAAGGAAGAATTTCAAATGCTACTATTGTGGCATGAGAGGGCACTTGAAGAAAGATTGTTGGAAGAAGAAAAATGAAGAGAAGTCTTATGAGGCAACTACATCTCAAGGATGTGTTGCCAGTACCTCTGATGATGGAGAAATCCTGTATAGCGAAGTAGCTATTGGTTCCAAAGGTGAAAAACAGATCACTGATGTTTGGATAATAGATTTAGGAGCAACATGACACATGACTTCACGAAGAGATTGGTTTTGCACTTATAAACCTATCTCAGAGGGATCTGTGTTCATGGGTAATGATCACGCCTTGGAAATTGCTGGAATCGGTACTGTCAAATTGAAGATGTACAATGGTACTATTCGTACAATTCAAGGGGTACGACATGTGAATGGCTTGAGAAAGAATTTATTGTCTATTGGACAATTGGATGACCTCGGTTGCAAGACCCATATTGAAGGTGGGATCTTGAAAGTAGTAAAAGGTGCTCTAGTAGTGATGAAAGCAGAGAAATTTGCTGCAAACCTATACATGCTTCTGGGAGATACGTTGCAAGAGGCATATGTATCAGTTGCATCAGCTAGTCAAGAGGAATCAACGACAATGTGGCATCGCAGACTAGGCCATATGTCAGAACGAGGCTTGAAGGTCCTTGCGAAACGTAAACTCTTACCCGGGCTCACATCGGTAAGCTTACCTTTCTGTGAGCACTGTGTGACAAACAAACAACATAGATTGAAGTTTGAAAAGTCAACTACTAGAAGCAAACACATACTTGACTTGATACATTCTGATGTGTGGGAGTCACCGGAAATGTCCCTAGGAGGAGCTAAATATTTTGTATCATTTATTGATGATTACTCTAGGAGATTGTGGGTGTACCCAATCAAGAAAAAGTCAGATGTGTTTCCAGTTTTCAAGGAATTCAAAGCACAAGTGGAGCTTGAAACTGGGAAGAAGATCAAGTGCTTAAGGACGAGACAATGGAGGAGAATATACGAGATGGTGAGTTTACGGCATTCTCGCAGCGGGGAGGGTATAAGGAGGCGGTTCACGGTTGCTCATACACCTCAGCAAAATGGTGTAGCAGAGCGGATGAATAGAACTCTCCTAGAGAGGACTAGAGCTATCTTGCGAACTGCAAGATTAGCCAAGTCTTTTTGGGCAGAAGCAGTGAAGACAGCTTGTTACGTAATAAATCGATCCCCATCAACTGTGATTAGTTTAAAGACACCTATGGAGATGTGGAAAGGAAAGCCAGCAGAGTACTCTTCTCTACATGTGTTTGGATGTCCTGTGTACGTAATGTACAACTCCCAAGAAAGAACAAAGTTGGATCCAAAATCCAGAAAATGCATATTCTTGGGCTATGCTGACGGAGTTAAGGGGTATCGCCTGTGGGATCCCACTACCCGCAAGGTTATTGTCAGCAGAGACGTAATCTTTGCAGAAAATGAACTGCAAAATGAACAGGTAAATGACAGCACTTCTAAAGATGTAACTATTGTGCAAATAGATGGAAAGTCTGGAGAAGATTCTTTAGAAGCAGAACCAGAGCATGAGGAGCAAGAACCAGAAGAGGCCAATGATACAGAAGTTCGACGAATAACACGTCAGATAAGGAGACCATCTTGGCACTCAGACTATGTAATGGCAAGTCATGATGCATATTGTCTTCTAACAGAAGAGGGAGAATCGTCAACCTTTCAGGAGGCTGTGAGTAGTTCAGATGCTTCTCTGTGGATGGCAGCAATGCAAGAAGAAATAGAAGCCTTACACAAAAACAAGACATGGGAGCTTGTTGCACTTTCACAAGGTCGAAAAGCCATCGGCAACAAATGGGTTTATAAGATCAAACGTGATGGTAATGATCAAGTGGAACGATATCGTGCAAGACTGGTAGTAAAAGGGTATGCTCAAAAGGAAGACATTGATTTCAATGAGATATTCTCTCCAGTGGTTAGACTTACCACTATCAGAGTAGTGTTGGCTATGTGTGCTGCATTTGACTTACATCTTGAACAATTGGATGTAAAGACTGCTTTTCTTCATGGAGAACTTGAAGAAGAAATTTATATGCTCCAACCAGAAGGCTTTGAAGAACAAGGAAAAGAAAACTTGGTTTGTAGGTTGACCAAATCTTTGTACGGTTTAAAGCAGACGCCAAGGTATTGGTACAAGAGATTTGATTCCTTCATTATTAGCCTCAGATACAACAGACTGAGTTCAGACCATTGTACGTATTACAAGAGGTTTGATGATAATGATTTCATCATTTTGTTGTTGTATGTGGATGACATGTTGGTGGTAGGCCCCAACAAAGATCGAGTCCAAGAATTGAAGGCACAGTTGGCTAGGGAATTTGATATGAAGGACTTGGGACTCGCAAACAAGATTTTAGGGATGCAAATTCACCGAGACAAAAAGGATAGGAAGATTTGGCTCTCTCAAAAGAATTATCTTAAGAAAGTTTTGCGGCGCTTCAACATGCAAGATTGTAAGCCAATCTCTACCCCATTGCCTATCAATTACAAATTATCCTCAGATATGTGTCCTAGCAGTGAAGCAGAAAGGATGGAAATGTCTCGAGTGCCGTATGCATCGACGGTGAGAAGTCTTATGTATGTTATGATTTGTACGAGACTAGATATTGCACAAGCAGTTGGGACGGTTAGTCGATTTATGGCAAATCCTGGTAGAGAGCACTGGAATGCTGTGAAAAGGATCCTAAGATACATTAAAGGAACCTCAAATGTTGCATTATGTTTTGAAGGATCAGAGTTTATTGTCAGAGGATATGTTGATTCAGATTTTGCAGGTGATCTTGATAAAAGAAAATCTACTACAGGATATGTATTTACACTTGCAAGTGGAGCGGTAAGTTGGTTATCTAAACTGCAGACTGTTGTAGCCTTATCTACTACAGAGGCGGAGTACATGGCAGCTACCCAGGCATGCAAGGAAGCAATTTGGATTCAAAGGTTATTGGGAGAACTCGGATACAAGCAACAGAAGATCAATGTGTATTGTGACAGTCAGAGTGTCTTGCACATTGCAAGGAATCTAACTTTTCATTCCATAACAAAACACATAGGAGTACAATATCATTTTGTCAGAGAAGTAGTAGAGGAAGGGAGTGTGGATATGCAGAAGATTCATACCAAAGATAACCTAGTAGATGCCTTGACAAAACCAGTAAATGCTGACAAGTTCATACAAAGTCGATCATGTTATGGCCTATTGAAAGCATAAGCAGCATAGATGGGAAAGATAATCATGGTGTGAAGATTTGATTAATTTCATCAAAATCTTCAAGTGGGAGATTGTGAGAGCAAAGTCCCACATCGGTGGGTACTTCAAAGGGGGCATGGGTGAGTGGTTATATAAGAAATCACATGCCCCCCATTCTAATCATCCCAAAATCTCATTCCTTCTCTAAGTATTAAAAAGTGTTGTCATTCTTAGGAATAGAGAAGGGGTATGTACTTTTTCTTCTTATTATAAAATTTTCACTTTTGTCTATTATTGCTATTCAATTTTTCTCTTCTCTATTTTAGTTGAGTTCTTGTGCAAGTAGTCTGATACCTAACAGGAGAGAAGGGACTTCCTGAAACAAATCAAATTGAATTAACTCAAGTACCTAATAACTGATTTGTTTCAATTTTTTTGTAAACAACATATGGAATGACTGAACCCATATTTTCTTCTACTATTATAACATAGTAAGAAATTAAGATCTAGAGACAACAAAATGGTTGGATAAAATCCCAAAGGAGAAGTGAACACTAGCTTAAGACAACGATCGACGTTAAGGATACATGACCACCAACTTGGCAGAGTCAATCAATTGGATCCTCAAAAAGACAAGAAACCTTCCTATTTCCTCTTTGGTGACAACAACTTGTATATGTTGTAATAAGTTCTTCACCGAAAGAGGTAAAGAAGTGGTGGTCATGATTGCTACTAGACACGTATATGCTGAAGTGACAACCAAGGATGATGTACATATAAAGGAAAACACTCATAGTGATTTAATTTAAACGAATAAGTATATGATTTCTGGTAGAGGAAACCTTCAATCCAAGAGAAATTAGACTAATAGACCAATCTGTAGTAAGACTAAACGAATCATTATGTGACTGTAATAAATTCCAAAAACTCCATTTACCGTGTTCGCACGTAATAACTGTTTTCAAACACACATATCATGATTTTATCAACTACATAAATCGTAAATCTTATTTATACTTTAGCACGAGTTGGTAAGGTCTATGACAAACTATTTGGAGAATTAAAGAATGAAAATTATTGGCTATCTTATACAAGGTCAATTTTGAATTCAACTCCAACAACAAAGAGAACTGCAAAAGATCGTCCAAAATCAAGTATAAATAAATATCATGAAAAGTCAATCTCGTCCCAAACTTACTTCACTTTACCACACAACTGGTCACACCAAAAGAATATGTCATAATGTTACTCGTTCACAAAATTAATATATTTCTTGTATTATGCATTATTTCTTTATGTTTCATTTTAATAAATAAAATTTCAATTTTATATTATTTCTTTATAATTCTATTATTATCATAACATTTTTTTTAACTAATCACATAAAAGAAGTGTAAATAAACTTTCTTTTATTTTTAATATTACTTAACCATAATCAATCAAATAATTTTAATATATTTATATAAATATAAAAATATAAAAAATATTAAAATATTAAAATGTTAATATATAATTATATAAATATCTAAATATATTAATATCTAATTATATATATATATTTATAAAATATAACTATACTAAAATATTAAAATATTAAAATTTAAATATATAAATATATAAAAAATACAATTATATCGATATTTAAATATATAAATATACAATTATTAAGTAAATGTTAATATATAAACATATAAATATTTACATATATAAATATTTAATTAATAATTATATATACACATATATTAATATATTAATATAAATATCTAAATATATAATTATATAATATATATATATATAAACAAAAATATAAATATTTAAAAAATATATGTATAAATAAATATAAATATAATAATATTTAATTATATTAATATATAAATATAGATATACAAATGAAAGGCTCCGTAGTGACGCTTACTGAATTTAATTAATGGCTTAGCGATTTCATAACCTAAATCAGGTGACCTTATCTGAATTCGGTTCATGCATTTCTGGTTCCCACGTGACATATTTCTATTCGGAATTCGGTTGTCTAAAAATAGAATTCTGACCTTCACAATAAATAGATTTATTTAGGTAAATAAGATAGGAGAATGTCTATTTAGATAATTAATTATTTTTTTAATAATATTATAAAAAATCAAAGAATGAGAGATAACTTTCCATAATAAATGAGAATAAAAATTACTAAAATAAAATATAAAATTGATTATAATACTTTTAATACACATTTGTTTATGTCCATAGATTGTGATATTTTCATGCACAGTCTCAGTCCAGCCTCCTGTCTTGTCCCAATTTCAATAATTTTGTAGGTCCAATTTTCTGAACCTCAGAAATTGAAGCATTCATGAAAGAAAAAAAAATAAAATAATGTATGTTACTCACAAAAGGTACACGCATGCGCCATTATTTAGAAGCCTTGTGGTTCAAAATTTTACAAGGAAATCCCAGCATGTGCGTGAACGCATCAATGTCAATCATTAATGACGGGATATTCTTTCAAATCCCTAATAACATGAAAAATTAAAAGTAATACCTTAATTCAAGATTTATATTCACCTCTTTGGTTACGCATTATGATCTAGAAATATGCGTTTGATGAAATTTGGCAGCAACAAATCTGTGTTGCACACCTGAAAGATGGGCTTACAAGGAGTAACCAAGAAGCCACATGCTCTTCTGATCCCATTTCCATCACAAGGTCACATAAATCCATTTCTCAAACTAGCAAAGCTCCTCCACAACAAAGGCTTTCACATAACCTTTGTGAACACTGAATTCAATCACCGACGCCTCGTCAAATCTAGAGGCCCTAATGCCCTCAATGGCTTCCCAGATTTCCACTTTGAGGCCATTCCTGATGGTCTCCCTCCCACCAACACGGATTCAACTCAAAGCATCCCAGCTTTGTGTGACTCTACCAGAAATAACTCTTTCATACCCTTCTGCCACCTTATCTCAAAACTTAATCACTCTCATGATGCCCCTCCAGTGACTTGCATATTCTCAGATGGTGTCATGTCCTTCACCATCAAAGCTTCTCAGCAATTTGGGTTACCCAACATACTCTTTTGGACTCACAGTGCTGGTAGTTTCATGAGCTTCAAAGAATGCAAGAATCTCATGCAGCGAGGTCTAACACCACTTAAAGGTGGGGATCATACACTTTCCACTCTAATTTGACTCAAATTAGTATTAAAATATCTAAATATTCTTCCTCATTGTGGTCTTGTCTTGCAGATGCAAGCTACTTGATTAATGGGCATCTAGACACTGTCATAGACTCGATCCCTGGCATGAAGGATATCACTCTGAGGGACCTTCCCGGAATCTATCGTACCACAGATCCAAATGATATACTTTTGGACTTTGTGGCAGAACAAATTGAAGCAACTTCAAAAGCTTCGGCTGTTATTCTTCCAACTTTTGATGCCTTGGAGCATGATGTGCTGGAAGCACTCTCCACGATGTTTCCTAAACTTTACACCATAGGCCCACTGGAGTTGCTCCTTGATCAAACTTCAGAGAGCAAACTTGACTCAATCAGATGTAATTTGTGGAAGGAAGAGTCTGAGTGCCTCAAATGGCTGGATTCACAGCAACCCAACTCCGTTCTCTATGTGAATTTTGGTAGTGTTATAGTCATGACACACCATCAACTTGTTGAATTGGCCAGGGGACTATCAAATAGCAAGAAGAAGTTTTTGTGGGTGATTAGGCCTGATTTAGTCGAGGGCGAGGCCTCAATTTTGCCACCTGAAACTGTGGAAGAAACCAAAGATAGAGGTTTATTGGTGGGTTGGTGTCCTCAAGAGCAAGTTTTGAAGCACCCAGCAGTGGCAGGGTTCCTTACTCACTGTGGTTGGAATTCCACACTTGAAAGCATAGCAAATGGGGTGCCTTTAATCTGTTGGCCCTTTTTCAATGATCAAATTCTTAATTGCAGGAATATTTGTCGTGAATGGGCTTTTGGTATATTCTATACATTTTGAGAATTGTGACTTGAATTCCCAACTTAGATAACTTAGATAGAAACAAGAAAGTTTATAAGTAGGGACAATCATCCATAATCTAACTAATTTATAAATAAGGAAAACATGTAATTAGGATTATATTTTCTTATATAAAAAATACCTGACATTATAAAGGATTTTCGCTTTGACTTAAAAACTAAATATTTTTTTCTTCACAAATTTAAGATAATTGATTATATTTTTAAAAATATTAAATATATATATGAATTTATTTTATTTTTTATTCTTTATTTATTTTATTCATCTATAAATGTTAAGTAAGATGATAAAATGAGTCAATTTATCTATTTTTAGTCTATTTTATCTTTAATTTATAAAAAAATAAGATAAGACTTATTGACTTGTCATAGTAAATATGGGTTACGGATTCTTATCTATCCTAAAAAAAGGTAAATTAATAAGTTAATGGGTGAATATGATAATAATTTTTTTCATATTTTATATATATATATTTTTTAAATATATTTTTAATTATATAAATAATTTTTAAATTTTTATTTATTAATTAGTATTTTTATTAAAAAAATTATTATATTTATATATTAAAATAATTAAGTATAATCAATGAATTAAACTTAATTAATTAACTTTTTTAATTTAAATTATAATATTATAATATATTTACATATTTTAATAATATAATATAAAAATATAATATTTTTAATTATAATTATTTTTACTTTTATTTTAATATATAAATATATTTTTAAAGTAACTCAGTCCGTTTGGTCCTATTCTTAATTCGCCATGTAAGGAATCAGGCCAGAACTAGCCATGTTAGGAATTAGGCCAGAGGAACCAAAATAGACCAAAGCCCGCTCTGCAAATTTTTATACTGGCTGGTCCACTACCCGTTTTAACATCTAAAAGGTGAAAATTCATGAAATGGTAACATTTTCTGTTCATTTTTTTTTTTTTACTTTTTGATTGTTTGTGCACATAATATTAACTCAAAAAGAACAAGTCATTTGGATCTGAAAATCAAATGCGCGGTATTATACGATAATGCCTTTTTTGTGGGAAGAATGAATCCTATATTTTATTATACAATTGCTAGTTAAGGAGAGTAAAATAATAGCAGCATGCTTTACACGCTATGAATTTTTTGGGTGGGGAAGAAGCTCTTCCTCTGGTTTCATCTTTGGCGGTATAAAACAGAACGCGGATACCATCTCTTCCTTGTACAGAAAAAAAGTGCAAATGGGTGAACCAGTTTCAGTTTCAGTTTCATCCACTGCCAAAACTAATAAGCCTCTTCATGTTGTGATGTTCCCATGGCTAGCCATGGGTCACGTATACCCCTGCTTCGAGGTTTCCAAGATCCTTGCACAAAAGGGTCACTATGCCACCCTCGTATCCACCCCTAAGATAATAGATCGCTTGCCAAAACTCCCTCAAACCTTATCACCGTTTGTTAAACTCACCAAATTGCCCTTATCTCCCCACATCGACCAAAACCATCTTCCGCAAGATGCTGACTCCACAATGGACATTCCCTCCAACAAACTGTATTACCTCAAATCAGCCTATGATGCTCTTCAACAACCTATGGCTCAAGTACTCAAAACTTCAAATCCTGATTGGGTTTTCTATGATTTTGCAGCCAGCTGGATACCACAACTAGCCAAAACCCTCCACATTCACTGTGCCTATTTCAGTCCCTGCCCTGCGTGGAGCATATGCTTCTTTGACACACCAAAACAACAAATTGGTGATGCTGCTGCCAACAGAACCAACTCTGAAGACTACTATGGCCCTCCCAAGTGGGTTCCGTTCCCTACAAATATTGGCCTACGACCCTATGAGGTGAGGAAGCTGTTAGAAGATGTCAAAGTTAATGAGACTGGTGCCTCACCTGTTTTTAATCTGAATGAAGCAAATTCTGGTTGTGACATGTTTGTCATCAGAAGCTCCAGAGATCTTGAGCAAGAGTGGTTGGATTATCTTGCTGAGTTTTACCACAAGCCTGTGGTTCCTGTAGGATTGCTTCCACCAATGCAAGTAATAGATTCTGAAGAGGAAGACAATAACCCTGATTGGCTTCAAATCAAGGCGTGGTTAGAGACACAGAAAGGGTCATCAGTGGTGTACGTTGCATTTGGGAGTGAGGTGAAACTGAGCCAAGAAAACCTCAATGAATTGGCTCTTGGCATTGAACTTTCTGGTTTGCCTTTCTTCTGGGTTCTCAGGAAGGGGTCAGTTGAGTTGTTGCCAGATGGGTTTGAGGATCGGACCAAAGATAGTGGGGTTGTGTGGAAAACATGGGCACCCCAGCCCAAGATCTTGGCTCATGCCTCGGTTGGAGGTTGCTTGACTCACTGTGGTTCTGGTTCAATGATAGAAAATCTCTACTTCGGGCACGTTCTTGTGATGTTGCCCTTCTTACTAGACCAAGCATTATATTCAAGAGTGATGGAAGAGAAGAAAGTGGGAATTGAGATTCCGAGGAACCAGCAAGATGGATCGTTCACAAGGAGCTCCGTGGCGAAAGCATTGAGATTGGCAATGGTGGACGAGGAGGGAAGTGCTTATAGAAACAATGCTAAAGAGATGGGGAAGAGATTTAGCAACAAAGATCTCCACAAGCAATACATTGAAGATTTCATTGTTTCCCTTCACAAACACAAGTCTACATAAGAATTGAGTGGATATGTATCTGATAATTTGAGCTAGTACAGGTCTTTTCACAGTTTTTTGTTTTTGTTTTTAATAAAAACTAGTTTGGATAAAGTTCGAGTTTGACTTGATTGTGGCCTGGCCAAGGTATTAAATTTTGGAGCGTATGACAGGAAGAAAGTTGAAAGACATAATAAGCATAGAAAGAGCACGACACTGCAATGGTAGTACAATGGATGTGATGGTAGGCACAGCCATGGCAACCGCAGGGGCGGCCGGATTTTGCCTCTTGACCCCTCTAATCTTTTTTTTAACCGTACTTGCCCGTTCGAATTTCTGACCTTTTTACATTAATTTTAAAAAAATAATTATGCGTGTAATAAATTAATTTTAATATTTTTTTATAATTTTTGTAAAAAATAAATATTTATAATTTAATATTTTTTAATTATTATTATTAATTAAGTATATATTTAATTTATTATATTTATATTAATATATATATATATATATATAAAAGAAATGTTTGATTTTTTTATACAAATATAATATTTATATTATTATTATTATATATTATATATTATATATTATAGTATTATATTTAAATATTTAATTATATATATTAATTATTTTTTAAGTTGTTATTTTAAAAAATTTATAAAAAAATATATAATTTATAAGAAAATATTTAATAAGTTGTTTCTTATTTAATTAATTTAAAATAAAAAAAATTATTTATCAATTTTTTTAATCTTCAAAATATAATTATATTATTAGAATAAAATTTGATATATAATAAATGGAAATAATAAAATTTTAAAAACATAACAAAATAAATCTAATAAAAATAAATTATAAATAAAATAATATTAATTACTATTAAAATTGATGTATAATATATAGAAATAAAAAATAAAAAAGAAGAAAAATTAATTTTATATTTATGAAATTGGTTAAAGAGAATAAAAAATTAAAAAAAAATTGTGAAGATGGAAAAGATTAAAGACAAAAACTAATATAATAAACTGATTGATTTAAAATATTGAAAAAGGCAAAAGTTAAGCGAAAATAAAAATGAGATTGGGATGTATTACCTGTTTTTTTGTTAATTTGATTTTTCTACATCAAGTTCAGAATGAGAACAGATTGATGACGTGATATAAGTTTAATTATTATTCATAAAAAGAAATACATAAAATTATTTTTGTTTATTTAGTAGAGATAATATAAAAAAATAATTTTAAAAAAAGTCAAATTTATCATATTTTTATTTATTTACCTTTTCTTTTAACCAAATCCATCCATACAAGTTTTTTTTTCATAAACAATTACGTTTATGAATGAAAAACAAATCCGTATAAGTAAATATACGGGTGAATAAAGTTTTTCATTAATACAAAATAAATATATTTAATAAAATACTAAACTTATAAGATAATTACATAAAACTTAAACTTTATAATATGAATTTAACTATAGAAATCATGTATAAGATTTCTTTCCACTTTTACAATTAAACTACAAATAAATTAAATAACCAATCTAATTATTTAAAAAGTAAGGAAGTTCTAGTATAAGTTTTATGATTTAATTATAATATTTTGAATATTAATAATTTTAATCAGGATTTGATTTGATTTTGCTTGCTCAAAATATTTTTATTTATATATGAAATTAATATTTATAACATGTTAAAATTAAAGACACCTGATTTGAGAATATTTTGTTTGGATGAAAAATTAATATATATTTTTTTCTAATATAATGGAATTGTTGTTTAAAATAAAATAAACCTCTTGCGTCAAGTTCTAAACTGGCAAAAAGAAATGTAACAAATTCATTTTAAATGTCATATATTGAATATATATATATATATATATATATATATATATATATATATATATATATATATATATATAATCTTATGGAAAAAAAGTTAAGCAAATAAATGCTTGAAAAAAAGAAGCAAATAAAGAAACTTTATAAAAAGAAAGAAGATATGTAAATGAAAAATATAACTAATAAAATAAGTTAACCATATTTTAATAACATTAAAAATTCTCATGTTTTTTTGGATGAATTTCTTCATTTAGGTGTTTGTGCTATTTCAAATATTGAAAGTAAATAACATATAAAATAACGTTAGCAAACAATTTTAATTCTAAATATTAAATCAAATATGTAAAATATATTCAAATAAAACATAAATAGACAAAAACCTATCATAGTAAAAGAATTTTGATTGATATGTTTAATTTCTTCTAAATGTACAATCTGTAAGAAAGATTATTATTAAAAAAATAATATATATCAATGAAAATAATCAAATAAAATAAAAGAAAAACCAAATCTTTTTTTTATAATAAAATAAAACGTTTCGTATCTTCTTGGATAAGACCTATTATTTATTTTTTGGTGTGATTTCAAATATAAAAGTAAGAAATAATGTAAAGCAGTATTAATAAGGGTTTCTAATATTAAATGTACAATAAATTATGTTTAAAAATATTAATGCAAAATCAAAAAGTGAAAAACTTATCGTAAAAGAAAGAATAAAATAAATGGACAGTAATAAAAAAACTTCCATGTGATAAAACACTCATAATTTCTTAAGGTTTTTGGGTTAAACTTGATTCATCTTTTTTTGTATGATTGTCTTCTGTCTCATTGTTATCGAGTAGAGATGGCAAAGCAGATTAAGTTGACGGACCGGTTTGTCGATCAATCTAAAAAGAAGTAGATGATTAGTGATTTTAGTAGGTCGGACCATCTTAGTTGTCCCGTCTATCCCACCAATTTGAAGACCAAGAATAGGATTGGGCATCAATGCATTAAAATAATATTTATGTGTTAAAATTAAAAATATTATATTTTTTTTGTTATATTATTAAAATATCTAAATATATTATAATATTATAATTTAAATTATATAAATTAATTAATTAAATTTAAATTATTAATTATAATTAGTTATTAATATTTTTTTAATTTATTTAATAAAAATATTAATTAAAAATAAAAACTTAAAAATTATTCATATAATTAAAAATATTTTTTTTTAAATATATATATATATATATATAATTATTGAAGGTTAGCTCACCAACCCATCTTTTAGGGCAAACTCAAATATGTAACTCGTCTTTCAAATAATATATAATATTTTAATATTTTATATATAACAAATAAACCATAATCATTCATCATCAAAAATTTTCTTCAATCCAAAACACCATTAACAAAAAATTACAAAATTATCAACCAACAACAATAATAATCATAGATCAACAATAATTAATTTCAGAATCAAACTTAAAATATATAAAAATTCTAACAAATATTGCACATTGGGTAGCGACCGCGGATGCAACGATAATAGCAATAGATGCAATAGTAGTGACAATAAACGCGGAAGCAAACAGGGATCTGGAGGCAAACACAATAATAATTTGTTTACTATAAAACCTCCATCAAGGGTAAACAATTTTTCACATATTATTCATTTCACCATCTTTCTTCTTTGCGAATTATGGATCTCAATCAATTTAATGACCTGTATTATTATAATTTATTGCAAATTCATTAATATCTTACGGGTGCAAATTCTTAAAATTATATTTATCCACCATCATTTTATATGTTTTTACCATCTCCAATGACATCAAATATGAGTAACATTCTTCCTTCATCCAACATAGAGCCTCATTCCCTAATTGAACTCGATAATATCTAACTTGGTGGAAGCGGTGAAAATATGTATTAAAGAAAACCTCATGTAACATTTTCAATACCAGAGGATATGATTATAATTCAACCATGGTTGGATGCGTTGAATGATCTAATTGTTTGAATTGATAAGTTTTTAACCCAATATTGGGAGCAAATCAAATAAGCATACAACAATGACAACAAATATAACGCTTTCACAAAGAAGTGAGTGAGTCAATTAAAATCTCAATGGAAAAATTTCACCCTACAGTCCAAAGATTTAATGATGCTACAAACAAGCTGACAATCAAAAAGAAAAGTGGTTGGACTAAGAAAGATGTTATATTATTCGTACATAAGATTTTCACAGAAGATTCAAAATGGAAAAATTTTGAATATAACATACTTGGTTATTGTTAAGAGATGAACAAAAATGACAATCGGTATTTATGAATGATCGTTCAAAAAGATGCAAGATTTCTACTTCAAACGCATATTCATAATCTTCTAACCCAGAGACACTCATTGAAGTTGAAGAATATGACATGACATCATCAATATCTCGCCCTACAGGACAAAAGGATACAAAGAGAAAGAGTAAAGAAAAAGTCAGTACAAGTGTTACTTTTTATATTGGTTTATCTAGTATAGAAGGTGCAATAAAAGAAAAAAAAACACAAAGTTTGATGAATTAATTGAATTAAAAAAGTCACAAGAAATATGTGTTGGAGTATGAAATCCTCATAAAAAACATGTCTAACATGTTTGAGAGGCAACGTGAAGATCACCAAAAATATTATAAATATATTAAGCAAAAATGAGGATTTTAAATATATTAATCATTAAGATAATTAATTATAATTGTTAAAAAATGTATTAATAGTTATGAAATGAAAAGTAGCTACTTGTAAAAATTATTTGTTGTAAAAACTAGTCATTATGAAAATTAGTCGTTATAAAAAATTAGTCGATAACTAGCCATTGTGAATCTATATATAGTTATGGAATGTTAATGTTTCACATATTCTAGTATTACAATATTATTCACTTTTCAAACACTTTAATTATCCATACAATGGATTTCAAAAACATTGGATCAAGTCACAGATGGAGAACTCGAAGATAAAAATAATAAAGAAATCATAAAGTTATTACTCAAGTACCAACAATGATATATCAGACATTTGTGCAGTATTTGGAAATAAGTATATAAGGAGGCCTAACAACAAAGACATTAATCGACTATTATAAATGGGAGTGACACATGACTTTTCAAGTATGTTATGATCAATTGATTGTATGTATTGAGAATGAAAAAATTATCTAATTGCTGTTGGCAAAATTTGGGTCATGTATATATATGATACATAATTTAAATATGTTATGATCATTATTTATTAAGCCAAATAATAAAGTGATCTGACTAAATTAAAGTTCACTACTACAAAATATACTTTCAACGTCACTGTTTAACGTCGGTTATATTCGAGCCGACGTTGAATACACTTTCAACGTCGGTTGTTCACCAACCGACGTTGAAAGTTGAATTTTGACACATTCTACGTCGTTTTAGCATGCTTGACGTGGAAAGTAGGTTTTCGACGTCGGTTATATCCTCAACCGACGTTGAAAACCCTTGATATGATAGCGGTTCCACTTTAACCGCTCTTACAAGTGAAGATATAATAGCGGTTCCACGTTAACCGCTCTTAAAAGTGAACATATAAGTCAATTATTTGAAAATATAATCGATTATTGGAAAATTTAATCGATTAAAAGTGCAAATATGATAGCGGTTCCTCCTTAACCGATCTTCAAAGTGAGCATATAATAGCGGTTAAATGTAGAACCGCTATCTAAAGTCAATTATTTGAAAATATAATCGATTATTGGAAAATTTAATCGATCATAACAGAGTAATTAAAAGTGCAGATATGATAGCGGTTCCTCCTTAACCGCTCTTCAAAGTGAGCATATAATAGCGGTTAAATGTAGAACCGCTATCTAAAGTCAATTATTTGAAAATATAATCGATTATTGGAAAATTTAATCGATCATAACGGAGTAATTAAAAGTGCAGATATGATAGCGGTTCCTCCTTAACCGCTCTTCAAAGTGAGCATATAATAGCAGTTAAATGTAGAACCGCTATCTAAAGTCAATTATTTGAAAATATAATCGATTATTGGAAAATTTAATCGATCATAACGGGGTAATTAAAAATGCAGATATGATAGCGATTCCACCTTAACCGCTCTTAAAAGTAACATATAATAGCGGTTCCTCGTTAACCGCTCTTAAAGAGACCCGCTCACAGATTTGGCATCAAATTTTGAAAACCCACTCGACACACACTCGACACACACTTTCACCGTCGAACGTACCCTCACATCCAACATATAAATATATAATTATATAAATATATCAAAATATATAAATATATTTGTATTTATATATTTATATATTTACATGGATATATATTTATTTGTATATAAATATAATTTATTTGTAAGTTACTATCAAAAAATTCGAGTAGTTTAGTGGTTGGAGTATTAGCCTCCAACACTAAGGTACTCGGGTTCGAATCTCGTCGATGACAAAATTAATTTGGTAATGTTCTAAACTTAAAAAATATATGATAAATAATAAAAATATAATATAAAAGAGAGGGGGATTTCTAGATAAATAGAGGGGGTTGGAAATAAATAAAAATTTTTTATTTGAAAGTCAGGACTTTCAACGTCGCCTGATACAACGTCGGTAACGTCCTGACTTTCAACGTCGCCTGATACAACGTCGGTTCTGGAATCACCGTTGAAGGCCTTCCAGAACCGACGTGGAAAGCCTCATTTGTAGTAGTGGTTTTGGCTAAAGGCATAACATATGTCATGAAAATAAAATTGTGTAGAGACCATTGAACAAATTCTAATTTGATGAGGGGCCAAATTAGAAATATTAAAACTTAAGTAATTAACTTAATTCTGGTTATTTAAAGGGTCATTATCCCCTTCTGGGAGCACACACAGAACGTAAGTATCAGTCTCGTTCCTTTCTTTCTATCCCCATCAAGAGAGAAAATCAAGAGAGAAATACATGTGCTCTTTAGGTGGAAGACCATAAGATCAATATAGTGTTTTACAAAGACATTATCATTATGGCTAATTCAGGTACGTTTTCGCATTCAGTTTATAACATGTTTATCAGTATGAGATTACATTTATGTTTGATCGTTAGAATCAAAATCAGGATTATTATCATTGTAATTATTATTACAATTGCATGAAAATGTCAATTTTTTAAAGATGATCATGCTAACTCAACAATCATTCTCGAAGTTATGACATCACAATACTTATGGATTTGACATGCATTTTTTTGGTACCGCATGGTCTAATAATGATATTACTATGTTAAATGCATTTCATGTGTTTAATGAAGTTATGTCAAGTTTTGTGCATGCAGTGAAGTACATGAAGAATGAAAAACAATATGATATGAGATTAGCATATGATATTTATCCTAATTTTGCAATATTTGTGAAAACTATTTTAATATCACAAGGAGAAAAGAAAAAATTATTTACTCAATGACAAGGGTCAATAAAAAATTATGTTAAATGTGCATTTGGAGTCTTTTAATTTCAATTTGAAATTATACATGACCAACACGTTTTTGAGATGCTTTTATATTAAAGGACATAATTTATGCATATATCATATTATACAAAATGATTGTTGAGGATGAACGACATACTTATCAAAATTATGTTGATTATGATATTAGAGAAAATGACATGTTGACTATTGATTTATCTTCAAGTCTTCAACCCAGATTTAGATCTACTACTCTTAAAAGGAGAGTAGTACTTCAAGATAGAAGTACTCACCACTAATTACAAATAGATTTAGTAAAATATATTTAAAAAAATTGGAGAAGATAATGGATCGGGTGCAGTTTAGATGTACATTGTAGTCTATGCACTTTGATCATCGTCTGATTGTATTAGTTATTCATTATTTATAAATCAAATTAATATTGATATTTTAAGATATGACTATATCCTATCCCAATAAATAATATAAATAATATAACTAAGATATAGGATAATATATCAACTCTAATAAATAGTATAAAAATATAAGTCATTGAGATATTTGATAATATAAAAGATATTTAGTGTAATAGATGCAGGTTGAATAAAATAATGAAAATAAAAATTTATTAATTTTTAGATAATTATATACTTATATTTGTCTGTTATGGTATTTTTTTTATCATTGAACTTTTTTTTTTTGTCTCTTATTCATTTTATTCTTATATTATATTAAAAAAAAATCAGTCACCTTTAAACATAAGGGTTTAAACGCGACTTGTTAAACCTCACAGATCTGAAATCATAACTTTGTAGTGAACAGGTGAGAAAATAGAATAATATTATATTAGAGACATGGTTATTTTTTTTTTGTTTTTCTTCTGTCTAAGTGAAAAACAAGATAGAAAAGAAAGTAAATAATAAATCTGGAACAGACAAAAGAAGAGATACAAAATAAAGTTCAACCAAATATTCAAAATATTACTAAAAGGGATAATTTTTTAAAAAAAGTAAAAATTTAACTTTTGTGTCTAATATGTCCTTTAATATTTTTTATTTTAAAATTGTGTTGCATATTTATTATTTTATTTTTAAATATTAATATTGAAGTAGTGGTATCAAGAAACGTGGGTGTAGCTGTCAACTGTCTCATTTTTAAGAAGCAGGTTAAAAAAAATAAGAATAAAAGTCAAAGCGTGTTATTATACAGGATAATTTAAAAAAATTATGTTAAATAACACGATTTTATAAAAAAATAAACAAAAAAATCACTTTGATAACACGACTTTTTTTCCATTCGTATTCATATTCATAACTGTTTTTTATTAAATCTGTTAAAAAAATTGGGCCTTTAATAAATAAATCTTCATAAAGTTAACAATGTATGTCTTTGTCAACGCGCAGATAGTAAATTAAAAAAATAAAATTCCTTCGGTGTGCTAATTTTTATGTAAGAATCTTTATCAATAAATATATATACTGATAATGTATATTTTTTTATGGATTAAAATATGTGTAATTATACATTTTGTTGGAGTGTTAATTACATGTATTACCAGAGAAAAATAGATAAAGTATAAAAAAATAAGATATGAAGAGAAATAATTTTATCATTGCTTCTACTCATTTAAAAAAACTAGATCCAAATTCGATAACATTGAATAAATTAAATACATGATATTATCACATCTAACAACACGTTCTTATGATAATTTTTTCTTAACATTAAACATTTTTTTAAAAAAAGAAAACAAAAAAAAGTTATAACTACCATCTATTTAACATAATTATTACTAATCATAAAATTATTGAATAATTTTTTTTATATTAATACTTTTTTTTAATTTGATGTTGAATTATACATTCTCATGAATAACTCGTATATACTATCTTAAATAATTCAGTCAAGAATAAACGTCCTTCTATAATTTCAAATTCTCAATATATAAATTATGATTTAGTAATATAAAATTAAATAACTGATAATTAAGTTTAGTTTTATTTAAAGAATTACTCATTTGTAACACATATATAATAAGTTTTCTATTAATTTTATTACGAGAAATTTCACTTAAAGACTTCTCAGGAAGTTATGGGTAATCATTTATTGGAGCAACATCACCTCAAGTGATGCTCTAGGGATGATATATCATATTCAAATAATTTAAAAATTAATAAATAAAATATCATTTAAGTATTTATATTATATGTGATGAGTAAAAAAAATAATTTAGTTTTTAAATATTAAAAATAAATTAAGTAGGATGAAATTAAGTAATAAAATTACGACCTCCACCTTTTATTCGATGACACATTTTGAGTTTCTACACATGTCTCTACTATAAAAACATGCAACAATAACAAGAAATAATTAATATAATTTCAATATAACATAGTTACTATTAAATAAACTTAAGATGATTTATTCATAATCATTTATTGTATAAATTATTATTTGAATTATTTAACTTATCATCTAAATTATCTAACTCTATCTCTTCATCTATAAATTCATCATGATCATTTATGAATTCAACATGGTGTCATCCATATTTATTTCTTTTATTAGATCATTTACATCAAACAATTGTATTTCCCGATTATTAACAACAATATTGTACATTATCATTGATTCATCATCTTAAAAGTAATTAATAACAATTTTCTTATGATAAATCTTCTTTATTATTCAATATAATAATTATAACTAATTTGATGTAAACAATTTAAATACTAATTAAAATTTAAATTATTTTTAAGTGTATAATTTAATTAAATAAAATATTTAATATTTTTACAAAACAAATTATCACATTAAAAGTAAATAATAAACATTTAAAAATTTAATTATTTATGATAAAAGACAATGTAACAAATAATTTATTTAGTAATATATATATATATATATAATTTTTTATTTAATCAATATAATTTTATAATAAATTTATGAAAATTAATATTTTTAATTTATTTAAATATAAGTTGACTTGTATTTGTGAGAAATTTATGAAAAAAATTATTTCTAACAAATTTGTGATGGACATGTAAAGAAGTATTCTCTAATCATTTTATACTCTTTTTAATTTTATTTTTATGAGAGATTTACAATAAATTTGCGAAAGTTTAACTATAATAACATACTACATAATAATTTTGCTAGAAAATAACTTGAAAAATAAATAACATAGCTCAAATATTCTTTTTAATTACTCTACTATACTTAACAAGGGATTAGCGGCGAACAATTTTTTGAGTTAAATTATTTTTCTATTAAATAAAAAAAATAGTTAAAAAATATTAATATTTTAACTATTTTACTGTAAATTAGTTATGATTTTGTTTCTTTATTATTCTATCATCAATTAATTATAGATTAGCGAAAATAATTTTCATAACAAATTTCTACAATTAATTGACAAGAATAGATTATTAAAGAAATATAATGTTATGAATAAGAAGGGATGATTTTTATTTTTATTTGGGTATTATAACTAAATATAATTTTCTAACTTAATATTAAAAATTTGATTAAAATATTTTAAGTTAACAAGTAAAAATAAATGTGATATGGTGACTTGGTATTTCAGTATAATTAATTTAAAAAAAATTATTTTATTTTCTCTTGTTAATTTTTAAATATATTTACTTTTTTATCAGTTACATATTATTTTTTTCATAAATATTTTATTATTTTTAATATATAAATTATAATAATTATTTTCTTTAAATTATGATATTTTTTATATATAATAATACTAAAAAAGAGATATAGAAAATGAATACCATAGTTACATGTATGAACTATGGTCAATAAAATAACAGCTGCGAGTTCCTCGAGGCCCAAATATTTTAATAATTCTTACGAATAATTGATGGATATAGGATTAATGTGATTAAAGACGTAAACCGCACTCTATGCACTTTGATCCAACGGCTGTTATTTATTGTTTATATATTAATATTTATGCAGCTTAACAGTTAAATCCAATATTTTCAAAATAAAACTGATTTTGAGTGGAAGTTTTAAAGAATCAAGTGAAAGTAAATTTAATAAAATAATATTTTTTTATAATATAATAAAATAATATTTTTATAATATTTATAAATATGTAATAAATTTATTATTAATAATAACTTTTTAAATGAATAAAAATTAATATATTAAAAAAATTAAAGATAGATAATTGAAAATGATAAAATAATTATTATTTAAATTAATATTATTTTTATTATTATATAAAATTATAATTTAAAAAAATGTTTGATGTTTAAACTTTTTTACTGTGATTTGATTTAAAAATTTAATCGATTCTTTTAATTTTAATAGTTTTAAATTAGTTTAGTATAAATTTAATTAAAAATAATTATTTAAAAAAATAAATGGTTTTTTTATTGATCCGAGAGATGACTTTGGTCTTGAAAATGAGGACTGAGACTAAAACTTTATACTGGTGAAAGAATAATTACTCACACAAAATTTATATTAATTAATTAATTTAGTTAAATATATTTATTATTTATGTGTATTTTTTTCTCATAAATTTTATATTTTTTATCTCTTTTCATTTATTTTAATTAAAATTATTATACTAAAATTTAATAAAAATATATTAAATTAATTTTTTTAAAATTAATATTAAAATTAAAAAGATATGTACTAATTATTTAAAATTATAATAACAGTAAATAATCATACACTATGTAAATAATTAATTTAAAATTATTTTATCATAATAAATCAATTACCAATTATAAAAGTAAAAACAATTAGCCCTTTAATAAATAAATAAACCTTGATAACATTACCCATGTATGTCATTATCAACGCACAGATAGTAAATTAAAAAAAAAACCATTCGGGATGCTAATTTTAAAAAATAAGAATAAAGGTCAACTCGTGTTATGCAGGATAATTTTTAAAAATTATGTTAAATGGCACAATTTTATAAAAAAATAAACAAAAGAAATCATTTTGATAGCACGACTTTTTCCATTCCTATTCATATTCATAACTGTCTTTTATTAAATCTGAAAAAAAAAAAGCTCTTTAATACATAAACATTGATAACATTACCAATGTATGTCTTTATCAACGCACAGATAGTCAATTAAAAAAAAAAATAAAAAATCCTTTGGCGTGCTAATTTTGACCACAGAATCTTGATCAATAAATATATATTGATAAATGTACATTTTTGACGGATTAAAATCTGTGTAATTATACATTTTGTTGGAGTGTTAATTACATGTGTTATGAGAGAAAATTAGATAAAGGACAAAAAATAAGATATGAAGGGAAATATTTTTATCGCTGCTTCTACTCATTTTTAAAAAAATAGATCCAACTTCGATAACATCAAATAAATTAAATAAATGATATTATCATATGTAACCACATGTTCTTATGGCAATTTTTCTTAACATTAAACACTTCTCAAAAAAACAAAAAAAAGTCATAACTACCATCTATTTATATCATAATTTCATCACCCAAATCCAACTGAAACAAACACTCTCATCATGGAATCGGGCAATGGCAAAAGTGATAAGCCTCTTCACGTTGCCATGCTCCCATGGCTGGCCATGGGTCACATAAACCCCTTTTTTGAGCTGGCCAAGATTCTTGCTCAAAAGGGTCACCATGTTACCTTCATAAACAGCCCCAAAAACATCGATCGCATTCCCAAACCCCCCAAAACCTTACAACCATTTATTACACTGGTGAGGCTACCCTTGCCACGCATACAGCATCTTCCAGAAGGTGCAGAGAGCACGATGGACGTTCCCCCAACAAAGTTAGGCTTCCTTAAGAAGGCTTTAGATGGCCTCCAAGACTCTGTCGTGGAGGTCCTCAAAACTTCAAAGCCTGATTGGGTTTTCTACGACTTTGCATTTGAGTGGTTGCCCGAAATAGCTAAGAGCCTCAACATCCCCTGTGCATTTTACAACATAACCCCAGCGTGGAACGTATGCTTCTTTGCTGCACCCAAAATGAACTTAGATTTCTCGTTCGAACGCATGTGTCGCCCTCCCACGTGGCTTCCTTTCCCCACAACCATTCATCTCAGGCGTTACGAGTTGATGAGAGCACACAACATTCCCAAGGATGAGAAGACAGGAGAAACACTTAAGCCTTCTTTTGACCTCAACAAGGCAGTTTCCAGCTGTGACATGTTTCTTAACAGAACCTCCAGAGAGCTTGAGGGAGAGTGGTTAGATTATCTTGCTGGGAACTACAAGGTCCCTGTGGTTCCAGTGGGGTTGCTTCCACCATCCATGCAGATAAGAGATGCCGAAGAGGAAGATAAAAACCCTGACTGGGTAACAATCAAGGACTGGCTGGACACACAAGAGTCATCTTCAGTGGTGTACATTGGATTTGGGAGCGAGTTGAAGCTGAGTCAGCAAGACCTCACTGAGTTGGCTCATGGCATTGAGCTTTCTGGGTTGCCTTTCTTTTGGGCTCTAAAGAACCTAAAAGAGGGGGAACTTGAGTTGCCAGCGGGGTTTGAGGAGAGAACGAAGGATCGTGGGATTGTATGGAAGAGTTGGGCACCCCAGCTGAAGATATTAGCTCATGGGGCAATTGGGGGATGCATGAGTCACTGTGGTTCTGGTTCTGTCATTGAGAAGCTTCATTTTGGGCATGTTCTTGTCACTCTTCCGTATTTGCTAGACCAAGCCCTGTTTTCAAGGGTGTTAGAGGAAAAGAAAGTGGCGATTGAGGTGGGAAGGAACGAGAAAGATGGGTCCTTTACCAGGGACTCTGTGGCGAAGACATTGAGGTTTGCCATTGTGGATGAGGAGGGAAGTACCTTAAGAAACAATGCAAAGGAGATGGGGAAGGTTTTCAGTTCGGAAGAACTTCATAATAACTACATTCAAGATTTCATCGCTGCGCTTCACAAATACAGGATTCCTTTCAGCAGCTAAGCAGGGTTTATTATGCCTTTCATTGTGTTCTCTCTCTCATTAATGTGTTTTTGTCTTACGATAATAAAGGTTTATTTAATCCAGTACTATGAAGCTTTGTGGCTGTGTACATTAATGCTTTGTTGTTAGTTTATTTCATTGCACATGGACATATATTTTTCTATCGTTTAAATTCGACTTTTTTAGATAGCTCGGTCAAAAAAAATTTAACTTAATTTTTGTTTTTTTTTCTCCTTTTAAGGCATGATCCTTCTTGTATCTCCGCATATAAAAGAGAACTGCAACTAGTATTAGAATATTCTCAACCAAGTTAGCATGGCTTTTGACCACAAATTAGAGACCAGAACTTTATTACAACCATTCAGAATATAAAGATATATAAATTTTTTAATATACATAGAAGAAAGAAATGAGAGTGTTGAAAAAAGGAACCATTATATATTATATATATGAACTTTTGTATAACATTCTTAGCACAATTGAATAAAATCAAGTTTTTGTGAAAATTACTTAGCTTGTATACTAAATTTGTTTATCTTAAATTATTTTTTATTTCTTAGACAATGAATATTTTTTAGAAAAGTTAGTGTTAAATTTTTTAAAAAGTTAGAGAAGAATTTTAATTTTTAAATTAATAATTAATTTGAAATTAATGATTTTATAAATATTATATTTTAAAAAAATTAAATAATCTTATTTTTTCAAAAAAGAATTACACTAAATTTTTACAAGATAACACGATTTTAGTTAAAAAAAAACATTCAAACTCATGTTATCTAGCATGATTTTAAAAAAGAAAATCATAACAACAATTAAAATCGTCCTATGATCCTATTCCATAAAATTGAATTTTTTTAACCCAATAATATAAAAAAGCCTTGAAATGTTTATGCATGTATTATGAGTTCATTTGACAGCTTTCATACCAGATTACTGAATTTAATATTGCTCAATTTAGTTTGTACAAATAATTAATTTAGTTTATTTATTTTAGTTTAAATATTTAATGCATGGATTTAACAAAAATATTTACTTTAAAAGGTTGAGTTAGTTAATTGAAAAATAATTTGATGTTTTTCAATACACATGAATCTGATTTTTGTGGAATATACAACTTTTATACAAAAGTCATTTAACATAAGCTTTATGCATAGTGAATCATTTTCCAAAATAAAATCGTATGATAATATATAAAATAATTTAATATATATTTAAATGGTTTGTTTGAATATTGGATCCCCTAATTCCGCCCTGTAATTGGGTATATATTATAAATGACAAAATAAAAAGTTTGGATATTTAACGGACACAGTGGGTGATCATTGCAAAAAGGTACTTTAGGTGTGTGTGGTGCACCAAAAACACGATGAAATATAAAATAAAACGAAAACACGAGATGCGCGAGAGCATGATAGTTGTTTTTGTGATTGGATCCATGAGTCTGTCATATCGCATGAAATACATTTCCTTATTCAAAAGCATAGAGGATGATTTTACTTTATTATTTTTAATTGTTATATCCATGGTTCATGAGAATATGTTTTCTCAAATCAATATTTCGGGACTTCATTTTAATTTTTTTCTTTTCTCTCAACTTTTTAAAATAATATAAAAGTCTTTAATTTTTGTCTCTATGTCGAAAACTATGAACCATTTAATAATATAAAATTATTTATTTATTTATGAGGATTAAAATTTTCAAACAATAATTAACTATATATACAAAATATTTTAATTATACTAAAAATATATTTTATTCTTATATAAAAAATATATTTTATTCTTATATAAAATTGAATCAAGTAATAAAATTATTGATTAGTTTGAACTGTTAATGATTTGATGGAAGAAGTTCCTTTAGTTACGTATGGTTGGAAAAAAATCCAATATTAATTTCATATCAATTAGAATTAAGGTCATGCTTCCCAACTCAATCCCAATCCAATTATATATATATATATATATATATATATATATATATATATATATATATATATATATATATATATATATATATATATATATATATAAAAAATTAAATAAAAATTATTTTATAAATAAATAAAATTTTAATTTCTGTATTTTTTTTTATTTTTATTTATAATAATATCATATTTATTTTTTTCATATTTTTTTATATTTTTTCTCTTTCTTCTCTCTATTTTTAGATTTTTATTTTTCTTCTCTTACCTTTTTCATATTTTCACCACAACTTTTTCTATCTTACACTCTGTTTCATCTTTTCACATCTTTATATTTTATTTTTATCCCTCATTAATTCTCATATTTTTTATGTAGTTTCGCTTGTAAAAATTGTAAATTTTTTCTTTAGTTTTCAACTTATCTTTTTGTTTTTTAATATAATTTCATCTTTATAGCATAAAAATTATATATTTTTTATTATTTAATTTTTAAGTTTTTTTCTTTTCTTTAAGAAGGCATATCTTTTTATAATTTCATTTCTATAACATAAAATTGTAATTTTGTGTTTTTAAGTTTTTTTCGTCTTCTTAGAAGATATATATTTTTTTATAATTTCATCTTTATAACATAAAAATTAGATTTTTTTATTCTTTACTCATGAGATATTTTAGAATAATTTTTTTGAAATAAAATGTAGTAAACAAATTTATTTTCTTTATTATTATAACAATGAGTATGTTTAGTATAACGTAAAGATATGAAATATTGATATAATTTTTTTTATTTGTTATAAATTAATTAGTTATTTTAATATTTTATGATATATCTATTTTGACATTAAGATGTGAAAAAAAGAAATAGTTTAAGTTTTAAAGAATTCTAAAAATAAAATTATAGGCTAATATTTTAAATGAAAATAAATAAATAAAATACACATTATTTTCTAACATTTAAATTTAATTAATGATATTAAATATATAACATATTTTTTTATATGATAATTAATTTTTATATGTTGACTCTTCTTATCTAAAATTTCTCATTCTGTCCCTATATAAATGTTATTAAATATTTTTTATAGTTCTGCCCCTAATATGAATGTTATTAAATATTTTTGATAGTGTGTTGAAAATACCATATGATATATGGTTAGGGATGGCAAAGCGGGCACGGCCTGCGTTTAGCTGACCAGCCTTTGCACGCCAAAGCGGGCGGTGGCTGGCTCTGATATAGTCATGACGGACTATAGACCTTGGTCCGCCACGCCAGTGATGGTCAGTGGCTGGCCCGCCATAATTTAAAAAAATAATGTCTTTTAATAAATTTAATAATAAGATTATTATTTGTTTGTCAATAATTCAATATATATATATATATTATTTCAATTTAATAATATAAATCAATATATTATTTTAAGAAATTATAATTTAGAACAATAACAAAATTTACATAATAATAAATAATAACAAATATATATATATATATATATATATAAATAACGTTAAACTTATAAAATTTATATTTTTTATATTGAAAAATTCAAATACCTATATCTTTTTTATTTGATAAACTTCATATTATACTTGGTTGAGTAATTCTTATACCTTTAATTCAAGTAATAAGGATAAATATAATCAAGTACTTAGGATAAATAAGGAGAACAAGAGAGAAGGTTATATTTCGGGAAGGAGAATATTTTATGTGAGAATGAAACGTTTTTAATTCTCTTTTTAAAATTTTTAACTTTATATATTATCTTTATAATTAATTTTATTACAATAAAAAATTATTTTTTTATTAATTAGGCGGGCGCATGGCCGGCTCGCCCGTCCATGCAGTTGGCCCGACGGGTTGGCGGACTTGGCGAGGCGGGCCAAAGCGGTCGGTGGGCTGAAAACACCAACCCGCCCGCGGGCCTAGCCCGTTTTGCCATCCCTATATATGGTGTATTTTCACGCAAGTAGTTATTCCCGTAGAGTTGGTTTCCTTCAATTAGACGATTGTGATGGTCATTCCACAATAATCCAAGCATCATGATATTGAAATCAAAGTCTATCGAGTTCTATTGATGAACACATTTTATCAATAAATTTATTAATAGAATTTATGTATATTTAGTGTATTTTATTAATAATTAATATAGTTTTTATAAAAAGGAAATAAATATATCTTAATATAAATTATTGCTTAAGTTGTACATTTTAACTAATTATTTATTTAATGATAAATTAAAGAAAATATAAAAGCAAAATCATATGGAATCAACTAAGTGTCACTACTACAAATAAAGCTTTCAACGTCGGTTGAAAGTATGATTTTTTAAATTAATAATTTTTATTTATTTACAACCCCTTTACCCCCTTTTATTTATCTAGAAGTCTCCCTTCTCTTTATATTATATTTTTTAGAAGTTTATTAATTTTTTAAGAGAATTGTCATTGGCGGGATTCGAACTCGAGTACTTTAGAGTTGGAGGCTGATGCTCCAACCACTAAACTACTAGAATTTTCCGATAATAACTTACAAATAAATTATATTTATATACAAATAAATATATATCCGTGTAAATATATAAATATATAAATACAAATATATTTATATATTTTGATATATTTATATAGTTATATATTTATATGTTGGATGTGAGGGCACACTCGAAAATGAAAGTGTGTGTCGAGTGGGTTTTCAAAATTTGATGCTAAATTTGTCGTAGGTATCTTTATATGAGTTTGTAATTTAATGACAAAATATAATCTTTATAATTTTATTTATATAATGATATAAAATAAATTTGGGAAATGCGTTATTTTCTCTCAAGCGAAAAATACCAATTTTCGCTCAAGCGAGACTTGAGTAAGTGAATTTCAGTGAGCTTTAACATATTTTCACTCAAGCAAGAGTCAATCACACTTTCACCCTCGATCGAAAAATACCAATATAATTTATTTGTAAGTTATTATCAAAAAATTATAGTAGTTTAGTGGTTGGGATATTAACTTTCAACCCTAAAATACTGGGTTCAAATGTTATCGGTGACAATTCATTAACTTAAAAGAATTTTTGGTTGAAAATAAAAATAAAAATACTTTCCAGAAAATATATACAAATAAATATATATTTACATGGATATATATTTATTTGTATATAAATATAATTTATTTGTAAGTTATTATCGGAAAATTCTAGTAGCTTATGGGTTGGAGTATCGATCTCCAACTCTAAAGTATTGGGTTCGAATCCCGCCAATGACAATTTTCAAATTTAAGTGAGTTTTTGGGTGAAAAAAAAAAAGACTTTCCACGTTGGTTCATATGGGAACCGACGTGGAAAGTGTCAAAAAGCAAAAAAAAAAAAAAAAAAAAAAAGAATTTCAACGTCGGTTTATATGGGAACCGACGTAGAAAGTACTTTCTACGTCGGTTGACTAAGAACCGACGTAGAATGTGTTTAATATTCAACTTTCAACGTCGGTTCATCTGGGAACCGACATGGAAAGTACTTTCTACGTCGTCTCAGCTATAACCGACGTTAAATGACGACGTAGAAAGTATATTTTGTAGTAGTGTGCTTTTGAATATGCTAAGCAGAATTAGTACAAAGAGCTCTTCTTATGAAAATTAGCAATCCGCTAAACGCTTTTTGATCCGTTGAGCACTTTTAAATCCACTCATCGTTTTTTGATCCACTGAGCACAATCTGTCAGATCTCTTGTAACTACTTTAACTATAAATCCGCTAAGTATTTTCTAATCCGCTGAGCGGATTCATCGAATTCCATTTTGTTAGATGTTGTTTGAAAATCTATTATGTAATTATAGGCCTTGATTGTTTTATATGTCTTTGTTGTTGTATAAATAAGCCTTTAAAAGATGAAAAACATAAGTTAAGTTTGAGCCACAATTTAGTTCTCAAGTTTCCAAGTTTAGTTTTCAGATTTTCTATTTTTCTTGAGTGATGCTTAGCTTCCAAGTCTATTCATGAAACTTCTTGTACGAATAATGCTATGAAGTTTATCAATTCAAATTGTCATTGATCAGATTTGTTATCTCCTCTTTATTTTTTTGTTTTACTTTCTGTTTTTATCTTTTTCATCTTCTTCCATTCAATTTCTTCAATGTTTACATGATTTATCTAGTTTTTCAATTGTTCATAATGTTCTAATTCATTTTTGTTGTTGATTCATCGATTAAAACTTATTTTCTATGATTTAGATTTGGTTCTTAATGATTTTAACCAATTATAATCCATTACAATCAATATAATTGAAGTTATTTCATTTACATCACAATTCAACTTCTAGGTTTAAGTGATTGCTTTATTTAGGAATTGAGTTGTAAATACGAATTTCAAATGAATTATAATTGATTGGAACGGTTGTGAATTTGTTTTTGTGATTGCAAGACAATTGCATAGAAATCAATGATAATCATAAAAACAAGTTTATGATTGAAGAGTGAACACGGTTTCTTCATTCTCTTCATCAATTTTCAATTCAAATTTCAATTTGATTCTAATATACTTTCACACTTTAGTTTACAATGTTTTTAGTAAACTTTATAGCTTTGTATAAATATATTTAATTCAGCGTTTTTGCTTATATACAATTACAACTTTCATATATTAGATTTATAAGTTTCTTTAAATTTTTCTTTATAAGCTTTCTTTAAATGCATTCGTTAATTGCTTTCATAGTTTAGGTTTAATGTTTTTATTTACATGTTTTCATTTACTACTTTTAATAGATTAAATTATTACTTTCAATTTACCTTTTAGCATACCAAAATCATAAACTCCCCCTTATTTTATAGCTTTTAACATTGAAAATCAAGATTGAAACAAACTAAAATAATTATCCTCAAGGACACGACCTAAGCCAACCCTAGTACTGCATTACTTTCATTGCAAATTGTTTGATAAAATTTAGGAGACAAGATAAACTTCATCATCTACCTCTCATGACTTCCCTGTGGAGTTTGTCAAGATCGATAAGGTATTCTAGAGTTAGTTGGAGGAGGCCAAATTGCCTCATAACCGGATTTGCTAAATGAGGTTCAATAGTAGCAAAATATATCATTGAAATTACAACACGACTCACAAGGGAAACCTCAACATTTAGTAATTATAGTCACCCAAATCGATAGTAAAGAGCCCACAAAAAAATGTTTATTTCATAGAACATGTGAAATTAGAATTATTATGATTTAAAAAATATATATTAAAAGTTGTAATAAATGAATTACCTCCTTTGGTTTTAATTGATCAAATGTTAAACATATTGTTTGTACAACATATGTAATGACGTTAGATCTTTGACCTAGTCGTGAGCACACAAAAAATCATTCAAAATTTGGAAAAATAAAATAAAATAATATAAAATAAATTTGAATAAATTAAAATTTAGAATATCTTTTAGCCAATGGAAAATCATAATCTGCAACAATCTCCTCATTTGTAAGTCCTACCTTAGGATAGATTCATGTAATATGGTCTCATGCTCAATCTCAAAGCAATAACATGCAACCTCCAATGTTATCTTGATGGTAGTCAACCCATGATCCAACGCTTTATACAAACATGTTAAGACAGTTGATCCTCAACTATAATTTAAAACTAGAGTTAAGTATTACAATAATAGGAGATACATTAAATGTATTCTAGATGCTCAAGTATCAAGCATCAATAAATTCCCTATTATTGTTAACATGTGTACCCTTGTATGTTATGCACAATATTACTGGCTGCATCATTGGAAAGGTGTTGAAACAAAGTGTTTAACCAAGAGAGTTTGATTATATTCCCTATAGCAATACTGGAGATGACAAAATGGATTAGGCATGGAGGCCAACTCGTTAGCCCACCTAAAAAATGGCGGGGCGGGTTGGTGATTTTAGCCCGCCAGTCTATTTTGGCCGGCCCCGCCTAGCCCGTCAATTTGGCAGACCAAGGGTGGAGCGGACTAGTCCGCTTTAAAGGATATGTATATATTAAAATTAAAATAAAAAAGATTATAATTAAAAATATTATATTTTTTTGTGGTATGTTATTGAAAGATGTAAGTATGTAATATTACAATTTAAATTATAAAAATTAATTAATTAAATTTAAAATATTGATTATAATTAGTTATTTTAACATATAAATATAATATATTTTTTAATTTATCTAATAAAAATATTAATTAATGAATAAAAACTTAAAAATTATTCATATAATTAAATTTTTTTTTTAAATACATATAAAAAAATTTATATAAAAAAGAAGTTTATTGGCGGGCTCGGTCCACTGGCCGCTAGCCCGCCATTTAACAAGGTAGGCCAAGGTCTATAGCATGTCCTCACTATGGTAGGTCAGCTAGCCCTGCCTAAACGAGTTAAAGGCAGATTGAATTGACTGATTTTGTCAACCCTAAGTAACACCATGAGGTGATAATGAATCTGATAAAAATTTGCAAAACACTGTCAAATCTTATAACTAGTAGTCCATCAATGAAAAGACCTAATTGTAAGCCCAAATATTCTAATGTAATTGTCACTTCTCTAATAGAAAAATGAAAGATTTATATTTCATTTCTCCACCTTTCAACTAACGTTATAATCAAATGATGATTCACATTGAGAGTATTAACTGTCCAAATCCTACACGAGAGATCAAATTTTTAACCTGATCATTTAAATGTGTGCATGTTCTATTATCCACGTATTATGTCACTTAAGATGAAGTTATCTTTCATTCTCTTCCCATGTTTTTTTTGTGACAGGTTTGTGCTAGAGACGTAATAAGACATATACGTAAGAAGATAACTATAAAAAAAATCATTTTTGTAAATTACAAATAATACACCAATTAAAGAAACATAAATTACGATATATATATATATATATATATATATATTAAATAAACATAAATGCTGGTATAAAAATTACAATATCTAAATTACAAAAAAAGATAGCTAATAATAAAAAAATCATAACAACAAAAAATAAGATAAAACATAAATTAAAAATGATGCACAAATTAAAAAACATAAATTATAGTATATAAAAATAAACAAACATAAATAACAATAAATACTAAATTAAAGTATCTAAATTACAAAAATAAATGACAAATAATAAAAAAATTCGTAACAATAAAAAAGAAAATAAAAAAAGATTGAAAACGATACGTAAATTACAGTATATAAAGTACAGTATATAGAAATAAATAAATACGAATAACAATAAATAATAAATTACTATATCTAAATTACAAAAAATAAATGATAAATAAAAAAATCATAACAGTAAAAAATAAAATAAAACATAAATTAAAAATATACAAAAATTAAAAAGACATAAATTACAGTATATAAATTTCAGTATATAGAAATAAATAAACATAAATAACAATAAATAATAAATTACAGTATCTAAATTAAAAAAAATGACAAATAATAAAAAAAATTGTAACAGCAAAAAATAAAGTAAAACACAAATGAAAAATATACACAAATTAAAAAGACATAAATTACAGTATATAAATTAAATAATTAAACATAAATAACAATAATAATAAATTATAGTATCTAAATTACAAAAAATAAATGATAATATTAATAAAAAAATTCGTAACAACAAAAAATAAAACAAATTATAGTACATAAAAATAAATAAATATAAATATAATTTAAGAAAAAAAAACAGCATCTGAAAAATTATAATATGTATAAAATAACATATGAAAATAGAAGATAAATAATTAAATTAAAAAATATAATATATTTTGTGTATTATAAACAATGTTGGAAAAAAATACTTCACTGAAAGAGTTACTGCAGAAAAACAATACATAAACTATATATGGAGTTAAATATTAAGAGAAGAGATGGATGAAATTAAGTGAATCTGTTCCCTCTATTTATAGGCACGAGCATGCTTTGACATTCAATTTTTTATTGAGTGTAACTTTGAATTTGAATCAACTGCAACGCTCTTCTTTGTTTAATATTCCTGACCATCACAAAGTGCACCCTATAAACATGAGGCTCCATCTCTAGACCTTCATGCTGCATATGTATGAAAGCAACGTTGGGGGAGATTCATGGAAATGTATTTATATTCTTAAGAGATGATTTTGATGATGATTCAAGTCAACACCATTTAAGATGAATTAAGGACAAGCTGAATTCATGACATTGGTGAAAATGTGAAACATTTCCCTACATGCCCAAGATATGTTTCTGATGCTATTTTTCTATTTAATTAAGTTTTGATGAAAAATAAAAAACACACAATTACAGAATTCGAAAATACAATTTACATTCAATCAGTTTTGAGAAAAGAATTATGAACAAGGCAACAGAAATATTTTACACCTTCTGAGAAAACCCTATTCTCTATTGTCTTCTATGCTTTTATTGTTAAACACACTTGTTCTTGGAGATTGACATTCTACAGGCTTCTACAATTTGTTATCTCCATTACTCAGGTGTGTCTGTTCTTATTTTTATTACCTTCATCCTTTTTGCATTGGTGGAAAAGGAAGTGTTTTTCATCCCTAGTGTGATTCTAGAGAGGTGTTCATCCTTAGTGGGATTCTAAGGAGGTATTTTTCATCCTTTGATTTGTTTAGAGGAGGTGTTCATCCCTAGTAGGATTCTAGGGAGGTGTTCATCCTTAATGAGTTTCTAAGGAGGTGATTGCCTTTTTAATTACTTTACTTTTTACTGATTCTTCTGCTGAGTTAATTGTAATTTGTAAATTGAATTTGAAAGATAGTGAATGGAGAGTCACTATTGTGTTAAGAGTTGACTGGGAACTGGATGTAGGGTTGACTATACCTGAACCAATATAAATCATTGTGTGCTCTTCTCTTTCCCTTATCTCTTTTCTTTTCCTGATTATATTATCGCTTTCGCTTTATCTATGTTCAAGCAAGTTATTGACTCACAAATAAATTTTTAATTTGACATCTATTTTAATTTGAGTATCTATTCACCCCCTCTAGATGTCATTTGTCTAACAATGTAGAGGTTCAATGGCCACAAATTGTACGCTGAACATAAAGCACATTTATACTGACATGGAACTTCTACTTGTAAGGACGATTTTGGTTCAATTTGGTTTAAAGTGAATTTATGCTTGGAAACCAAATTTCTCAAATTCAATTTACAAATTACAATCAACTTAACAGAAGAACCAGTAAAAAGTAAACTAATTAAAAAGACAATCACCTCCTTAGAAACCGACTAAGGATGAACACCTCCCTAGAATTCCACTAGGGATGAACACCTCCTCTGAACAAATCAAAGGATGAAAAACACCTCCTTAGAATCCCACTAAGGATGAACCCCTCCCTAGAATCACACTAGGGATGAAAAACACCTCCTTTTCCACCAATGCAAAAAGGATGAAGGTAATAAAAATAAGAACAAACACACCTGGGTAATGGAGACAACAAATTGTAGAAGCCTGTAGAATGTCAATCTCCAAGAACAAGTGTGATTAACAATGAAAGCACAGAAGGCAGTAGAGAAGAGGGTTTTCTCAAAAGTTGTAAAATATCTCTGTTGCCTTGTTCAGAATTCTTTTCTCAAAACTGATTGAATGTAAATTGTATTTTCGAATTCTGTAATTGTGTGTTTTTGATTTTTCATCAAAATTTAATTAAATAGAAAAATAGCATCAGAATTAAATAGAAAAATAGCATCAGAAAATGGTCGTTGGACATTAATAATATCATAGAGAAAATCGGGATGTATTCAAAAACATTTATTCTTTAAAACAAATATATTTTTCAAATTTGAATTGCCATAATTGATTATATTACCGAGTATAATTAATTATGATAGAGAAAATCATTTTTCCATTTCTGGTGCATCATAATTAATTATGACAGTGAAAAATATCATGTTATGAATTTTATCACACTTGTGCTTTGGAGGCTTATGCATAATATTACTTCATCAACTTGTACCTCCATATCCAGTATTCTAAGACTTTATCTAGTCTTCAAGAATCATCTTGGGCTTGCTTGAATCATCATCTTTATCACCTACATCATAAATTCAGTTTGTCCTTAAATTCATCTTGAATGGTGTTGACTTGAATGTAGTTGACTTGAATCATCATCAAAATCATCTCTTGGGAATGCAAGAACATTTCCATGAATCTCCCCCCTCATTGCTTTCAATCTCCCCATTTTTGATGATGATCAAGGAAACAATTGAAATGAATTAAAATGCTTGACTCTATATAGCCAGCTGAAGATTAGCACAAATTTGTATCAAGTGTCAGAGTCTCTTAATCTCCGCCTGGATATATTAATAACAAGACTCCCCCTAACTCATATGAGCAAATAATTCTCTTAACTCCCCTTGTTTAATTTAGATAGGAAAGAATTTCACACAGATTTTAATTCATCAAAAAATCTCCCCCTGTTTCATTGATAATCATAAAAAAATATTATAAGAAAAAATCTTCCCCTGTTTCACACAGATTAATATCATCAAAATATCTCCCTGTTTCATTGATAATTAAAAAAAATATTATAAGAAAAAAATCTTCCCCTATTTCAGACATGATTAATATCATCAAAATATTTCCATGTTTCATTGATAATTATGAAAAATATTATAAGAGAAAAAAAATATCCCCCTGTTTCACACAGATTAATATCATCAAAATATCTTCCTGTTTCATTGATAATTATGAAAAATATTGTAATAGAAACTGAGAACAAATCTGTACCTATTAATATATAAATCAAGGTAGAGAAGATAATGCATTAAAAAGTATCATAGAGAAGAATATCATATTAAGGAAACAATATCTAGGATACCCAAGACAAATAAAGAGAGGGAAAGATAGGGGAATAAAATGATTATAGAGATAATGGAATTAAATGCAGTAGTTTCCCTCCATTAAAGTCTTCTTATTTAGGCAGACTTTCAAATTCAAATGCACTCATATTCCATATTTCAAATTTCAAATTCAAATTGCAACAAATTTCAAATTTCAAATTCAAATTCCAACCAATTCCAAATTTCAAATTCAAATTTCTAATCCAAAATTTCAAATTCAAATTTCAAATTCCAATTCAAATTCAATTTAAAAAATCTCAACCTCGCAAAAATTTCAAATTTCAAAATCTCAAACTACAAAATTTCAAATTTCAAAAATCTCAAATTGTAAAATTTCAAATTTCAAAAATCTCATATTGCAACAAAATCTCAAACTGCAAAATTTCAAATTTCAAAAATCTCATATTGCAAAAAAAAAAATCTCAAACTGCAAAATTTCAAATTTCAAAAATCTCATACTGCAAATTTTAAAAAAATCTCAAACTGCAAAATTTCAAATTTCAAGAATCTCAAATTACAAGATTTCAAACTTTATAATTTCAAATTTTCATAAATTTTTATTTTCAAAATTCAAACTTTCAAATTTTAAAGTTGATCAACATAATTGATTATGACAACAAGAAAAAAATTTTGATTCTGATAATCAATTAGATACTCAAATTATCATCTAGACATGTATAAATGCTTTGTTCCTTTAGGCACCCATTCATATTTGTCATTAGATATGCCAAAATGTTTTATGTAACATCTATTTGATGTATGACCTAATTTCATGCAATAAAAATATGTTGGTTTTCTTTGAAAAGGTCTAAATGCATTTCTTAAAGTTTTTGAAACTGATTCTACATTTGTTTTCCTTGACTCTTTCACAAAAATAGTTTTATGAGGTTCTAGACTTTCTTTGGGTTTGTAACCAAGTCCAGCTTTGCTAGAATTTCCTCCTTGATAACCTAATATCGAATCAAGATTTTCAGAAGATTTTGAAAAATTGCTTATTATTTTCTCTAACTTGAAAATCTCATTTTCCAAAAGATTACAATTTTCACAAGGTTTAACAACTTCTTTATTTTTAGACAAAGTTTTAGATTTCTCAACATCTTTCTTTAAGCACTCATTTTCTTTTTCAAGAATAATAACAGTATTTTCTAATGCATTAAACTTTTGCCTAAGTGCATTGTATTTCTTAGATAATTTGGTAAAACCTTCATACATATCTTGATATTCTTTAAATAACTCATCATATTCATTTAAGGAGTTTGTACTACTTACCTGTGATGAGGCTTCATCATCACTTTTTGTCATCAAGCAAAGATTTGCTTCTTCTTCTCCATCACTGCTTTCGAAAAAACTCTCTTGTGTTGTGTAAGAATCATTATCCTCCCAAGCAATATAAGTTTTGTGTTTGCTCTTATAGGTATCGTTCTTCTCTTTCACATCTTTCTTCTCTTTCTTAAGTTCCGGACAGTCTGATTTGATATGACCAGGTTTTCCACATTCATAGCAATGAAATTTATTTGTTTTCTCCTTTCTTTGCTGTCTCTTTTTCCTGTTCTTCATAAAGCGAGAAAATTGTTTAACAAAAAGAGACATATCGGAATCCGAAAACTTACCTTCATTTTCGCTTTCGTCTTGTGAAAATTTTTCTACTTTTAGAGCTATCGTCTTGGTTTGATTCTGTTCACCGTTCTTTAACCTTTGTAACTCCATCTCATGTTCTTGCAGATTTCCAAATAGAGTAGCAATATTCATTTTTGTGAGATCCTTTGATTCTGTAATAGCAGTGACCTTTGGTTGCCAATTCCTGTCTAAGGATTTCAAGATCTTTGTATTCAACTCCTCATTGTCGAAACTCTTTCCTAATGCTTTCAAGTGATTTACTATATGTCTGAAGCGTGTTTGGAAATTCATGATGCTTTCATTTTGTTGCATTTGAAATAATTCATACTCCTAGATGAGTGTGTTTTTACATGCTCGCTTTACTTCATTTGTTCCTTCATGTGTTACTTCAAGAGTGTCCCATATTTCTTTTGCCGTCTTGCATTGTGAGACCCTGAAAAATTCATTATGAGTTAAGGCAGAAACAATAACATTTCGGGCTCTTACATCATAATGGGCACGCTTATTTTCATCCGGCGTCCATTGATTAAAAGTCTTTGGAACAACTCCAGACTCCGTTATTCTCATCGAAATGTAGGGACCATTGAGTACAGCATCCCAAACACCATAATCTAGTATTTGTAAAAATATTTCCATTCTCGCCTTCCAAAATTGATAGTCTTCTCCTTCAAATAACGGTGGTCTGTTTATTGAAGCTTCTTCCCTGTAAACCTGATTCTGCATAGACATCTTGACAGATCGTTTAGAAATATCTTATCTAACCAAGCTCTGATACCACTTGTTAGACAAATGGCATCTTGAGGGGGGTGAATATATGCACAAATTAAAATAGATGTCAAATTAAAAATTTATTTGTGAGTCAATAATTTGTTAAAGCGGAAGCAATAATATAATCAGGAAAGGAGAAAGAGATAAGGGAAAGAGAATAGCACTCCGAGATTTATACTGGTTCGGGTATAGCCAACCCTACATTCAGTTCCCAGTCAACTCTTAACACAAGAGTGACTCCCCATTCACTATCTTTCAAATTCAGTTTACAAATTACAATCAACTCAACAAAAGAACCAGTAAAAAGTAAACTAATTAAAAAGACAATCATCTCCTTAGAAACCCACTAAGGATGAACACCTCCCTAGAATTTCACTAGGGATGAACACCTCCTCCGAACAAATCAAAGGATGAAAAACACCTCCTTAGAATCTCACTAAGGATGAACCCCTCCCTAGAATCACACTAGGGATGAAAAACACCTCCTTTTCCACCAATGCAAAAAGATGAAGGTAATAAAAATAAGAACAGACACACCTGGGTAATGGAGACAACAAATTGTAGAAGCCTGTAGAATGCTAATCTCCAAGAACAAGTGTGATTAACAATGAAAGCATAGAAGGCAGTAGAGAAGAAGGTTTTCTCAAAAGGTGTAAAATATCTCTGTTGTCTTGTTCAAAATTCTTTTCTCAAAACTGATTGAATGTAAATTGTATTTTCGAATTCTGTAATTGTGTGTTTTTTATTTTTCATCAAAACTTAATTAAATAGAAAAATAGCATCAAAAAATGGTCGTTGGAAATTAATAATATCATAGAGAAAATCAGGATGTATTCAAAAACATTTATTCTTTAAAACGGATATATTTTTCAAATTTGAATTGCCATAATTGATTATATTACCAGTATAATTAATTATGATAGAGAAAATCATTTTTCCATTTCTGGTGCATCATAATTAAGTATGACAGTGAAAAATATCATGTTATGAATTTTATCACACTTGTGCTTTGGAGGCTTATGAATAATATTACTTCATCAACTTGTACCTCCATATCCAGTATTTTAAGACTTTATCTAGTCTTCAGGAATCATCTTGGGCTTACTTGAATCATCATCTTTATCACCTACATCATAAATTCAACTTGTCCTTATATTCATCTTGAATGGTGTTGACTTGAATGTAGTTGACTTGAATCATCATCAAAATCATATCTTGGGAATGTAGGAACATTTCCATCAATCTCCCCCTCATTGTTTTCACTACTTGTAAGGACGATTTTGGTTCAATTTGGTTTAAAGTGAATTTATGCTTGGAAACACAATTTCAGTACAAATTATATAGAATTCGTATTTGGAAGCATGATTTTTGTTCAAAACACGCTGCATGAACTCGTTCTTGGAAACACGATTTCAGTGTGATTCTTTGTACGATTTTGGTTCAAGTTTTAATTCCCCATGAGTTTATTGCATGTTATGCTAACGAATCATAAATATTATACTAAAAAATATAGATCACGTACATATGCAGATTAGGCATGCATGGTAAACAATATGCTATAAATTAGACGTGATAAGTTTAACAATATTATAATGGAGGAATATATATAATGAGTTTCATAGTGTCGAATCACAACTTCGTTGTTATTAGGTTATTGAAGTCAAATTTTTGAAGGTATATTTAGTTGGTTTAATTTAAACTTTAGTTAATCTTATTTGTAATTACTTATTTATTTTAAATTGGTTTAATTTGTAATTAACTAATATCCCTTTTAATATCTCCTAATATTTTTTTAATCACTTTTTTTTGTTAATTAGATGAACATATTTGAAGTTGGTAACTCATCCATGACAGCTTGACAAACCTGTTATTTAAGATATTGTGGAAGATTTTACCTGAAGAAAAAGTAGATAAATTTTTCTTCTACTTCAATGTATTTGAATGATGATATCCTACTACATGCTCGATAATCTATGTCATCTTACTCTTTATTTCTTGATCTAAAAGTATTTTCTAAGATAATTTTTTTCTTCATAAATCATGCACTTAACATATTTTCATTAAAAGTGTAACATAATTCAATTTTTCTTAATTTGCTTCATTTTGCATAATTTTAGCATAAAAAATAATATATATACATACACATACATTCACAATGCATATTTCTTTTTTCTATTTTGGTAGAAAAGGTAATTTGAGATGGACCAAATAAATGTAAATAAAGACCCAAATTGATGCAGACGATTTTCACTCTTCTCGAAAGCCCATGTTTACTTATGTAGCCTACTTGTGCATGTCACATATGGAAATTTTTAATCAAACAAACTAATTGGTGCGAGAATCCAATTTAGTTGAATTAAAGGCAAGCAAGAATCAATAATTAAATATAAATCAATGTTGGATCATGCAAAATAGGAAATAAGCGAATTATTTATTCCAAATCAGTCCCAGAAATTTCTTGTCATAGCAATCTAATTTTGCAACTTTTAATTTGGGAAATAATTAATTTTATTGTAATCAATTTTAGACTTAATTTCTCTTATTCAGCCCCCTATAAATAGAGGTCTGATAAGAACATAATCATAATCTCCTGCTCCGAGGTGAGCTACTGTTTTGTCTCACCCCCATTTTCTTTTCCTACTCTCAATTTTTAGTTAGGCTAACTCATATATTGTTATTGCACTTCTGGTTTGTTCTCTTTTATTTAATTTGCAATTTCTATTAAATTTTCTAGTTTATATTGTTCTATTTACTTTAGTTATTCAATGCTCATTTTAATTTATGCTATTTAGTTGTTTAGAACTTTTATTTTATTCCAATACTCCTTAATTTTCATTTTCAATTCATCTCTTTTCCAATTCCAATTCTAAATTTAGTTTTAGAGTTATCACTTCCAGAAATTTTAAATTTAATTACTGCACTATCTTATTTGAAAACAATTTTTGATTTTGCACTTTTAATTAAAAGAAATTTATTTTAATTTTATAAATTTTAGTTATTTAAATTTTGCGTCAATCTAATTTTAATTACTGCACAATTTTATTTTAAAGAAAATTTTGATTGTGTACTTAAAAAACACTTTATTTTAATTATCGTTAATATTTTATAGCAATTAGATTTTAATTTTTATTATTCTACATCAATTTATTTTCTTTCACTTTTCATTCATCCCTCTATTACTCGTTTTTAGAGAGAATGATATGTGGTAATGAGTACGCTCCTATAATTATGTCCTTGTGAGATTTAACAAGGGTTAGTTATACTGCATTAATTTAGTAACTTGTTTATTATTTTTTATCAGTGTTTTGTGCGACCAAAATGTTATCATCAAATGATGTTGTTTTCGAGGACACAATTATGTTGCGTAACATTGTCTAATATTATTTTCTTTTTTTTCCAATTTTTTTTTCTAGCTTTACTTAAAAGATTAAAAAAATAAAAACAAAATTGTTTGTGTGTGCTCGACAACCATTCTCATAGGAAACTCTGGATATAGCTTAGTAGTGTGAAAGTGCATGTTTAGGAGGGTTCTGACTAAGAAAAATCTAGTACTTAAACATGTCTATTAGTGACTCATCTCTCTTTCCTAAGAACCTACCTGGTGTATTTGTTCACATTTCAAGTGAGCTTGAGGTTATGAACTTTAAAAGAACATTAGAGGAGCTTATATGTATGACAATTGGCCATGAACCATCACACATTTCAACAACAACAATATTTATGTGGGATATGCACCTACGTCACTGATGTATGCCCTCAACTTCAAGAGACACCAAGCTTAATGTTAAGTGGTAAAAAGTTGATATAATTATGCCTTGAATTGTTATGAAACCACTTAACTTATGTTAATTCTAATATATTTTTCTCCCAATATAGGATGAATTCAAGAATACCTTGATACAAGAGTAAGGAACATAATTGGTAGCATAATTGGAGTAAAACTTGAAGAAGGAAGAAGATTTTCAGTCGCTCGAGCGGGATGAACTCTCGCTTGAGCGAATATCAGTTATTATTCTCTGGAAGTCAGTCGCTCAAGCGCAAGAAGATTTGCTTGAGCGAATATTAGTTATTCTTCTCTGGAGTTCACTCGCTTAAGCGAGCGTTTTGTCGCTTGAGCGAAAATAGGCAACTTTCGCTTGGGCGAAAGTTCTCGCTTGAGCAAAAGACGCGAAACCCAAAAGCCCAAATTTTTCCTACAAAAAGAGAAGATGTGTTTTGATAAAAGTAAGCAGTTTTGGAAAAGAAGAGGCGCGACTACTGCTAGGGTTTCGTCCGATCTTTATCAATTCTTCACTTCTTCCACATTTAGAGCATTGTAATGGCCAACATGAGTGACTAACTTCATTCTCTTAGGATTTGGTGCACTTCCTTTGAACTCTTTTGTATCATGGTGATATTTTGATATATTAATCTATGTTTTGATGTTGTTATTCTTATCCTTTGTGCTTTGGAATGATTTATTCTTGATGTTTGGGGTATGATTGGAAAATATATCTTGAACCCTAGATCATGGTAAGAATATTTGTTACGTTAATTGTCAGGAATTGAATGAATGTATCAATTGCTTAACACCCTAAACCTAATGCTGGAAAATCTCTTAATTGTGTGAGGAATCAACATTTATTAGGTTTTCTTATGAATTTCTTGTGTGAGGAATCAACATTGGTGATTTGAGTAGGTGACATCAATATTGTTAGGTTAATTGACGTTCTTAAGTGACATAGTCATTACAAAAGAGGAATAAGAAAGGAAAATCAATCCTAAGTACCTTTAATTGATATTTTCTCAACAATTTATAGTTCTTTGTCATTTAATTTCAATTCAACTCTTATTGCAAAACTCAATCTGTTTTAATCCACTTAGTAAGCATAATTGGGAATTTCCATTGAAACCGTTCCTCGTGGGATCGACTTTTATTTAATCGAAATACTATACTGCGATTGATAATTTTGGTATGCTTACTAATAATTCAACACTTAATTAGGGAAATAGTGGACGGTAGATTCCCTGAACAACAACATTACAGATAATTAATTCATACAATTTACAACAGAAGTACAGCCCGTTCTTGGTCACATATAATTCTAGCTGGAGAGATCATTCAAACTTGAAATTTGGTCTTGTCTTCAACCAGCCACCAAAGATTCCTTTCAAACAAGCAACCTAGGTCTTTACCAATTACAAGAGTATCAATCTCCCTTATTAAGACTACAGGTGAATCCACACTTTGGGCCAATGCAGCAAAACCCAAGTGGTATTATGAAATAGGATAACTTTGGGCTTGCACTAGAAGATGATAACACAGGATACACAAAACACACAACTAGAGTAGCTATGATGACCACCTTCAATGACATGCAAACCCAAATTGGGCAATTGACCACTAACATTAACACATTACAACAACAAAGTTTGAATGTAGTTTCCTACAAATAGTTATTAATCCTAATGAGAACGTAAGTGTAATCACCTTGAGAAGTGATTGAGAAGTTCAAATAGAACAGAAGAACCCCAACACATCTTTTCTCAGTGAGGGAGAGTTATTCTTAACTAACTTCTGCTCATATGAAGGCCGAGAGGACGAAGAGTTGAATCTAGAAGTTGATTTTGACCTTGATCAACCCTTAAAATCTCTAAATTTAGGTCAAGAAGAGTTGCCTAAATGTGAATGTATGGATGGAAGTTGCGTCATCTATAAGGAGATTAATGATAGTATTGACTATTTTGTAGGAGGGCAGACAACTACTAAAGCAAGTACACCACAACAACTTGAGGAGTTAAATCTGAAACCACTCCCATCCCATTCGAAGTATGCCACTACTAGAAAAATGTCAAATAGTAACCGAAATCAGTGACCGAAATATTTAGTTACTATCGATGACCGAATCAAGTAACCAAATTTTTATTTTTTAGTCTAGTAATCGAAATAGTAACCGAATTTTCGGTCACATAAAATCTGGTTACTATTTCAGTCACTTTATTATTTAATTTATTTTTTTAATTAATCTATATTTAATTTATGTAATTATTAATTTTTTTTATATTTAGTAACTCGATTTAGTGACTAAAATTTCGACTCACTAAAAAAATAATTTTTACACTCGATAACTATTTTTCATTTATATAAATATTTTATTTAAAATATTTTAAATATAAATTTACTTAATAATTTAAAATAATTGATAACATTTTTAATAACATTATAAATATTTTAAAAAAATTGTTTACTAACTTATTAAATAATTTAGTAATATAATTATTTGATTTTATTTTTTTATTTAGCATGTGAATAAAAAAATTAAAATTGATTATTAAATTAGTCACCGAATCGGTCACTCGATTCGGTCATCAATCGATCACTGAATCGGTCACTGAATCTAGTCACCGATTTGGTCACTGATTCGATCACCGAATCGATCACTGATTCGATCATCGAATCGGTCACTAAATCAATAATTAAATTAATTATTAATTTAGTCTCTTTATATATATATATATATATATATATATATATATATATATACTTATAGTATGTTAATAAAAATGTATTTCAATGTATTTATAAAAAATTAAAATTATTTTAATTACTGAATTGATATTTTAAATTTATATTAATATCTTGAATAATTTAATAGTTGGATATATATATATATATATATATATATATATATATCACTTTAATTTTTTTAATTAAAATTAATTTCATAAAAAATTAATATTTGAAAATTAAAATGCAAAAAAAAAAATATATATATACATATATATATATATAAATTTATTTATTTTTTAAAGATGGTATATTCAATGTATGTTAAAAAAGTTCAAGCCAAACTGTTTTTATAGAAGATTTTCAAAACTCATTGGTTTAATTAATCTGTTAAAAGATTCTTTTAATCTGTTAAAAGTCCAGCTTTAATCTGTTAAAACTTCTTTTAATCCACTAAAACGTTCTTGATTCTTTAACAGATTTGTTTTAACTGATACGACAACGTTTATATCAATTAAAACACTTTACAAAAAATCTTCTAAGTTGATTTAATCGATTGTTTCGCGATTCAATCGATTGAAATACTCGCAAAACTTTCTCCTAAAACTTTTCAAGTTATTTTAACTGATAAAAATAAGTTTTAATCGATTAAAACGCTGTGCAGAACTCGTTTTAATCGATTGAAACGAGATTTAATCGATTAAAATAGTTATGATCGATCATAAATGCATTCTGACCGATCATAATTGAAACCATATAATAGCGGTTCAAGGGTTAACCGCTATCTAAGTCATTTTAAGAGCGGTTCTGTGGAACCGCTATCTAAAATGTATTTCGCTTGAGCGACAACATTCTCGCTCGAGCTAAACGCCCTGCACAAAATTAGTACACTCGGGTTGTATTTCGCTGAGCGAGTCTATCTCGCTCGAGCGATAGTTGATTCTGATCGATTATATTTTCGAAATGATCGATCATATTTGATAATTTTTTCAAATAATTAATTATAATCGATTAGTTTTCTAAATTATTGATTAGAATTGATTAGTTTTTCAAATAATAGATTAGAATTGATTAATTTCTGAAATATATACTAAAAAAATATAATTAAAACTATAAATTAGTTAAGAATATTGACTATTGTAAAGATAAAGTAGAAACATGGGAGGAGATGAGGATGATAATATAATGATAGAACTTACAAAAATGTAGAATTGAGAAGTTTGAAACAAATAAAAATAAGAAAATAGATATTTAATTACACTTTTAATAAATTTAAGATAATACTAGTTTTGATTTTTATTTTTAAATATTTATTTTAAATATTTAAAACAGAGAAACTATAATTTTAGTTTCTAGCTACTGAATTTAAAGAATTAAATTTATTATTATTTAATCTTTTAATTTGTAGAATTAAACTCAATATAATTGTTAAAAATACTTTGTAGAGGCATTTGAGAAAGCTTTTGTCAAAATACTTTGTTTTTAATTGTTAAAAACATTTGTAGAGGCATTTTGCAAAACATAATTGAGATGATATGATAGCGGTTCCACATTAACCGCTATCTAAAGTATGATTAAGATAGCGGTTAATGGTTAACTGCTATTAGAAGTGCACTTTTAAGAGCGGTTCCTGTGGAACCGCTATCTAAAATGTATTTCGCTTGAGCGACAATATTCTCGCTCGAGCGAAACTCCAACTGCACAGAATTCGCATTCTCGGGTTGTATTTCGCTTGAGCGACACTACTCTCGCTCGAGCGAAATACGATCCTGATCGATCATAACTTGAAATGGCCGATCATAATTGATAGGATATAATAGCGGTTCCCTCATAACCGCTATCTAAAGTGCATATTAGGTATCTGAGGTGTATTTCGCTTGAGCGAGATTACTCTGCTCAAGCGAAATCCGATTCTGATCGATTATATTTTCAAAATGACCGATCATATTTGATAATTTTTTCAAATAATTAATTATAATCGATTAGTTTTCTAAATTATTGATTAGAATTGATTAGTTTTTCAAATAATAGATTAGAATTGATTAATTTCTAAAATATATACTAAAAAATTATAATTAAAACTATAAATTAGTTAAGAATATTGACTATTGTAAAGATAAAGTAGAACATGGGAGGAGATGAGGATGATAATATAATGATAGAACTTACAAAAATGTAGAATTGAGAAGTTTGAAACAAATAAAATTAAGAAAATAGATATTTAATTACACTTTTAATAAATTTAAGATAATACTAGTTTTGATTTTTTTTAATATTTTTTTTAATTATTTAAAACAGAGAAACTATAATTTTAGTTTCTAACTACTGAATTTAAAGAATTAAATTTATTATTATTTAATCTTTTGATTTTAGTATTAAAATTTTAAATTATATTTTATTAAATTAAAATAATTACAATATATTTTTCTACTTTGAGAATGAACAATATAATTAAACTCAAAATTGACAATATTATAATACATTTTTGAACTGTTTTGGATTAATTTCTTTTTCCTAATTTTTGATAAAGTTAATTTTAATATTTAAAAGTATTTAACATTTTGAATTCCGAAAGGTTGTCTCTAATAGAAAATTTAAAAACATAATATAAAAAAATAGTTAATATAAGTTTTCAAGTTATTTTAACTGATAAAAATAAGTTTTAATCGATTAAAACGCATTGCAGAAATTGTTTTAATCGATTGAAACTAGATTTAATCGATTAAAATAGTTATGATCGGTCATAATTGCATTCTGACCGATCATAATTGAAACCATATAATAGTGGTTCAACGGTTAACCGCTATCTAAGCGAGTTTTAAGAGCGGTTCTCGTGTAACCGCTATCTAAACTGTATCTCGCTTGAGCGACAACTTTCTCGCTCGAGCGAAACGCTCCTCGCACAAAATTGGTACTCTCGGGTTGTATTTCGCTTGAGCGAGCCTAGCCTCGCTCGAGCGATAATTGATTCTGATCGATTATATTTTCGAAATGATCGATCATATTTGATAATTTTTTCAAATAATTAATTATAATCGATTAGTTTTCTAAATTATTGATTAGAATTGATTAGTTTTGCAAATAATAGATTAGAATTGATTAATTTCTGAAATATATACTAAAAAATTATAATTAAAACTATAAATTAGTTAAGAATATTGACTATTGTAAAGATAAAGTAGAACATGGGAGGAGATGAGGATTATAATATAATGATAGAACTTACAAAAATGTAGAATTGAGAAGTTTGAAACAAATAAAATTAAGAAAAATAGAGATTTAATTATACTTTTAATAAATTTAAGATAATACTAGTTTTTAAACCTTTTTCTAATATTTGTTTTTAAAAATATAATATCATTTTTAATATTTTATAGATTTTATATTTATATATTTATAAAAGTAATTGGATTAAATTTATTATCCTCTCATATATTATTATACATTTAGCGTAATTTTAGTTTATTTAAAAATTAGAATACAAATATACTATACCAATATACCATTATATTATTTTCATTGTATATAAATTACAAAATTAATAATTTGTATACTATACTATACTAACATATTATTTGTATACTATACTAATAGTATAATATACTATATTATAATATTATTTGTATAGAAAATTAATATCTTTATATATAAATATATAAATATGGAAAGATATAAATATATGTAAAAATATAAACATATAAATATATATAAATATGTAAAGATATAAACATATATCTTTAATATTTTGTAAATGTAAATATAATTTATATATATTTTTAAATCTTTTTCTAATATTTATTTTTAAAAATATAATATTATTTTTAAAATTTAATATTTTTTTCAAATATATAAATATATAAATATATAAATGTATAAGGATATAAATAAATATATAAATATATCAATATATAAATATATCAAAATATAAAAATATAAATATATAAATATATTAATATATAAATATATCAATATATAAATATATAAATATATATAAATATATATATATATATATATATATATATATATATATATATATATATATATATATATATATATATATATATATATACAAATATATCAATATTATCCCCTCATATATTAATATACATTATTAGCATAATTTTAATTTAATTAAAAATTAGAATACAAATATACTATACTATACTAATATACCATTATTTGTAGATTTTATATATTAAAATATATAAATATATTTTTATTTATAGATTTTATATTTATATATTTATACGAATATACATTTATTTGTATATAAATATAATTTATTTGTAAGTTATTATTAAAAGATCCTAGTAGCTCGATGGTTGGAGTTTCAACCTCCAACTCTAAGTTACCGGGTTCGAATCCCGACAATGACAATAAACCACCTAATAATAAGTTAAACTTCTAAAAAATATAATAAAATTAAGAGATAGGGGAAATAAATATAAATAAAAACTTAAATAAGCAAGGAAATAGTGACCGATTCCAATTGGTCACTATTTCGGTCACTATTTTAATTAGTAACCGATTTTGCAGATTTAGTGACCGAATTTTTGGTCACTATTTGATGTTTTTCTTGTAGTGTGCTTACTTGGAGGAGTCTAAAACGCTACTTGTGATCATATCTAGTGATCTACTCCCGATCAAGAAGGAATGTCGTTGAAGATGTTGAAAGAGCACAAGAAAGCATTCGATTAGTCCTTAGATGTCCTCACTAGGATCAATCCTATTATTTGCATGCACAAAATCTTGCTGGAAGATGATTGCAGACTTCTGAGGCAACCCCAACGAAAGATGAATCCTACTATCCTTGATGAGGTGAAAAGGAGGTGACTAAACTATTGAAATCTAACATCATATGCCTCATCTTAGACAACACTTAGGTATCTCCTATCCAAGTTGTTCCAAAAAAAAGTGAGATAACTGTTATGCGGAAGGATCACTTTCCTATTCCATTCATAAATCAAACGGTTGAGAAATTGATAGGTTTTTTATTATAGAGGAACACCTTGTTTGTTTTAGTTAAACAGAGTTTCTACTTGATGACCTCAGCACCTATACCATCTAAGGAGATACACCCAGAACCTAAGCTGTTTTAGCTTTTTTCATTTGCATTTGCATTTGCATAACATAAATTTTCCACATTGAGGACCACGTTGATTTCAAAAGGTGGGAGTATTTGCATTTTATGCATGAGGTTTCATTTATATTTTTTGTTTTAACTATTTTGTAATGTTGTAGATTGATGAGAGACTACTTTGGAAAAGATGACCAACTTGATCAGGAGGAAGAGTTCAAATTTTTGAAAAGTTTGATTCACTTAAGAAGTCATGGTTGAGTTACATTAACATTGGTTGAATTAATTTCAGGGTGAATAAAGCACACATGTGTGTTTTGAGCCTTATTCATTTTTTTTTGTGTCACTCATGATATGAGAACTTCCCATCACTTGATTGATTTCTTTACGACATCAGCCGAACTTATACACCAATAAAAATGATTTAGGTTTTATTTGTCTTAGCTACTTAGCTAAATAGTTTACCCTTATCTTAAATTATTCTTTGAACTCATTTTTTAGGCTTAGCATTTTAAAGATAGATAATTGAAAATTATAAAATAATTATTATTTAAAATTAATAATATTATTATTAATATATAAAATTATAATTAAAAAAATAAATTTGTTGATGTTTAAACTTTTTTACTGTAATTTCATTTAAAAATTCAATCGATTTTTTTTATTTTAATATAGTTTTAAATTAATTTTGTATAAATTTAATTTAAAGATAATTATTTAAAAAAATAAATGGATTTTTTATTGATCCGAGAGATGATTTTGGTCTTGAAAATGAGAAAAATATATATTAATATAAAAATAAATCATTTTTTAGTTTAAAATTATTAAGAATTTAAATATGAATACATGTAACACGTTATATTAAAAAAATATAAATTAATAATCCTAATAATATTAAAAAAATAAATTGATAACCGTAATAATATTGAAAAGTATAAATTGATATTCATATAGTGATAAAAATAATGATCAGAAAATATTAATGAATGTTTTTGAAAACCTGTCAAAATATAATCACTATTATACTAAAATGAGAAAGTTGTATTATTTTGTAAAAATTTCGGCTGCACCTCTTAAAAATAGCCCGTGTTCTTATGATAATTTTTTTCTTAACATTAAACACTTCTAAAAAAAAACACAAAAAGTTACAACTTCCATCTCTTTATATCATAATTTCATGAGATGATGATATTTTGACACTATTATTCATTTTATATATTCCATTCACTATTATTATTATAATAATAATAAATATATAAATTTGAAAGGTTTTATAAATATTATATTATTAAAATGGGAGAAACGTGGGTTGTTGGTGCACAAACAAGGTGCAGATGTTGGTGGAGGAAATGGGTGTAGTTGTCAACTGTCTCATTTTAAAGAAGCAGGTCAAAAAAATAAGAATAAAGGTCAACTCGAGTTATGCAGGATCATTTTTAAAAATTATGTTAAATAACAAGATTTTATAAAATAATAAAAAAAAACAAAAGAAATCATTTTGATAACACGACTTTTTCCACTCCTATTCATATTCATAACTGTTTTTTATTAAGCTCTTTAATACATAAACATTGATAACATTACCAATGTATGTCTCTATCAAAGCACAGATAGTCAATAAAAAAAAAATTCCTTGGGCGTGCTAATTTTTACCACAGAATCTTGATCAATAAATATATATTGATAAATGTTCATTTTTTACGGATTAAAATCTGTGTAATTGTACATTTTGTTGGAGTGTTAATTACATGTATTACCAGAGAAAATTAGATAAAGGACAAAAAAAAAGATATGAAGAGAAATATTTTTATCACTGCTTCTACTCATTTAAAAAAAAAATAGATCCAACTTCGATAACATCAAATAAATTAAATAAATGATATTATCATATGTAACCACGTGTTCTTATGACAATTTTTCTTAACATTAAACACTTTTCTCAAAAAACAAAAAAAAAGTCATAACTACCATCTATTTATATCATTATTTCGTCATCCAAATCCAACTGAAACAAACACTCTCATCATGGAATCGGGCAATGGCAAAAGTGATAAGCCTCTTCACGTTGCCATGCTCCCATGGCTGGCCATGGGTCACATAAACCCCTTTTTTGAGCTGGCCAAGATTCTTGCTCGAAAGGGTCACCATGTTACCTTCATAAACAGCCCCAAAAACATCGATCGCATTCCCAAACCCCCCAAAACCTTACAACCATTTATTACACTGGTGAGGCTACCCTTGCCACGCATACAGCATCTTCCAGAAGGTGCAGAGAGCACGATGGACGTTCCCTCAACAAAGTTAGGCTTCCTTAAGAAGGCTTTAGATGGCCTCCAAGACTCTGTCGTGGAGGTCCTCAAAACTTCAAAGCCTGATTGGGTTTTCTACGACTTTACATTTGAGTGGTTGCCCGAAATAGCTAAGAGCCTCAACATCCCCTGTACATTTTACCACATAACCCCAGCGTGGAACGTATCCTTCTTTGCTGCACCAAAGAAGCAAATGAACTTAGATTTCTCCCTCAAAAGCATGTGCGGCCCTCCCACGTGGCTCCCTTTCCGCACAAGCATTCATCTCAGGCCTTACGAGTTGATGAGAGCACACAACATTCCCAAGGATGAGGAGACAGGAGAGAGGGCTTCTTTTGACATCAACAAGGCATTTTCCAGCTGTGACTTGTTTCTTAACAGATCTTGCAGAGAGCTTGAGGGAGAGTGGTTAGATTGTCTTGCCGATATCTACAACGTTCCTGTGATTCCAGTGGGGGTGATTACACCATCCATGCAGATAAGGGATGTTGAAGAGGAAAATAAAAACCCTGACTGGGTCAAAATTAAGGCCTGGTTGGACAAACAAAAGCCCTCGTCCGTGTACATTGCATTTGGGAGCGAGTTGCACTGAGTCAGCAAGATCTCACTGAGTTGGCTCATGGGATTGAGCTTTCTGACCTGCCTTTCTTTTGGGCTCCGAAGAAACTGAAAGAGGGGTACTTGAGTTGCCAGAGGGGTTTGAGGAGAGAACCAAGGATCGTGGGATTGTTTGGAAGACTTGGGTACCCCAGCTTAAGATCTTAGCTCATGGGGAAGTTGGGGGACGCATGAGTCACTGTGGTGCTAGTTCTGTCATTGAGAACCTTCATTTAGGGCATGTCCTTGTGAGCCTCCATTATTTGCCTGACCAAGCCCTCTTTTCAAGGGTGCTAGAGAAAAGAATGTGGCTATGGAAGTGCCAAGGAGCGAGGAAGATGGGTCCTTTACTAGGGACTCTGTGGCCAAGACATTGAGGTTCGCAATTGTAGATGAAGATGGCAGTACTCTGAGAGAGAATGCCAAGGAGATCAGCAAGATTTTCGGTTCCGAAGAACTTCATGATCAATACATTGAAGATTTTATTGCTGCACTTCAGAAGTATAGTAGGCTTTCTTCCACTTCTAAGTAGGTTCGTGCCTTTCATTATCTTCTCTCTTTAATGTGCTTTTGTCTTATAATAAAGTTTTATTTCATTCCAAGGTGTTGATATGAAAACTGATATAGTAGTGTGAAGCTTTGTGGAAGTGAAGGTTAATGCTTTGCTGATATTCTATTTCACTGGAGATGGATATGTATTCTTCTCTCCTTTAAATGACAAATGGATTACTTACAAATTTACAAAACTGGAAATAGAAAGTGTTAATTAAATTATACAAACTCTGATAGGTGAGACTTCTATAATTCCATGTTTTATTTAAGTAAATTTAAGCTCTTTATTACATGGAGCAACAAGTTGATAAACATAAAATATTAGGTATCACAGAAGAGAATAAGTGAACAACTACAGACAACTAAAATAAAAAAGATAAAAAAAGACAATACACAAAAACGTAATTTCACTAATAAAAGAAATTACAATATTTATTATTTTACCTCTAACGAGGAAACAATAATACTCTTTTTTAAAAACAAAAGAAAAATAACTATAAGAGAACTTTAAAAGAAAAACTATTTTTCTCTCTTAATTTATCTCTGAAGCACTAAAGCAACAAGAGAAAGAAAATGAATTGATTTTGATATGTTTTACAAGGTAAACACTGTTCTTTTTTTATAGTATGAAAAATAAGATTTGTCTGATGTGAGACTTCTCTTCTCATAATGTCCCACTTGAAGATTTTGATTTAATTAATCAAATTTTCACACCATATTTGTTTTATTCTTGTCATTCATGTTACTTATTTTTTCGCTAGGCCATAGTAGGATCGATTCCACACAAACTTGTCAACACTAACTGACATTGTCATAACATATGCTAGGTTCTCATCCGTGTGAATCTTTTGCATATCTACACTTTTTTCTTCCACTACTTCACGAACAAAATGATATCTTATTCTTATGTGCTTTATCTTAGAATGAAAGATTGGATTCTTTGCAATGTGCAAGACACTCTGACTGTCACATTACACAACAATTTGTTGTTGCTTGTGCCCGAATTCCTCCATTATCTTCCTAATCCAAATACACTAGTACAAAATAGGCTTTTAACATCGGTTCTAGAACCGATGTAGATACAACCGATGTAGAAAGTGTGACTTTCCACATCGGTTGTAAGGAACCGATGTAGAAAGTCTAATATTTTTTTTATTTTATTTATTCATAACACATCTCTAATTACCCTATCTATTGATCTAGAGTTGGTTGTAAGGAACCGATGTAGAAAGTCTAATATTTTTTTTATTGTATTTATTCATAACACATCTCTAATTACCCTATCTATTGATCTAGAGTTTCCTAGATTATCCTCTCCCTTTTATAACCCTTTTATATTATATTTTTATTATTTATATTTTTTAGGAATTTGAATTATTATCAGATTAAGAGGATTGTCATCGACAAGATTCGAACCCAAGTACCTTAGAGTCGGAGGTCGATACTCCAACCACTAAGCTACCAGGATTTTTTGATAATAACTTATACATAAATTATATTATATACAAATAAAAATGTATATACATGTAAATATATAAATATAAAATATATAAATACAAATACAAATATATTTATATATTTATATGTTGGATGTGAGGACGCGCTCGAGGATGAAAGTGTGTGTCGAGTGAATTTTTAAAATTTGATGTCAAATTTGTGAGCTGGTCTCTTTATATGGATTATAACTTAATGATAAAATATAATCTTTATAATTTATTTATATAATGATATAAAATAATTTTTTTCTTTATTTTATATCATTATATAAATTAATTAAAAAGATTATATTCTATATTATTATAAATAAATTATAAAGATTATATTCTATCATTAAATTACAAATTCATATAAAGAAACTTGCTCACAAATTTGACATCAAATTTTGAAAACCCACTTGACACACACTTTTACTCTCGAGCGCGCTCTCACATCCAACATATAAATATATTTGTATTTGTATTTATATATTTTATATTTATATATTTACATGGATATACATTTTTATTTGTATATAAATATAATTTATGTATAAGTTATTATCAGAAAATCTTGGTAGCTTAGTGGTTGGAGTATCAGCCTTCGACTTCAAGGTATTGGGTTCAAATCCTGCCAGTAATAATTCTCTTAATTTTATAAAAAGACTTTCTACATCGGTTCATCTGGGAACCGATGTTGAAAGTCTTGAATTCACTTTCTACATCGGTTCTTAAAGAACCGATGTGGAAAGCCTGATGTTAAAAGTGATTTTTGTACTAGTGATAGTTTTCTTAAATGCTTGGGTGATTGCCATATACTCAGCTTCTATGGTAGACAGAGCTACAACATCCTATAACTTAGATAACCAACTTAATGCCCCTCTTGCAACTATAAATACTTGTAGTATATCTCCTTTTATCCAGATCACCTGCAAGATATGAATCAACATAGTCTCTGACAACTAGTTTTGATCCTTTATAATATAATGCAACACCTGAGGTTCCTTTGATGTGTCTAAAGATCCTCTTTATAACACTCCAATGCTCTCCACTAGGATTTCTCATAAATCTACTAATTACTCACACTGCTTGTGCAATGTTTGGTCTTGTACAAATCATGACATACATAAGACTTCCTACCGCTGATGCGTACAATACTTGAGACATTTTCATCCTCTCCACTTAATTGTTGGGACTCATACTTGAGGATAACTTACAATTGATAGGAAGTGAGGTGGAAATTAGCTTACAATCTTGCATGTTGAAGTGTCATTTCAATAAGTAATTCTTCTAAGAAGGCCAAATCTTCCTATCTTTTTCATCTCTGTGAATTTGCATCCCTAAAATCTTATTTGTTGGTCCTAAATCCTTCATGCCAAACACCCTAGTCAATTGTGTCTTTAACTATTAGATTCAATCTATGTTGGGGCTACTACCAACATGTCATCCACATACAACTAGGGATGACAATTAAACCTATCCTGTGGGGACCGACCTGTCCCCGCCCCGAGTTTGACGAGGAAAACCCGAGTTGACCGAGGGCGAGGTCGGGTTCGGGTTTTTCCCGCTTTAAAAAGTCGGGGCGGGGGCGGGGATGGGTAATGCAATCCCGACCCCGACCTCGTCCCCGCCCCGACTTTATATTTAAATTTAAAATTTAAAATATTAATATTTTAAATGTATTTTCTTTTCTTTTTCTATTACATATAAGGTTATTTTTTTAATATTTCACCAATTTTATTTTTCTTTTACCCACTTTTAATTATTTTTTTGTCTTTTTTAATCTTTTATATCAATTAATTTATTACATCATTCTCTCTCTTACATTTCTATTTTTTACACTTCCTTAATTTCTCCCATCAAATTATTTATTTTTTTAATCTTTTCAATCAATTTGATGAACACAAAGTAAATTTTTTTCTTCTTTATCTTTTTCTAAATATTTTACATAAATCATAGTAATAACTAATATTATTTTATTTATAATTTATATTTATTAGGTTTTATTATGTCATATTTTTTATCTTATTATTCTTATTTATCACATATCAAATTTTATCTTAATAAAATAATTGTATTTTAAAGGATTAAAAGAAATTGATAATTTAAACTTTTATTACTTCAAACTAATTAAATAAGAATTAACTTATTAAATATTTCCTTATAAACTATATATTCCATATTTTTAAATGAAAACTTAAAAATGAATTAACTTATATATATAATTAAATGTTTGAATACAATATTATAATAATAATGTTATAAGTATTTAAATATTTGAATATAATAATAATAATAATAATAATGTTATAAATATTCTCTATATATATATATAGATAGATAATTAAATATTTTTTACATACATATTTTAATATAAATATAATAAATTAAAATGTATATTTAATTAATAATAATTATAAATTATAAAATTATAAATATTTATTTATATATATAAAATACATAATAAAATTAATTATTATAAATGTAATTATCTTTTTAAAAATAATATAAATCGGGGACTGGGCGGGAACCCGAAACCCGACGGGACTGGGATGAGGACTTAATTTTTAACCCGACGGGGATCGGGGCGGGACGGGGATGGTTAAAAAAGTCGGGGGCGGGTATTAGGGAGACAAATATGTACAATATTCTGAGCTCAGTCCATTGTAACTAAGGCAAATAATGAAGTATTCAAATCTCTTATACCAATATATGGGCGTCTACTTTAGACCATATAGAGATTTGGTCAACTTGCAAACCAAGTTTTCTTGTTCTTTAAAAAGTCTTTTGGTTGAAACATATAAATTTTCTCTTCAAGATCTCCATGAAGAAAAGTAATTTTTACATCCAATTGTTCAAGATGTAAATCAAATGCAGCACACATAGTCAAGACAACTCTGATGGACGTCAATCTGACAATCGGTAAGAATATCTCATTAAAATCAATACCTTTTTTCTAAACATATCCTTTTACAACCAACCTAACACAATATCTTTCTACTTGATCATTGTCATCTCTCTTAATCTTATAAACCTATTTCTAACCAATGACTTTTCGACCTTTCGGAAGTTTCACAAGATTCCATGTTTTGTTTTTATGAAGAACCTCAATTTCTTCCTATATTGCAGTCGTCCACAGATAAGCATCTAAATAACTCATAACCTCTTAAAAAGTTAAAGGTTCTCCTTCTTCATTTAGAAAACAATATGCATCATGACTTGCCATCACATATTATGAATGTCAAGATGATCTAGCTTTTTCTCGTATTGACTGTCGGAGATTTCCATTACCAACCTCATTTGGCTCTTGATCTTTGTGCTCCTCTTCTGACTTAGAAGAGTCATCCCAAGACTTCTTCTTTATCTATACTATAACCTTATCCGTTATCAAGCTGTCATTTGTCTGCTCACTTTGTAAGTTCATTTTCTGCAAAGACTACATCTCTGCTAACAACAATCTTGTGGGAAGTGGGATCTCACAGACGATACCCCTTCCACATTGTCAACATAGCCCAAGAAGATATATTTCTTGGATTTTGGATCCAATTTTGTTCTTTCTGTACATCGCATACACAAGACACCCAAAAAATACGTAAGGATAAATAATCAGCTGATTTATCTTTCCATATATCCATTAGTGTGCTCAAACCAATGGCAGTTGATGGTGACCGATTTATAACATAACAGACAATTTTAACTCCTTCTACCCAAAAAGACTTATTTACTTCAGTTGTTCGGAACATAACTCTAGTTCTTTTCAGGAGAGTTCTATTCATATTCTCTGTTATACCATTCTGCTGAGGCGTATGTGGGACAGAAAATTGTCTAATGATACCCTCTTGGTTGCAAAATGCTAAAAATTCTCCATCTACAAATTCTCCTCTGTTATATGCCACAAGCACTTAATTCTTTTCACAATTTGAAGTTCTACTTGTGCTTTGGGTTCCTTGAACTGTGAAAACACATATGATTTCTTCATAATAGGGTACACCCACAGTCTCCTGGATTTATCATCGATGAATGATACAAATATTTGGCTTCTCCGAGGGATAGTACCGGCGATTCCCACACATCATAATGAATCAAGTCCAATATGTGTTTACTTTTAGTAGTCACTCTAGCAAACTTCAATCTATGTTGCTTGCTTATCACACAGTACTTGCAAAAGGAAAAACTAACTTCTTTAACCACTTTCTGACATATGACCAAGTCTATGATGCCACATGATCACTACATCTTCTTGACTTGTTACCGCAATTGATGCATCAACTTCTTACAATGTATCTCCAAACAACACATACAAATTTGTCATGATCTTTTTTTCCTTTATGACCACCAAACTCCCCTTCATCACCTTCAAGATTTCCCTTTTAACATGGATCTTACACTCGAGGTCATCTAATTGTCCAATGGACAATAAATTATTCTTCAAGTCCTTCACATGTCATACCCCTTGAATTATGTGAACAGTATCATCATATTTTTTAATTTTGACGGTACCAACTCTAGTAATATCCAAGACATGGTTGTTTCCCATGAAAACGAATCCACCTGAGAATAGTTCATAAGTGTGAAACCAATCTCGGTGCGAAGTCATGTGCCATGTTGCACCTGAATCCACTATCCACTTGTCATAAAACTTCTTGTCACCATTAGAGCTAATTACTGTTTTATTCACTAGAATATCTCAATCTTCCAAGGTACTTACAAAACAACCTTGTGGGGTTGATGCTTCAGAGTTATTTCCTCCATTCTTCCTCTTCCAACACTCTTTCTTCGTATGCCCTTTCTTGTCACAAAAGTAACATTTGATTTTAGAACTTTTCTTATTTCAAGGCCTTTATCAATCATTATTTTGATTATTGCTTAAGTCACATTTAGTTCATCTTTCTCTCATCATCAAACTTCTGCTTGTTTGAAACTTTCGTCCTTACTCATCTGCCTGGATTATTCTTCAAAAATAGCTCTGACGACATCCTCAAAGTGCATATTCTTATCAATATTATTATTTGTAATATTGATGATGAGTTGATCATACGAATCAGGTAAACTCTGAAGTAGAAGCTCTGCACGCTCATTTTCAACTATGTTGCAATCTACCCCTGGTAGTTGGGTAAACAAGGTATTCAAATGGTTGATGTGTTCTGTCACTGATGTGGACTCACTCATCCAAAGATTATAGAGTTTACTCTTCAAGAATATTCTTGTATGAAGTGACTTCACCTCATATAGTTTAATGAGGGTATCTCAAATCCCTTTCGCAGTAGTCTTCTCCGTAACACTGGATAAAATTGAATCTACCATTGATAAGTGTAAATTCACAATAACATTATCATTCATTTTTTTCCATCGTTGTTCATCCTTGTGTTCCACGGTTCTTTCCGTACTTGCATCAATACAATTGTCCTTCCTCAAGATTGTTTTTATATTCAATTTCCATGATGAAAAATTACTCCCATTGAACTTCTCTATCTCATATTTTGTTATCATGGTTCCAAACTGACTTATGCAATCCTCACTATGAATAGTATTACCTACTGGAACAACAATGGTAGACCATGAACAAAGATAACCCTTTTCTGATGTAGAAAATCAGATTAACCGCAACTACAAAGCATAAAAAATAATGTATAAGTATGCATCAAAATGATAAATTATTAACATTAAACATGTATCTTTATTACTTAAAATATCTTAGATAAGAAATTTATAAGTAACATTATTTTACGAGGTTTAGAGCATCTATCAATTTGAGAGAAAAAGATATATACTTGTTACTAACTTAAAGCATCGAAATGTCTTTGCAACTGAACCTCCCTCTCATTCCAAGAGCATTTGCAAAATTCGAGTGTAGTTCCTACCTCAGGTTCATTTATAATCTCAATAATAGGGGGAGCCACCCTAATCCTCTTGGAAACTCGGCCTTCAAGCTTAGTTTGGGTTTTCTTGTAGTCAAATTTAGGGTCCATGATTTTTGGAAAAACTAATAACTATAAAAAAAGATTTATTCTGAAAAAAGTGGAATAAAACTTACCAAGAAACATAGCTTTGGAATCCTCGGTAAACGGGAGAGATAGAACATCTTTATAACTAATAAGTCGACGAAGACAAGAAAAAAGTTTGATATCCTCTTTGTCCTCGAGTGATAACATATGTTCGACTCGAGATATAAATTTATGGGGAGTTCACTAGTATAGGGGAAAGCGAGGAATATGGTTGAAATGAAAAAGGAGACATTGGGATGGATCATCCTGAGCACATCTAATTTTAATCAAACGACTTTTGAGATTTTTAAAGGATGATTAAAAAAGGGTGAATAAGCCACCATGTTGGAATTCATTCAATAATACCCAACCAACCTTTTAACCTTGCTTTAATTGCTAAAAATTTATTTACAATAGGAGACATACCTAGAATATCACATAAACTTTGGAAAACTTTCATGAAAGTCCAACTATTAGGATGACATTGACTCGAAACAGCACACAAAATAGAGAGTACATCGCATTTGAAACTTGTAAAAGAAACTTGAATATCTAAATCTTTTAAGAAACATTCATATATGAAAGTAAAATCTTCACCATTAAAAATGTTTCATGAAAACTCAATAAGAAGAATCACAAGGTTCAACAATGACTTATTTTACGTTAGAATTAGAACAAACACCATAAGTTTTACAAATATCCTCCGTTGAAGAAGAGGAAGTAAACACAAAAGAATAATTAGCAACTTTTCCATGCACCGACTATATTCAAGATCAAATATTGGAGGAAATTTATCCCTCCTAGTTCCTAAAGAGGAACTAGGACCTATTAAAGATTCAATCGAACATTAGATTAAGAAGAAAACAAAATAATGAAAATGTACGTACTTAAGATTGGGACTGAGATTAGAATGTTTGATAAAAATAAAAAAGATTTGGATGCTCAACAAGAAACTCATGATGAAGAATCAAGAGAAGGGTATAATGAATGATAAAGGGAAACAAAGATTTCAACATGATCTCACACTATTTTTGAGAAAAAATCGACATAAAATTATTACAAAAATCCCTCATTAATACTCTCTTAGACGTCATCTTATCGAAAGTCTAAAAGACTTCTCAAGAGTTGAAATAAGAAAATAAACATAGATAATATTATAGTTCATAGATCTTCATTGTAGTCAGATTTAGTCAAGGACTTACGTACTTGACAAGATTTCATAATCAAAATATTTTTTCAAATTAGCACCTCTTAAATGAGTATTAATAGGAAAATATCTTAAATAAGAAATTCATAAATTATATCATTTCATTGGTATTAGATCATTTGTCAATTTGAGAGAAAAATATATATACTTGTTACTAAGTTAAACATGAAAATATATACATGTGGACTTCTATGTTCTAATAACACTTGTTATTTACCTTTATTAAATATTTTTATCTCTTTTTTAAATAAGAACACAAAATATAATAAAATAAAAAGATATATTTATTCACACATTCTATTCAAAATCACTTTTCTTTTATCTCAAAATAAATGTCGAAATTCTATTGATAACCGTTTAACATACAAGAAATAAGATAATAAGAAAGAATTATATTAAATAATCAATTATGTCAATCTAATAAAAAGAGGGAAAGAATATATATATATATATATATATATATATATATATATATAATATTTCTAATATTAGTAAGATTTTTTTTCAAATTAAACAAGTGTTAGCTACGTAAAACATATTTAAACATGTCAAATTTAAAAATTAAAACTATCCATTTAAAATTTAACTAAAAGAATCACTTTTAAATTTGGAGACTAAACATATTTTTAAATTTGAAAAAAAAATATAGTTTTTAAATTTAAGAAACTTAAAATATTAATTTCATATTTAAAGAATTAAAAAATAAATTTTAAATTTGAAAAGTTAAAATAAAATTTAAACTAAATTTTAAAAACTAAAAATATTTTAGCCACAATATTTAAAATATAAAATTTGACGTTATTATTTTAGTAACATATATAATTATAAATGTGATTGTCATGTTAATCATGGAATGTAATGTTATGAGTAATAAGAGATAAATTTTTTTATTTGGATACCCGAATGAACTGATCATTTTTAATTTAGAGATTAAAAAATTGACTAAAAAATTAAGCTAATATTAAAATAACAGCTGCGAGGTCCTCGTGGAAAGCTTCTTTTCAGCAAATGATTAATGGATATGGATCTTCTGAAGTTTAATAATGTAAAACGCAGTCTGTGCACTTTGATCCAACGGTTGTTACTAATTGTATCAAATTATTCATTTTTTTATAAATCAAAATTGGTATTTTAAGGGTTAATATTAATGCAGCTTTAAAGTTAAACGGCCCAGGATCTGAACCCTTAACTTTGTATTGACAACGTGAGGAAATAGAATAACATTATTAGAAGCATGGTGCACGACAGGTTTGTAAAAAAAAAAAAAAATTCTTGTTCGTTATTTGTCGTCTGAGAGAAAAACAAAAAAATAGAATAGGGAAAGAAAGTAAATGATAAATCTTTATTAAATCCTCTCGTCGTTCGAACACACGACGTAGATCTTCCCAGATACATAGTAAACCAAAGCATACTTACCGACATGGATTCTGTTCGTCTTGTACCATCCAAAGGAAATGGCAACGGCAAAATCGATAAGCCTCTGCACATTGCGATGCTTCCATGGCTGGCCATGGGTCACATATACCCATACTTTGAGGTGGCCAAGATTCTTGCTCAAAATGGTCACCATGTCACCTTCATAAACAGCCCCAAAAACATTGATCGAATTCCCGAAGCCCCCAAAACCTTACAGCCGTTCATTAGATTGGTGAGGTTACCCTTGCCACACGTACAGAATCTTCCAGAAGGCGCAGAGAGCACGATGGACATTCCCACCACAAATAACTGTTTCCTCAAGAAGGCTTATGATGGGCTCCAAGACGCCGTTGCTGAGTTGCTCAAGACTTTAAAACCTGATTGGGTTTTCTACGACTTTGCAGCTGCGTGGGTCACCCCAATAGCTAAGAGCCTCAACATTCCGTGTGCACATTACAACATAACCCCAGCTTACAACAAAGTTTTCTTTGATCCACCCAAGGACAAAATGAAGGATTACTCGATTGAAAGCATATGTGGCCCTCCCACTTGGCTTCCTTTCACCACAACAATTCGTCTCAGGCCTTATGAGTTCTTCAGAGCATTGCAGCGTAATAAAGACGAGGAGACAGGAGAAAAGGCTGATTTTGATCTCAACAAAGCATATTCCAGCTGTGACTTGTTTCTTCTCAGAACCTCCAGAGAGCTTGAGGGAGAGTGGTTAGATTATCTTGCTGGGAACTACAAGGTCCCTGTGGTTCCAGTGGGGTTGCTTCCACCATCCATGCAGATAAGAGATGCCGAAGAGGAAGATAAAAACCCTGACTGGGTAACAATCAAGGACTGGCTGGACACACAAGAGTCATCTTCAGTGGTGTACATTGGATTTGGGAGCGAGTTGAAGCTGAGTCAGCAAGACCTCACTGAGTTGGCTCATGGCATTGAGCTTTCTGGGTTGCCTTTCTTTTGGGCTCTAAAGAACCTAAAAGAGGGGGAACTTGAGTTGCCAGCGGGGTTTGAGGAGAGAACGAAGGATCGTGGGATTGTATGGAAGAGTTGGGCACCCCAGCTGAAGATATTAGCTCATGGGGCAATTGGGGGATGCATGAGTCACTGTGGTTCTGGTTCTGTCATTGAGAAGCTTCATTTTGGGCATGTTCTTGTCACTCTTCCGTATTTGCTAGACCAAGCCCTGTTTTCAAGGGTGTTAGAGGAAAAGAAAGTGGCGATTGAGGTGGGAAGGAACGAGAAAGATGGGTCCTTTACCAGGGACTCTGTGGCGAAGACATTGAGGTTTGCCATTGTGGATGAGGAGGGAAGTACCTTAAGAAACAATGCAAAGGAGATGGGGAAGGTTTTCAGTTCGGAAGAACTTCATAATAACTACATTCAAGATTTCATCGCTGCGCTTCACAAATACAGGATTCCTTTCAGCAGCTAAGCACGGTTTATTATGCCTTTCATTGTGTTCTCTCATTAATGTGTTTTGGTCCGATAGATATATTGTAATAAATTATCTGTAATAAATAATCTATAAATGAATAAAAAATAATACGAGATAAATAAAGATTATGGTTATTTATTTCCTATGAGATAAATTCATATAACTTCATTTATTTATTTCCACCAGTATTTTATTATAGATATTTGAAACATGTATATGCTTTTTTAACTTTTGTTTAATATTACATCTTTGCTTCTCTCATGTTATTGTAATTGATAATTATAATAGTTAAGTGACTCAGATAAAGAAATAATTCTGATAAGAATCACATATGAATAATTAAATTTTTAAATTTTGATAGTTATAATAAATTCAGAGTGAACAAATAATTCTATTTTAATGCACAAGGTAGATAACTAATAGTGCTTAATGGATAACCATAGCTGAAAGTCTCAATTCTTCTATTTTGTTCTCATAATTGGTCTTATTTTGAAGCTCTTCCGGGACACAAACATAGCCGTAATTCTCTTCTACCCGATTATTTATTTACAAAGCAGAACTTCGAAACAGAGATACTTGGCACAGACATTAATTCTAAAACAAAACTCAGTTGTACGTGATCAAATCATATAATGTGGGGTCTAATCAAAACTTCTTTTTTTTTATCAAATTTGTGATTTGAATATGATAATACAAATCAGAGAATTTTGTTACAGTTACCTCTGACTTATTTCTGGTCCCCTAGAAGAAATCTTTTTAAGGAAACCAACAAAGAAAAGTGGCAAAAAAAAAAAAAACAATGCAGAGGATTTGAAGACTTGTTTCAAACCCTCACACTCAATGGATGCTTCAAATTTCCCACATGAAGCAGATGTTGTCCGAGTGGAATTTTCCTGTTGCCAAGCTCATCAACCACACTCAAATCCTTACAAACATCTACCTTGAACCTAACATGTGCTTCTGATTTTCTTGGCAAGTGCACTTTCTCAAAACCCAACAAGTGTTTCTGAGGAGCATTATGCACATGAGGAGGAGTAAAGAACAATAAAACTACATGGCTACTGCCCCGTTGCCCCATGTTCTTGACCCCAAGGTGGATATCAAAGGCCAAGTTTCGGCAATGGTCATCAGCAACATCAAGTGACATGCATTCTGAGGAACGGCATTCATGATCCTCTGCTAGAGGAACAGACACCAAGTGTGGTGCCTTAACTATTTTATGATCAATACTTGAGAAACTTATTCCATCTCCAAAGGAGAACACAGTTTCCCCTTTGTAAAATCTGTATGTTCTACCAGGGTAACCTGTTGCAGGATCTGCCCTCATGTTCATGTTTGTCATGGGTACCTTGTTTACATATGACTGTGGATACCATGTCATGGGAAGCCTTCCACCTGCATCAGGAAATCATCGTCCAGTGTCAAAGTTGTATCATTATAGGATTGAATTTTGTATATATAATAATAGAGACTCTGAATGACTTACTTGGATTATAAAACCCGAAAATCACATCTGCTATGGCAGCTCCACCAGCTTCGCCAGGGTAGCCAACCCATAGGATGCTTGTGATTTTATCATTAGATTTAGCAAAGGAGACATCCATTCCCCCACCAGACATGATGACAAGAATGACAGGTCCCTTGGATGCATTTGCAACTTGACTCACTAGAAGTTCCTGTTGTCCTGGAAGAAGAATGTTAATTCTGTCAAGGCTCTCTGCCTCTATAGCTAGACTTGCACCCACTATAATCACTGTTGCATCTGCAGATGCTGCTATTTGTGTGGCATCATCTAATTCCGCATTCGCACATTGCACGTTGGGACAGCCAGGAGCATAGCTCGTAGGAACTAAGGCTGTTAGGGCTTGCAAGGGTGATATATAGTTACAAGGAATGCCTGCAAAATTTCAGGAACTGGTCAAATGCGATGTTAAGCACAAGGTATAGATAAAAAAGTGTTCAACTACAGTAATAAAGCATCACATAAATTTTGCCTACAGTTAATATAGGTTTACCAAATTTGGCACAGTTCCCAACATCATATCCATGAGGCTATTATAGGAATATAAAATTTTGATACCTTCGTAGTTTCCAATCATGACCCTGGTAGCATTAGCGTTGGGCCCTATAACTCCCAATGATTTAATGGCTTTGGCATTGAGAGGCAATGATCCTGCACTATTTTTAAGCAACACAATCCCTTGCCTTGCAGCTTCACGGGCAAGCTCTCGGTTCTGTGAAGTGCATACATCCTTTGGACCAAGGTTTCCATATGATTGCTTGCTTGGATCACCATCAAAGAAACCAAGACGCATCAACGTGGCGAAGTTGTTGGAGACAGCATTGTTAACGGCTGCTTCATCCACAAGCCCTTGCTTCACTGCCCCTTCTGTGTATTTTCCAAGATAATCTCCACAGTTCAAATCCAACCCTGTGAAATCAAACATTACATAAGTAAACAGGTATATTGAATCATTTGTGCAAATGACATTACGATTCATGGATGCTCCAGAAGTTAGCAGTGAATATGGAAGTATATATATTGTCTTTTCACATTTTCTTACCTGCCAGAATAGTTTCGGCTGCAGCTTCTTCAGGAGTTTTGGTGTAGTGCTGATCTTTGAAAAGCACTTCTACCGAGTCACAGTCTGACACTATATATCTGCATACACCACACATTCATGTCACAGTAAAGACTGCATTAACAAACATAATCGATTTACATTACCTATGTCATAAGATTTAGGAATTAAAGATACCCATTTAATTTCCATTTGCCTCGGATAATCCCCTTAAGAAGGTCAGGGTCTGCACAGGTTGGTTTTCCATTAACCTGGTTGTAGGAACACATGACACTGGCAACATTACCATCAATCACGCAGCTCTTAAACGGTGGTTGGAATGTGTCATCCAAATCTTGTTGTGTCACCTAACAAATTCAACCGATAGGAAGTGGGACAAAATGATTTTTCTGCATTCAAATGACATTAACTTGTGAAGTTTTCAATCAATGTATTTAGTAGATTACCACAGCATTGAAGGTGTAACGCTGAACACCTTTCCAGTTATCCAAATCGTAGGCTGTATAGTGTTTGCAACAAGCAGCAACCTTGAGCTTGTCGGAATCTCCATCATCAGTTTGTTGAAGACCTTTTACGTACCCTGATGCATACTTACTACTTAGCAAAGGGTCTTCCCCCGGTGTCTCCTGTCCTCTTCCCCATCGAGGATCTCTGAATATGTTTATGTTTGGCGACCAATAAGTCAAACCGGCTAGCCCCACATTGTACATTGCTCTGGCTTCCGTAGAAACCACCTGAAATAACAAAAACATAAGTCTTAAAACACCACATGATTAGTCACAAAAATAGACGTTTCTGCATCCAAATATCACTAATTATACATTTTGATTATTTAAAGCAATTTAGTCATTTCCCATTTAAATGTACCGTAAAAATTGAGATAGAGAAAGTGATAAATGTTTAAATTATATCATTGGCAAGCAATCACATCAAAACCTCCGTATCATTCACCTTAGTTTCAATATGCAAGCTGGAAATCCATCCAAATTGTTCACATATGAAAACTAACTATTGTTTCATTTATTATTGTATTGGTTAATCAGATATTTGTACCCAAAAGTCCTGAGTGAAAAAAAAAAAGAAAAGAAAAGAAAACTACGTAACCACTCCTACTACCCACCCATCTACTTCTCCTAATCAATTAAGGATAGCTTCAACCTCGCTGATGGAAACACCTGTAAAGAACTGCATATTCAAATAACTACAAATTTAAGAACAGCTAATATATATTATTTTTACTGTGTTTTGATTTTCTCTCCCTCCAATTCGCTAAATCGGTAATGTACACGGTACAGCATTATGAAAACAACAGAGAAGTCCCCCACAATGACACAATTTTACAGACTCGGAACCCATCAAATGGCATTTCATTTCACATTCAAAACCTCACCAAACTCCCTAAATTTTTGTGATAAATAACCTACTTGGGTGATTAAAGTTAACGACTTTTGATATCCTCACTCAGTAAAAAGGGAAAGAAACCACCCTTTCCCATTTTTTGAGGAACCGTTATGAATCGTGATCCATCCCAAGAAAGAAAAGGGCCAAAAACCGGCTTCAAAACATGACAGAGAGAAAGAAAGAGTTCAAATCTCACTCACTCTTCCGATGGCTTCAAACAGAGAAGTGTTGAAAGAAGCCGCAGTGAGAATGGGCATGGGAAAACTGGTGGCACCGGGCACAACACTGGAAAAGTGGGTCCCAGGTCCAATGTTGGACACTCCATGAAGTGCCTCAGACCACCACTCATACTTGGGAATCCCAAGCCTACTCACGTTAACCGCAGAATTCACCAAATTTCCGATTTTCTCTTGCAATGTCAACCTCTTCACCAAGTCAGCCACCCTGTCCTCCACCGAGAGTGACTTGTCACAGAATCCGTAACCCGCCAAAGCCGGGTTCTTGACAACATCGCAGGCAAAAACAGCGGACGTTTGCCCCGAAACCCGTTCACAACTAAACAAAACACCGACAACACACACAAATGAGAAACAGAGGAAAACAGAAACCTTCGGTTGTCTGTTTTCGGTGCAGGCCATGTTGCAACCTCAGAAACTCAAAAAAAAAAAATGATGGATGAACACCCTAAAGGGTGTGTGTGTTTGTTGTTCAGGAGTAACAGGAGGTATCTATTGTGTATGGTTATGCATAATTTTTTAGAGTAAATAATAATGAGGACACATTGTTTTTTAGCAACCCGTGAAGGGCGAATATAGAGGGAGGGGACGATGGAAGCCCTCCCTCTGAATGCAGTAGTTGTTGTTGGTTTTGGCGGAGAGGCAAGAAAAGAAGTGAAAGATAAATTTATATACAAAATTATCAATGACTCAATGAGTTCAAGAGATTTGTTTGGAAGCACAACTTGAGGTGGGTGTATGTATGTACGTATATATTGACGCCCTGCTGCATAGAGGGTACATACAAGTTTTTATTTTCTTTTTTTTTTACAGAAATTAAATAATGTCATCAACAGAAGGATTGCCTGCTACGGTAAATCACGTGAGGGGGTGAATGGACTTTGGTGGCTACATGCCTTTGCCATTTGGCTTTGTTCTGTGGGGTCTGTTAAACCAAATTGTAAAGAGTGAAACCAAAGAAAGGCTTAGGTTTATCTCATAAGAAAATATTATTCACCCGAAATGGATATTGATGTGTCTAAAGTTGGACAATGGATTGGATATGTTAAAAAATGGGCTACAATTTTAAATTAGCCATCTTGTAAAAGTTGATTCTGATATATTCCAGTGGATTGAGATCTTTTAAGTTCAGTTCAAACACTCCCAATGCGAGGGGAAATCCAACTTTTAGATAAGAAAAACCTGTAACCAAATTAAAAAAGGTGGAAAAGGTTTTTTGATATACAAATAACTGATACGGATGATTGCAAGGAAAAAGGTTGTCCTCTGTATGGGAATTAACTGCGAAGGAGGGAAGTGAATCTTGTGAAACTTAGCTGGGATGGGATGCTGTTCATGGGTCCCTCCCAACTTGACATGGAAGTAATATTTGTGGTGTCATTTTCATGGCCAAAGCCGTGGATGCTATGTGTTTGTTCATGCATCATGACAGTGTTCTAAATGTTTCAAATTTCAATGCATCTCAGCGTGGAAGGAAAAATACTTCTAACTTGATGGATTTCTTTCCACGTTGGAAGTGAAATACAAGATAAGAGAAACCTGCAAAATACTTGCATTTTTATTTACTAAAAACAAAATTGAAGTCGAGGAAGCCCGTGATAAAAGTAGCAGTAATGAACAATAAAATGGCAACGTGGGGCTGCGATTGGTGGGGTTACTCTCCTCCACGGTGGACCCGAACACAGGTGAACTACTCGTCTACTCATAAAACCGTGACGTTAAAGTTTGGATGAGTGGGACCCACCGGCATGCACAAAAATCTTCACGGACGAGAGAGTGTGGGGTCCAGTTTGACTGATTAGCCAGTAGCAATGCTGTGGTAGATCCTCTCTGTAAAGCACCCACATTTACTCATAAACAAGTTGCATCAAATTTCAATTTCAAGTTCATGAAAATAGTAGTAATACTGTGAACCACATAACTATGATTCAGGGTTAGAACTACTTTTATTTTTATTTGAGGAAATTTTTATGGTATTAATAATTCTGAGCTGTTCTTGTAAAGTGTTATATAATATAATAATAATAATTATTATTATTATTAATTTGATGACCAACTTTCCCGCTAAGGAACTACATGATTCAAACTGGGCCCATGATTCCATGTGTTTGGTATTTATTTTCTTTTAGCAGGATAAATGAATGTATTATTTAATTATTTACTTCACCAGACACAAATGAAGTTGCTTAAAGGACACTCCTAGGTTTATAGGTTTATATGTCTGTTGATATCAACCTTGTTTATACGTGGTAAAAGGACGATGAATGGCGAGGTATCATTGTTACCTTCTCAATTGTTTAAAGCTTCCCTGTTACAACCTAGGAAATTGTACGTGTACTTGTGACAACTCTACTCTACTCTACTCTATACCTGCGTATTTTGGTGATTCCGAAAGGAAAGCATGCTTACATCTCTAACTTGTGCAGATTGTCTTGCAGGATGATTGGCCATTAAATCACACTGTTTTACAAATGAAGGGAGCATTGGCCTAAATAAGTCAAAGCAGGAATATCTTGAACTTTACTAGGTCACCCCTAAACTAGATCTGCACCACCTACATTGCCAATGCATTCAAACTACCACCACCCACTTCAACTCAAGCTCTTGTAATAGGATCAATTTAAAACTAAAAAGCAAAAAGACTAAATGAAAAAAAGAAAAAGACAAATAAAAAAGTAGAAATCCGAGTGTTGTTCTTGTCTTAAAAGTCATTATTTAAAAAAGAAAAAAAAAATCTTGAACAAAGTTCCCTTTAACGGCCGTGAATAGGACCCTTGACCTTATCGGAAACGACGATAGACATGCCAGAAAAGCATCTATACTCGATTATTGCTTAACAAACATTAAATACATGGCTTTAATGAAGAAATGGACTTCACATTGCTACGTTTCAATTTGATCCTATCATTTCTATGGCAAATGGAATGGCCATGTTTGGTTCTTAGATTTCAATAATGAGATGATAACTACTTATTTAATAATGGGTTGGTTGGCGGAACCACCATATATCCTTCATTTTAGCTTCTCATTGGTCTAAAAATTTGGATTAATCTTGCATTGATGTGGAATCAATTATACGGGGTTGTGCATGGCCATGTCCCACAATTGCATAACGTGAACGGGAATCAAACATGATTATGGCTTTTTTGGTTTAAGCAACAAGTTAAGGAATTCTTGGAACCAATCATACAATCACTACGATTGGAAATGAGAGAGGGCATTTGGTCCATCCCCATCACCACTAAAAGGGTATGTAAGTGACTTTAATTGCCATTTGAACGTGGACGGTAGAGTCATATATCAATCAAGTGGTTGTGGTGTTTTTGTGAACTATAAGCCCAATCACATTTTACTTTCATACGTTTTAATGCATTTCTAGAATGAGAGATCTTTTTTTTCTTTTCCATGTAAGCCATCGATTTCTTTTTCTTTTTGTCATACCGCGTTAAAGTACTAGAAAATGGACCAAACATCGAAAGCTTTTACTTTGAGGCTGTGAGAATCGTTTGGTAGAAAACTGTGACGCACTATACACTTTTTTTTTTAATTTATTTTATATAAATCAAATATGGGTTTTGTTAACTTGTGTTTGTAAGACATTCATTAAGGAATTACAACAATTAATATAAAACGCATTAGAAAAAAAAATCTAGGAGATTGCATTTTTTTTATATATAGCTCAATAAATTTTTTTAAATAAATTATAGAAAATTCGTAATTCGTTAGCACTTTTATGAAAACACTAATATATTAATATAGTTTGCGAATTAATGTTTGTCCTTCGATTTAATAATAGATGGTAAAAATTAAATCAATCCAAAAATCAATTTGAAAATCAATTTCAAAAAATTAAAAAATCGATTCAAATAAAAAAATATATTTTCTAAATTAACAAATTTTAAAATCGATCATTTGATTTTTAGTTTCACCATTAAAAATCAACTCAGCTCAAACCAAATCAAAATTATAATTTATATCAATAAATTAAAATATAAGATAATATTTATTATGAGTGAATTAATTATTATTATTATTATTGTTTTTTTAAATTAAATGTAAAAAATAAATTAAAATTATAAATATCACAAATAATTATATATAATTTTTTTATAATAATTTTTTATTAAATAATTATTTGATTATAATATATTTTATAAATTTATAATAAATATTGTAAAAAAATACCAAAATTTAAATTACAAAATATAAATTTAATTTATTTAAATAAATAAAAACTAAAATAAATCACATCTAAATTTTATATCTTATTTAAATCATTTTTTAATACAAAACTAAAGTAGACCAAACATCCTATTTAATATTAGGACTCCAAAAAAAAAGTGCTAAATTTATGTTGTACCTTCAAGACAATAAATATATAATTCTTTTGTGATCCCAGAGTCAATATATATATTGCATTTAATTTTTAATTATTTTACTACCAAAGTGGTAGGAAAGCACCGACAGAATTTGTGACACGAAGGGGGGGTTTTAGTTGCTACCATGTTCCCTTTCACCTAATTATTCTCTAACTCCATTCACACAAACAAACGTTATTGCACCAAGTACACACTTCAAAGGCACATTAAAAAATTATTAAATAGTTCCAATAAAAAAAGCTCTTTTTTAATTCCTTGACCAGTGTATTAAGATACAAATTAACATTTGTCTTATACTTTTAGTCCCTTATTTTTTAATTCCATGGCATTCATCTTCTATTTTGCTTTGAAAAAACTAAAATTTCACAAATGCTTGATAGTATTGAAGATTTAAAGTTGAAACCGAAACAAATGGTTGAAAAGACGTTGGACTGGACCATAGATCACAAACTGAAATGGGCCATGTTTCTTTATTCTTATCCCAACTTTACAAAAGGTATGTAGGTAGGTGCCCAGCATAAATAGTACATAATGTATGATATTGTTCATTCGCAATGCTCCATTAATAAACAAAAAAGAAAAATAAATATTTTTCTCTAATTTAATATTTATTCAATTTTTCATATTATTGTTTAAATTCGCGGACCAATAACTGGCTTGCTAACCTTGGATATGTTGATCAAAATTGGGACGAGGTTTGTTAGTTGGGAATCAAAAATTAAAGCACCATTGCTTTATGAGACAGGGATATGGAAGGAGGTTTCATAAGTTGATGTAGATACTAAAGAACACAACACAAATAATGAAGATGAAAACGTAGAATTATTAAGGTTATTTATGAGTTTGTTTCTTGAAAAATATTTGTTGTGTTACATTACTTTTAAGTTAATTATTTTTAATTTTATTTTTATAATTTTTTAAAATAAATTTTAAAGAATTTATTTGTTTATTTTTTAAAATTATTTATTGAGATGGTTAAATAAAATATTTAATTATAAAAATTCTTTTTTTTTTTACCTTTTTATTAAACAACTCATATGAATTATTCATATTAAAAATATTCTTAAATATATATAAAAAAATTTAATCAATTTACTATATGTATACATACATATATATTCTTCTAATAAAAAAATCATTTGAATGAACTGAAACTTTATTTAACCATCTAACGATGAGATAACACACATGTTGCTTACGTGACTTCTACGACCTTTTTACTGTACTTTTCATTACACGTCGCATTTTCGTTGTGTTCGATTGTAATAAAAATAAAATAAAAAAATTTATAGATGAGAAGAACAAAGAAGAGATTAAATAAAGTAACAAAAGTAAGTGGAATGTAGAGCAATAAAAATACATGAAAAATAAATAAAAAGTATTAATATTTTTTTCTGTGAGAAATATATGAAAGAAATATACAAATAAGAGTAACTAAATGAAAAAAACAAATCCATAAAATTTAACGCATAAGTTGATTTTGTATTATGTATGAATATCAAATAATTTTTCATTCATATTTTTTTGTCTGAATATTTATGGAATAGTTTACATAAATGATATTCATATAAATATTCATGATTGGAAAATTTTAAATAAAAAATCATGATTAGATGATAATGTGTATGATTAATGTCGAATTAAGTTCATGTAAAATAGTACATTTAGTTCTTATTTTGTGAAAATAATAAAAAATACAGTTCTTATTAATTGAGATATATATTCTGGCTTTTAAAAATTATATAAGATTTATAAATTATTAAATAGCAAGCTGTTTACTGTGAAAAATAAATTTGATGGTTTATTTTTGGTTCAAAAAACTAACATAAGAGAGGCCTCTCTCTCTCTTGATTTGAGGCCCATGGACATGGTAACATGGGCTTTGGAGAGAAACAGAATTATGTATTATTACGTTTCTGTAACTTTCTATTTTTATTTTATAATATCATTGAAAAATTAATTATTTTATTAAATTTCATCCTTTATATCAATAATGCCTATTTTTAGACAAGTTATTATATTTCTTAGGGGGAGTTTTGTGAGAATAAAAAGTCCAATAATAACTTTAATTACTTTAATTACCACAAACGCTACCATAAATTTGTTTCTCATAAAATTATTCAGTCCTCAAAATTTGAGACAAGTTATTATATTCAAAACTTACCATTTAATACCCTCTGCATAAAATATAATTAATAAACTTCATAGAATTAATACAATTTATAAACTATTAACATTAATAAAAGTAATTCTAAAGTTCTTAACCCATTAAACTTTTTAAAAAATTAAACACAAAAATGGAAGTTTTTAAGATTATCTCCCAATAATAATTATTTACACATATAATGAAAATAATTGACATTAAATAAATTACAATTTAATTATCATTAAAAAAATTTATTAAACACTTGATAAAATATTTTATGTAACATATATTATGTTTGGCAAAGATAGAAAACTAAAACAAAACGAATGAAATAATACAAATGTAACTTGCTAAGAAAAAGTTTATCGACATAATTTTTGTCTATAGATAGCTATGTGAAACTTATCAAACATTATTATTAATATTATACGGTGTAAATAGCTAAAGTTATTATTCGTTATAGGTATATTACTGTTTTCTATTAAAAATTATAAAATGTATTAGCAGTAAATAACAAAAAATGTAAAATTAAATTTTTATAGGGCTTAAAATTGCACATTTGCATAATTTAAAATACGAAAAATAAATTTAAACCCAAATTCTGTCATGTTATTTTCTCTTTCATTAATCCATTTACATTTCAAGACCACTGAAAATCTTAAAAAAATTAATAACAAAAATTATTTTAAAATAAAAAAGAATATTTCATTATGAATCCATGTTTAAGTTGTTTAAAAATAAAGAAAATGAAAAAAAACTTATATAAATAACTCTAATCAAATTTAAATAATTTATATAAGATTAGTAATAAAATACTAAATTCTATTTTTAAATTTTTGTTAAGAACTGTATCCTAATCCTCTTACAAAATCTAAGTTGATGTGAGTATATATATTAATTTTGATTTTGATGAGAATGAAAGTAGGTTTTAGGAAAACTTTTAGTATCATGATTAGGATAATTGTAGATGTTAAGATTGATTTTGAAGTTAAAAAATATATTATTAAAAAATAATAAATAAATATAAAAAACTGAAAGAAGATAAAAGAGTGAAAGAATAAAATTATAAATATATAAATAAGTATATAAAATAATTATTAAGTTTGAGAGATAAAATTATAAATTATATAAAAATTATAAAATTAAAGAGAGCCAGATAAAATTATAAATATATAAATAAATATATTAAAATTTAAAAAATTACAATCATAAATTATATAAAATTACAACCTTTTGGAAGGTGAAAGATGAGCCATTAATTTAGGTATGTAAGGAAAGTTTTAAGTTTGTATTTGAAGGTATAAAAGAGTATGACATAAATGGAGTTGTTGGATTGTGTTTGCTGAGTCATGCTGTCGGTCAACAAATGAGTTGGTCATAAACCACTCGAACACAACATCAATATTGCTGGGTCCAATCCAATTCTTTATTTTATACTAATACACTTAAAGTGCTTTTCATCTTTAATATAAAAATATAACTATACAAAAATCAATAAGTAAACCTTATAAATTATGTAACTTTTTTTACTTATCCAATATTAATTTTAACTCTTTCATTTATGAGAAATAGCAAAAATTATGTATTGTCAACAAAAATAATTTATACTGTCTTTTAATAATTATTTATCATATTATATGCATTTATTATATAACAGTATAAAACCTTTTTTTACTATAAATATATGATTATTAATAAATAGATGACAATTAAAAGAAAAAACATCATTAATATCATATTATAATATCTTCACCCATTATAACTATATATTTGTTTATAAAAATTTTTAACGACACATAAATTTATGATTGTTATATCATATATAATTTGATTTTTTTTTCTTTTTTAACTACCGTCCTATATAAAAGAGATTATTAAATTTCAAGTTAGAGTTAAAAATATTATAGTAAATAGAAATAAAAAGTTAAATAATATATAAATAAAAATACTCATAAATTTATAATCTTAACTATTTTAAATTATAAATATATAATATTTACTTACACATTTTAATGATGTTTTTTATTTTTTAAAATTATAAAATATGTAATATCAAAGCTTAGTCACACTGAATATAATATAAAGATTAAATTAAGAATGTTATAAATAATGAATTTATTTATGATATTTTTCTCAAAATTATTAAAAAATATATTAATTATTTATAATATTTTTACTTAATTATGAGTTTTTAAGAGATAACTAAATCCTCTTTTATTATTATGTTCAATTCTTGTTATTTAATTATTCAATACTTTTAATTTTAAAAAAATAGTCCATGGGTTCAATTTTCCTTTTCATAAGTAAATACATACGTAATACGTAATCAAGGATTGAATATTCTATTTTAGAAGACAACAAAAGAATCCTCCTATAAATTAATAGAAATTATTAATTATTTATATAACAGTGCATCAGGATCATAACTAAACTGTACATTTGATGATGACCGAACTATCCTGATCTATGGCGAAAAATTGAATTTTTATTGCGCGTAAGTGTGAATTTAGGTTTAGATTTTTTCTTTTTAAAGTGGGAAGCGAAAACGAAATAGGTACATCACTTTCTAAATATAGGTTTCCGTTTCAATCTTATATTTAAATTTAAAAATATTAATATTTTAAAAATATTTACTTTTCTCTCTAACATTGTATATAAAATTATTTTTTCTTTATATTCCATTACTTTTTTTCTTACCCATTTTTTACTTTTATTTTTATTTTTAATGTTTTGAACTAATCAGTTTAATACACTATTTTTTCCTTTACACTTTTACTCATTTATATCTTCTTAATCTTTTTATTTATTTGATTTTTTCAAAATTTTTAACCAATTTAATAAATAAAAATTAAATTTTTCTTCTTTTTCTATTCCTCTAAATATTTTACGGTAATCTTAATAATATCTATAGTTTATTTTTATTAAAATTTGTTATGTTATATTTTTTAGATTTTATCATTTATTATATATCAAATTTTATTTTAATAAAAATAATTATATTTTAAAAGATTAACAAAAATTGTTAAATAAAATTTTTATTATTTTGTACTAATTTGATGAGAATTAATTTATTAATTTTTTATTATAAATTATATATTTTATATTTATTAATATTTTAAATGATAACTTAATTATAATTAACTTATACAAATAATATATAATAATAACAATATATAAAAAAATATTAAATATTTTTTATACATTTTTTAATATAAATATAATAAATTAAAGTATATATATAATTAATAAATAATAGTAATTAAAAACTGTAAAATTAGAAATATTTATATATAAAAAAGTAAAAAATATTTTATTAATTTAGGACTTAGGATTTTAAAAATAATATAAAATGAGAATAAATGGGGTGGAAAAATCAGGAATAAAAATGAGAATGGTTAAGAAAGTTAAGAACCGATGCATTGGCTTATTGTAACATGTTTGGTGGATAATATGTACAAACTTTAATTTTTACAAAGTGTAAGTATGAGAGAAAAGTTATGAAAATTATTCATGCTTAGATTAATATATACATATATAACAGCTATATTATAATAATTATACAATTAATATGATTTTCCTATATATATATAATTGTTCGTACTGATTAATAGCATAAGGGTTTTGATATTATGACAAGTTACGTTTTGGGATAAAATAAAAGAATGTCACCTTAATAATGCATGATGGTGTCTATTTTTACTTGTTATCAGATAAAATAAAGAGAAGAAAGACGTTATATGATACTGGGATGAACAATGCCTTTCGTAAATTCATACAATCAAGACATGTAAGATATGAGAATCACAAGATATTAGCAAATGGAAATGAACAACGAAGTTACTAATAAAAGATGCCTCTTGAGTAAAAGAAAACTTCACACTTGATATTTATAGACAGAAGACAAATCTGACGAGAGAAAAAGATAAAAAGAGAAACTGAACAACAACGTGGTTGTCACATGGTGATGAACATTATTCAAAGTTGAAACAGCTAAGCTAGCTATGCATGTAATGTAACACACCCGGAACATGAAAACAAGTAAAAAAAGAAAACAGAACATGGAAAAGCAGCTACAATTATTTGACCGAAGTCTTCGACTAAAGAGGGACTAACCCCAAGTCTTAAACTCCCACGTAAATTTTTATATTCTGAATTGTTGTTTTTGTTTATTATTTATTCAGTAATTTTTAAAAACTATAGGAATTATAGTAAACAAATTAATAATTTTTGACAAAAACGTGTTTGTTTGTTCTATGTTTGAATCGAAGTTTGAACATTGAAAGTTTCTTGGGGAACGGTGTGGGGACAGTCACAGGCGTGCAAGCGTGCGTGTTTGACCAACTTTCTTATTTATTACCGTTCCAAATACCAAACTCTCTCTCTCTCTCTCTCTCTCTCTCTCTCTCCACTTAGCATTTTCATCTGAATTTTATGTTCTAATCCACACAGTTCATACTTCGTAAATCATATTCATGTAAATAAAACAAAGAATAACAAGAATAGTATAATTTTTTTAAAGTTTAAAAAGAAGAAAAGAATAATTACAATAGAAGGAGCAATTTCTCAACAAAGGATGCAACATTCGTTGACTTGGGTTTTCTCTTTTCCTCGACCCTTCTCTCTCAAAACCGTTCTCTGCATTTTCAGCTAAACCTGCACACACCCAATTGGATTTTTTGCTTCAGATTCCAACGGAAGAGCAGAAAGTGGAGAAAGAGGAGAACTTGAAGCTGCCCAGAGTTCGATTTTGGACAGCAAAGTGATTTTTGGTTGGGCAACAAGGTTAAGATGGTTCTGAACTTGATGGGTGTCATGTAGATCAAGAGGGGCGCGTGGATTAGGGAAGCAATTGTTTATGAAGTTGAAGAGGCATGGAGAGAGTAACTTCATCTTTTACGCGTTCCTTTTTTGTTTGGGCAATTTTGGTGCTTGATTTGGTACTTACGGCCTCTGGCAATCAGGAAGGTGGGTGCTTACCTAACTCTTTAAGGTTTTAATTGTTCCATAAACGGCTCTTCCCATTAAACAGTTGCTTTAAATGACTAGGCTTAGGAAAAGTCACTCAATAGTGTTATTATTATTTTTGTCCCTTTTTGATCTGGTATAAGTTGCCCTTCAGCTTGATTATTACTGCTACATGTGTTGTTTACTTGACAAATTGAACTGGAGAGGTTAATGCCAGACTTGGAGTAGTTTTTTGTGATATTTCGGTTTCAATGCTTCTCTGTATGTAATCTTAGTAACCAGAATATAATTGAAAGGTTTGAATTATGTTCATAGCATGATTGTTGTTTCTAATTGGGGAAGTGGCATTGTTTAATATCAAGCTTAGGGAATTCATCAGAGTTTTTATTGGAATACTTTTCGATAAATGGCCTGAGCGAGACAGTTTACTGACTTCATCTCAGAATGGTTTGTGGAAGTGGTTTTATTCTTACAAAAAAATGTTTGTTTCCATTTGCTTTCCATTTTAAGTAGTTTGCAAGTAGTTAGGGAGTATGTATGCGATTAATGCTAACTAATTGAAGTTGGGTTTCACGTTTCTGATTCCTGAATCTTACAACTTCACATTGCACCCTTTATACATCTTTGATCTCCTACTCCATACAATTTAATCTTGGGAATGATTGTACCTGAATATTGCTTCTTGCCATAACAGGCGATGCCCTGAATGCATTGAAGAGCAACTTGCTTGATCCTAACAATGTTCTTCAGAGTTGGGATGCTACCCTTGTCAATCCCTGCACTTGGTTTCATGTCACGTGCAATAGTGATAACAGTGTGACCCGTGTGTAAGTTCATATTCGATTTTAACCTGTTTTACAACTGTCTGTCTACATGGTGAATTATTTATTTGTGTTTGGTCAGTGATCTCGGAAATGCAGATCTTTCTGGTCAACTGGTTCCACAACTTGGTCAGCTCACAAATTTACAGTACTTGTAAGTTATGAATCAGATATTATATTGTTCAGTAAACTTGATTCTTTCTGTTAAGCCTTATCTTATGATTGATACTCTTGTGTTTCCTTTCTTCTTGCTTTCTTTAAAGGATCTTATAAGCAGTAGCTCTACATTGAGTGGCCAGGCATAAACCATTTTTTTTCTCCCCTTCCGCACCTCTGCATGTGCGTGCACACACCCTTCCTCTTTCCATTATCCCCCAAAATATATGGTAGATAAGTCGCACCTCTTTTAGAGCATGCTCAGTGCATTCATTTCCTATACCCCATAATGCAATAGGTAGTAGTTCTTTTATCTTTAGACTAAGCTCTTGTTTATTCATGGCAAAAGATTTGGGGTGTTATTCGTTGACCATTGAATAGGAAATGAGTTTAAAGGATCTACGAAAGGTAATTAGATAATCCTTTATTTGTTTTACTTCCCAATCATAAAAAGGTACCTTCTGTTCTCAAAATTGTGAGAATTAACCCCCCATTTGAAAGACCAGCTGGACATGACAGAAAATCAGTTGAATCAGTGGGACATGTGATTAATTTGTAAAATTAAGGGAATAAGAAGGCAAAGCAACTGATAAATCAGGGAAGCACATACATTATTTATTTATCAGTTGGGTTTTATAAACAGTTGTATATGTTGCTTAAGCAAAGATTAAAAAAGTAGTATTGTACATAACCATCAATATCTGTTTGTCTGGCTCCACTCTCAAATGTGGACGTTTTCTGTCACCTTCTAATTATTTGTTGGACGATTTTTCCTGCACAAATCTAATTCTTTTTTTTTTTTTCACTTTTCAATGACAGGGAACTTTATAGTAATAATATAACTGGAAAAATTCCAGAAGAGCTTGGGAATTTAACAAACTTGGTGAGCTTGGATCTGTACTTGAACACTTTAAATGGTCCCATACCAACTACACTGGGCAACCTTGCAAAACTACGTTTCCTGTATGACATACTATCCTTATTCTCATGTCTTTGAAGTGCAAAATTATTTCACTAAGTTCTGTTTCTTCCTTCAGCTGTTCATCCTTACTTTTCACTTTCCCATGCAATGGTGATAGATTTTGTAGCCAACAATATACCCTTTTAATTTTCAATAATGCCTTTGAATATACATGCACAGATGACTATAGATAATTATCAATCCTATTTTTACTATTGCAGTTATTGCTAGTGTTATAATTACTTGATGCAATAGTGTGATATGGGCAAACGCTATCAAGTGAAATACTTGAGAGGTTGCTGTTGTTAAAAGTAGTCCTAATTGCACTTTTGGTCCCTCTATCTCTGACTGCGTGATTTTGGTCCCTCAAGTCTGTTTTAGCTAGTTAAAGTTACTTTGCTATCCAAATATTTAGTGGGTTTTATGATGAATTTTGGGTTTGAAATAAATTTATATGTTTAGAAGTAAGAAACATAGAGGAAACTTGATAAAAGTTTAAGGTTTTTATATTATTTTAGATTGGGGTTTGAAGAAGGGAAAGTTTTAGATTCTTTTAATGAAATTTGATGTTTCAGTCGGTGAATTTTGAGCAGAAGATAATTTAATTTATAAATATTTTGGGTAACAAATTGTCAATATAAAGGTTCTAGGTAGAAGAAATTTAACAGGGGATTGAATTTATTTTTCAAAGTGTTTTTTTCCATGTTTACATTGATCAATTGATTGTGTGTCAAAGATGTAACAAATTTAATGTAATAATTGTTGACCAGTGAAGTTCAAGATCGGATCATTATCAACCTGGCTTCCTGAATTTTTTTCAACTGGCTGGTGTGACCGATCCCTAATGTAGCTTTGTTGACTATAATCACCTCTGAAATAATATTTTTTTTATGCATATTCTCTGGTCCCATGTTTTAAACAATTTTGAGCCTGACGGTATTAGAAAGATTGAACCCCAATGTTCACATGGTCCTTTCCCTGAAATTATATTTATGCGATTAGGAATTTTACTGTGTGTCTCTTGGTGATGATTTGAAGAAATTTTGCACTACCTTCTCTGTAAAATTTCCTATCCTGATTACTTGGGTAGGAGTTGAATTACAACTGTATCAGTGTCTAAATTTTGTCATCTCTCGTTGTGCCAATAAACACGGATTCTATTTGAATATTTGATAATTGTTTGCTGCCATGGCTTATAACTCTACTCTATCAGTACCTTATTACTGCAAACTGATTCATTTTGCTCTCTGAAATAGGCGTCTCAACAATAATAGCTTGACAGGAGGCATACCCATGTCTTTGACAAATGTTTCTTCACTGCAAGTTCTGTGAGTGTCACTCCTATAGTTACATTTCCATGAGTTAATGCCAAAGTGCATTCCTATTTATACTAGTGTCATATATTATGTGTAAGCTGAATGAGCTGTAATTTTGGAATACAGTGATCTCTCGAACAACTTTCTAAAAGGGGCGATCCCAGTGAATGGTTCATTTTCATTATTTACTCCCATCAGGTTGGTGCAAATAATTAAGTTTTTTAATATGGTTAAGGAACAACCTGAGAATTTTGCTAATCCCATGTTCCACTAAACAGTTATCAAAATAATCCTGACTTGATAGCACCAAAAAATGCTCCATCTCCAATTTCTCCAACACCACCACCAGCTTCTTCAGGTTTGTTGATACCTGTTTTTTATTCACAATGGTTTAAGTTGATAGATGATCATTTGAGGTGACAGCTTCAATTAAAATACAACTATAGCATTTTCACAGCTATCTTGAATTAAAACTGAACTCAACTTTGTTCTGAAATTTTGATTATAAGACCCGGAGCAGAAGAAGCAGATCTCCACACTATTAGGTCAACTAGATTTTGATACAATGTTACATAACAAAAACAAATAAACCTAAAAGTTTAAGCTGCTAAGTGAACACCAATAACAATTTTTTAAATAAATAATGCTATGGGAAACAACAATTCTAAATTTCTTGTACTTTGTTTTTTATATGCTGCCTCAAACTTTCCCCCTACCAACTGCTACCCTTTCCCCCCTAAAGGACAAGAAGAAAGGTAAGAGTTGATAATTGATAGGCACAGTTGATTTAGATTTTTTTTTTTTTTTATATTTATTCTGTAGTTATGGTCAAGGGTTGAATTTTTTGAACAGCGATCTTCTCAAGACAACCATAACTTACGTTTAGCTTCTCTAGGTCAGTTTCATTATGGCTCATGCTTAAAAATGTCACTTCTTGCGGTTGGTGTCTCATGGTTGAATTTAATAGTGGGAGATATGATTATATTGAATCTTGGGGTTCTTATTTCATTCAATCACAAATAATTCTTGAATGGAGTAATAATTTCTTATGTAATCCATCAATCCCTTTTTTTCAGGAAATAGTAACACTGGAGCTATTGCTGGAGGAGTTGCTGCTGGTGCTGCTCTGTTGTTTGCAGCCCCTGCAATTGCACTTGCTTATTGGCGAAGAAGGAAACCTCAGGATCATTTCTTTGATGTTCCTGGTTAGTTGAATAATAGAAAAGATGTCATACACACTGATAAATGCTGCCTATGATAGCTATGACTTATTTACTGACAATTTAGCTGTCCTTTACTGGCAGCTGAGGAGGATCCTGAAGTTCACCTTGGTCAGCTTAAAAGGTTTTCGCTGCGTGAGCTGCAAGTTGCCACAGATAACTTTAGTAACAAACACATTCTGGGTAGAGGTGGATTTGGAAAGGTTTATAAAGGACGCTTAGCTGACGGATCTCTTGTAGCAGTGAAAAGACTCAAAGAGGAACGTACGCAGGGCGGGGAACTCCAATTTCAAACTGAAGTGGAAATGATCAGCATGGCTGTGCATCGTAATTTGCTTCGGCTTCGTGGTTTTTGTATGACACCTACTGAACGATTGCTTGTGTATCCTTTCATGGCTAATGGAAGTGTAGCATCTTGTTTACGAGGTACCCCTATTAATGCCAAATTTGAATTGCTTTTATTCATAATTTACTTTCCTTTCTCATGCATAAAACTTTTCTCTAATGTCCTTTTCTTGTTCAAAAGTTATTGTGCTAATGTTCAATGCCAGAATGATTTCTGGTGTATTTGATTTATTATAGAATGAAAAGAATTATATATTTCAAAGATGTTACTAGCAGCAACTTAAACAATGTAACTAAGCAAATTTCTTAATTAATAGCTCAAAATTTCAAATGCAGATGAATGCTCTTTGTGATAAATTTCAACATGTTCAGTTTTATACTAAAACTGTTTCTATGTTTGTTGATTATGTTGTTGAAGAACGACAAGAATCCCAACCACCACTTGGCTGGCCAGAACGGAAGCGCATTGCACTGGGATCTGCGAGGGGGCTTGCTTATTTGCATGATCATTGTGACCCTAAAATTATTCATCGTGATGTCAAGGCAGCAAATATTTTGTTGGATGAGGAATTTGAAGCAGTTGTTGGAGATTTTGGTTTAGCAAAACTTATGGATTATAAAGATACTCATGTTACTACTGCTGTACGTGGAACAATTGGACACATAGCGCCAGAATACCTTTCAACTGGAAAGTCTTCAGAGAAGACTGATGTTTTTGGATATGGTGTAATGCTTCTTGAACTAATAACTGGACAAAGGGCTTTTGATCTAGCTCGACTTGCCAATGATGATGATGTGATGTTGCTTGATTGGGTAAGTATTATGTTTACTTTAAGTATTTAATTAGAACTTGAACAACTTCTGCTAACCCAACTATCTATTAATCAGTTCACATGGTTCCTTATGCTATAGAAATTATCTAGCTTACGATATCCCTTGCTCATTTGTTTTATTCATGCTTTCTGGAGCCCCTTCTTCAACACAGGAAACCTTGCCTTATACTAATTAAAGAATTCAATTAACTGTCTTATTTTATTTTTTCCCTGGTAAGTATTCCAAGGTTGGAGAAGAATTGCAGCACCTTGTTATTTCTTGGTTTCTTGATAATCTCATTTCAGTAGAATTCTTCTAATATCACAAATTCTTGAATATCTTTTTCCTGACTGTTCTTTAGGTCAGTGTTGCAAAATGTTATATGTAATATTAACACCAATTAGTGGCTAATCATTGATGGCAACTGACATTGTTCTGAGTCCAGGTTAAAGGACTTCTCAAAGACAGGAAATTGGAAACACTGGTGGATTCAGATTTACAGGGCAATTATATTGATGAGGAGGTAGAGCAGTTAATCCAAGTGGCCTTACTATGCACACAAGGCTCACCTATGGAAAGACCGAAGATGTCTGAGGTGGTCAGAATGCTAGAAGGGGATGGTTTGGCTGAGAAATGGGAGCAATGGCAGAAGGACGAGACATTCCGGCAAGACTTCAACAACAACATTCATCACCCTAATGCAAATTGGATAGTAGATTCAACTTCCCATATCCAACCGGATGAATTGTCAGGTCCTAGATGATCCCTTTAACATTCTATGGACAAGTGAATATACAATCCTGCCTGACAAGACTTTCTGTTGGAAAGGGATATACTTCTGATTTGTGCATATGATTTTCATCCCTTCTACCTCTTCTCTTGTTCCATCCTTTTGAAATTATCTTCTGTGCTCAGATTACATGCCCATTGATCATGTTGTGATTATTAAAGGAAGAAATTAGTAATTTCTATTGGGTTGTCAAGTTGCAGGATAAAGTGTATGTTACAAGCAACTTTTGTCATTGTATTTGTATGTATGAGAAATTAGAATAGAGCTTTATGGAAATAAATGAAATCCTATTATCAATTTCAGATAAGTATATTATTTCAGTAGTTTATTATGGGGCTTTGAAAATCAGTACTACTTGAGTCATTGAGTATGCAATTGGTTTTCCAATTTCTCTTTTGGAATCTGTTATTCGCCAATTACGTATGCAGATGATGTTGCTCTAAATACTAATCGCCTGTTGGTTTAGAGTTTGGTAAGGAAATCATGCTTAGTGTCAATGAATTAATCCATCCATCAAGTGGAACGCTGGAACCTACTTTGATAGCATGGTTTCCTAGATATCTTCATAGTTTACCATCCAAATAATATTGACTATGATAAAGGATTTATTGAAAAAATTTGTATAGACTTACACACATTTTGTGTTCTTAAAAAGAAATTTTAGCAAGGTATAACTTTAAAGTTTATCAAGCTAAAATATTTCTTCTAAAAAAATGTTGTATGACACTAATAAACTTACTACCTTGTTAGAAGCATATTTTTTGTTTTTAGTTTCTTACACGAGTTGTGAATACATTATACCTAATAATGGTAAGTTGTAGTGGTATAAACTGACTTAAGGAGTTTAAATCTTATAATTATGACTTCCATAACACTTCATTCACTCACTACTCTCAACTTGAATATTTTTTTTTTAGGTTATCATGTTATTAGGATGAAGTATTTATTAACTTTATTAATAACTAATTTTTGTGGGATTATCGGGTTGACTACATTTAGTAAATCTCCCATTCCAATCATGTTTTCTACTGAAGGGTTGATTTTGAAAGAGGATTTTCAATTTTTAGAGAATAAAAAATATTTAAAATTTGAATTGTTTTGATGTAAATTTTCTATATTGTTAGCTTTATTTGGACCATTTCAATTTTTCATGTTGGATATAGTAATTTAATTTCTATTATATAGATTTTTTTTATTTTACTTTACCTCTCATCCTTATAAATCATCCAAATATTTAGGTATTTATATTATTTTTTTGTTAGCCTTTTTATTTAAGAATTTCATGTTGTTAGTCTATTCTAATTAATTTGCTTAACAACTGTACATTCCCAAATCCTTCAACTCCACACCAACTTTGACTTCGTGTACTTCGAATATATAACTCACCAATACCTACTTTTTTTACATTCTGGAAAATTTCCAAAATATAATAAGAAAGCGCTTATGACTTGCGCAGGGGTGTGTGCGTATTAGAAACATCTCCACCGACTTTATTGAGAAAGACAGATGAAGAGAGAAATTAAAACTTGTGTGGAGAACTTCTAAGATTATGAAAACAATAATCATGAGTCACTCTTTTCACCTAAACTCAATAATTTTGTAATATAACAAGTCAAATAAAATTCTTTCTATTTTATTTCAATGCGCTTGATAGTTTACGTGATAAGAATAATTATTGAATGAACTCAAAATAAAGTTGTCACCCAGGTGCACTCTGGGCAATAACCCTGGGATATAATCCAATCCAATCCTATCCTCAGCTTGTAAACCAAGACATAATTGAAAGGATAAAAATGCAAGAAGGCAACAGCAGAGATCGACGTGTTGCCAATTCATTTAGCGTACACGAAATTTTGTGACCTATCTGGAAAAGGATAATGTGAATGAATGCAAATAAAGATGCAGGAAGGAGAAAGGGTTCATACTCCGTTATTCTCTTGATCCTACAGTTCATAATCTGACAACTAAAATCAACTTTTACCCCCCCCCCCCCCCGAGGGGTAAAGTTCATCGTATGCTACAACCCTCCAATGTCTTGCAGAGCAATGAAAGAACCCACTTTCAGCCAACCGGCCTTGATCTTAAAAGAGGAAAAGTACAAACCACACACATCATATACATGTATACATATACATATATATACATGGGAGACAATTTTTTCACCAAGAGTTTACTTGATAGTTTCTTCCAAGTTTTGACCAGCCCACTCAACTTCTATATTTTCATATCAACCAATACCTTGCCTCCATGATATACTAGTATTAGCCAACTATATACATAATAGAACATTATCCCAGAGCATCATCATCTCTATTTTCTGCCAGTAGCACCAATGCGTGGTTTGCCCTTGACCTCAGATTCCTGAATTTAATATGCATATAATTATCCGTACGATTGACAGATGATTAAAGAATATTCTTTTCGACAAGGATAGCCAAACCAAATACCTGAGGCAAGTGTAGGAAAATGTAGGTCTTTGATGTTGCAGGATTAGAATTTTCTGCCCCTTTACTCCAGTCATAGCAGACCTACAAGCAAAATGTCTATATATCATATCCAAATATTTGAACCATAAAACCATAGAAATACTTCTTCCATTGAGGTAATTGATAAGACCATCGAGAATACCTAGCATTTTCAATTCAGAATCCTTTTATCAGAAAATTATGAACCATATGAAGAATTTAATTGCCCGAGAGAAAGTAATATAATGCAGAAAATTTCCAATACAAGCCTATCATCACAAAGGTCAACAAACCTAACAAATTTTATATGCTGATGTATGACAATCCTCAAGAAAAAAAATCGTATTTTATAAATTGCACCTCAAGATTGCATTGCTTGGGAAGAAGAAACAACCATGCTTTTCGAAAGCAAAGTCCATTAACAAAATTGAGATATCCTCTCTGGCAAATTCTTTACAGATCTACGTCACTTGTTGCTTTCCTATTTAGTATCTTTATTAAAATTACATACAATTATATTTCATTTTAGCATCCTCTCACACGTAATGGTGTGCTGAAGTCAAGGATGTTTTTTAAGGTATTCTCACAACAAACTGAAACAAGGAAAAAAAAATTAAGCAGCAAAAGAAAGAAACAAATTTTTCATCACTTTTTAAGCGCATCACTTTTTAAGAAAGACACAAATTTATGCCAGAATAGTAAGGTGGACGAACATACTGAGTAAGCAAATATTGAACCATCACTATTGAAGCTACTGCAAGGAATAGGTTGGCTGCATCTCAGCATGGCCTGAAATAAGCTAAGTTTGCATTAGATAAGTATGTAATTATGCCGAAAATATAAATACAATATGTGTCTGTTAGGAGTTGAATGGAAGTGTTGATAAAGATGAAATAACCTTGAGCCTCTGTTTACTATCCTTATCCCAAAAATTGAAAGCACCATCCGAACCAGCAGTTGCAAATGTGTGGTGTATCTATACATAATAGAAAAATAATGTGAGAAATGATGACAGACTAGAGTGGATAAACTTTATCAGTGATTTCTGATTTCCATTGGGTTTAGAAGTATACAGTAATTCTGAATAAATGTGAACAAGCACCAATAAACATTTGTACTTGATACTCTACAAAATTTTAGGGAGACCAACAAAATATACATAGCAGTCAGCAAAACAGTACATTTGTGAAAAAGGAAAAAAGAAAAAAAGAATCGAGCATATCAGTGAATTCGATAACTAAAGGATATAGGAATCCATACACCACAACCATAGGCAAGCATTTGTCAAAGTCAAACATTTCAATGTCAATACACCAACACTTGAAATTATTAGTAATAAAAATAAAAATCACAATTGTTGATTCAACTACAACACGTTTACATCTAAATTCCATAAATAAATAAAATTCAAGAACCAAATATAGTGAAAAGTCAGAGTAGTAAAGCACAGGTGGAACATAAATCTTACAGGATGGAAGTTCAAAGAGTTGACTGAGTATATTTCATTCCCCTCTCTGTGGCATTTAAAAGTGAAGTTTTTACCCTGCTGACTATCATCCAAATGATGCACCCCAACTCTTCCTTCTATTGATCCGACCTACAGCAAGTATATTGTCAGTTTCAATCTAGACTTGCAGCTTACAAATTAATAATTACACTGAAATGAGAACCTGGAAGGAAATTATTCTTATAAATCAGAAATGGACAGAAAAGGGAAACAAACATAAGTTGGGTAAAAAAGTTAAAGAAAAGGGACAGAAAGTGGAGTATACTTCCCCTTCTTAGCTGGAATGTTTAAAGAGAAAGACAATTTTTTCTTTTCATGATTACCATCAGATTTATGTTTTCATGTAAAAATAGATAAATAAAACCAACCTAAAAATTATTACAGAAGATATTAAATAGGAACACACTGTTGGGAAACAGTTGAATATTACTTTTCTCGGACAAATAGATTACACATATACAGAAAGGAACAAATATCTAAAACTAGCAGGGAATTATGCATACCAAGAAACCTTGTTGATCAGGGAAGGCAGCAAGGCACCTCGTTTGATACTTTAAGGGTGAAACAATTCTCTTGAATTCAACCTGTAGAAAATGAACAGTGGTTAATAGTAGGAGACACTGGCAAAAACAGAGATGAAAGCAAAAGAGAATAGTCAATAGGATAAGTAATGTGTATAAATATACCATATATCAACACATTGATCTAATCATAATATAGAAAATGCACACAATGGAATATGAATTAAAGGGAAATGGCCAACAAACCAGTATTCAACTAAGCAATTGATAAAGAAAATTATCTGTGGAATAGGTATGATGCTCCCAAGCCCACCTGATGGCTAAAGCACCACTAATGTGCATTTGTTTTACATCCAAACACATTGAACGCAATTTATGGGTCTTGAATAACTGAGCTAATAGACATTTGATAGTTAACATTTGACACTATATATAATTAACTAATTGTACTTCAATGAAGCAAACAACAGAAGAGAATAAATAATTGTATCGTTGGAGCCAAATTGTGGGTATACATTTTTTAGAATGTTCATATATGAAAGAAATGTGATAAGTATTCAAGCAGCTGGGGAACCACCCTCAAAAGTTAACTATTAAGGGAGAAGAACCAAATACTTAAATACTCCACTAACATCCCATAGACATACTATTCTATGTGAGACTTAGGGACCCCATAATATGCAAGTTCCTAACATAGGAGACATCTCGTCAACTTTCACTTAGCCCTTTTCCAAACACTGACAACTAGGCCCTGGATACTAGTTGATAAGTATCTAAGCACTTGGGTAACCAACCGTCAAAAGCTAGCTATTAAGGGAGAAGAACCAAACACTTAAATATTCAACTGAGCATCCCATACACTCGGCATGGGACTTCTGCTCCCTATAATACCGAGGTTCCTATTGAAATGCTTGATGCTAGGGTGGAAGTTCTTGAAATAAACATCTCTTCAATGTTCTAATAAGCAATTGCTAAAGTTCAGTTAAATGAAAGATAAGTGATGATTTACTGATGCCTGCCAGGTCAAATTATTAAATGTGAGACTTGAGTAACTGACTCCCCAGTGGAAGTACTTGGGAGTAATCTTCTATTAATAGGTTGCCTTAATTTCTCCCAGTATGATTGCAAATATGAGATGTCTGATTAATCCATGAACCAAATAAGTTTCCTGGATGTTATTTATATTAAATCTTATGATTATTTTCATCATTCCAAAAAAAAAAATTGTAAATCAAAATCATACTTATATATTCAAATGGATATAGTTTTTAATTTTAATTCACTTTAGGTTAGTGGTTTGAGGATGCCTATTACTTATCAGGAAAACTCATTCCTTCCTTTTTACTATTTGAACTTCTGGGTCCAAACAATCATTGGGAATTCGTGTGAGAATACATTGAACTTCTGGACCAGAAATTGGGATGCCCCTTCTCTTTATCCTAGATGAGTTATGATCCTCATGTAACTCCTATTTGCTTCTCTTTATCCTAAATAAAGTTCATATTTTTACTGTCCAATTAAGCGAGAAAAAGAAAAACCCCTTTTTATTTTGAAATTTTGCGATAAAACAGTCATGATATATATAAGTGAATACACAACTGAAAGGTAACACTAATAATGGAGAGTATAAGTAAGTTGAGATTAACTAAATTAGAATAAAAGTTTTACCTGAGGATTTTGCAAGTTGTAAACAATAAGATTTCTATCAGCAGTGCCAACGACCATCAGAGGATGTCTCACTGTCATAGCATAGCAGCGCTCTGGAAGTTGCTGTGTGTGCACTGGATTTGACTGCCTTGTATCCCAGTATCTAAAGCATTCATAAAGGGTCATGTCCATGGAGAAGACAGACGCATCAGATCAAGCAAAATTGCAGGCGTCATCCCATACTTAATCAGCAGCACTACAAAATACTAGAATATAATGTGCAATGGCATGTTATATAAAGATAATAGACAACAGATGATGTGTGTGACAAAAGCCAGCCTGAAGAGCTGATTGGACTGTTACATAAACAAGGAAGAAGAGATTTCACTGTAATGGTCATCAGTGGAAATATTCTGGCAAGGAAAATATATGCAAAAAGAAGTAAAACTCCTCCAAATTAGTCAAAAGTAGCATTCAGAAGCTTCGAGCCACAAAAGAACTTATGGGAACCATAATAATTGAAATTGAAATTGAAATTTGAAACTAAGGTTAGTGTGTGATATAGCCAAGGAACTCAGAAGTGGAAATACTGGCAATAGTGATCACAAAGGAAGAGTATGGATAAGGGGAAAAAAATAGAAAATACAGATTCTGAATAATATTTCCTTTCTGGTAAAATGACAAGATGCATTTGACACAAAAGACCAAACACTGATCGCTAAATTATAAATTCAAATCAAATAAGATGCTCTAAAATATTCTTGATGTAAATGAGATATTTTTCATATATTCTAATTTCTAAAGTTATAATTTAAAAACAAATTGCTGTAAAGGCAGCAAATGCTAGTGCATACTTCAGAGTCCTGTCCCAGCTTCCTGTGACTAAAAGGTTGATTTCAGGAATCCAAGCAACTTCTTTGATGGGTGCATCATGCATGGCAACAGTCATTGCTTGGCCTCCGGATAATAGAGGCCACATCTTCACTTGCTTATCACATCCACCAGAGAATACAGTTGTGCCATCATCTTTCCATGTAGAGCACAAAACCTATGCAAAGAAATAAACATGATGAGTTTATGATTTCATTGACTTCAAACTATTTCTGTTTCAGGAAAAGGCAGAGCATCAAGATCGTGAAAACCAATAATCTAAGATTTAATAGGGTTAAATATGTTCTTAGCCCTTATAAAAAAAGTCTTCTACTTTTGGTTCCTCGTCTAAGGAAATGCGCCATTGTTCTTGTCCTTAACTAAAATCATGTCTTTCTGCTCCAGTTCTAATTGAATTCCTAGTTACTCTATTTTTGGTTCTTGTCGTTCCCTAAAAAACATTAAATTTAACCAATTAACTTATCAGCCTAATCAACTCAAAGGTCAATGAATATAATGTTCATATCTGGATCAAGTCGTCCACCTGCATAAAACTAGGGTACAAAGAGGCAAAGAGCACTGATACTAAAATGTCCAACTCCAAAATCCCCTCTTGAGGCTCAAACACATGTATAACATACATATGAATATTGTAAGAGTAATGCAACACGGTACCTTAGGGCAGTGGATAATAAATAAAAATGGGAAGTTTTTATTAAAAATTATTATTAATGCACTCCCCCTATGATTTCAAATGCAACCACAATGTGATTCCACAAGCTTCTACTAATTGACTCCTTAACCAGTGCCCGAGGGGTGATTTGCAAGAACCTTACCTTAATATGCAAAATAAGTAACCATACAAGGCCAGTTAAACGTGAGGAACCACATGACAACAGTCACATATCATCGCCAAACACACGCAGCAATGTGCTTCATTTTAAGCATACGGAAATCATTGTCAACCCTCTATGTGCTAATGTCTTTGCCACCAAAACACCCTGATTCTTATACCCTAAATATGACCATCTCGTAGTCCTATTCATGAATCCCAAATTAACCTTTCACATGTCCGAGAACAGTGATTCAAGAAAACTAAATATATACATACATGCATACACACACATAAATAGTAATAAGAAAATAATGATAAGGTGATAAAATAAAACTAAAATAGCTTACTGGATGATCGTGCGTTATAGAAGCCTTGGGAACAGTGGCTACATTTACTCCATTCCGTGCTACCTCCCAGCAACGAACCTGCGAATGTTGCTCGTAAGCCTCTCCAAGTGAAATGTTTCAAGAATGAAGCTTAAAAGAGAGGGAAATGAAAGAGAAAGAAAGACCTGATTGTCCCAGGAAGTGGCGACGAGGAAGTTGGCTTTGGGACTGAAACTGAGACTGGAGACGGAATCAGTGGGAGGCTGATTCACCTGCAAAATTCACCAAGAAACCATGAAAACTCGCACAGCGTACAATACAACAAACTGCTTGTCGTAGACGGGAGGTGACTTCTAGGTACCTCGAAAGACTTGTTAGGGTTCGGATTATTGTTGCTCAGGAAATTCGACATTTGCAAATTTTCTCGCTGAATTTTCTCTCAGAATTTTGCAGAGAGGGAGAGAGTGAGAGAGACGGTGTTCGTAGTTTGGACTTTGGAGGGAGTTAGTTTGGGCCTTGGCTGGGTGGGTGGGTGGGTTGAGACAGAAAAACGTGAAGAATGGGTTTTGCGTGGGTGAGGGCAGGCGTAGGAATTAAGTACTAAGACCTAGCGTTATTACCACGCTTAATTTTGGGCTCTTACTAACTACAATTGATCTGTTTTTCAAGGGCCTAATATATATCTTCGCGATCGTTAAGTTTAGAAATGAATCTGGTGTAGACTATAAAGGATTTTACTATCAGTAATATTAAAGGTTTAATATTGAAATTTTATGATCTAATTAATAATTACGTTATGAGAGGATAGGATTGTTTGTTAATTATAACTATATTATTCTATGATAACCAATGACAGATTTAAGAACTTGGGGCAATTTAATTTTTAAATAATATAAATTAATAATAATTTTATCAAGTTAAATCGCATTCATTTTTAATTATATATAGGTCTATTATAAAATAACTATCACCAAATTCAAATATATAAGATTAAAGACGCTGTTATTGATTCTATTTAATAACTAGTTGTTTTATAAATATTTTTACTTGTGGGATAAAATTCGTAAACACATATTTTTGAAGATCATAACTACTATTTAAAAATAAATAAAATTATTTATAAATTATATGGCAGCATATTAGGATTATTGAATACGTCAAAATGAATATGATTTAATTAACTTATTTTGGTCCCAGACTCAAAATCTTCTTTCTCCATAGTTGTAGACTTACGCACGAGTCAGTATTGATTGCTTTTATATATATAATTGCTAGACTCGAGTGAAATTTCTATTTCTAAGTGCATTTCACTAGTTATTTAAGCTATAATATATATATATATATATATATATATATATATATATATATATATATATACTTTAAGTTTTTTAGTTAATTATAATTGCTTTGTCATTTCTGTTTAAAAGTCAAATATTTCATGAAGAAAATTATAAATTAATTAATAGTGCCACAAATAAATATAAATCAGTCTGTTTGTCAAAAGTTAAGCGTGAATATATATATGAATGATCCGACCAATTTATTCTTTAAAAATTCTGATAAAATTTTTAAAATAAAAATGTATAAGAAACTTTGAATAATTTGTTAAATAAAGGGATTCACTAGATTATTAAGTAAAGTTATTTGTTCAAAGTACGACTTTACACCAAATTAGTTTTTTTTTTCTTTAGAAAATAATATATATATTTTTAAATATATACTATTGGCAACTTTGAAAAAGTCCCAAGACAGTTAAAAAAAACTTCTTTCTACATATGATGTTTTAAATGTATATATATATATATATATATATATATATATATATATATATATATATATATATATATATATGTATATATATATATATATATATATATATATATATATAGTGTGTGTGTGTGTGTGTGTGTGTGATTATTACTATATTATTACTAACATAAAATAAAACAGCAATAATATTACATCAATACTTTATATATATCACTATATTATTACTAACATAAAATGTCAAACAATTTTATAGATAATTTAGGTGATTTTATGGAAAGTCAAGTAGGTTTGGAAGAATAATATATATATATAATTTTTTTAAAGGACAAAAACTAAACCAAACCTACACTAAGTCAAGTCAAGAACGTCTCTTTTTGTTTATTTTGTGTTTTTTTTTTTTCTCGAGACAAGGTGTCAGAATGAATATATATTCCATTGGGATTATTTCTTTGTGCGTACGTAGGAATTAAGAAGCCTCAGCCTTGTCCTTTTTGGTGAATTATTGTAATGCACTACTAGAAAATATACTTTCTAACGTCGCTGTGTAACGTCGGTTACATCTTAGCCGACGTTGAACATGCTTTCAACGTCGGTTGGTCAACAACCGACGTCGAAAGTCGAATTTTTAACATATTCTACGTCGTTTTAGCATGCACGACGTGGAAAGTAGGCTTTCGACGTCGGTTATGCCCTCACCCGACGTTGAAAACCCTTCTAACTCATTATGACCGATCGAATACAAATATGACCGATCGAATCAAATGTGATCGATCAGATTTTAATTATGAGCGATCATAATTTTTTCAATCGATTAGAAACATGTTTCAATCGATTAAAATCTCTTAAAGGGTCGGATGATCGATCAGAATCCAGTTATGACCGATCAGAACTATTTTAATCGATTAAATCTCGTTTCAATCGATTAAAACATATGACTGGAGATAAATCGAGTTTCAACGTCGGGTGTGGTTATAACCGACGTCGAAACCCCGTTTTCCCATTTGAATAGGCTACCATTTTTGTATCTCCCCTTACTCTCCAGCATCGCGCCCACTCCCCTTACTCTCCAGCATCGCGGCCACCACCTACCACCGTCATTTGGACTCTCCGGACGCCCTCCCTCACGTCGCCACCGCGCACCGCGTGACACCCCCGCCGCAGCACCTCCACCCCACTGCAGCTTCCACCCCACCGCGACGCTAGTCGCCCACCGCGACGCTAGTCGCCCACCCTCCACCCCCATCGCAGCCTCCACCCACATTGCATTGTCCGCTCACCACGACCTCGACCCTAACGTCGCATTGCATCCTCCACCTCCACCCTGCAGGTGCACGCTGCTCGTTTCTCGTGGTGCGAACCTTCATCGCCGCCTTAAACCACAGTGTACGATGTTGTTGCACTTATATTTGTTGGGCAAAGTCATACAATTTTACTTACTACATTTCATAGGTAGAGATTGTTAGTCATTTGTCGTTAACTCGTTGATTCAATTCTTAGTCATATTATAGTTTTTTTCAATGTATTGATGATGTGTACAATTATACTTGAACTCGCTTGAATATGCCCGTGGGGCTTTTTATTGTCAGGTTTCATCGTGTCATTTAAAATTGTTGCCAAAAAACAAAGGAAACTCTACGGATTTTTGTTAGAAATTAATCATGAAGTGTGAATTTGAAAACTACATATAACAATGTAGTTATATAAGTGATGGTAGTAACAATGAAAACTCTATAATTTCAATTTATACAAATTTGGTTTTGACCAAAAAATAGACGAAATTCTGTTGAAATTTCGTTACAAATTAATCTACTTTGGTATAGATTTCATTAGAGATAACGATTATTAGTATTAATCGTTTTATGGGTTTCTCATTTGTAGACTCCAATTCCAAAATGGATCGAAGTTGGGTAAATGCAAGTCGTATTTCACAAGAGTATGAGAATGAAGTTGAAGAATTTTTGCGATTTGCCAAACACAATGGCACCAAGGTTAATGGAAAATTGTATTGTCCATGCGTTAACTGCGTTAATGGGAGAGTACACACACTAGAGACAATACGGGAACATCTTTTATGTGATGGGATAATGAAGAATTATATCCTATGGACATGGCATGGTGAAGTGATTGATACACCAATTGATACACCATATGACAATGGAAGATCGAATAGAAGACATGATTCGTGATGTAGGTCAAGAGAATTTTCTGCAAGCACATGCTGCTGTCTATGATAAATTGAAGATAAATTCAGAGATACCTTTGTATGCTGGATGTACAACATTCACGCGATTGTCACCGTATTGAGATTGGTCAATTTGAAGGCCAAATTTGGTTGGAGTGATAAAAGTTTCACTGAGTTACTAGAAGTTTTGAAAGATATGCTCCCAAGCGATAACACCTTGCCCGATCGTATGTATGAAGCCAAAAAATACTTTGTCCAATGGGTTTACGAGTATAAAAAGATACATGTTTGCCCTAATGATTGTGTATTATATAGAAAAGAGTTTGAAAGCCTACATGAGTGTCCAAGATGTGGTGTATCGCGTTACAAATTGAAAGACAAGGATGATAATAGCGAATGTATTGATAGAAAGAGACCTCCTGCAAAAGTTATATGGTATCTTCCAATTATTCCAAGATTGAAGCGATTGTTTGCCAATGGAGAAGATGCCAAGAATATGATATGGCATTCAACTGCACAAAAACGTGATGGATTGCTTCGTCATCCGGCCGATTCTCCACAGTGGAAGAAAATTGATCGCCTATTTCCAAGTTTTGGCAGATGATGCAAGAAATGTTAGACTTGGACTAGCCACAGACGGCATGAATCCTTTTGGTAACTTAACCAAGTAATCACGACTCATGGCCAGTTCTTTTAGTGATTTACAACCTTCCACAATGGTTGATTTTCAAGCGCAAGTACGTGATGTTATCCATCATGATTGCAGGTCCAAGACAGTACGGTAATGACATAGATGTTTATCTAAGTCCGTTAATAGATGACTTAAGGCTATTGTGGGAGGAAGGAGTGGATGTGTTTGATGCATATCAACAGCAGAGCTTCAAGTTACATGCAATGTTATTTTGTACTATCAATGACTTCCCAAAGATATGGAAACTTGAGTGGGTATAGTGTCAAGGGTCATCATGCTTGTCCTATTTGTGAGGAAGATACAAGTTTTCTACAATTGAAGCATGGAAAAAGATCGTGTATAATAGGCACAGTAAAATTTCTTCCACATAACCACCCATATCGAAGATTGAAGAAAGCTTTTAATGGTCAGCAGGAAGATAAAATTGTCAAACAACCTTTAACCGGTGAACAAGTTTATGAACGGGTTAGAAACATTAATGTTGTCTTTGGAAAGACTAAAAAATAGTCGTCCGATAAAAGGTTGTGGAAAAAGAGATCAATTTTCTTTAACCTTCCATATTGGAGTCATCTAGATGTGAGACATTGCATTGATTTTATGCATGTGGAGAAGAACGTATTTGATAGTCTCATTGGCACACTATTGAACATTAAAGGAAAAACAAAGGATAGAGTCAAAGCTCGTCAAGATCTATGTGAATTGGGAATACGTCCAGAATTACATCCAAGACCTGAAGGCAAGAGAACATATTTACCACCAGACTTGTCACACATTGTCAAAGAAGGAGAAGACTAGTTTATGTCGTTGTCTTCACAAGTATTAAAGTGCCACAAGGATACTCTTCAAATATTAAGAGTCTTGTGTCCATGAAAGATCTGAAGCTAGTTGGGTTAAAGTCGCATGATTGTCACGTTTTGATGTAACAACTCTTACCCGTAGCTATACGTGACATATTGCCAAAGAATCTACGACATGCAATTATGCGTCTTTGTTTCTTCTTCAATGCTATATGTGCCAAAGTAGTTGATGAAAAATCATTGGAGCAAGTTGGAAAATGAAGCTCGTGGTTATATTATGTCAGTTGGAGATGTATTTTCCTCCATCATTTTTTGACATTATGGTGCACTTAATAGTTCATCTTGTAAGAGAGATAAGACTCGTGTGGTCCGATTTATTTGAGGTGGATGTACCCAATTGAGCGATGTATGAAGATCTTTAAAGGGTATACAAAGAATCCATATAGACCTGAAGCTTCTATTGTTGAAAGGTATATTGCAGAAGAAGCTATAGAATTTTGTTCTGAATATTTAGGAAAGGCCCTAGCAGTGGGTGTACCTACTCAACGACATGATCATAGAATAAATGGTAAGGGCACTCGTGGGGTCAAAATACAATAAAACAATGCTAGTGAGTTGACCAGGACACACTTGTATATTCTAAACAACACAGATGAAGTTCTTCCTTACATATCTGCTCATCAATCAATATTGAAGACCCTCAACCCCAAAATGAGTGAGCGGTGGTTGGTTAATGAACATAATAATACTTTTGTTAGCTGGTTTAAAACAAAAATCTTTTCCGAGGACAATGCATCTGATACTTTGAAATGGCTAGCACATGGTCCTAAATAGAACGTCGTGACTTGGACTGTAATTTTTTAGAGTTTTTAACTTGTTATGCATATATGGTCAGCATATGTAAATGGATTGATATCTAACGTTTTAAGTTCATAATTAGGTATCTATTTTGCATCCATCTTGGGATTATGTGGAGGAGACTTGCAAAAATTTAATTTGGCAAGATATTTTGGTGAGTTTTGTTAACTCGTTATATTATGTTAAGTTAAGTTAGATCCTAAACTTTGTTATCCTAATTTATTTTGTTGTTTTTGCAGAATCACTTTGATATTGTTAACTCTGAACAAGTTAGGAGAAAAGTCATGTCATCTATTGCCAAAATGTGGAGGCAATTCAAGTCGACATTGACTTCAAAATGGATTTTTAATGACCAAGCCATTAGCAAAGGATTAACTCCTTGTCAGCGTTATGGCATAGATGAGGAAACTTGGAAGCAGCTTGTCGGAGTAGGACTGGTCCACAATGGGAGGTATGTTACTATTTAAAAACTTTGGTATGTTTCCATATTGTCTTATTAATTTAGCACATTGTAATATGATATTATGTTGCAGGAGAAGCGAATAAAAGGAAAGGAGATTCGGAGGTCTGAATGTGGCCCCCACCGTCTGTCTCGTGGGGGTATGATTTGTTGACGCAACGCATGATGAAGGAGAAGGCTAAACTCCGAGAAGCCGAGTTAGCCTCTTCCGGTGTAAGCCAGGAAGAAATTTCCCCACCATCTCCTCCAAAATGTCATGAAAAATGGAAGAGGGCTCTGCAAAAGCCCTCCGGTGAAATGACATCGGAGGAGGCCCGCTTGATTGCTGAGCGGATTGTAAGTCAAATTAGTTTCTTTCAACCTCATTAACCATGCTTTGTCATTCATCACTTTTTTTTTACAATATATAATGCTCAATTGTAGGATTCTTTAGAGGAGCAGGATACACAGGGAACATTCATTCCCCGTGGTCGTGAAGATATATTAACTATTGCTATTGGACGCCTAGAACACCCAGGGCGTGTTCGTGCCTGTTGAGCTGGTGTGGGTATTCGAGCATATTTTGGAGCTCCATCATCGGACCATACCCACACCACATCATTGAGCCAGCAGGAGATGGCCGGATTGGAGGAGAGTCTAACAAGTGAGCCGAGACCAGCTGATGGTTGAAGAGCCGACAGCGACGCCGACACCAACCATTACCGCACGAGTTCAGGAGGAGATGATGCGTGTATTTGGTTCAAGTCTAGCATCCATAGGTGTCACACAGACCTACCCACCCACCTATGGATGTTCCTCCTCCATCTCGCCGCACGAGTTAGCACTAAGGGTAGTCTGTGCTGAGCCAAATACTGCTGATCAAGACCTTCCCGCTACTAATCGGGAGGTTGTTGTTGTTGTTGCAGTACACCGACCACTCGTGTATGTGTGGATGATATCTTAATGACAAAAATTCATGTGCATATTAAATAATTAATGTCTTATTTTTGTGTAATCGAGTCAAGTGTGAATTTTATGTTGATGAGGGTGGATCTCGAACCACGATTGGTGGCGGTTGGTTCAATTGAAGAGGGGGCCTCTACAATTCATAGTGTGTCTTTAGCACCTAACTTGGCCAAAGTGGTCATTGAAGAGGTTCGAGATGCTTATGCTCTTGTACCTGTGCCTACGTACGAGGTGATGACAGTGGGACAGCCCTCCGGACCTTCATTGCATGACCTAGACATCTAATCAGGCCTATTTTGAAAAAGGTTTGCATATACTTTCCGTTAATTATCATATGTAGTTTGGTACTGTTTTTTATTATTTCTCAAGTCAATGTTATTTTATGTAGGATGTTCGAAGCCACCCCAGTTGCCTAAACTGGTTCCTACTTCCCATACTAGTAAAGGTAAGGAAGTAGATGTCCCAGTAAAATCCAATTTTTCAACTACTATCTGTTGTCCCACAGTTGTATATTCAATCTTTTCAAGTGAAGTGGGATGTTGATAAGTTAGGGGTAGACAATAAGAACTTTCCCTTTACATTGACCACACCGACGCTGTGGAGATAGTAGTTGGCAATCAGTGTCTAAACATAGCAAGTGTTACAATTTTGGACAATGTAAGTATTTATTTTTATTTACTAATTATGTTATTTGAAGTTATCGTCATATTTAATGTACATTGAACTGGCTACTTTAGGATGATGAATGAATTGTCTGAGGAACAACGCACTCCAAGATGTGTATGGATTTTTTGAGCCCCAATCCATACAAAAATCAGGAAACAAGAGAGAAGAAGTTCAAATATACATCCAAAATTGGATGATGAAGTCAAGGAAGAAAGTTTACTTGGGTGCTTACCACCATCAGTAAGTATTTAAGCGTATGAAATTATTCGCATTAAATTTTATAGTGTATTGTATTATCCTAACTTTTTGTAATGTAAGCGTAAATCATTGGCAGTTGTTGGTTGTTTGCCCAAAGCGTAATGTTGTGGCTTGGTTCTCGCTCATCGGGCAAGAAACCTGATGCAGATCTTAAAAACATTGTAAACAGGTACACATTCTTATAATAATTTAAACAATTATTAATTGTTTTGTTACTTAATTGTTTCATTATATCTTGTATTGCACGATGCATTTAAGGTTTGCAATACAATTGATGGAGTACACACAAGCAAAAGCACGACTCCAGATTGGATTTTTGTTAATGTAAGTCATTTTATATTTATGTATTATATCATTCATTTTATATGTCAAATTAATATATTATTTTTTGTAGTGTAATAGGCAACCAGGATCTTATGAGTGCGGATATTATGTTATGCACTGGATGTGGTCGATTGTTGTTAGCAACACCGAGGATACATGGAATCGGGTTTGCTTAAATTTAGTATTCAATAAAAGACCCAAGTATTGTGTCATTAGATACTCGTTAAATTATCTTTTTTCTTGTAACAGGTATTTTCGGACAGGGAAGCATTGCCCATAGAGACCATTGACGATATTAGAAACACATGGGCCGATAAGTTTGTTAAAGTTAGAAGTAGACAAGTTTAGTTATTAATTTAGTACTTAGTTTAGTAGTTAGTTTAGTAGTTAGTTTAGTTACTTTACTAGTTAGTTTATTAGTTAGATTAGTAGTTAGTGTATTTGGTAGATAAGTAGTTGGATACACTATAATTTTGGATACAATTTTATTTTTGGATGCACATTCAATTGTTTATATCTTGTACATTGTCTGCCTGGGTTGTATTCAAATTTGCAGGTATGTATATATACAAACATTGGGTACCCTGTATAAACAAAGCGTCCATTTAAAAAAAAAATAGACTTTCTACGTCGGTTCATACCATAACCGACGTAGTAAACACGTACTCGCTTGAGCGACGAGTGTACTCGCTTGAGCGACGAAAGCTTCAAACAAAGGGGACTCTCGGGTTCCATCTCGCTTGAGCGACGAGTGTACTCGCTTAAGCGACGAAAGCTTCAAACAAAGGGGACTCTCGGGTTCCATTTCGCTTGAGCGACGAGTGTACTCGCTTGAGCGACTAGTATACACTTTCAACGTCGCCTGATACAACGTTGGTTGTATAACCGACGTTGAAAGTCTTATATAACCGACGTTGAAAGACATATCTGTAGCAGTGATGGTTTGATTCTCTCATATTTTTTCTTCATTCACTTGTTTCGTTCTAAATTTAAGGAGTTGCAGATCTGAACATGCATGCATATGTTTCACCCACTAATTTTTGTTATTTGCCACCCATCGATTTAGTTCACATTCTAGCACAATGAATAATTATATATCCAATAACTAGCGAAATGAGTAAATAAACATGTGTAGGTCAATAATTTTATATTGGTTTTGCATGATTAGTTTTTAGTAGGTTGTGAATTACAAACAAGAAAATTCTACATTCTTTCTCTTGTTTTGGTTTTATTTAATGGCTTTTATGTCTACCAACAACCACTTGTGAGGGGTTTTAATTGAAGTTCATGGGTATCATCAATTTGGTCAGTCATGGAACAATATAGTGGTCATGTTCATGGTTCTTTCAATTGAAATGTGACTTTAGTAGCTAAAATTTTCCACGTAGCTTTGTATCACCCATTTTTGATGTGGAAAGAAGTAATTTTCCATGTAGTTTCTCGTGCACTTATTTCCATTAATACGTTGTAATGTATTTGATAGTCAAAAGTGGGATAATATTTTCCACTACTAAATTTTTGGAATGGTTTGCGTGTAGATACTGATTGACTAACATTTTTTCTAATGAGTGGTTATTTTGCATCTTTTGTTCTTAATTTCCACAGTGATTATTATTAGTCTTTTTCAACCCAAACCTAAACTCCACTCATAACATTTTGCATGCAGTATAATAGTTAGATTCAGGTTATACTATGCATCGTCACCACCTAGACTGTAGTTTTATATGACAAGTCCTTATCCCATTTTGCATATGTAACTTTTGGTTTGAGCATTAAGTCTAAAAATCATATCTTTCCTCTTCTAATATATTAACATTTTATTGTGTGTTTAGATCAAGACTAATAATAAAGATTCGTAGGATAGGGAACAATCAAAGAATATAATTTCATTCAAATCCAACATCTTATTGAATTATGGATTTTTTTTACTAATAAATTATTCAATTTTTTTCGAGATTTTTAAACTATGGAATTCTCAATATATTCATCTTGTAAAATATACGGAACGAAAAATTTTAAATGAGAAATTAATTCATAAAATTAATTATCATATAAAAATAAATGTATTATATAAAATAATTATTAACATTTCAATACTATTAATTGAATTTAAATCTTTTAAAATAAAATTTATTTCATCGTCTATTTTCTCTTTTCTCTTAAAAAATACATTACATAATTTTTTATATATTTTAATATCAAAATAAAATATCATTAAATATTAAAATAATTAATTAATTTATAATAAATAAAAAATTTATATCAATATTTATATTATACTATACATATTAATTTATTATAATAATAAATAAAAATAATAAAGAAAACAAATTTATATAAAAAATGAAAAGTCTTATTTATCAAATATTCGTTGGTTATCATTCTTAATGTTTTAGTCCACATATATACATACATGTTTTAATTCTTATATTGAATATGCAACTCAGTCTGATAGTTATCAATCATTAAGAAAGTTCAACACATCGTTTTCATGTGAAGAGACCAAAACATATATAAAATAAAATATGGAGGCAACTATGTTTCAATTTAACTGTCATAAATTAGGTGTATGTGAAAAATGATATTGACATGGAAGAGCTCACTTTCTCACTTGTATCTACTTGAGAAAGTGTGGACGTACTTTCTTTAATAGAAGAATAGCTTGTTATGTATATAAATATATCAATTGCGTTACTAATTATCTCAAATAAACCAGAGATAGTCTTGGAGGAGTTTCTTTCTGGTTGGAGAATAGCAATAAAAGCAATGTACCACTCAGCATTTTGCAGTGTTGATGTTTTTCAGCCTAGGATGCTAGCTGCAAGGTAACAAAAAAACTAACAACCTTAGTTATGTTATGTCGTATTAATTGCTTGATGAATTCAAATGATAATTCACAGGTTCTCATGCACGTTGAACACTCACAACGTGAGAATTGGTATGCTTATATATATATATATATATATATAATTCTTGTTTCTTTGGTTCGATTTTTCATGTTAGTTTATGGAGTTATTATCTTTATGACTACCATGTGTTCAGGACACTGCACAAAGGTACCCAGGAATGTAAACATGCAGAAACTGCAACATGGTTATTTATTTCCTGAGGTGCATGCTTTTCCACGGTTTTTCTCTTTTCATGATTGTGATCACCTGAATTAATCTTGCTTATCTCATCCAAATACTGGTTTCAAATGTCGTTTTACCCTCCAGTTCAATACATTGTGCTGTTGATTAAGTTCTTTCAAACCATTTACGTTCCTAAGAGGGAAAAGAAAATATCTGAGAACTTTTGTTTCCTTTTGCCAATAATGTTTAACGTTAATCTTGCTTGGCTAATGAAATTATTGAGAATATGTTTGGATTGGTGGAACATAATGCTACTATATTCTATTGTTTGGAATTATAAAATATCATAAAAAAAGTGGAATTGTTCCATCTTGATCTTTCTTTCACATTAAGACAAATGTGAAATCAGAATTTTATATTAGTCTATCATAATATTATTTGAGCGAAATTTTATTTTATTATGTCTCATTTCTTTATTAATCCAAACATAGTTTGACTTTCTTAAACATTCAGTGTATATAAATTTCTATTATTAGATTTTAGTATTATATTTTATTACATATGTAGGTATGGTATTTTAATTTTTTATTATTATGATATTAGTTTAATGTTTCTTATATTATTGTTTTAAACTATTGTTATTATAATAATAATTTTATTGTATTAGAGTGTGGTAATAGTTTTATTTAATTAATTGTACTTCTAATAATGTTATTAATATATCGTTCCATTTTTTAAAATATTGTGTAAAGTGATATGGCAAAATGCTACCATACCAAGCAAATTAATTTTGTATATCTAATTTAAATTCCTATTTTTGGATTTAAACACCCACAAACTCTCAAGCATACCTTCTAATAATATAATAATAATAAATATAAAATTTATTTTTTTATTAATATTATATTAGTATATAGAATTGATCGATAGATATATTTAGAAGAGATTGTTAAAAAGAGTAAATAAATTTAGTTTTATATTCCGTCTTTAATGGGATTTTAAATAAATTAGGTAATATAAAAAAATTATAATTTAAACGGAATTGGATCAATTTTGATTTGATGTATTAGGATAAGTTAATTGGTAGGTTTATGAATCAATCTATTTATAAAATAATAATTATTTTTAAATAAATTAATATTATATATTTATTTATATATAAGATGAATTATTATTTTAAATAATGAGATTATTAAAAAAATAATAAAGAATAAGTTTTTAATATTTTTTAATTTATATATTAAATAATTATATAAAAAATAAAAATTAATTTTATTAATATACTTTAAAAATTTTAAATATATTTTTATTTTTTATTTAAAATATTTTTATATTTTGAATTAATAGTTATTTATTTATTTTCAATCAAAATAAAAGTAGTATATTAGTCTGTTGACATAAAACGGTTAAATTAAACAAAAAAATATAGTATATTTATAAATCATAGAATAATTTTCTTTTATCATACAGTCATACCCGGTATTAACAATTTTAATCAAAACATCATTTTCCCTTTAAATATATTGAGAAAAATAATAAGAGATTGAAAATATAATAATTATAATAATACAATAAAGAAAAAAGTTATGTGACAAATGATACACTGAAACTAAATAAATAATAATAATAACTCTTTCATACATTTGTTTAGGTTACTAGTCCAAATGTATGTGGTAAAGGCTAATTGCTATCCTGATTGCATCAGATTGAAAAACAAGAGCTGATGCACTTGAAGATGCATCCACATGCAAATGTAATAGACCTTGGAGTTGGTGATACGACACAACCCTTACCAACAATTGTAACATCTAGTATGGTTGATGTAAGTTATGAAGCTTCTTTTGGCTGAATTAGCAGAGGATGATGGATGTAATAAATTTGGTGACTCTGAGAATTAAAGTTACTTCATTTCATGGGAGTGTATGTTCATGAAGTGACATGAATTCATGCCCCTTGCCCCAGGAATTTATACAGTACAAGCAGATTGCATATTTATAAAATGCGTCTAACAGAATTTGGTATATGTGTTAATTGTATCGGTATCTTATTTGGGAATATCGGCATTAAAGAAAGCATTTGATAAGTTATTTAAATCCTTCTTGCATATCTGAAGAGAAAGTATTTCAGTTAACCCTTGAGATAGCTAGCTAATAACCAGAAACACTGGTCTAGAAGAGAAATAACCCCTGATTTGGTTGCACTCATATGGTGATTTGCAGTTTGTACATGGCCTTTCAACAACAGCAGGCTATAAAGGATATGGACCAGAGCAAGGTGAAAAGGTATCTTGGATTCGACAATGAAATCCTCATATAAAACAGAAAACGTTTACTTTTTATGCATCGATATTCAAAGTTCTTGTTTTTTTTTTTATGTGCTATCAACATTGAGTCTATAATAGATCACTATAATATATGTCATTCAAGTAATTAAACGTATATATCCTGCCAAAACGAAATTGCAGGCCTTGAGGAAGGCAATTACTGTTGCATTTTACAAAGATCTGGGGATTAAACCTTCGGAGGTTTTTGTTTCAGATGGTGCACAGTGTGATATTACTCGTCTTCAGGTCATGTCTCATCCTCATTGGAAAGTAGATTCCTTTATTAATATAAAGTGCTGAATTTGATTTGTCTCAATGTGTGTAGCTGCTTATGGGTCCCAATCTGAAGATAGCTGTGCAGGATCCATCCTTTCCGGTACTGTAATTACAGTGTCATTCATCTGTCTAGTCAATATGGTCAGCTATCTACGTGTTAGCAGTTAGCAACTATTTTGGAATCAGTCCTCTAAACTATCTAACATGCAATGGATTTCATGCATTTATCAAAGTTTTTATTCAATTTCACTAGCTCGCAAGCATTTTGTGGACTATCTGCATATTACCATAGGCCAAGCAATATTACCATAAACCAAAAAACATAAACAGTTGAGAAATTCTCATCTTCTTCGGTTTTGTATAAATGCTCTGGAATAAACTTTTTGAACAATAAACAAACAAGGCCTACATTTAAGTATTTGCTGGCAATATTTTTCTAATTGTTTTGTTATATTGAATTGTATAAAGTCGTCTATATTACTTATTCTATCATTCCACTCAAATGTGCAACTTGTTTAAATGTTCTCTCTTAGACTGTATGCATGCATGTATCATGTAACTGAAGTGTTTCCAATCATGGCAATTTTTTCTTGAGGCAGGCGTATATAGATTCGAGTGTCATAATTGGTCAGGCTGGCAAGTTTGTAGATCAAGCTGGGAAGTATAAAAACATAGAATACATGACATGTGGACCTCAAAGTAACTTCTTTCCTGATCTGACAAACATTTCTAGGACAGAACTTATTTTCTTCAATTCTCCAAACAATCCCACTGGTCATGCCGCAACCAGGAAGCAATTAGAGCAACTTGTGGATTTTGCCAGAGTGAATGGATCAATCATTATCTTTGACTCTGCATATGCAGCATATGTTACAGATGATAGTCCTAAATCAATCTACGAAATTCCTGGAGCCAGAGAGGTATTACACTAGTCCCATTCTGTTTTATGTTTTTTTTTCACTAGCATCTTGCACACCTTTTCTTTCAATCTTTACACATGGTTGGTGCATCAATATATGAATCATGTAGTTCCATCTTTCAGTCTCCTTTATATTTCTTAATTGTTACTTACAATTTTAGCCCCTATCACACTGAACAGTTCTCCAATTTTTCTTAGGTGTTCTAAACGAAAGTCTGTGACCTGTTAGCAGAATTCAACCTCCTTTCAGCTAGTTTTTATTTTTTTACTTTTCTGTCAATAATCATTTGTGGCTTCTTATGAGGGGAAACGAAGCTAGTATATCTTTTTCCTACTGATATAGGCAACTTTATTTTTGCATGACATGTTTTGTTTTTATTCTAGCTTGTACTATCTATTTTCCGTAAGGGGAAGCTTAACCTCTTTTTTTCCTTCTTATGCTTTCAGGTTGCAATTGAAGTTTCATCCTTCTCGAAATTTGCTGGCTTCACAGGTGTTCGCCTTGGTTGGACAGTGGTCCCTGAAGAACTATTGTATTCAGATGGCTTCCCTGTTATGCATGATTTCAACCGTATAATGTGTACATGCTTTAATGGAGCATCCAGTATAGCTCAAGCTGGTGGATTAGCATGTCTTTCCCCAGAAGGTTTAAGGGTAAATTCTTGTTCCTAAGAACATGTATAGCTATTATTGTGTTTCATTTAAATTCCAGTTCCTAGAGTTATTTCAAATTGTGCTTCTTGACTACCATGATCTGTTTGGAACTGTTCTTCCATTGGAGTGATTGTGGAAATTTCAGGCCATACAGTCCCTTATCGACTACTACATGGAGAATGCAAGGATGCTGGTTGATGCTTTGACTTCTCTTGGTCTGACAGTTTATGGTGGTAAAAATGCACCCTATGTTTGGGTCCATTTCCCTGGCTCGAAATCTTGGAATGTTTTTGCTGAAATTCTTGAGAAGACTCACATTATTACTGTCCCGGGTTGTGGTTTTGGACCAGGTGGGGAAGGCTACATAAGAATTAGTGCTTTCGGCCAGAGAGATTCCATCATTGAAGCCTCACAGAGACTTAAATACCTTAACTATCAGGAGCAAAACTAATGCTATCTACTTTTGTCAGTTTTATGAATCTCTGCATAAAATAAAGCAAAGTGGAAAATCTGAATCTTCACTACACTACTTCTAGTTATAAGAGCATTTCCTTAAGAACTAAACCTGTAATATATGACATCTTTGTAGTGCATTAATATCAGGAACTCATTCTTCCACTTTGATGATATTCTTCCTATCTAAACTCATAGTCACAGCAGGACCAATGTTTAATAACAAATGAGAAAGCTTGGTAATCTTGTTTAAGGATGCATTCTCTCTCTTTTCCTTCGTTAGTAGTTGCTAAAAAATGGATTTATTCATCGTGCATGTCGTGTGACTTTTTTCTCAATCATACATCTTGATCTTACCAGAGTCTAAAGAACTCCAAGGATCAAGTAACACGGGTCAACACACAATATACTTTCACAATCCCATTTTCTATTCTCTTACTCTCATTTTCCACCCTCTCAAATCTACTCCACAATCCAAACATAATATCTTTAAACCAAAAACTAAAAATTTGTGTATATTTCTTGTCCACATCGCATAACTTACTTACAATTGAGCATCGACTTCAATAATTGTAAAAGACACCCTACCTTACTGGCCAAGCTTCACCAACATCACAGCTTTTGAAAAAAAGCATGCTTGGTATTGATTAAACAAGAGGAAATCACTACATTATGTCCTTGAATGAATGAGACATTGATATGATAGGTTAATCTCAAAAAGTAAAGTTTTTTAATTAAAATAAAATAAATAGACATCTTTAAATATATAAATAAAATGAATTTAAAATTTATAATAGAAAATATAAATTATATTTTAATTTAAATTTAGTTTATAACTAAATTTATAATAAATAAATATTTTTTGAAAGTATAAATTATATTTTAGATTTATAAGGAGTAATTTAAGTTGTTGTATAAGATTAGTTTTAAATAGAAATTGATAAAAAATAAAATATTTAAATCAGATAAAGTGAAAAGAGAATAGTTAGAAATTGTTGGGAAACATTTTGGTTTAATTAATGATTGTTCTTTCATATTTTTTACTGTATTTTTTTTAATATTAAAGTTTTACATTTTCGTAAACTTAGCTTATTCATCACAATTTTCAATCATGATAAAAGACAAAGGTATTATTTTGTTATTAAGTTTTATTATGAACTCCTTTCATTCTTTTAGTTTTTGTAATAAACGTGATCGTTCTGTTAGTAATTTAACAAATAAAAAATATATATAAAAAATAAAAAAATGATTATAAAATACATTAAAAAACTGAATAATAAAATTTGTCAAATAATAATAATAATAATAATGAAATGATAAATTACCAAAGCAAGCCAAATATTGTTTTTAGTTGGAAAGTAATGTATGCAATGCATATCTAAAAAGAAAAAATGATAAAAATACTTGATTAAAAGAGTAGAGAATAAAATCCTTATTTTGCATCCAACAATAGAATCTTTGAGACTAACTAGAATAAGTTTCAATGGTTAAAAATAATCATTTATGGTATAATTATGCAATGCAGATTAAGATTAACCATTGTTAAAAGTAGCCTATAAATATAAAAACAAAGGTTTGTACTTTTGAATGGTTATGCTACCTGCAACAATGGAAGGGTTGGAGTGATGAGTTACTGCTAAGATTTGTAGAAGTTGCAGAAGAAGTACTCTACACTTAGTGGTGGTGGTGGTCCATGGTTGGATGTCATACTTTGCTGCTTTATGCAGCATGGAACAGAGGATGGAATTAAAGACTGAACCCACTTAAATAATGTCACATGCCATCCCTCAGACAAAGCAGTGTGTGCATATATGTGTGTGCATATACAACTCATGCAATCATCATTTAGGAAGTTTCGATCAGTCATGTCTGCTTCTTACCATCATCTTCTAATCCTTACATAAAGTAGTTTGATTCTTCTAAATTTTGGTGCTATGCATCACTTGAAACTACATGCCTTGCTAATAATATTTTTATCTTCTAACTGTAAACTGCATGCAATGCTACATAAGTGTTAAAGTGTATTACAAGGAATAGATTAGAAAACGGGTTATATTGTTTAGTTTATTGCAAAACATAGCAAGAGAAATACTCAGCATTTGTAACATATCTTCACTAATTTTAGCCATGTTTGTGCATCAACTAAGTACTTTGATGCATAGCTGTCCAACTACATTTTCAGCTTTTCCACTTTTTATGTGCTGCTGCCTAATGCCCATATCCACTACCCTTGTAACAAAGGGTGCCCTACTTCTGCAGCTTACCTCATTTTTTGTGGAGGATATGGACGAGGTGCTCCTTTGTATCTTTCTTTCTCTCATCACTCATTGTAGAATAAAAATAAGGAGTGGAGGATAAAAATAGGGTTTTCTAGTTTTAATATCCACACAGAGATCAACTCTCATCCCAAGTTTTGTATTGAAAAAATAAAACAAGAAATCCTTGTCTTAATGTGATTTTCTACTACGTGTCGTTTCATTCCATTATAGTAAAAAGGGTTAGAGTCAATTTCTCAGCATTAACAGCTGAAAATGACAGGATTTTGGACTCTTTAAAGATCATTATAGACACATGCATAATGCATAAAATGACAAAAAGATTCCACTCTGCCAGTGAACTCATTGTTATTTGTTAGCTACATCATAATGACAGCACGTCTCTTCTATTCTATAGTCACTTTCTAGTTTCTCCCACTTTGAAAACCATCAGCGTTACAAAACTATATCTCTAAACATAAGGTGGATAAACACAGTCCTCTTCCCCCTCAAAATATTTTCATTGTGATGAGCCTGAAACACAGTAAGATTATGAGGAATGGTTTCATGTGCCAGTCTGAGGCATCAACAGCAGTGTGGTCAGTGGTTGTGCCCAGGAGTAGGAGTAAGAGGCATGAAAGAAGTGTTTCTCTGGATGATACAAGGTTGATCAACTATTCCAAGTACTCCAAACTTGTTGACTTTGGCACTACCAGATTCAATTCAGCTCACAACAAATGTGACTCTCTCTCTGTAGCAAACATCCAGCAGAGAAACCAAGATCAAGAGAATGATTCAAGGCAACTTCACAAAACGCCAACAGATCATGTCTTCCAGGTTTCTCAGATATTACTTTACACTTTCCCACACACCATGTCAAATGAAATGCAAATTACATTCTACCATGGAAACATTTCCTTAATTTCTTTTTTATCAGTGATGCTACTTCTTACAAGAAATTAGTGGTCTTTTCGTCAGGAATATTAAATATATTTCATATTTTCAAAACACTAAATATATTTAGTTTTTTACTTTATGGAAAATATATGATAAACCATGTACCGGAACCCTGAAGTGAAAATGGAATAAGCAATCACAATTCGGTTTATTTATTTATTTTTTCTGTACAGTTTAACAATATTTTTGCAAGTTAATTAACCTTGTATATTCTGTTTTTCCATGCAAATGATGATTCCCTTTGATAAAATTTGAAAAAAAAAAAAGATGTGATGATGTAATCCTTTTATATTTAATTTAAAATACTTATGTTAATTCTTTTGTAGCAGTTCAAATTCTCAAAACAGTAAGTGGCTGCTGTGAAATTGAGAAAGTTACATGTCTCTGTCAAATTGATGATGAATGAAACAATTAGAAAAACAGAGTCCAAAATAAAAGACAGAAGAATACCATGTAAAGCATAAACCAAATGGAAATGAGTTTCCAGTTTTTTGTTGTACATGTCAGAGTTGTTTCCTTCTCTGCCACAGCTGCCCTCATGATAAAAAAGGAGACTTTCCCTCCCCCACTTCACTAATTAGCTCTGAGATCAAATACATTACTTGATTAAGACTCCACCAGTTATACACTTTGTGCAACAACTGAACTCTGCATAAATGCATGTGTTCTACAGCAATTTTTATTTATACAGTTATACAGTATTTTTATCTTCTTTTCCCTCTTATTCATCTAAGAATTATGCAGGTGGTCGTGATGCGAGTTGCTATCCACTGTGAAGGATGCGCTGGTAAAGTGAAGAAACATCTCTCTAAGATGGAAGGTAAATAATGTGTAATCATATTATATATATTTCATAATCTGAAATTCATATACATAAAGTAGAAATGATAGTATATATGGTGACGTGTTTTTCAACATGTAAAATACCATGTCAGGAGTTACATCATTCAGTGTAGAAGTGGAGTCGAAGAGGGTGACAGTGATGGGATTCATTTCTCCAGTGGAAGTTCTTCAGAGCATTTCAAAGGTCAAGAGGGCTGAGTTCTGGGATTATTAAAATCACTGCAACTTTCTCTTTATGAAGCATATTCCGAGTTTGCAACTTTTTATGTGTGTTTAGATTTATGTTGGATCAGTGGGAATCACCTTAAAACATCAACTATTTTAATTTTAAGAAAAGATTCATGAAAATTCTTTAAAAGTAGACTTGTCATGTTTTATTCAGCAAGGACAGCTTTTTTTATTTGATGAATATTATATATTTTTAAGGTTATTTGTTACATCAATATACACCAAGGCATGTATCAAACTTGATTTACACAATTCTTTTGAAAATAAAATAAAATCGAGTGTGCATGTTTTTAAAATTATTTCACTTTCTTTTGGATAAAGTGAAGGTTGTTTTTCTTAAAATGAGAGGATGCAATTATAAATTATTTCACTATGGCGTTTCACATGTGGTCCAATGAGGACTGGGCCTAGCTTCTTGCTCGTGGCCCAATAATGGTCATTCTACACTCTTTGTTAACTACACACTCTTATTCAATTTTTATTTATATTCCAAAATATATTTATATAGATTATGATAGACTTCTAAATAATCATTCTGAAATATAAATAATATTCAAAATGGTTATTTGAGAGTATATATAAAAAAAATCTTTAAAATTACCTTCATATTACTTGATAATCCAAAAATATCAAAAAGTTTTTTTTAAAAAAAAAAACAAGTTACAAGAAATATAATACAAGACATTCACATTTTATTTGGAGGGAAGAAAGAAAATCTAATAAAAAAAATTGTCAAATCAACTAGCCGGTGTGTCATCATCAATGACAAACAGACCATAACATTTACTGTGGAATTCAACATTTCAAATTGCTTCTGCATATAATTTTTGTTATAAAATTATGAATAAATTTAAAAGGAAAATAAACAAATGAATGTGTACATAATATTGGAGGAGACATTGCAGAAACAATCAACAACATATATCCAAAAACCTACTTTAATATTCAATTCCTATCTAAATTAAGAATCAGAATATGATGAACTTTCCTCATTATTGGCACCAAGTTCGGTTTTAACAAGGCAACATCACATTTTATTAATTATTTCTCACCAGAAAAAACCCACAAAGAGTTTAAAATATTATGATAATCCAATGATATATTTGTATTCCTCTTCCCATTGAAAGAGATTATAGTTTTGTTTTCCCAAGACTGAAAATGACCATTTTGATAGTTTTGTATTTGTAGAGTTTTTATTGTTATTAAAGGAGGTTTCAAAGTCCATAATAAGCACCACACATATCTTGAACCCTGTATATCCTTGTCTCCAAAATTCAATTCATTGCTGCAGATTGAAGCTTAACCAGCTCCAAATTCAGCAAAATTATGAAGCAATTGGAATGGGAGGAATTAAAAGAAGCTGGTAAGTTTGAATTTAACTCGTGCTTTTAAGTTTTCAGTATATCTCTTCTTGTCACTCTATTATTGCATTCCATTTTCAGCTGTTAAATGGGTTTACTTCATCCTTAAATCAAAGATAGAAACTTGAGTCTTTGTTGCAAGTTCAAGGGGAGATTATAAAAGGACTTTCTGATTTTTTTTGTTTTATTAGGTTAAATTGAAAAGGTTTTAATATTATATTTTATGTTTTCTTTGATTTTTTTTTAATTGTTTATTTAAGAATATGTAATAAGGAGCAACACAATCTAAAAAATAGGAATGAAATAAATGTGTATTCTTTTTACGTGGTTATATACTAAGTTTTTCACCAATCAAAATTTTTTAGCTTAGAATTAGGTATGTAATTTCTCACACTCCTCCTCTTTTCATGATTGTGAGGTTTAACCTCTACGTGGTCCTATTAGTTTATTTCATTCATTGACTTCTTTGCCCCATTATTTCGACATTTTTCACTCTTATCTTTTTTTATTTATTACATTTTTACTCTCATTAAAAGCAACCTTATTCATAAAGTTGAGATTCAAGTATGTTTTAGTCAAAAGATCATGATCCTCCCACGTGGTCTGAGATATATATGATCTTTCCCATTGTACTAGATGTTATTGAACCTAAATGGTACCCCTCAATATCACCCTAGACTGCAAAATAGTGATAGGTTGAATTATAGGTGATGAGTTCAAACTGGTGATCGATAATGATATGTATGAATGAGAATATTCTCCTTTACATGGTTTTAGCTTAGAGAAGTGGAACACTAGATGAATTTTAGTGTTTTGTGGCAAAAGTAACTTGTAAGCAACTTGGCCTATCCTTTTAATGATGGGAAAGGGTTCAAAGTATCGCAAGTTAAGTTCTGATTTTTTTTCTAAGAGCAACAAAATGTTATTTATATGGTTGAAACTTCACTAAGACCATGTCACCAATTTGAAACTCCTATGGTTTTCTCTTCAAGTATGCATACTTCTTCATGTGTTGTTGAGCCTTAAGGAAATTGTGTTTCAGTTTAGTGAGAGTTAAGTTTCTTTGTACCAATATTTGATAAGAGTATTATTTGATAAGAGTAGGAAGATCTCTATCATAAACAACCTTAAAAGGGGTCATACAACTGTTGTGATGATAGGAAGTATTATACCAATATTATGCCTAAAGAAGTAACATAACCCACTCTTTGGGAGAATCATATGTGAAACATTTGAGGTACATTTCTAGACACTTGTTTAGTATTTCAGATTGGTCATCAGATTGTGGGTGATATGCAGTGGACATAATGAAGAAGGTTTCACTCAACTTTAAGTTACTGCCAAAATTGGCTAGTGAACATTGTGTCTCTATCATATACAATTATTTTAAGCATCCCATGTAACCTCACCACATTTTTCATGAATATTTTTGCCATTGATTTGCTAGAATAATCAGATTTTAATGTAAAAAAATGTGTATATTTGAACAATCTATCAATGACAACCAATATCACAGTAAACCCAATAGATGGAGACAATGATGAAGTTCATGACCAAATCTTCCCAAATCTACGCAGGTAAGGTAGTGTCAACCTTAGTTTGCCAACAAATTAAAAAAATTTGAACAAATTCCTTAACATCTCTATAGATACCTTGCCAATAGAATTGAGCTAAAATTCTACCCAGAGTTTTTGTGAAACCACCATGCTCGCCTATCATGAACTATGACAATCATGCAATATCTTCTAGACTAAAGGATGAGAGGATGAAATCATCAATTTGCCTTCCAATAGAGCAGGTCATCATGCATAGAGTAATAAGGGCTCGGGGATTTATGACACAAGCACCTGTCAACAATGGATTTGAGGTGTGAATAAGCTTTTATTGTTGCCTTCACAATAGGAAGAATTTGCAATATAGGTTGGGACAAGGCCATAAAGAATGATTTGGACAAGAAATCTGCAACTACATTGTCTTTGTCGGCCTTATACTTATTGACCCCAAATCTTGTCCGGTCTCAAAATAAAGAACAGAAGACCACCAATTAGAAGATGGACAAGGCCTAAAAAGGTCCTTATGATAGACCAAAAGGCCCCAAATTAGAATAGGAAGGTCTTTTGTACAGAAAAATAAGGAAGTCCACCTAGAAGGTAGAGACCGTTGTCTCGCCATCAACAAAGGGTGAGACGGTCGTCTCGCCATTTGCCAAAGGCGAGACCGCGCGTCCCGTTTGGCGAGACGGCGGTCTCGACCTTGCCAAGCGAGACAGCCGTCTCGACCTGACAGGCATAAATCCCTATAAAAAGAGGGCGCGCTCCCCCTTTTTTTCACACCATTCTCCAATTGTTTCTTTTGTAACTTCCTCAAATTCCTCTCCTAAATCCCTTTAAAGCACTTCTGGAGTTTTCTTAGTGTTCTTAGATAGTATTCTGTAGCGTTACGAGGAAGAGCGAACAACGTTGTAGAGTGAAGGATTGCCAAAAAAGCTTCTTATTTCAAGAATATTAATACCGAAAGCTTACTTTGAAGGTTTCATACTTTCTATCCTTCTTTTACCGCTTTTTTTACATTTATTTGTGCATTAGCTGCTAGGGTCATGTAGTCATTATTTTTAATTCCGTAAATAAAAGGGTAAAAGCATCATTTTAAGGTTTACTTATGAAATAAATGATCTATCATAGGGAACCCGAAAGGGGCGTCGTGGGAGGTGTTAATACCTTCCTCACGCGTAAATAACTCACTTACCTGACTCTGGTTATAATGGTCAAAATTGTTTTTTTAAAACCAATGCCTTCTTTTTTTCCTTTTTCGATGTTTTTGGTAAAAACATCGGTGACGACTCCATAAAAATCCTTTTCGAAAACCTTGCCTTTAGGTCCAGCCCGGTTATCAAACAACCTAAAGGCGTTGTAACACCACTTTAAAAGCACGAGTTGGAAGTCGGAAACCATCGCGTCGCTCCGACCGCCTCTTTTGACGGCGGCGACAATACTCTATGGTAAAGTCATACCCTAAGAGTTTGAGCAGCCAATTATGTTACTTGGGTGTCTGAACAACTTGATTAGTGAGGTACTTTAAGCTCTTTTGATTTGTTCGAATCACAAACTTGTGACCTAACAAGTAATGTCTAAATTTGGCAATGACCTTATAATGACATAAAATTCTCTTGTATATGCGGATTTTTTTGCATCCGAGGATTTGAAAAGAAGGCTATGGGATGATGATCTTGTCCAAGAAAAACTCTAATTCCTATTTCAGATGTATCAATTTCTAAGACAAAGGGCTTAGAGAATTTTGGCAAAACTAACCCCAATGCCTAAGTAACTGCAATTTTTAGGAAAAGGTTGTAGTAATTGCATCATCCCAAAGAAAACTATATTTTTTAGTAGGTTTGTTAAAGGAGCAGTAACAACAATATACCCTTTTATGAACCTCCTATAATAATCAGTTAATCCCAATACGGCTCTCAATTGTTTCAAGTTTGTACGAATAGGCCAATCTAAAACAACTTGTACCTTAAACTTATCCATAGCAATACTTGCCACTGAAATAGTATGCCCAAGATAATCTATCTATTATAAACCAATTAGACAACTTAATAAAGAGTCTATTATGTAATAGAATTTGTAAGACTTCCTCAAGATGGTGCAAATGAGAATACCATGAAAGGGATATATACTAGAATATCATAAGAAAACACCAAGGCGAATTTTCGTAACAACCCATGAAATATCATAATTCCTTTTGTGTGTTCTAAAAGCGATTTTATATTTGTCTTCCTCATTCATCAAGATTTGATGGTATTTAGAATGAAGATCAAATTTAGAAAAAAAAAATTGCACCGTGAAACTCATCAATTAACTCATCCATAGTGGGTATATGGAAACTATCTTTCACTATGATAGCATTCAAGGCCCTATAATCAATGAAAAATCTCTGTCTCATATTTTTTCTCCACTAAAATAATAGGAGAAGAAAAATGACTATTGCTTGGCATAATGAGTCCTTCATCGAGCATGTTATGTACCATAACCTCAATTTGCTACTTTTGACTATGGGGATACTTGTAGGGTCGTACCTTGATAAGTGCAACATCCTTTATCAAAGGAATAGAATGGTTCTGAGATCTGGGAAGGGGTAACCCTATAGGAATTGAGAAAATCACCTGATAATTATGAAGCAAGGGAGCGAGTTTAGGTTCCAATTCTGGGGGCAATTCCAACCACTGATATAAGGACAATCAAGTAGTTGAAATTGCAACGTGAACAACTCGGCTATTGAATTAGTGCATTGCAATTGCCTTAGATGATGAATTGGGCCTGAGTTGGCGAAGTTGATTGATTACCATGTAAGGTGACAAATTGATCTCGTAAATATAATTTGGGAGTCAACTTGCTATAGTATGATATATGAGGGCGTAGTGTAGATAACCATGCAGCCCCTCTTACTAGTCATATACGTACGATGAGATTCATTTGTTTTTATTAGGAATTTCTCACTTTGAAAAGGAGTACAAGCAGGGTGGGTATATAACCCCGTAGAAGAGAAAGAAAAGAATTTGTCATAACTAAAAATAATACAAAAGGGAAAACAATTATGATAATAGCCCTAACACCAAGACAAGTAAAAGATACACTAGTAGTTTTAGAGAATGACTCTGAATTTTGACTTCTAACTCATACATAAAACTAGGGATGACAATTAAACACGTCCCCGTGGGGACCGACCCGCCCCCGCCCCGAGTTTGACGGGGAAAACCCGATTTGACCGAGGGCGGGTTCAGGTTTTCCCCGCTTTAAAGTCGGGCGGGGCGGGATGGGTAATGCAATCCCCACCTCGACCCCGCCCCGTCCCCGTCCCGACTTTATATTTAAATTTAAATTTTAAAATATTAATATTTTAAAATTATTTTCTTTTCTTTTTCTATTACATATAAGGTCATTTTTTTATATTTTACCAATTTTTATTTTTCTTCTACCTATTTTTTAATTTTTTTGTCTTTTTTAATCTTTTATATCAATTAATTTATTACATTATTCTCTCTTATACCTTGCAGTTTTTCATATTTCCTTAATCTCTCTCATCAATTTGTTTTTTTTTTCAATCTTTTCAATCAATTTGATGAACACAGTTAATTTTTTTATTCTTTATCTTTTTCTAAATATTTTACATAAATCTTAATAGTAACTAATATTATTTTATTTATAATTAATATTTATTAGGTTTTATTATGTCATTTGTTTATCTTATTATTCTTATTTATCATATATCAAATTTTATCTTAATAAAATAATTGTATTTTAAAGGATTAAAGGAATTTATAATTTAAACTTTTATTAGTTTGAACTAATTGAATAATAATTAACTTATTAAATATTTCATTATAAACTATATATTTCATATTTTTAAATGAAAACTTAAAAATGAATTAACTTATATATATAATCAAATGTTTGAATACAATATTATAATAATAATGATAATGTTATAAGTATTCAAATATTTGAATACTGTATAATAATAATAATAATAATAATAATGTTATAAATAAAAAATGATTAAATATTTATTTTACATACATATTTTAGTATAAATATAATAAATTAAAATGTATATTTAATTAATTATTATTATAAATTATAAATATTTATTTATATATAAAAAAATAGATAGTAAAATTAATTTATTATAAATGTAATTATCTTTTTAAAAATAATATAGATCGGGGACAGGCGGGACGGGGACGGGAACCCGAAACCCGAGCGAGGACGGGGACGGGGACTTAATTTCTAACCCTGGCGGGGATCGGGGACGGGGATGATTAAAAAAGTCAGGAGCGGGGATCGGGGAGACAAAACCCGCCCCGCCTCGTTGCCATGCCTAAATAAAACCTTCAATAATTAAGGAATAGTCATTTCCTATCTAGACTTCGAAGTGAGGAATTGACAGAATGAGAATTTTCAAACAATGAGCTAAGCTTAGTTGCAGAAAGTTGTAATTGGAACCACTATCCAAAAGAACTTGTATAACCATTCCATTAATGGATCCCTGGAATTTCATTGTGCTCAACCCTAAAGCTCCTTTTAAGGCATTTTATGATAAGTGATACTCCTGTGACACAGAAAATTTAGGATCACCACTATCTGGAGGGTTACGAAGAAGGTCTACAATAGCATCCTCTTCTAACTGAAGTAATAGGTATTGCTTAATTGAGCATCTATGGGTAGGTGTAAATTTTTCATTACACGTATATCAAAGATTATTCTTCCTATGAAGTTGCATTTTTGCTGGTGTCATCTTCTTAACATTTGTAGGGGAAAAAGGTTTGGAAATGAGGTTGGTTAAGAGAGGGGGTAGGCTAGTGGATTTAATGGTTTGATTGATGTGGGGGTTTATGGGTAAGGGTGAGGTTTTGGGTGGGTACTGTTTAGGTTGGCCAACATATTTCTCCTCATATATTTTGGGTAGGGATACACAAAGGATCAAGGTATTGGAGTTTTGGACAATTATATCACGACAAATTTTTTGTTTCAGACCACCTATAAAACAATCAAGTAAAACTTTTGAGGTAATACCTTGCACTCGATTTGCAAGAGTTGTGAATTGCATGTAATAATCATGTATCGATCCAACTTGGGTGTGCTTAAATAAATGAGAACGAGGACACTCATAAAGCGATGGTCCAAACTCCAATACTAACGCACAAGTAAAAGCAACCCAAGAGTAAAATGGACCATGATGGGTAATCACCTGATACTATGGTACCGCCTCTTTTATATAAGTGGATAGATGTAATGCACAATTGTTGACCATCATTTGTGTTGTAATAAGTGAAAAATTATTCTACCTTGAATATCCATTGTAATACCTTTGAACCATTAAAATTCGTTGTAATAAAGTTGACATTACGCACTTGAAATGGTTGATGAGCAGAGTTGCTCTATTTGAGCAAGACATCTATTGCAAACTCCAATGTTTTAAAACAATTCTTAATTTTCTTGTGTCATACTTTTGTGAGATCCAAAATATGTTTCACGTAAGCTGCAAGTTCTTTTAGGTACCTATTCTCTACCCTAGTAACGAAAGCACCAATGCAATAAGGAACAACACAATCTAACAAAATAATAATGTAATAAATCTTGGTATTATATTTTGTGTGGTTACTGAATTTCTTAAAATAAAATAAAATTATTCATGATAATAAAAATACCAAAAGTTAAAGAAAAAGAAAATATGACCATTTAAGACAAAAAAAAACAAACATAAGGAGGAAATTTTAGAGAAGGGAATTTAACATCATTTCCTCTTTCCTTATTTTTATCATTGAAAAAGGTTATATACTAAACTTTTCACCAATCAAAATCTTTAAACATAGAATTAGTTATGGTGATACTTCTCCTATTTTCCTGATTGTAAGGTTCAGCGTTGATTTGTTTTCTCTATTGACTTTTTTACCTCATTATTTCAACATTTTTCACCTTTGACCTTTCTTCATTTGTTATATAATCTTGAGAAGAATATCTATTCTTGCAAGAAAAAATGCAATATACATAAGAGTGTAGTTAGAGAGAGTTGTGTGATAAGTAAGTAATTAAGATTTAGAGATATGAAAAATGAAATAAGCTAATAAATGTGTAGGGTGGAATAAATGAATGATTAGTATAGAGTTAAGAAAAAAAAAATCCTACACTCAACCTTGTTCTATTTTAATTTGTGAAACATTAAATTAAAATGAAGATTTGAAGTCTGTGCTTAGGCAAACTTGATGGGAAGTGGATGGTTAAAAATGCTTATAATAGTGGACTGAATTAATCATTGACGAAGTGAAAACAAAGACGTGCATGCGCAACAACCATAGCCACAGGCACAGTGCTTCAGAAGATGCAAAAACTCAAGTCTTATTACGATTACTTCTCTATATTCAATTCATTGAATCTAGACATACTCATCTTCGTGTTTTTTTTTTTTTATCTCTAAAGTAGGTAAAATATTTAAGTTAAAAGTTAATGTTTCACTTGGTAAAGAAAAAGAAAAAGAAAATAAATATGAGAAGATATAGGCAATAAATAAGTAGAAGCAGAGATTATTTGGTTAAGAAAAAGTAAAAAAAAAAAATGAAAATAGTATTTATTTGAAAAAAATTTCTTGATTGAATAATAAATAGCTAAAGAAGAAAAATATTAATTAATAGAATTTGTTTTCCTCTCTTAACTTTCACCAACCAACAACTATGGACGGATTGAAGAAACCTAGGAATACTTAAAAAAATAATTAATTAATTTACGGATAAACTAAAATAAAAAAATTATACAAGTAATATAATTTTTTTTTAAATAATTATATAATAATATATTGATTATATATCAGAAATTAATTACATGTCTAATTGATATAAAATTTTTAGGATTATGAAAAATGAATATTCCAAAATAAAACGGATATACATTTATAAAATTATTTTTTTAACATGTTTTTATAACATTTTTTTCAAGATATTTTTTAATACATTATTTATCGTTGATTAAAATTTATTAAATATAAAAAATCATGAATGATATCATTAAATAAATTATCAAATCCACAAAGTTTTATAATTTTAAATCAATTTCAACCAATCACGAACAATATATTATTAACTCTTATTTTTATAATAAATAATAAATAAATATAAAAAGATAAAATTGTGAGAAGATAAAATTATAAATATATTTAATTATTATTAAATTTGGGATTTCAAAACTTTGATGATAAGGTTTAATTTTATTAATTCTACCATATAACTTGACATGACATATTTATAAATATTTAATAAAAAATAATAAAAAATTGCGTGATTGTTTCGTAGTTATACTTTCATTTCTCTCCTTTTCATTAATAAATATCTAATTATTTTGTATTTCAATTATTTGCATGGATGAAAGTTAAGTGCAAGTTATAAAAAATGGATGATAGTCATTGTCCATAATTAATCAACGTTTAAGCAATACATTGACTTTAGTTTTTTTATTTAAAGATGAAAAATTAATAATAAAAATCGCACAAACATTATGATAGCTTAGCTTGCACAGTAATGAAACAATAAAATAAATCTGCATGTTGGAAATAATAAAATAAGTTTTTCTTCACATTTTTGCTTAAACATCAACATATGACAGTATAATAATAATTCAGTTGAAGGCATTTTTTAACTTAAAATTCTTTCTAATTTCTTTTCTTAAAAGAAAAATGAACCGTAATATTTGAGTAAAGGAGTTAGATGATTAGATATTGTAAGATGTACTAGTATCAACACACGAACACAAACATGAATATAATTATACCATTCAAATCAACTTTTGATTTTACTTAGATTTTAGTTATTTTTTTAATATTTTTAATAACAAAAAGAAAACTCATTAAAAATTTTAAATAAATATATAATTTTAAAAGCATTCCTTCAAATAAAAATAAAAATGATAAAAGAGATTATATCTTACTGATCGATCTATTAGGCCATTAACCTATTAAACTCAAACTTAAAGAACGAGTTGATAATTTTAAATGTCAACTCATTTTTATTCTTTTTATTTAGTTTATTAACTTAGTGGACTAAAAACATAATAGAAAATAATAAAAATATTTATATATTAAAATTATAATAAAAATTATTATAGTTAAAAATAATATATTTTTATATTGTGCTATTAAATATATAAATATATTATAATTTAAATTATAAATATTAACAAATTAAACTTAAATTATTAATTATAATTAAATATTTAAATATATAAATATAATAATTTTTTAATCTATTTAATAAAAATATTAATTAATAAACAAAAACTTAAAATTAGTAATATAATTAAAGGTGTATTTTTAGAAAAAATATATATAAAAAATATAATAATAGATTAATTCTTCAGTCAATTTATTTGTTATAAAAGAAACAAATTAATCTATCTTATCTTATTTTTTATGGAGTAAAAGTGAATTAGACTAAAACAAAATAAATGGACCTATTTTATTATTTTTATTTTTTTAATAATATAGCATGTAATAAATAAATAATATATTATAATGTGATTAAAATAATTTTATTTAATTAATATATGATAAATTAATTATATATTCCTATTCAAAAGTACAAGACCTACAGAATCTCCCCTCCAAATCTATAATAAAGTCAACCGTTTCTGAAGGTCAAAATGAGACAGCAAGTAGGCATTCTTTGTAAGAGTGTTGTGGTGTGCAGCAATCTCATCATCATAAATTAACAGTCAACGCCTACATTCCATTCAATTTTTCATGAACTTGGACACATTATAGTCCCCATTCATACAAACCCAACCCTATTCCTATTGTAAAACACAACATGTTTTTGTTTTTTACTATTTTTCTATCAACTCTCTAAATTTATAACAACTTTTAATTTTATTTTATTTTATTTTTCCTCCTATCATCAATATTTTCTAATTTATCAGCTTCTCTTAAAAAAAAAAAAAAAATTCTGTTGTCGTACCAAATATTCAGTGGATTTTATACTGCTTTTAAGAGTGTACAAGTTTCAATATCTGGCATGTGATATTCAACTACATTCTTTGTCATGGTTTATTCAAAGATCATTGTGAAATAACTTAATGTCAGAAATATACATTAGTTGCTGCTTTTTAAAATATTAGAAGTGTAATAAAAGAAAATCTTTTTTTTATTGAAAAATTATTTTTTTATCTTTGCAAAGTGACAGGTGTTTGGTGTAAGCTTATTGTTACTTCGTAAGCATTAAAATAATATTAAAAAATGTTTAAAGTAACAAAATGTAAACAATAATAATTTGATATTCCTTGTGTCCCTTTAAACCCAGAGAGGTTGATACTCATGATGCATGCCAACAAGTCACTTAGAAAATTAACAAAAGTGAAAACTAATAGAAAAGTTACCATATAAATAGGCTAATTACATAAATTATAAATAAAAGTAGTTATTTTTAGTCTTTAACAATATAAAAATCATGGCTTTCTTCTAATGAAAATAATTAGATTTATATGTAGTTAGTAATATGATGGAAAGCCAAGTGAAACTCTTCTTTGTTGTTTGTTTAAGTCTTTTTCTTACACATTCGAGAAGAAAAGGAACACACTCCCACCCATTGTTTAAAGTAATTGATGATCACAGTCAATGGCAATAATTGAGCTTATCCAGGTGTCATTTTTGTCAAAAATAAAAACTTGAATTGGTTTTGAAGTGTATTATATCATAACCCCTTTTTTATGTTCTCATTCAACCTTTTCGCCTCCCACTCAAACAATATAAAAAGTTTGTTTACGAAATCTCAAGTACCAAAATTGGCGTGGTTGACTTGCATTACAAATATAAATAAATTTTGTTTAGTTGAAGTTGAGCCTCACACATTACATCAGTTACAGTTGAGATGCTCATCACTTCTCATATCTCATTCATTCTATATAAGCATTAGCCTCATCATAGAACCAACAAGTTCGTGGGGGTTATCAGAGCTTGTAACATCATTTGGTACTTTCACTGTGTCTTTTGGTTTCAATTCTGTGCATCAAAGAAACTTCACATCACAAAATGTGACCATGCAGAAATGATATACTATATATAACAGACACAAGAACATGACTAAAGTGTTGTGTGCTTTGCAGGTGAGACATTAAAATGAGTCAGCGTGTGAGTGACGAGGCTGTGACAAAGGCCATGGGGGAAATAACAAGTGGGGCTTCTTCACGTAGGCATGGAGATACTTTGCCACACATTCACAAGGTCGGATCTCCTCCTAAGCAGACACTTCTCCAAGAGATCAAATATTCTGTGGCGGAGACTTTCTTCCCAGACAGACCATTTGACAAATATAAAGACCAAACCTGGGGTAGAATGTTTCTGTTAGGCCTGCAATCTCTCTTCCCTATTCTCGAATGGGGGAGACATTACGATCTTAAAAAATTCAGAGGTGATTTAATTTCTGGACTCACCATTGCAAGTCTCTGTATCCCTCAGGTAAGGGTCACATCTCAATTATTTGTTACAAACTCCAAAGCTTTCACGTCATACAAAGGTTTGGAATCTGTTTCTGGATGATAACTTTGTAACATATGTGAATGCATGGCAGGACATTGGATACTCTAAGCTTGCGAACTTGGATCCCCAATATGCACTATGTGAGAATCTTGATTTATTTTAAGAAAAATATTGGACATCGTCAGTTTTATGACTTGACTTTCCTTCACTATGTGCAGACGCAAGTTTTGTGGCTCCTCTTGTGTATGCTGTCATGGGAAGCTCAAGAGATATTGCCATTGGACCCGTAGCTGTGGTGTCCCTCTTGCTTGGGACTATGCTAACCGATGAGATCAGTAACTTCAAAAGTCATGAATACCTGCGTCTTACATTTACTGCCACCTTCTTCGCCGGTGTCACTCAAATGGCACTTGGTGTTCTCAGGTACATATAATGATTCTCTTTCATTCATTGTTCTTTCTTGCTTTGCCTAAATACTTCTTGTCTCGTGTTACAATCTAAACGTGAATTTTGCAGGCTTGGTTTCTTGATTGACTTTTTGTCTCATGCTGCCATTGTGGGATTCATGGCTGGAGCAGCCATTACTATTGGACTGCAACAGCTTAAGGGTCTACTTGGCATACAAAACTTCACTAAGAAAACTGATATTGTTTCTGTCATGCGCTCGGTGTTCAAATCAGCACACCATGGGGTAAGGTGTCGTTGTGCTTGGAAATTCAATTTAAAATGAGGCTCCTATTTAATTTGCTTTGAATCTTTGCTTGCAGTGGAATTGGGAGACAATAGTCATTGGATTAGCATTCTTGGTTTTCCTTCTTATAACCAAGTACATTGTAAGGATGCCAACAACATCTTTCCTTCTTTTCTTCCCCTTTTCCTTGGAACTTTCACCATCATAACTTAACTTTTCTGTTGTAATGGACAGGCTAAAAGGAATAAGAAACTCTTCTGGGTGGCTGCAATTTCTCCTATGATATCGGTTATACTGTCTACCTTTTTTGTCTACATTACCAGGGCAGACAAGAAAGGAGTGGCAATTGTAAGTAGCATAACATTGATTGACTAGTTGAAACAAAATTAAGCACTGTGAAACTGAAAGTATGTTATTTCAGGTGCATCATGTTCAAAAGGGTGTGAATCCATCATCTGCTGGCGAGATTTATTTCAGTGGAAAATACCTAGGCCCCGGTATTCGGATTGGTGTGATAGCTGGTCTGGTAGCTCTCACGGTAAGCAACTTTCTGTTACTTACGTTAGGCGAGCCAAATTCCCTTTTCTTTTATTTTCATTCTCTTACAGTTAAATTCCTCAAATTTTAGGAAGCTGTAGCAATTGGGAGAACATTTGCTGCCATGAAAGACTATCCATTGGATGGTAACAAAGAAATGATGGCAATGGGAGCAATGAACATTGTTGGTTCTCTAACATCTGCTTACGTGGCTACAGGTACATCTATTAAGAGCAGGTTTAAGCCTTTATACAAATTTCTTCTGCCTAAAACTGTCATATTAATGAGTTGTTTCTGATCTTTCTGTAGGCTCATTTTCTCGGTCAGCAGTAAACTACATGGCTGGTTGTAAAACTGCTGTATCGAACATCGTTATGTCCACTGTTGTGTTATTGACCCTGCTACTTATTACGCCACTATTTAAGTACACTCCAAATGCAGTGATTGCTTCTATTATAATAGCTGCCGTGGCTGGCCTTGTGGACATTGAAGCTATTATTCTTTTATGGAAGATTGACAAGTTCGACTTTGTTGCTTGCTTGGGAGCCTTTTTTGGTGTGATCTTCAAAAGTGTTGAGATTGGCCTTCTAATTGCGGTAATAAGAAAATCAAGACAAAATTCAGAAAGGGGTTTCTGTCATTCAGAACATCAAGACAATATTATATTTACTCAACCTTCTCTATGCAGGTGGCTATATCTTTTGCTAAAATCCTTTTACAAGTGACAAGGCCAAGGACTACAGTACTAGGGAAGCTTCCAGGAACTACTATTTATAGGAACGTCCAACAATACCCCAAAGCAACCCAAATTGATGGCATGCTGATTATCAGGGTTGACTCTGCAATCTACTTCTCAAATTCTAACTATATTAAGGAGAGGTAAATGACTGTTTCTATTCCTCATAACTATGTGTGTGCTTGTAGAATTGGACACTCACCAAATTTGAAGTGGTACCTGCAAGGGGGTATTATGATAATTTAGGAACCTTGAACCGTATGTTGAAACTTGGAAACAATTATCACTATGAAGTGTGAGGTGGGAACCTTTTGGAATACAGTGTTTTCACACTGAGGGTCAGTTTGGAATATGGTTAAAAATTGAAGTTAAAGATTTGTGGATAAGTTTTATTGGTACCATCACCCTTTATGGTCTAGGTTAAGAAAATCTAGATATTGGTTTACTGATGAAATTTAGGCTGACGAATAATTCCTTCACAATTAATTTCCAGAATTTTGAGATGGCTGACTGATGAAGAAGCCCAGAGGACAGCAAATAGATTGTCCAGAATAGAGTATCTCACTGTTGAGATGTCACGTAAGCGTTCCTAAGAAATCCTTCTATCCTGTTTTTCAAGATTAATTTTGATGAATGAATTTATTCATCCAACCATGTTCTTCTTCCAGCTGTTACTGATATTGACACAAGTGGCATCCATGCTTTTGAAGAGTTATACAAGAGCCTTCAGAAAAGAAAAGTCCAGGTAATGAATAAATAACATATAATCATAGATTTTAATTTTTTTCTACATCATTAGTCATTACTAATTTCTGTAGAAATTCTTCTGAAATAGTCCCCAGGTACAGTTTATTGATTAATCAATGATGATATTGTTGTTGTTATTATTATTATTATTATATTATCGTAGAAAACAGCTTACTGAATAATTGTGAAGACGTGTTAATCTCTATTGTGTTTTCACAGCTTATCTTGGCAAACCCAGGGCCAATTGTAATAGAGAAGCTCCATGCATCACAGTTAACAGGAATCATTGGCGAAAATAACATATTTCTAACAGTGGCTGATGCTGTTTCAACTTTTACTCCAAAGGGTGAAGGAGTAGTATGAAGAAATTAAACAACTACTTCAATTCAACCGTTGAAGGCCAAAGGGTGGGAATTTCTTGCTCAAGGAGCTGATCAGAAAGTTTATGAACAGAGTGTTATGCAGATTTGTTGTCATCGATAATTTTGCTTAGTTATCTTCGATTAATATGTAGTCCCAGATGATGTACAGAAAAAAAAAAAAAAAGTGTCATGGTTAAATTTTACTGCACCTACTGTTTATATCTTACTTTGAGGAAGTAATTATTTTTCTTTATGATATGCAACAAGTAGATACTCTGGTTGCAGAAGAAAGAGAATTAACTTCATGATTTGATGGATTGAATTAATTATAATGAATTTCTTCATGGATTGAATGTCAGTAATAAAAAATGTTTCATAGCAAGAGTTTGCAATACCTGATGACAACCCATATATACTTCAATCACCGTCAACGCATATTTTTCTTAAAATATGTTGCATCAGAATCTTCATGCATAACCTCTCAAACATAAAATAGAAAAACGGTGACGTTTTGTGATTGGCTTTTGGGATGCCTAAATGGTTTTTCCTTTTAAAGACATTTTTCTTCAGAAGATTCATGGCTTCACTGCGACAGCAGCATGTTACGTCAACCACAAAACCTGCTTGCCTTTTTTAGGTTGTTACCAAATAATATAAAGTATACAAGATCTATTATTAGGTGAAATGAAATAAGAGAAGAGTAATATAAAAGACATAATTTATTATATGTTTAGATTTAACAATGTTACGAAAATCCTTGTTAAGGTAAATTTTTAATGAATAGGAATGGTCTATTTTAGAGTCTATTCTAGTTTTATTTTTAAAAGATATTTTTATCTATTAAAAAAAAAAATATATATATATATATATATAAATTATTTTTAATTTTTATTTTAATTAATACAAATTCATGAATATTATATTTTATAAATTTAAATTATTTATTTATTAGAAACTTTAGATGTCTTATTCTTTAAGAGAATGTTATGAGTTGACGTGCAAAACTTAAAATAAAAAATAAAAAACTTATTTATTAAGATATTACTTATCGGATTAAAATTTATAATATGATACGTATATTAATAAAGTAATAAATAAAGGGTTACACATTAACCAAATGTTTTGTTAACACTCTCATATCACGATTATTAAATTTATAGATAAAATCTATAAAAAAAAATTATATGATATGTCGATTTTTCTAATCAATTAACATGAAAGGATTATTTTTGGTATATATATATAAATGTAGATATATGTTAGATGAGTTATAGAATGTAAAACTATTGTTATGTTCTTTTATATTCACTTTCTTCAATCAAAATGATTTATTTTGTCACCTTCAATAAAAATATATTATAAATGTATTAAATGTATTTATTTTTCTGTGAATATATATTAATAATTAAAAAAAATTACATCTCCAATAAATATCCATGAATAATGAATACAAACATATAACAATGATATCAATGCGCATATTATTAGTTATTTTTACTAGGATATTGAAAATGAAGACAAAGTAAAATTGTTAAGTTTTTAAAATCTTATGATTTTTAGTCTAATTTATTCAGATAAAATTTATTAAGATTAATTACTATTTGTATTGTATAATTTTAGTTAAATATATATTTTAGATTTATAATTTTATTTGAATTTGTGGATAAATTAGAACAAAAAAGATATGTGACATTTTTAAATAAAGTATTTGATAGATAACGAAGTGAATTTTTTCTTACATTATTGAAAATAAATTTCCCTCCTTTTTTTTTTTCTCTACCAAACAAACTTTTAGAAAAGAATTTCAGATTTATAATTTAAAGTTTTTTTCTTAAAGTTAGGTATTCTTACATATTCTAAGATGCATGATTGAAAAGACAGAAATAAATATGAATATAATCAGACATAATGACAGATGAATCTGCAACCACTGTTTCTCTAACTTTCCCATTTCAGAGTTTGAGATTCTGGTACCTAAATTTTAATGACTATTTCAAATTCTATTGTAGCATGCATGTATCTCCCCCTCCAAAGCTACACCGGTGACCCAACTCTGTTTAGAGTCAACGCATCCTCAGGTTATTTTCTGTACCATAATCAGAAAGCAAGTACCTGCAATGCAATCCCATGAGTAAAATCAAGTTTTCTTTTTGATGAAAAATCATTTGATCTAGTTTCCTGTAGCACTGCCAAGGTTTATATGTAGTTAATAATATGAAGGAAAGCCAAGAGAAACTCTTCTTTGTTCTTTGTTTCAGTCATTTTCTTACACATTCCTTTGTGACCTGTTGTTACATTCAATGAATGATGAATAGACAACAAATAGCATTCGAGAAGAAACGAACACACTCCTACCATTGTTTAATTTATTGATGATTAATGGCAATATTTAAGCTTATCTAGGTATCATTTGTCAAAAATACAAACTTGAATTCATATGAGAATTAGCTTTGAAGTGTTCTATATCATAACCCCTTTTTTATGTTCTCATTCAACCTCTTCGCCCTCCCTCTCAAACAATATAGAAAGTTTGTCTACGAAATCTTAAGTACCAAATTGGTGTGGTTGACTTGCATCAAGAAATAGAAATACGTTTTGTTTAATTGAATGCTGAGCCTCATACATTACATCATTTGGTACTTTCACTGTGTCTTTTGGTTTCAATTCTGTACATGTAAACCTCACGTCACAAAATGTGACCATGCAGAAATGCTCTACTGTATAACAGACACAAGAACATAACTAAAGTACTGTGCTTTGCAGGTGAGACATTAAATGAGTGAGCGTGTGAGTGACGAGGCTGTGACAAAGGCCATGGGGGAAATATCAAGCAGGGCTTCTTCACGTAGGCATGGAGATACTTCGCCATACATTCACAAGGTGGAATCTCCTCCTAAGCAAACACTTCTCCAGGAGATTAAATATTCTGTGGTGGAGACTTTCTTCCCAGACAAACCATTAGACAAATTTAAAGACAAAAGTTGGTGTAGAATGTTTCTATTAGGCCTGCAGTCTCTCTTCCCTATTTTTGAATGGGGGAGATATTACAATCTTAAAAAGTTCAAAGGTGATTTCATTTCTGGACTCACTATTGCAAGTCTATGTATACCTCAGGTAACTGTCCTCAATTATTTGATACAAACTCGAAGCTGTCACGTCATAAAACGGTGTGCCACACAAATTAAACTTACCGGAGATTACTTTTTAGTTAATAAAAGCACTTCTAAGATACTAAAGTGAAACTTTTTTTAGACTTGAAAATTAAATAGAAAAAAAAAAAGACGAAATATCAAAATTATATTTTAGTCAAAATATTGATGTATGGAAATGACAAAAACAAACTTTTTCACTTCTTCTTATCAGATGAAATCCATGTGGATCACACTAAATATATAGATTTTATTTCTCATTTGGGGTCTCATCTAGAAAGACCTATATGAATTTCAACGAATAAAAAGGAAAAGTTTTGGAAAGAAAATGTTAAGTGTGTTTATATTGCTGACCGATTGTCATGTATTTTGTGATGTTATCTTCTGTAACATATGACTGCATGCATGGCAGGACATTGCATACGCAAAACTAGCGAATTTGGATCCCCAATATGCACTTTGTGAGCCTCTTGATTTTGTTTTAAGAATGCAACTTGGACATCTTAGTTTTTCAGTTTCATGACTTGGCTTTCTTTCACTGTGCAGATACCAGTTTCGTGACCCCTCTTGTGTATGCTTTTATGGGAAGCTCAAGAGATATTGCCGTTGGACCCGTAGCAGTAATTTCCCTCATGCTTGGGACTATGCTATCCGATGAGATCAGTGACTTCAAAAGTCATGAATACCTGCGTCTTGCATTTACTGCCACCTTCTTCGCAGGAGTCACTCAAATGGCACTTGGTGTTCTCAGGTATATATAGTAAATTATTCTTTCATTCGTTGTTCTTTCTTGCTTTGCCTAAGTTCTTCCTGTCTTGTGTTAACTTACGGTCTAAACGTGAACCTTTAGGCTTGGTTTCTTGATTGACTTTCTGTCTCATGCTGCCATCGTGGGATTCATGACTGGATCTGCCATTACTATTGCACTGCAACAGCTTAAGGGTTTGCTTGGCATAAAAAACTTCACTAAGAAAACTGATATTGTTTCTGTCATGCGCTCGGTTTTCAGTTCAGTGCACCATGGGGTAATGTCTCATTTTCCCTAGAAATTCATTTAAAAAGGGAGCTTGTGTTCATTTGCTTCTAATATTTGCTTGCAGTGGAATTGGGAGACAATAGTCATCGGATTAGCATTCTTGGTTTTCCTTCTTGTAGCCAAGCATATTGTAAGAATGTCAAGAACAAACTTTCCTTCTTTTCTTCCCCTTTCCATTGAAACTTCTTTATCGTAACGTTTCTCTTGTAACGAACAGGCTAAAAAGAATAAGAAACTCTTTTGGGTGGCTGCAACTTCTCCGATGATTTCTGTCATAGTGTCTACCGTTTTGGTCTACATAACCAGAGCAGACAAGAAAGGCGTGGCAATTGTAAGTAACGTCAAATTGATGGAATAGTTGAAACAAAACTAAGCACAGTGAAACTGAAAGTATGTTATTTCAGCTGAAACATGTTAAGAAGGGTCTGAATTCATCATCTGCTGGTGAGATTTTTTTCAGTGGAAAATATCTGGGCTCTGGTATTCGGGTTGGTGTGGTGGCTGGCATGGTAGCACTCACGGTAAATAAATTTCAATTATGATTTCTCCTTCCTTTTCTTAGATCCAATTTCACGTTAAGTAATCGTTTGATTTTCTTGAGATTACTCTTTTCCTCCTTAACCACATTAGCGGAGAAAATTTCATTTTTCTTATAGATAAATTCGTTAAATGTTAGGAAGCTGTATCAATTGGGAGAACATTTGCTGCCATGAAAGACTATTCACTGGATGGCAACCAAGAAATGATGGCAATGGGAGCAATGAACATTATTGGTTCTTTAGCATCTTGTTATGTGTCTACAGGTACAACTATTCAATTATGTTTTAGCCTCTCTTCATACAAATTTCTTCAACCTAGCTATCACCGTCACAACAACAAGAGTTGTTTCTGATGTAGGCGGTTTTTCTCGCACGGCAGTGAACAACATGGCCGGTTGTAAAACTGCTGTATCAAACATCGTTATGTCCATTGTTGTGTTATTGACTCTGCTACTCATTACGCCACTATTTAAGTACACTCCAAATGCGGTGCTTGCTTCTATTATAATAGCTGCCGTGCTTGGCCTTGTGAACATTGAAGCTATTATGCATTTATGGAAGATTGACAAGTTCGACTTTGTTGCTTGCATGGGAGCCCTCTTTGGTGTGGTCTTCATAAATGTTGAGATTGGCCTTCTAATTGCGGTAATAAGAAAATCAAGACAAAATTCAGAAAGGAGTTTATGTCATTTTTTGCATATTCAATTTGGCCAAACCACAGTATTTGATACTTAGTTATTTACTTACCCTTATTTATGCAGGTGGCTATATCTTTTGCCAAAATCCTTTTACAAGTGACAAGGCCAAGGACTGCAGTACTAGGGAAGCTTCCAGGAACTACAGTTTATAGGAACATACAACAATACCCCAAAGCAACCCAAATTAATGGCATGTTCATTGTCAGGGTTGACTCTGCAATCTACTTCTCAAACTCCAACTACGTTAAGGAGAGGTAATAAACTGTTATTAATTATTCATATGTGTGTGTGCTTGTAGAATTGTACACCCGCATAATTTAAAATGGTAAGATAACTGCAAGTAGCTATTATGGCAACTTAAGAAACTTGAACCGTCTTTTGAAAAAGTTGGAAACTAATATCACTATGAAGTTTGAGGTGGGAACCTCTGGGAATACAGTGTTTTCACCCCTTCGGGTCAGTTAGGAATGGGGTTAAAAATGAAGGCAAAAGATTTATGATAGCTTTTATTGGTACCGTGACCCTTGAGGTATAGTACATTTTATAGACACTGCCGGGTCAAGGTTAAGAAAATCTACATATTGGATGAAATTTATCCTGGTGAATAAATTCATAACAAATTGCAGAATTTTGAGATTGCTGACTGATGAAGAAGCCCAAAGGACAGCAAATGGATTGTCCAGAATAGAGTATCTCACTGTTGAGATGTCACGTAAGCGTTCCTAAGAAATCCTCTCATCCTGTTTTTCAAGATTAATTTTGATGAATGAATTTATTCACACAACCATGTTCTTCTTCCAGCTGTTACTGATATCGACACTAGTGGCATCCGGGCCTTTGAAGAGTTATACAAGATCCTTCAGAAAAGAAAAGTCCAGGTAATAAATAAATAACTGAATGATAATAGAAGTTAACTTTTCTACATCGTTTGTCATTTCTAATTTCTGTAGAATTTCTTTTGAAAAGGTCTCTAGCTATAGATTTTTAGTTTTGCCCTATGGTCTTCAAATTTGAAAAGAAAAATTGATACGGTGTTCCAAGGTCCATGTCCTATACTATATTTGCTTGACAATGATATAGTTTATTGATTAATTTTTCTTTGGTCACAGCAGAGAAAATTAATTGAGTTGCTTGCGTGCAAACAATATCATCAATAATAATAATAATATTATTATTATTACTATTACTATTATTTTTATATTGTAGTAGTAGAAAACAACTTGTACTAATTGTGAAGGACTTGTTAATCTCTTTTGTGTATTCACAGCTTATCTTGGCAAACCCAGGGCCAATTGTAATAGAGAAGCTCCATGCATCAAAGTTAACAGACATCATTGGAGAAAATAACATATTTCTAACAGTGGCTAATGCTGTTTCAACTTTTTCGCCAAAGGGTGAAGGAGTAGTGTGAATAAATCACATAACTACTTCAATTCAACCGTTGAAATCCAAACGGTGGGGATTTACTGTTCAAGGAGCTCATCTGAGCATTGTGTTACGCAGATTTGTTGTCATCCATAGTTCTGCTTGGTTATGTTGGATTAATCTATGTTTCATAGTCCAAGTTGATGTGATAAAACAAAAGGGAATGAAGAACGTGTTATCTGTTTATATATCTTACTTTGTGGAAGTAAATATACTCGTAATGATTTCCATGTGTTCAGTGGTTGCAGAAGAAGAAAGAAAATTGACTTCATGATTTGATGGTGGAGTTGATATAAATGAATTTCTTTATGATGGAAGTCACTAATAAAAATCTTTAGAGGTAGAGTTTGTTAACCTGACCGATGACCAGCGCATATCACAAGATTAACAACAATATATATACTTCAATGACCAACAAGAAATTATTGGAATATATAAATTTTTTAGAATATTATGATGGACTGGGTTGTATCAGAATGTGCATAAGTTCAAGTTGAAGGTGGTATTTTGAACTGTGGTGTGTGATTGGCTTAGCCCATATCTCATAAAGATGCACATGCGTTTGAATTCAGATGTAAAAATCTTAGCGGTGAATGTCTTTTAAAATCATAGTATATTATTTTCATCTTCACGAGTCTTCCTACCTACCTCACCTAACCCTTTCTTTAATAATATATTATGGAAGTACTGAGAAAAATAGAATTTTTACAGTGAAATTATTACATAGTATATCAACCACTACAGTTTAAGTATCTTCGTAATTTGTAGTATTGAAAAAACTCAACTACTTATTACGAGAATACAGATATTCGTGCAACTACAAACTCATGGTTTTTGAAGTGGTTTCTAATGTTTGATTTCAATTCATGTTTTGTGCTCTGACTCTACAGCCCCACGATCCCTCCTTCTGTGCCATACGTGTGTGAGACTTTCTCCTCAGCTCGGAAACTTGCTCCTGCCACCTCCATCTCCAACTCTCATCAGTCGCACTTTTCGTGGTTCTCAAACCCAACTCGTAGTCATAATCTGCTCGAAGCTGTGGGTTGGACAAGGTGGTGTAAGCTGCGTTGAGTTGCACAAACATCCTCGTCAACTCCTCTTTCTTGGAACCATCATGGCACACATCAGGGTGGTACTGCAGAGCCATTGATCTATACGCTTTCTTTATGTCATCTGTGGTTGCACTATTCGGACTCAGACTTAGTACCTTGTACAAGTTGTCCTCAACACATGGAAGCTGTTTTGTGGCTCTGCATGAAACAGAAAACTTGGTACGAGGAGGTTGTGTCTGGTGTTTTTTTGAGAGTGGAAGCATGTGAGTGCTGCTGCTAAGGTTTGAGGTAAAGCTAAGAACATCCATTGCTCTGAATCTAACTGATTGTAGTATTGTGGACTCTACTTTCCAGTATGTGCGGTATATTTATATGTGCCAAGAAAGAAAGAGCTTGGACAATTCTAGAACCGCTATTGAAATCTTACACTGATTAATATTATTTAAGGACAAAAAAAAAAACAAGGGATTTTCAACTAAGAAATGTATTATTTAATTATTCGTACACGTTTTCGCTTTTGTTATATCTAGAAATATGATTCATGATATATTTAATCTTCCACTGGCTCAATTTGGTGTCTTTGATTTAGAAAAATGTAAGTTGAATTAATGAAACAATTTGTTTATAATTTAAAAATTATTGACAGTAAATAATATTCATGTACTTTATGTAATTTTTATGTTTCTAAATTGTAATTTTCGCATAATTTATATATTTTTTTCTCTTAATTCACTAAATCATCTTTTAAAAACAAAATAAAAATAAACTATAATTTCAAAATAAACCATACCACAAATGTAAAAATTAACCGTATACTATACCGTTCTTATACCGAACAGTACGAAAAGTAGAAGAAATAAAAAGTCTGAAATGGAGGGAAGTAGGGACGTGTCCACGTCAAAAGAATGAATGTAAGATAGAAAATTAGATACATAGAAAAGCTGAGATTTTTAAACTTTATCTAAATTAAATAGAATTGTGTCGTAGTCGATTTCGGATACGCATCACACGTGTAATTGAGAAGCAATATGATATACCAAAACTTGGTTTCATTTTCAAGAATTGAAAAAACCATTGTATAAATAATTTGTATGTTTCGTTTTGAATAGTAATAATAACGTAAAATGTAATATAAAAATCCGTAATAGATGAATTTCTAAACACGCATTGAGGAATGGTCTTCTCTTCAGTCTTGTAAGTCGAATGTTCTGTTTTTGGTTACATCATTGCATCAAGAAAACGAGAAAGACAGAGAAAAAATTGCTCTCTTTAAACAACAAATCGTTGGTTAAAGCAACTCACTCATTCCTCGCGTCTTCCGTCAATTTTCAACAAGCAGTCACTCACGTTACTTTATTTATGTTACTCCCTCTCTCTCTCTCTGATTCTAGAACTTCTTTTTCGTTTTTCTATTTTTTTATATTTAATATTATATTTTAAAACATTACAACTTTATAAAATCAACAGTTAAACACATAAATATAAATATAAATATTAGATGATATCGTATATTAAAAATTAAGAATAAAAAAAAATATTTTTAACGGTTGGATTTGTAAGATTTATAACTGCACTTCATGCAATTTATTTTTGGAACTGCAGAGAATCTTACTGTTGAAGAAGCGCGTGAGAAAGTAAGATTGAAAGAAGGTTCTTCATGAATCCTCAACTGTTTTTAAATTATTATATTTTTTATAATCAACTTAATGAATGAAATTTTCGTCATTCTTCTACTAACTTCGGAGAATTCGAATTCACACTCACAAATAACTACTTTGTCAGAATTTTAAAAAATAGTTAATTTAGTTAGCGATGTTATTTTTATCCAAAATCATAGAAATTCATTTTATAAGAAAATATTTTCTTATAAAATGAGTTTATACATAGTTAACATTTTATATATCAAGTGGATTGATTTTATAAATTAATTTTGTGTGGTTGATTTAGCTTTAAATTTAATTTCCATGTTAGCATGGCCTATTTTAATTAAAATCAATTAAAATACTTCTCAAAATATGACTTAGTGTTTATCTCGTTTTAACTCTTGAATTTGATCAATTTAATTAATAATATTGAATGAATGCAAATTTCATCTTATGAAAAACTTAAGTCTAAACTATTTTTTTAAGATGTTATTAAAGCTTATCATATTCTTTCTAGTGTAATACTCCATTAAAGATGTTATTAAAATTAATAGAGTTTAAATTTAATAAATGAATCTATGATTACTTTAAAGAAATTTATAGATGATGAACATGTTAGGTAAACTGTAATTAATATGATCTTCATTCTAATGATCAAACATATATATATATATATATATATATATAATCTCTTACCTGAAATCATGTTATAAACTAAATGCGAAAGTGTACCTGAATTGGCCATAATGACTATATCCTTTGTAGAGCACTTTTGATTTGATCTTATGGCCTTCCACATGAAGAGCACCTGTATTTCCCTCTTGATTTTCTCTCTTGATGGGGATAGAAAAGAAAAGAACGGGACTGTAACTATGTTCTGTCTACGTGCTCTCAGAAGGGGACCATAACCCCTTAAAATAACCAAAATTAGGTTAATTACTTAAGTTTTAGTATTTTCAATTTGGCCCCTCATCAAATTAGAAATTACTTTATGGTCTCTACACAATTTTATTTTCATGACATATGCCTTTAGCCAAAACTTTAATTTATTCAGATCACTTTATTATTTGGCTTAATAAATAATGACCCTAACACATTTAAATATGTATCATATATATACATGACCCAAATTTTGCCAACAATCTCCCACTGGTCACAAATATATATGTCCTTACAACCTTACAAATGTGTTAGACTTTATTAGCTCAAAATTGTCATTATATTCCTTTAGCATATTCCAAAAGTCCTGTCCATTAATCATATCAGGATATAGAACCAAACCAGTTTTTCATTGCATCATCGCAACTAAAACCAACAATGATTATTCATCCTAACATAACCAAATGACATGGATTCATCATGAAATGTGTAGCATGAAAAATTACGTGAAAGTGATATGTACACGTCTATTTTCAACTGGTCCAAACTTTAACTTATCGAGATCGATATAATAACCTTAATGTACAAAGTGTAATGAATGAACAAAAACCGCATATCTATAGATAACCAAATATGTCCAAAAAATCAATGTATACATATATAAAATTAAACATAGAACATAAAATATATGAAAATGACTAACTCCCACTAAACTACAAATTCCTCAAACTGTAAAACACCCATGTGAGCAACATGCTCATGAAAGACCTTGGACGGAAGTCCTTTAGTTAGAGGATCTGCTATCATGGAGTTTGTCCCTAAATGTTCTATGGAAATCTGTCCACTTTGTACTCTTTCCTTAACAACTAGAAACTTAATGTCGATGTGCTTTGACTTAGTCGAACTTCTGTTGTTGTTGGAATACAATACAGCTGATTTGTTGTCACAATATAACTTAAGTGGTCTTTCAATGTCTTTCACAATTTGCAGCCCTGTGACAAAATTTCTCAGCCATATTCCATGATTCGACGCCTCATAGCATGCTACAAATTCTGCTGCCATAGTGGATGAAGCTGTAAGGGTTTGCTTGACACTGTGCTAAGAAATCGCACCACCTGCTAACATGAAAATGTAACCTGAAGTGGATTTCAAACTATCTTGACATCATGCAAAGTCCGAGTCAAAAAACCCAGCGATCTCCAACTGGTCTGACCACCTGTATGTGAGCATGTAATCTTTTGTTCTCTTTAAATATCTCATGACCCTTTTTGCTGCTTTCCAATGGTCCATTCCTGGATTGCTTAAATATCTGCCTAGAACCCCAACTATGTATGTTATGTCTGGACGCGTACATACTTGGGCATACATTAAACTCCCTACAGCTGATGCATAGGGAATCTTTTTCATTTCCTCAATTTCCAAATTTCCCTTTGGGCACTGATTGAGACTAAACTTGTCTCCCTTAGCAACTGGAGTATCCTCGGATTTACATTCATGCATGCCAAACCTTTTAAGAATTGTTTCGATATAGCTCCTTTGTGATAATCCCAAAATACCCCGACATCGATCTCGGTGTATCTGAATTCCTAATACAAAAGACGTATCACCAAGATCTTTCATTTCGAAATTCTTTGATAAAAATTTCTTGGTTTCGTGCAATATGTCCATATCATTAGTGGCAAGTAGAATGTCATAAACATACAAGATCAGGAAAATATACTTACTCCCTTTAAACTTGTGATATACACAATCATCAACAATATTCATCTCGAAGCCAAATGAGATAATTACTTGATGAAATTTATAGTACCATTGACGAGATGCTTGTTTTAGTCCATAAATGGATTTTGTCAGTTTGCAAACCATACTCTTTGAATCTCCTTGCACAAAATTTTCTGGTTGCACCATATAAATCGTCTCATCAATGTTGCCATTAAGAAACGCCGTCTTGACATCCATTTGATGAAGCTCCAAATCATAATGTGCTACAAGAGCCATGATTGTCCTAAAAGAGTCTTTCGATGAAACTGTAGAGAAAGTCTCTTTAAAATCAATCCCTTCCTTTTGAGTATAGCCCTTAGCTACCAGACGAGTCTTATACCTTTCCACATTACCTTTAGAATCCCGTTTGGTCTTAAATATCCACTTGCAACCAATGGGTCTCATACCTTCTGGTAATGGGACAAGTTCCCAAACCTTGTTATCTTGCATGGACTTATACTCCTCCTTCATTGTTTCGATCCACTTTTCAGAGTTAGAACCTTGCATGGCTTGACAGAAGTTAACTGGGTCATCTTCCATCATACCATTGTTTTCTTCATGTTCCTGAAGAAATACCATGTAATCATCCGAAATAACATTTCTTCTTTCTCTAGTGGATCTCTGCAAAGTTATTGGTTCATGATGCACAGATTCTTGAGGATCTTGAGTTTGTTCTTCATGAACAACCAAATCATCTTGAGTAAGGGGTTCATTAACAATACCTTGTGAAGGTTCCGAACTTACTTTATCAAAAGTAACTGTTTGAATCGGTTCTGGAATTGTTACCGATTCTTCCTCCAAGACAAAGTTCCTGATTTTATTCTTCCCCCCCCCCCAAACTCAATATCCTCAAAGAACGTAGCAGTTTCCGTCTCAAAAATTGTCTTTAATGTGGGATCATAAAATTTATATCCCCTGGATCTTTCAGCATAACCAATAAAATAACTACTTATTGTTCGGGAGTCCAATTTCTTTTCATTTGACTTATAAGGCCTTGCCTCAGCTGGACAACTCCACACATGGAAATGCTTCAAACTAGGTTGTCGCCTAGTCCAAAGCTCATAAGGTGTTTTGGTCGCTGCTTTAGTTGGTACTCTGTTCAGAATATAAGTTGTCGTCTTTAGTGCCTCTCCCCAGAGTGACTCTGGTAAGGTGGAATGACAAATCATACTCCTGACCATATCTTTAAGAGTTCGATTTCGTCTTTCAGCTACACCATTCATGCTAGGTGATCCCGGCATAGTATACTGTGGGACAATTCCACACTCCTCTAGGTACTTGGCAAAAGGTCCTGGACGTTGTTCACCTGACCCGTCAAATCTGCCATAGTACTCACCACCACGATCAGATCTGACAGACTTAATTCTTTTATTTAGTTGATTTTCAACTTCAGCTTTAAATGTTTTGAACACGTCTAGAGATTGTGACTTTTCATGTATAAGGAATAAGTATGCATATCGTGAGTAATCGTCTATGAATGATATAAAGTATTGTTGACCATTCCACGAAGGTGTAGGAAATGGCCCACAAATGTCCGTATGTATCAACTCTAAGACGTCTGTAGCTCTATATGCACCTAATCTCTTCGCTTTGGTCTGTTTGCCCTTAATGCATTCAACACAAACATCAAAGTTTGTGAAGTCAATGGACTCTAAGATTCCATTTAACATAAGTCGTTCAATTCTATTTTTAGAGATGTGACCTAAGCGCCTGTGCCATAATGCTCCTGAGTGAGTATCATCAATTTTACGTTCAGTACCCCGTGATTCTGTATTAAGGGTTTCATTATAGGTGGTCACAGTATCAAGTAAATACAGATTATCATAAGGCAAAAGTGAACCAGTTCCAACAATATCTGAATTAAAAGACAAACTGAACTTATTGTTTCCAAATGAACACAAATAACCTAATTTGTCCAGATAAGAAACTGAAACCAAATTTCGTCTAAATGACGGCACAACAAAAGTGTCTTTCAAATCCAAATAAAAACCAGTACTCAATAACAATTTAAAATGCCCTATAGCTTCCACCTCTACCGATTTGCCATCTCCAACATATATTCATCTTTCAGAATCAATTGGCTTCCGATAGTTTAGGCAACCCTTTATAGAAACACTGATGTTAGTAGTTGCACCTGAGTCTAACCACCAAGTGTTACTAGGTACTGACGCTAAATTGACTTCAAAAAGCACTCAAAGTAGGAAACATACTTTTGAGGATCTGAACATAATTTAAATTGGCAGTATACGTAAACAATTGTAGCTAAATTAAAAACAAGAGAAATAAATTAATTATGCTCACATCATAAAAATAAATAATTATAAATAAAATATATATTCAAATAATGGTTTAACCCATCTCAAGACACCCAATGCACCATCAATATCAAGTCTTTGGACAGTAATATTAACTGCTAGAGGTATCTTGTTGTAATAATCAAACATTGACAATAAAGCACGTCCAACAACAAACCAGTCTTTGAATTGATTTATCATTGACAAAGCAAATCCTTATAATTATCACATGTTTATCATTACAGGTGTGCATGTAATTCTGCCAAATATTAATCTTCCTTTGGCCGACTAATACTCGCATAAATATACACAAACACTAACATTCAATATTTTTTATGAACTACCCAATTCAAAAGAGGTTACTTTGGTAACTTCTTGACTCAATTTGTTCACAAAAATATTAAACTACCAAAAAAGTAATATTTTATTTATATAACAAAACCAAATTTATATAATTATTTATTTATTAAAAAAATTATAATGGCACGAAATCCACCACTGTCATTCATAAAACAAGTATTTTCCAACTAAACCAAACCACCTAAATACAATCATTCATGCTTCGGTATCAAATAAAAGGATTTTGATAAATTAGATTTGACAACCAAATTATTCATTTATTTATGCAAATGGGTCCCTTCTAAAAAAAATTTCCACCAGGCGCAGGTTCTCACAATTGAGAAATGTCCACGTCAGCAATGTTAATGCACCAAGTGGTTCTGCGCCACCAGACATATTTGGTCGCCACACACGGCACAGCGTAGCAAATCGAGTCGAGACTTATGGGAAGGGGCCAGTCTCCAATTTCAGTTGTATACGAATCAGATGGCTCGCGACAATCCTCTCCCATGGACCCATGCTCAGCCGGCTCCACAGCGTCGTGCCACTTCTTCGCCGGAGCAGGTTCCGAAATTAAACCCACCATCCTCCGTCCCCTCACACATCTCGTGCACCAACAACTTCCCCTTCTCTGGCGAGGAGGACGCCGATAATCGGAGGATCACAGATAATGACACGCGGAACAGAGAATTAGATTTTAAGAAACCCTAGGATTCTCAATTTTGGGTTTTTTTAATTAGGGATTAAGGGTTCCTTAAATTAATCTTAATTCTTCAATATTTTCTAAGATAAACACATGTATGGACAACTCTGATACCAATTGTTAAGTAAACTGTAATTAATATGATCTTTATTCTAATGATCAAACATATATATATAATCCTATACTGAAATTATGTTATAAACTAAATGCGAAAGCGTACCTGAATTGGCCATAATGACTATATCCTTTGTAGAGCACTTTTGATTTGATCTTATGGTCTTCCACCTGAAGAGCACCTGTATTTTCCTCTTGATTTTCTCTCTTGATGGGGATAGAAAAGAAAGAACTGGAATCATAACTACGCTCGCCTACGTACTTTCGAAGGTGATCATGACCCCTTAAAATAACTAAAATTAGGTTAATTACTTAAGTTTTAGTATTTCTAATTTGACTCTCATCAAATTAAAATTACTTTATTAGTCTTTACACAATTTTATTTTCAATGACATATACTTTTAACAAAACTTTAATTTATTCATATCACTTTATTATTTGACTTAATAAATAATATACACATATATATATATATATATATATATATATATATATATATATATATATATATATATATATATATATATATATATATATATATATATATATATATATATATATATATATATATACATCACCCAAATTACATAACAAACTACGATTCTTTCATATTATTCATCTTTTAGTCAAGCTGAGTAATTCTCAAACTACGAAAATCGATTTTCTTAAAATTTAATTTTGAAAACGATTAATATAATTAATAATTTATATTACTTCAGAAATATTATTAATACTTTTCAAATTATTATTCTTCTCTTTCGTTGAATTGTTTCTCGCCTAATTACTATTACTGGTTTTCTTCAATTATAAAAAGAGAAAAACGATCTTATTAATTTTAAAATTTGTATTGAATGTTTAGAATAGTTTAAATTTTAAAAAGTAACTAAAGTTGTCTTAAAAAATCAGCAAATAGATGAACTATTAAACCAAAATTAATATAAAAATAGTTACTTTTTGAAAGTGTTCTTCTCGATAATACTACCAAATTGAATTACTTAATTCTTAAATAGATCAATATCATAATCTGAACGAATAAATAATGCAATTCAGAATCTTACAGGCCTAGTTGCCTTGTTGTTCTAGAAGAAAAAGTACATAATAAATTAAAAATCGTATATTTAATTTTATTTTTTGTGTATGATGACAAAGAAAGGATCTTTATGCCATGTGAGATTGGGTAGGAAATAGTATGAGAAGAGAAATTGAACTTGGTAGCTTCATTTGGAGTTATTGAACTTGGTGATGACGACAAGACAATCCCATGTTTCTTAATTTTCACGTAAGTCTTTGACGACAACAACTTGTGCAACTTTTCATTTTAAGTTTCTAGAGGAAAAAAACCTTTAAAATCACCTTCTATAGAAACAAAATTTCTAGAATTAATCTGTCTCCAATTTGTGAAATTATATTTTTTGTTATGATTAATTATAATTAGAAGTGATTGTGTTTTGATTAGTTTGTCAATTTCAATATAATTAATTTCGATTACATACTGAAAATTCAGTTTTTTATTATTACACTAAACATACACCTGAAAATGCAAACAATTTTTTTATATGAAAACAAAAGCTGAAACCAGCAAACACAAATATTTCTTAACTTAAAATAAATTTTATGACCCCAGTCCACGTGCTAATAATTACAATAGGAATGAGCTACCGTGTCTGAATTGGAACCCTCGTATTAAATTACCAATTTTTCTGAAATTTGACATATAATATTATTTTAAACTATAAAATATGTTTTTATTCCTATAAAATATATAAGATGTTGAAATAGTTTTTATAAAAAATATTTAGTAAGTGTAAAATTATATATATATATATATATATATTTATGTTTAAATTTTCTTAGTGTTTGGTGATGAGGGGGATAAAAATAGTTGTGTGTCTTAGAAAATTTCAATCTTATTCAATAGTTTTTATAAAAAAAATTATATTAGTTTAATTATCGTAAAACTTAAATATGATATTTCTATGAGAGTTAAAGATGATTAGGTGGAATTATTTCACAAAAAATATATTTTAAAAAAAAATTGAATAGAATGTTTGTAAATTTATTTATCTATTGTATATAAAATTCAATAATAAAAAATAAAGTTATTTGATATCATATAATTATTTTTGTTTTTTTATATTTTTATCTTATTTTTTTTTATATGTCATATCTTAATGTTTATGTCTTTTTTTCTCTTTTTTTATTTTTATCATTTTATTTTTCTAATTAAAAATACATTGGAATTTGATAAGATGAAAATTTTATTATTTATAAAAAGTAAAAATATTTAAATTATTAAAAAGGTTATAATTTAATACATTTTATTTTTAAAATTATTATATGATAATTTTTAAAAATATTATTTTTATGTTATATTTATTAATAAAATTTTAAATATTTATTTTAAAGTAATTTTTTTAATTACTAAATTTAACTAATCATCATATTCAATCTAATTAAACTAGATTAAATTAATAAATAAAAAATATATTTAATTCATAAATATTTGATACTTTTTAATTAGACGAGTAATGAATTTATTATGTTAAAATAATTTTAAATTAATTATTAGTATTATCATAAATAAAATTATTTACTATATAATAAATAAAGCTATTTATTGTGATTATAATTTTAAATAATTAATTGATATTTTTAAATTTTTAAATTTAATTAATTTAATTTAACATGTTTTTATTAAAAGAAAAAGAAAGAAAAACAAAAAACTTGAAAGGGACCAAAAAGTGAATAAGAAGAGAAATAAATTATATACAAATAATAAATAAGTTTACTTGAGTAATTTATATATATTATATGTAAATAATATAATATTTATTATATTTAAATAAATTTTATTTTTAAATATAGTATTTATAAGGAAGTTGGAACATATAGTGTCATTATTTATCTCATTGCGATTTCCTGCGTTCTCACGTTAATATAACCTTAAAAAAATAGATCGATTATTTAAAAAACCGATTCACGACCATATTAATACAAGAATAATCAATTTTTGATAGATATTATTAAAATATAATTGATTTTTCCTTTATCAAAATTTCATTCTTACCTACATTTATACATTTATTATAATAAAAGGGATTTAATTCTCTTAAAAAGAATCAATTCTGTTTGTGTAATTTGTATATAAATTTATTGTTTTTAGTAAAAATTATTTATTGTTTGATTAATTAAACTTATATTTAATTATGTGATAAATCGTTTAAATACTATGTAAGTTCGTTTTATAACAATCATTTGATATTTAAAATACAATATATCTTAACTAAAAATTTAGCACACACAATTTTGATTTATAATATAGTTTGAAACATTTAAAATAAATTGTAAGAACAATAAAAATAAATTATCGAAAAAAAATGTATAAAGAAAATAAATCACAAAATAATAGAACAGAAATTATTAAATAAAATTAACCAAAAGTGATGATCTAAATTGTATTTTTTCATAATGCAAATCTTCACATCATTTAAAAATCACTTTTATTTTATATTTATTTCATTGTATTTATATATTATTTATATGTAACCACTAAAATAAAATTATAAAATAAATTAAAAATAACAGTAAAATACAATCAAATAACATAAATAAAAATTTCACTAACGATTATTCTATTATAATTATTTTTCATTTCTTTAACTCTCGTTATTGACGTATATTATCTATTAGTGTGTATATATCATAATAAGAAAATAATAACTATTTTTATGTATTTCTAAATTGGACTACTTCTTCTCCTTATTCTATCTTTATTAATTTATATTAAAAACTTTGATACTAAACTCATCACACAATATCTTTTTATTTTTTAATATTTCTTAATCTTTTTTATTATTCGAACACTTTAATTATTCGTAATATATATTTCGATCCATTTAATCAACATATCATATTAAGTTTTTTTTTACATTTTCCTTTAATTAATATCAATCATTAGCTTTTTAATATCTCTAATTATCAATTTTATAAGAATTCTTTCCATTTGATTCATTCCTTTACATATATTTATAATTTTGCATTAACACTTATTCATTCTCATCCTCTCCTCAACAAATTTTATGCAGATTAAATGCCACCACCACTCATCTCATAAACTCGCTGTAGCACCATAATGGTTCAATGTTTTCATAGGTGAACTTGGCAGGAGATGACTGTTAAAATAATAAATTTGCAAGACATGTTTTTGTACTTTAAAATTTTATAACCATATTTTATCAAGTCAATTTATTGTCTTGTTCCATTTCTTTCTACTTAAACCAAGAAATTTTCGATGCATCCACGCGCCGCCAGACCAAAATTAGTCAAAGCAGAGACGGCCGGGAACTTTTGCCAAAAAGTTCTTATCCATTTAATTTTTCTTAATCAAATTAATTTTGTATTGTTACTTAAAATCATTGAAATTTTAATTAATTATGATTAAAGTGAACTGTTGCAAAATCCTAATGTTTTTTTAATAAATTATATATTCTGCAATATGAGATTCTAATTAGAATCGATATTATGTTATTATATCCATTAATAACTTATTTATGATTATGCCCAATTTTTCACTAATAGACATAATTTTATGAGAAATTTTCATAATCACACCATTAAGAAAAAAATCTTGCCTTATTATTTATCTAGATCATTTACTTGCACACTACAATTTTATACAGTAATTGACTTTAAGACGAAGTAATGTTTTTTATTAAAAATTATATTTAAATAATAATAATAATAATAATTACTTTTCATATATTAATTAAAATGATAATAATTTAAATGTTTATATTATCTTAAATATTAATAATAATAATTTCCATCAAATGATAATTTAATAATATCCAAATTTATTTTATTAAAATATTTTTTATTATTTACATCAATTAAATTACTCAAACTTTTATAAAATTTCTCTTCATTCCCCATACTTCCTATTATCTTTCCCTTAATTATACAATCTCATTTTCACTTCCTTTTTTACTTAAAATCCATCCTCTTTCACTCCTCAAATCCATTATCAAACAAAATGTTTAAAAAATATTTGTGTAAACTATATATATATATATATATATATATATATATATAATTCAGTCTTTGATTTTTTTATCCATTGTAAACAAATAAAAATGAAAACTAATTTAATATATATATTTTATTTTGATTCTTAATTTTAAAAAGTATAGGATTTTAATTATTTCTAATAATTAAATTTTATATTTAATAATTTTGAAAACATATAAATTTAGACATTCTTTATATTTAAATTTAATAATGATTATTTTCTTCGACAAATCTTTTAAAACAATAATTAATTTGTATTTATTATATAAAATTATTAAATTCATATATTTTACAAAGTTTAAATATTAGTTATTTAATTTTTAAAACATAGCTACCAAAACAAAATTTCACTAACCAATATATTCTCTTAAATAAATAAAATAATATTAATTTTATTTAAAATAATTATTATTATTATTTTATAAAATAGATCAATATAAATCTATCACTTACCTAACATAAGTCTATAGAGGTCATTACCTAACCTAAGTCTATATAGGTCATGAACTAACTAAGTCAAACTAAAATAAACTTGATTTAATTTAAGTTATAATTTTTTTTTATAGCTTGACCTATTTCTCAAGTTTTTCATATTGATATATTGAATAAAACTTATTTTGAAACTCCTAATATATAATATTATTTTTAAACATTTTATCAATATTTATCATTCACTTTTGTTTTATTATTATTTTCACATTATAATTTTACATTTTCCCTTTAGTTTTATTTAGCATTTTGAATATATAACTTTTCATATATTTAATTTATAATCAATAAAAAAAATAAAAAACAAAAAAAAATAAATACTTAGTTAATATGTCCAATTTTATTTGAATATTTCAAAAAAATTAATAATAAACTAATAGTTAATAAAAGAAAAAATAAAATAAAAATAATAAATAAAAGGAAAATAAACAAGAAATAAAAAAATATAAGAAGAGAGGGATTAAAAACTACATATAAATATTTCTGATATTTATTTTGGTTAAGAATAATAAGTTTGATTGTTGTTTTAAAAGATGTGAAAAGAAATTGGAGAAGCAGCAGCTGGCAATATAAAAAAAGTAGGTTGAACGGTGGCATACATTGGACCCACCAAATTATATGATTAAAACGCTTACATTTCTTGTCGCTTTCCATCCTCTTTCCACCCAGTAAATGTTTTAGTAATTTTTTTAATATTTTTTATCAATAAAAATTAATTAAAATTAAATAATTTATTAAAAATTAAATAATTAAATAGTTGATAATAAATAATAGTATTTAATTTATAAATAGTTAATTTGTCTAGACTTAATTTTTTTAATAAATTCATTCTTCCTACTTATTTGATTTATTTATAGATAAAAGTTATAATTAAAATTAAATATTTTTTTTAAAATAACTTATAAGATCAAATTATTTCAAAAAGTTGTATAAAATTAATTAATTAATTAATAAAATAGTTTATAAGTACGTAACAATATTTAATTTATTTGGTTAAATTACTTTTTCTTCTTTCCTTATACAAATTTAGTCTCCGTATATTTTTATTCACAAAATTTGTAACTATAAAAGTTGTAATTTTATAAAATACTTATCATGTTATTTAAGAAAAATTCCATCGGTTACTTACATTAAAATTTATAATTTTAATCTTTTAAATTTAATAATTATTTTAAAAATTTAAAATTTATATAATATTAATTTTACATCTTATCTTTTCATATTTTTTTAATACTTTTATATTTATTTATAATTTATTAATAATATATTATTTGATTTCATCAATATCAATAATTAATATCAATCACTAAAATAAATATTAATAACAATCATTCTTTAAACAAATATTCATTCAAAAAGTTTTTTTATTAATATAATATTAATAAAATTTAAATATTTATTATTATTATTATTATTATATTATTATTATTATTATTATTATTATATTATTATTATTATTATTATTATTATTATTAAATAAAGTTTTAGGAAATTTTTTAAAGGAATGAGTTGTATATATATCATAAAATCTAAAAAAATATTTCAAAATACTTAGTTCTCTTCAAATACCTAAACCATTATCCAAAGTTTGACACAATGCTTTTATAAGGAGTAGTACAAATATAGGTCCTACAGCTTAATATTATCTTATTTAACGAGTTAAAATTTAATATTTATATTAATTTTACTTTTAATTATATAAATAAAATATATCAGTTGTTTTGTTTAGTATATAAAAATAAAAATTTAATTAAATAACCTTTTTATAATGTATGTTAATTATATAACAATAAATATTAAAAACAAAGTATTATGTATATATTACTAAGATGTAAATGACTTACGATTATTATCTAAGTTTGATTTGAAAACATTAGGTTTCAGTAGAGAAGTTGAGGATTATTAATTTAAATTTTATTAAATAAATAATTTTGTATTTAAGAAAAACTTTAAATAATTTACTAAGAGATGAATATATATATATATATATATATATATATATATATATATATATATATATTATCATATTCACACGTCTGAAGGCTATAAAAAAATGTGAAAAAGAGTTTGAAATTAATAATTATTGTTATAATGAGCAGATATATATACCATGATTTTGTTAAAATTATTATTATGTATATGAATTTTTTTATTTTATCGTGTAATCATATATTTAGACTTGTAAATTATTACCTTATAATAGATTTATGTGTAATTGAGAAGGTATACTACTTGAAAATAAATTGTTTTGATTACAGTCTTAAGCCACTGAGTCTCAGTTACTTGATAGAAAAATGTAGCTCCTTTTGTCATAGGATCCACACTCCCATTAATTAGATGGAACAAAAACCAGTTTGGGGTATTAGGGACATGTTATTTTAATACACCTAAAACTTGTTGTCTATAGCCAAAAACACTTAATTAATAAGCATGTAACTGAGCAAGTCCTACCCTGGATACTTTTGGACTAGTTAAGACCTCTGCTTTCACGTGTTAGAGATCAAACAAATTGTTTTATTTTTATATGTACATATAAAAGTAAGATTCATAGACATATAATTTTATTTTTTTCATATCTTGCACCCCATTTCCCTTACACTCACTTTCTATGCAACATGGGTGACGATAGATTCACATTAATAAAACTTAGGGTACGTGACATGGGGCAAGAGCCTAACTTTTACTCCATCAACATTGATTGATGTCGTGTTTATATGCATCACCATGTGTCCTAAATCCTACCAAGAATGCCATCGAAAAAGTTGTCATTTTTGTTACTTTTCAGTTTCGAGCTTCTACATTCATGGGATGAGATAGAAGAATAAGTAAGGTAACACGCAGGTCTAGCCCTATGGAGTTTATCTACCAATCTGGTTAACATGTGGTCCACATCACAGATTTTGGCATTTCCTTCGTGCCTAAAACTGAACAAATTCGGCTTAGATAAAGGACCACAACAGAGAGGTCACTTTTCAAGAGTTTGTTTGCTTTCGTGGTTGTAATTTTTTGCCTTAAACAATATCAGTTAATGGTTTGCTAGCCTAAAAAATCCTTGTCGGTGGATCAAAATAAATAGTTTCACGCAGAAACTATATCAACTGTCATTAAAACAACTGCCAAGGTAGATCCATTCGAAACACAACCTGCAGGATCCACGTCTGGCAATAATTTTTGCAGAAGGTATTAGTTGAGGACTTGTGGTGGTGACAACGAAAAACCGCATGAGAAAGAAGGTTCTAGTAGCACTGGTGCATGGTGGGTCATGTACCTAGTTGGAATTGGTTCGTTTAATAATTAGAATTCAACCACAAACATGTTCTCCCTCGCGTCTGGTGGCACACGTACCAGTCAACAAGACACCAATTACACGCACATCAATATCACTTCAACATATAAAGATTAATGATGCTAAACTCACTTACTCATATACATCACATAACATAAATATACAACCATAGAGAGTAGGTTCGACTCACTCAACGTTGTCTACTTCATTAAGTCTCATAGAAGATGGAAAAGTCAAAAGACAAGAAAATAGTTTCTCATTTGATGTCCCTAATCTCAAAATGGAATGAGAGATGCAACCACCATGAGGCAAATAATAAAGGATCCAGCCGAAATAGGGACGAATGCTGATGCAGCGTTCCCGGGTGTTGATGATGGAGCTCCACCTGGAGACCCATTTGCAGCAGCAGATGCTCCACCTGCAAGAAAATTTGTAATGGTTCAACTCAGAAACACCAATCATGTCAGAACTTGAGAACCTAACAACGCAGATCAAAAAGCCTTCAGGATCTTTCACACGACACAATAAATTATGAATGCACGGGTAGCATATCTGGGATAAAAACGAACAAACATGCTTAATTGACACGCAGAAGATACAGCACAGATACCAGCTTTTGATTTTCCTTCGACCTTGATCCATACATTTCCTTAATAATAATAAACATGAATAAATCCAGTATTCTCCCAACCAAATCAAACGAGTATTTGTCATAAAAATATACTTATGGAATGCCTACAATCAAGTTAAATAATTGATGATGTTTGATTAATTTTAAAAACTCTCCACAAAAGCAATATCCAGATGATTAAATGCCGGGAGAGAAAAATAAATAAAAAATAAAACATAAAACCAGAAAACTAAGATGGTACATGCATAAAGTATTAAGATTTAAACGAGAACAACTATAATGTCTAAGCATACCAGAAGCAGGAGCAGGAGCAGGATCAGGCGAAAGAGACACTGCAAAACAAGAAAAAAGCTCATTACCGACATAAATCCAGAAAGGATAGATATCATCTTCGACAGATCGTAAAAAAGAAAACTTTGAATGCAAATACTCTGGCATAGGTGAGAAAGAGCAATGAACGTAAGAAAAAGGTAAATGGGTAGAGCAAAAACTAACATTCGCAGTTAGAGAGAGAAGGGGAATGGAGTTTGCAAGCAGCTGGGAGAGTGAGAGCCTTGGTGGTGTTTATGGGGACACCGAGCTGACCGCTACTCTTGAAGGTGTCGCAGAGGCAGTTGGGAGCGGTGCTGAGCACTGTTTTCAAGGAAGAACAGCATTTCCCCTGAGGTTTGGTCTGGGTGCTGTCGTTGGAAACGAAGGAAAGACAATCCACCAAGGTAGAGACGAGGTTTAAACAGTCGATGGCGGGTGCAGGGGCATGGGCGTGACCGTGGTGTGAGGATGAGGCGGAGGGAGCCACGTCGGCCCAGATCACGGCCACCACGCACGCAATGAGAACCCACTTGGTTGCCATCAGGAATATGGGGTTTCAACTCTCACTGTGTGTCTGTGACTTGTGACTGAGTCTGTGAGTGTGAGGAAGTAGTACTTGGAAGTGGTCCTTTATGGTGGAGATTCCACGTTCATGAGTGTTTAGTGTCAGAATTTAATATTAACCACTCATGGTCTTATGCTCCTTCATTTACTAATCTTGCTCATATGTATTTATTTACTAGTTCACTTTAGTGTTTTCTATTATTAATTTGTTTTAATTAGCGATTAAATATTTCGATTTTAGTGTTTTTAAACAAAAATTGAATTAGGTTTATTTTATACATATATTATTGTTTTTAATATATGTCGTGTAAAAGTTTTGAATCTAATCGTGCACGATTATGCTACAAGCAAAACTGTATTGCAAATTTCATTCTTCATTCTTCCTTTTACAACTTTTTTTTATGTTCATTTTACCACTGTTCATAAGAATAAAGATGACTGAAAACTATCTAACAGAATAAAATGTTATTGACCTTCGCTAGATCATAGAATTGATTCTCAAATATGTGGAAAAATCATGAGAAAAAGTTACTATCTTCAGTATCATGATGAAGTCACAAAACTTTTTGTTTGTATGTACATATGAAACATATAACATGACAAAAGAATGAGAAAGAGCTATCTAGGTTGAACTAATGACACTATAACAGTTACATCATCAAGCTTGCCACCGACATATCCCACATAACCCAGAGCCTGGGCTTCATCAGAAAAAGGACTTCTTATGGATGTTGATCTTCCAACTTCTAGTGCCCTCATGGCCAGGAATTCCGCTATTTCCTACAAGTTACCGCACCGGTACAGTAAGCATAAGCTGTCGAGTGTTTTGGAGTTTAGACTTCAGAAGAACCAGTTTTATTAGCACATGGAAAACATGATACTGACCAAGATTCTGAGATTCGTTTCAAGAGGATAATTTACAATAGAATGCTCCCAAATTTTTTCTCACCCAGAGAATTAAGATGATGAATTTAAATGATACATGATAAATATATCTACATTTTACACTCTGTTGAGAAGAAAATGCTTTAAAAGGGAAAGATACACAGATCCAAAATCAGAAGAAGGGCATTAAGTGCATCAACCTGAGGTTTTAAGCTAGCTTGTAGTGTTTTTGATATAATAGATGCTATTTCTTGCTCATAAAGATTGTCGAAGAGGCCATTCGTAGCAGTAACTATCACATCACCATCGTGTAGATCGATTGTGTACCCCTGAAACATGTTTTACCTTGAGTTGCTATGATAAATCAAATCTCTCCAAATTAACTCTGTAGCTTCAACGAATATTTAATTATTCAGTAGTCTAAAATCCTCTTATGTCAACTCTAAACTTTAGAGCTTCACTATTCAAACGATGCATAAATGAATGGTGTTTTCAAATATTAATCATGTTAAGTGAATATGACAAAATGCTAAAAGTTAGATTGTGTACCTCAATGAGTTCTGAGAGATCATCTCCTTTAACTATCTGTATTGGAAAGTTGAATTCATGAAACATTGGAGTTGATTTTTTAAAGATGGAACCATCTCTTATAATGATAAATCCAGTGTTCCCAACATTGGCTACATGAAGCACCTGTACATAAATTGCTATAGATGATTCACATACTTGAAAAATGTACTGCAGGGGGTTAGTTTTACATTTATTTATACTTTTTTGGCCACTGCGACCAAACGTAGAATCTATCTCTGCTTTTAATGACAGTCAACCTGAGATTTTAGTGGCCAGGAAACAGAATCTATCTCTGCTTCCGAAAAGATAATGGGATACTGGCACCATCCTGTTTAACTAGACATATTTTCATTGTCAACAAATATAAGATGTACAAATATGATAACATGCAAAATAATTATATGGACTCTGACCGGGCAAATGAAACAGTCATTCAAAGAAATAGAACAAATATTGTATTCAGGACAGGTAGTTAAAATTGTAGTATCTTTTGAATGAATAACTTCACTCTATCTTGCTCTTCCATTGTTCATTTGAGCTATTCACATACTCTGTTCTAACTCAACCCACTTTTAGCTTAAACAGTTAGTCATGTACCTGTCCATCAAAATGAGAAATCAAAACAGAAGATGATCCTGGAGTTTGTGTTTCAGCAGCACCTCTGGTGATAACTTCTGCAGGTTTTATTGATGAAATGTTTTCATAGTTTGATACAATATTTTCACATTTTTCAACGAGTTCTCTGACATACAGTCCAGCATTCCCTGCATTATTGTCTAAGGTGTAATAAATTATGAGTATAGATCAAAATTAAGAAAGAATATTACAGATCAGAATGGTAGTGGCAACTGGTAAGATATGAGAAACGTGTTAAGGATGCTACCATTCATCTAATCCAACAGATGCAGGTAGTTAACGCAAGTTAAGAATTATCAAAAAGGAGAACAAGCACAATTTCAAGAAATGGCATTAGGATATTGAATCGGACCATTGTAGTAAGTAATATGCTAACATTCTACAGAGAATTATGTACCAGACTGCACTTCCAGAAGCAGACACAAAGAAGCGACAAAAACAAAGGCATACTAATGCTGTAGTTTTAATGGATTTTCCAAATATTGTAGAAAGGATACCTTCAAGTGACCACTGACCAACTCCATCAGCCACAGCTAGCCAGTTATGCTGAGAAATGAAATAAGCATCCTCTCGACCTGTCAATGCCTGAAACTTGTTATTAGTTGACTTATCATCAGTCATTCAGGATTCAAGCCAAACATCAGTTAAAATGTCCAGCACATTTTCATGATTATATACATGTAATGTAATAAACAAGTCAGATTCAAAGGCTAGCAGTATTTGCATAGAAAAAAAAACAACTTGAATAATTTTTTTAGAATTTGATATAACTAAGATGCTGAAATCCCAACACTGTCATTTGTAAGCTTAACATGCTTCACTCTCATCCCTATCGACTTAGCAGAATCAGTTTTGAAATTGAAGTCTGGAATGTACCTTGGAGGGATGAGGCCAGCAAGTACCACCAGAAACTATGAAGAGCTCCGCTTTTGAAGTATTTTTCCTGTGTAAATGCAAGTTAACAAATGCAAAGAACCGTGAAACAGGTTTCATTTCCAAATTCCAAGAAGTTGACATGCATCTATAATGGTTTGGTTTCTGCCTTTTTGCATTTAGAAGAATAAGATGACCATTGGGAACTATTGTACTTCATTCCTCACTAACAGCAATGTATTACTTCCACTATATTTAACTTCTATGACTCTGCATGATTTGAAAACTATCATTGCTTTTATCACTAAATTCAGTAAGTAAATCATGTTCAGAAATATTCCTTTTGCAAAAAAAATGAGAAATTTTCAATGGGTGGAAATACATTTCATAAATTAGTACTGTAGGCCATGAGAAGAAGGGGGAACACAATATAGAATACAGAACAGAAAGAAGATAGTTGGCATACCCATGACTAGCCACCTCAACTGAATGTATCTGTGGTATAGTAAGCTGCGATGTGGTATCACTTCTTTCAGTATTGTCAACATCTATGATGTTTTCCAAATCTGAGGATGGAACCTCATCATGTAACTAAATACAAAATGAACACAGAAATCATATTAGAAACTGTAGCATCTGAATCCAGTTAAAAGAAATTCTTGAAGGCAATATTTCCGTTGTTAAGGTCAATATAATTGTATCTCTAAAAGCATTCAAACAAAAAAACATGCACAGAAAAAGTAAATGTTAGCCTTTGTAAGGAAATGGAATAAGACTAACCAATTCTGACATTGCCATTTTACTTGCATCAATTAAGTCATCCACAATGAGGTGAGTTGTTTCTTCATCATTAGAAACAAGTTCAGACTCTAAAGAAGAGGCTTCTGGCAACAATTCACTTATGGCAGTATCAACAGCAACATTCAGGTTTTTTGTTGCACTATAACTAACTTGTTCCGACTCTAAAGAAGTGAACTCTTGCACTAATTCACTTAAGTCACCAACAGAAGCAGTCAGGTTGTCTGTTGGACTATGACCGACTTGTTCAGAGTCTAAAGAAGTGGATTCTGGCCCCACTTCACTTGCATCAGTATCATCATCAGCAATCAGGTTGTTTGATGCACTATAATCAACTTGCTCAGACTCTAAGGAAGTGGATTCTGGCTCCAATTCACTTGTGTCAGCAGCAGCAGCAACAGCAGCAGTTGGGTTGTTAGTTGCACTATGACTAACTTGTTCAGAGTCAGACTCTAAAGAAGAGGATACTGGCACCAATTCACTAACGTCAGCAGCAACAGTAGCTGTTGGGTTGATTGCTGCACTATAACCAACTTGTTCAGAGTCAGACTCTAAGGAGATGGATTTTGGCACCAATTCACTTATTTCAGCAGCAACAGTGGCAGTTGGGTTATTTGTTGCACTATAACCAACTTGTTCAGACTCTAAAGAAGTGGATTCTTGCACCAGTTCACTTAAGTCAGCATCCAACGCAGCAACCAGGTTATTTGTCAATCCATCTACATCATAACTCTTGCCAGCTGTAGAGAGATGAGCAACTTCAATGTTAGCCTTCTACCTGAGAAACAGAACAATCACTATTAAAAACATCAATGGATAATGTTGACTAAGAAGATACTAAATAAGCCACAACATCACCTTCCTCTTCAAGTTCTGCAGAAGCGCCATTCTTCAGATTAGAGACCACATCAAACTCAGGAGCAACAGTTGAAACTACAACTTCTTGATGACTATCAAGTTCCGAACCCTCATCAGATGCACTCAGACTTAAAATTCCTTGTTGACCATCACCATCCTCCACAGAATCCAACTTCAAAAGTCTATCAATTTTATGCAAATCATTGATCACTGGAGTCCCAGGATCACTATTAATAACAACACTATCCGTTTCATTCACGGGAAGCTGAGAGTTTTGATCAGCAACACTTACTAATACAGTTGAAGAAAACTCAATTTCATCCCCTAATGTACGAACAACCTCAGTGTTCAATTTTTCAACACTTTCACTCACCAAAGCTCGAACACCAGCTTTGTCTTCTTGCACAACACTCTCACGAACAAGCTTTTTTTTGTTCAATGCATCTAGTTTTTTCTTTTTGTTCAATGCATCTGATTTTTTCTTTTTGTTCAATTCATCTAATTTTTTCTTCTTGTTCAATTCATCTATTTTTTGTCTAATCTCGCTAGCAGTGCCGAACCGGAACAGAAAAGTACCATCGGAATGCTCTGCCAAAATAACCAGAAGCAAAAGATCATATTGATCAATTCAGAAAAATAAAATAAAACCCACAAACCAAAATGAATAAATTAACATAAACCCAAAAGAAAAAAAAAAAAAAAGTAACAGTCTTTGAGAGTTAAGGCAGCATACCAGTGGAAGAGAGAATATCAAAATCATCAGGATCAGAGCTCGGGGAAGAAGTGGCATTGGGAAGCATGTGGGTATGGTGTGTGAAGCTCATCCAAGGTTTGGGAAGTGGAATTGGAGCATAAATTCGAAGCCTTTCAGAAGAATTTGGTGGAAGATTGCAGCATGGTAACCAGAAACAATGGAAGCTTCTGGAGAAGAGATGAGCCATTTCATGAAGTTTTTTTTTTTTCTTTTTGTTCTTCTGAAATTTGATTAATTGTTTTTCAAAATTGTATTAAGGCATGATTTGCATTGTGGGTAGGTTGAAGAGAGTGAGTAGAAGGGTAGAGAAAAGGAAGGAGATGTGGACAACAACAGATTACAGACAGAAACAGAGGAAGAACAACAGAGGAAGGAGATGTGGACAACAACAGATTCCATTCCTGAAACTTCTCCACCTTACATCCATCCATTTGATGATTACGCGGTGTATTACCTCAAAAATATGTGAGGTAGAACAACAAGTATTACAAGATAAAAAATAAATAAAAACACATTCTTAAGAAGGTATTATAATATTGCGAATTTAATTGGAATGTCTTCAAACTGTAACCATTCTTTATTCTAATTTTGAACCTTTTTCTATATCTATATAACTATTTTTTTACTACTTCTTAGGTCATTAATTTCTATAATTAATTTATGGATTATTATTATTATTATATAATTTTTTAATTAATGAAAATCGGATTTTTTTTTTTACTTTTATAGGTTACATTGCTATTTGAGTTACTAGATTTTTAAATATTTTCCGTAAGACTCTATAATTCCTTTTCACCAATATGGTTTACACTTATTTATAGTCAACATATTGAAAATATAATTATTACGAATTTCATAGGGAAAAAAAAACTAACATAGAAATATTTGTCAATTAATTTTTTTATTTTAAATGAAAAAAAATTGTCGATAAACTTATCAAAAGGACTTTTTTTAATTACTATATATGGATGGAAAGATTTGAGTATTGAAATGTGGGTGTCGAAATTTTTTTAGTAAATATTTATGTAACAATAATTTAAATTTGTGAATAAATTTATCATATATATATATATATATATATATATATATATATTTAACATATATAAAATGAAGTATTAAGATAGACTTAATCTAATATATCAATCTAAAAAATAAATTAGATTAGAAAAAAAGTTATAACATAAATTTAATTAAATTAGTTAACCCATCTTATATAATAATGATAATTATTATTATTTTAAAATAAAAATAATATATATATATATATATATATATATATATATAATGATATAAGAAATATCTGTTAATTAATAAGATTAATTACTATTTTATATTAAAAATTATTAAAAAATAACTATTTAATCTTATTTTGATATTGAATGGATCCCTCTTTAATAATTTATATAAATCATTAGATCTTAAATAAAAATTAATTTTATTAATATATTTTAATTTTAAAAATATTTTATTTTTAAATATTTTTTAATTAATTATTTTAGTACATACATTTCAATTTTTTTTTTCAGTTTTCAACCATACACAAATTTGTCTATTAGTTGGTTAACCTAACATAAGGTCATACTATACTAGAATTTATGGTATATTTTAAAATATAAATCAAGTGATATGACCTATTTTGACAACTCTAATTATAATACATGTTAACTTATATAGCAAAGCGTTAGAGTGGATTTTGTTTTCCCACCCCTACCTAGATTTTTATAATCATCTTCATCTTTCTCTCAATCCCCGTCAGGATTAGAAATTAAATTTTCATCTTCGTTCAAATTAGGTTTTGAGTTTTTTGGACCTAGACCTATCCTTGTTCTATATTATTTCTAAAAATATAATTATATTTATAATAAATTAATTTTAATATTTATAAATTTTAATTATTATTAATTAAGTATATGCTTTAATTTATTATATTTTATATTAAAATATGTATGTAAAAAATATTTAATTTTTTTATTATTATTATTATTATTATTATTATTATTATATTGTATTTAAATGTATAAGTTAATTATTTTTTAAGTTATTATTAAAAATGTTAATAAATATGAAATATATAGGTTATAATCAAATATTTAATAAGTTAATTATTCTTTAATTATTTTAAAATAATAAATTTTTAATATTTAATATTTAAAAAATATAATTATTTTATTAAAATAAAATTTGATATATGATAAATAAAAATAATAAAATTTATATAATAAAAGTTAGTAAAGATAAAATAAAAATAAAATATTATTAATTATTATTAAGATGGATGTTAAATATTAAAAAAAATAAAGAAAAATTTACTTTGTCAAATTGATTAAAAAAATTAAATGATTAAAGAGATTAAAAAAATAATACATTAAAAAAATAATTTTATATATAATTTAAAAAAATATTAATTTTAAAAAATTAATATTTTAAAATTTAAATTTAAATATAAAATTCATAAAAACAAAATCGGAGTTACTACTAGGTGAAACTTAAACATTAGTAATTCTATTTTTTCTGGTCAAACTAAAAAAAATTACCACGTGATATATAAATTTAGTTATCTCTTCCACGTGAACTAAGAAATTCTTATTATATTTTTATATAAAAATAATTTATTATATATAAATTAAATTTAATATATAATTTAACGTTATAAATGCTTATTATTTTAATATTATATTTAGAATTTAAGTTTTAGATTTACATAAATACACGTACCATCTTAAATTACATAATACATTCTTGATTTCTTAATTTTTTTAATTACAAATAAATAAATAAATGAGAATTCATTTTACATAAATTATTGGAAAAAATGTATATTTAAATTAATGTTTTGAATGAAGAGCGGTGACGAGACTTCTAAATATATACTTTTTTTTTGTATTCTTTTTATTATATACTGATTTATGATTTTCTTAGTTATTTTTATAATTTTTCTTACTAGTTTTTTAATTGACAATCTTTTTTAATATTAGTTTGGTACGAGGATAAAATTATCATTATTGTATGATAATTGGTAGCAATAGTCACAATAAGGAGTTTGTTTATAAGCAATGCACTGATTTAATTAAAAATCAGAATGACACGCTTTTTATATAATTATAGCAAAATATTACCAATTAGTATTTTTTTTATTAATTAAGAATATAAAAAAATGTACTTAGCTAATATAACGAATTTAATAATAAGATGCATATTAACTATTTCAGACTAATAGTTATAATTATATGTGATGCATAATTCTTTTAATAGGATGAAAAAAGAAAAATAAAAGTATTATAATTTAAAGAAAAAAGAATTATTATAATTTATATATTTTTAAAAATGAATATATTTAAAGAGTAAAAAAAAACTTAAAATAATATTAAAAAAAACTAATTATAAAAAAATTGAACACATAATCAATTTACGGTTTCGTAATATTTCTATAAAACTTTTTCCTACGTATTTATTCCAATAATTTTTTAATTAATTATCTCATCTAATTATTTTATTTATTTTTTATGATGAACCGATTAAAGATCTAATGGATATTTATTGCAAGAGAAACATTAACTATATATTATTTAGCACTTTTTAAAATATACATTTTTGTTTTATTTCTAAAGAAAATATATATTGGGTGTGGTATTTTGACATCCACTAATCCAATTCAACAATCCATGATAATAATAAAATAATAAATAGTAATTTTATAATAAGAGATATATAAGAAGAAATGGGATTACAGGATGGATGTTTGTTTGTATAAAGGGATTATCAAAATAAAATTTTCCATATATATTTTTGTTATTAACTGAAAAATTGATTAAAAATATAAAAATTATAAATCTTACATTTTATTCTACGATAAGTACACTGGTCATTTTTTTAATCCGAAGTACATTATAACTAATAATAATAAAAATGGGTAAAAAGTGTATTATATATCAATCATCTTCCTTACATTAATTCACCATTCTAAGTCCTTTATATTCTGAATTAAAAAAAAAAAATCGTGTCATAAATTTCATTCAATTTTTCGCTGATAGTTGAATATTGCCCGTGAACTTTGATGAGTAACATTTAGAATAACGAATACGCCATAGATTTTTGTGAGGTGACGAAGCAGGTTTGTGGTGATCCTCGTCTTAACTTCATTAAAATGGTTTTGTTGGGACGTGATTCTATTGCAAATTATTATCTTCCGAAAAACATGGCCAACAGGGAAAGATAAAAAGAAGAACCTAAGTGGAGGGGAAGAGATGGTTGAGTAGTCCACGTGGCTGGAAGCAACATGGGATGAGGATGGACATCCAGTTCCCATTGGTCCGAAATCTATCCATTATAGCTTAAGATTTCTTCTACAGATTTCATTGTCCTACTTGGCCTGCTGTGAGAACTCCTTAGATTCTCTACCACTTCACATCCACACACTCATAAAATCTCTCAAGTACTGCATTTCCTGAGTAAACCTCAAAAGTAGCCTATATTTTCTTACTGTCTCCAGAGAACTTAGAGAGATGGCAGCTGCAACAGCTGGTGCTGTGTTAAATGGGTTGGGGTCTTCCTTTTTGAGTGGAGGAAACAGGAGCCAAACCCTTCTGGCCACTGCTATTGGAGGCAAAGTTGGTGTTGCTGTGAGTCCTAGAAGACTCATTGTGGTAGCTGCTGCAGTACCAAAGAAGTCATGGCTCCCTGGTGTTAGAGGTGGTGGCAATTTCGTCGACCCAGAATGGCTTGATGGATCGTGAGTCCACCCAAATTCCTTCACAATTTTTTTATTTCAAATGTGTTTTCTGAAATAATTCCATGCCTATTTAGCATTATTTTTTAATTTTCTGAAAAAATGTTTTCAAATCAAGTGTTGGAAAACTAAAACCAGATTTGGTTGAGAGGTGTTTTTTCACTGTCATCTTTTGTTTGGTGGTCCTAGCTTAAGGGTGTGAGTCATTTGAAAGGGTGAATGTTGAATGTGGTGGTGAGGCATGAACTTGGTGAAGTTGTATATTTTGAAATCTAAACAAAACTACTAACTTTGTCTCTTCACTTTTTCCTTCAAGTTTTCTTTAGAAATTGATTTATTATGTTTCAAGTGCAGGCTACCAGGTGACTATGGTTTTGACCCACTAGGCCTTGGGAAGGACCCGGCATTCCTCAAATGGTACAGAGAAGCTGAGCTGATTCATGGGAGGTGGGCAATGGCTGCAGTAGTCGGAATCTTTGTGGGGCAGGCCTGGAGTGGAGTGCCATGGTTTGAGGCTGGAGCTGACCCCAATGCAATTGCCCCTTTCTCTTTTGGTTCTCTTCTAGGAACCCAGTTGCTTCTCATGGGATGGGTTGAGAGCAAGAGATGGGTGGATTTCTTCAACCCAGACTCACAGTCAGTGGAATGGGCGACTCCATGGTCAAGAACAGCTGAGAACTTTGCCAATGCTACCGGTGAACAAGGGTACCCAGGAGGCAAATTCTTTGACCCTTTGGGCTTGGGTGGCACTATCAAAGATGGAGTTTACATCCCGGATACCGAGAAGTTGGACAGATTGAAATTGGCTGAGATTAAGCATGCCAGGATTGCTATGTTGGCCATGCTGATTTTCTACTTTGAGGCTGGACAAGGAAAGACCCCCCTAGGCGCACTTGGCTTGTAAACTACACAATTCATGTAGATAATTGAATTGAGAGGGTGGAGTTGCAAATGAACCTTTGTCCTGTTTGTGTTACCCCATGACAAATGCAAATTCTATTCTCTCATATCGATGCATTCACTTTATGTCTGTACTCCAATGTGGCGCCGTATAAATACTTGCATTTTCTTTTCTTTCTCGAAACAGGTGTTGTCGCAGTCATATGGGAGATTAGAAAAATATTGCTAGTGTCGGTCTGTGTAGCCTAGTCGTATGGAGTTTTAAGTATCATTTTTATCCACAATTGGGTAAAAACTGTATACAAAGATCGGATTGCCATAAGCAAATACTCTGAAAACAAATCTGGATAAGATAACACAAGGTCAAATGCCAATGATTTCATCCATCAAAGATAATCTTGCACCAAGTAACAACTACCAAAGTAAAACCATATAGAAATAGAACAGAATGTTCAGATCGATTTCATTGAAAATGCGTACATTAAATTAAATGTTCACAATATTCTGCATTAAAAAGCAGAAGCATTTAAAATTAACAGATATAAGAAAATAAACTCTATTCCAGTCGGAAGGAATATCTCTACTTATTCGCTCCCCATGGCCATCAAAAATTCACCCTCACACACAACTTCACCTCCAACATATGCCTTCCCTTCCATCTTTGCTATTCCAAATCGCTTTTGCAGCTTAGTAAGTGTCATTCTCATAACTAAGGTGTCCCCTGCAATCACAGGCTTACGAAATCGCACTTTGTCTATTCCAGCAAAGAAGAAATTTTCACGAGAACCTCCCACTTCAGGTTGCAACATGACCAAACCGCCAACTTGTGCCATTGCCTGCAGCAAAAGACCTCATATTAATGTCCACTTTAAAAAACAGATTGGCATAAATCATATAAAGTTTTCCCTCTTTTCTTTACATTCTTACATTGGAGGTTGAGATAAATGGAGCTATTAGATACTCTTTTTGCATGCAGTTCTAAAACTTACAGCTAATTATAGAGACTGGTTGTTCATCTCAACAAGAGAAGTCTGACAGAAGTTGGAGTCTAAGAATTATAGTTCGTTGAATATAAATAAGCTTAGCAATCTAACAAGTAATCGTAAGTTGTTGAATGCTGGTCCAATCAAGATGAAGATACAAACCAGTTTCAGAGACTATATATTGGACTCTTGTTGATGTTCTTGTCACATTTAAAAAGGTAAAAGGTAAACAAATTTAAACAATTCGGTACACCCAAGACACAACCTATCAATGGAGTGTAATCCACTCAACCCAAAAAATACATGAATACTACAGTTAAATTTCATTTTTCTGAGTATGAAAAACAGATGCCCTAAATGAGACATGAAGGAAACTGGACACAATGAAAGAGCGTCACCTATGTAAGTATCACATTCAAAATCAAGGGAAAATATATGAACATGAAGTTAGCCACATTTACTTGTCAACCTCAAATCTCAACCTCCAAACTTTACATTGGTTTCAAGATATTTCATGTCAAAATTAATTAATTAATTGTAACATTAATGCCACTTATTTTACGAAATACGGACCTGCTAAAGTATGGGAACTCATGTAGATGACATGACCTAGAAGAACTTTGCATACTCCCAATGCACACACACATAAGATTAGCTAATATGCTACCGCTTGTCTTTTTGGAAGGAATATCTTAGCAAGCTATATTATAACACTGGATTTATTAAAATACTACAATGGTTTGAAAAAAAAAATAATACCACCTCAGCAAAATATACTCCTATTTATTGTTAAATTTTTAAAAATGTCTCTCTTCTACGTACCCACTCTCCTTTTGCCAGAATGTCAAATTAATTTCACTACTAAAGATGACATTTCAATCAAAATTCATGCATACGAGAATGTATATCTACATAAGAAATGCCATGGTGGTAGTGTCTATGTTTAATTCAACTAGTAGATGCAAAGACATATGTCTAAGCTGCAAACATGATCTTGATAAGGTTGATGTGAGCATTGCACAAGTCTCAGAATCTAGCACAGCGGAGTACGCATTTGAAAAAATGAAGGACTAAAAAGTCTACATGCGCACAGTTGTAGCATGGATACCAAACAATTTCTTCAAAAGAATATTCAATCAAACATTTAAAAGCAGTGAAAACAAGCCAGGACATATCCTCTAGATAGCCCCAACATCAATATATACCATTGAGTTTAATAGAGCACTTGAGTACTTGCCAACTCTGGGCTACATTCAGGATTTGGGAAGCAAACCAATGACGTAAACTATGTCAAGATTTTCTCATTTGAAAAATCAATTAGAACTCATGATCCATGAACTACAAGCCTAATTGATTTGCATATAGCCATAGTAGGGTAAGTTGAAGAACTACACAAGTGGGAGAAGCTCAATTTAGAAGTCCAAAATCTCAAAATTCTTGTACATCCGACTAAAAATATTTATCCTCTGACTCAAGACTTTTTTTTATTGTTATCCTACGCAAAACATCAAATATTGATTAAGTCATTTTTTCAGTGCATTTTCAATTTATGACAACATATATAATAACATTGATTCATTTTTTAGTACAAAACTGTCACTTTTACTGCTTCATACAGCAGTAAAGAATGTATTCAATGCTGTAAAAGCATCTACGTTAGCATCTTTTAACTCTTATTGGTCGTATTTAGTCACTTTCAACAGAAGTGCACATTTTATTATGGCAAATTGTCAATGCTAGCAATCACACCGCCGTATATCAATTTGAGAGAGGTTTACTAAGAACTATGTTCATCTACTTTTTTGTCTAATACAATTATGCCTAAACATCTTTTAATTTTATATTAAAAAGTTCCTCTCCAGGATAATTGCATTTTTCAAAAGCATAAAGACTCTAGGATCGTTGCAAGTTTGCAACCACGACACTTAGTTTAAACAAATTGATATATCATTTTGCAAATGCAAAGTTTACAAGAGGTTGGCCATCCTTATATTTTTAAATAAGCTACTATAACGATATACACGTAAAGCAATAAAGAATGATAAGATATTACAAACTTTCTACAACTAAATCTCAGTCTATACATTGTAACAAATTGACTCAATTCTATTATATTTAATCATATGAACAGCTTAGCTCATTGCAGATACACAATAACTAAAATCACGTGATTATAGACAAGGCAAGATCAATATAAAAAGTAGGGCCAGCAATCAGCATAGTGTATATCTTAGTACCTCAACCATGAGAACACCAGGCATGATGGGTCTTTCAGGAAAATGTCCAGGAAAGAAATTGTCATTAATTGTCACATTCTTTATGGCCACTGCAGAAACCCCGGGATTGTACTCAATCACTCTATCCACCAAAAGGAAAGGAAACCTGAAAAAAAAAAAAAAAAAAACATAAAAAGGTGAATGTGAATCTCACCAATGTTCAGAAAACAAATAAGAAAAAAAAAAAAACGCTGAGAGTACCTGTGGGGCAAAATGTCACGAATCTGGTTTATATCCATGACGGTTGGGAATGCGGAATACCCTGCAAAACGCGCACAGTTTCTTCTCGAAAAAGGAAAAAAATTGAAACGAACAGAGAATCAAAAGGGAGTAAAAAAAAGTCGTACTTAATTCAATTGGGGTGTCATGTTGAGGAGCATTGGCATCATCAGAGGAACAAAACGTGGTCGTTTTGCTGAAGGAGGGGTGGGATCTGGTGCTTGGGAATTTGAGAAGCGGGAATTTGGGTTGAAAGGAAATGGATTTGGGTTTGGATGGAAGAGTTACGGGAGAAAGCAATGCGTTGGAGAAAGCAGAGGCTGCCATTGGCTTTCAAGTGTGAAGTGAAGGGTCACAACACAGCTTGCAATGGAAGAGTGAGACACTGAGTTATTGGGTGTGAATGCAATTGCAGGTTAACGTTAAAACCAAAGAATGGCGACAGGAACAAGGAAGTTGAAGTTCAAGGGTGGAAAGTGCGAGTTGGAAAGCTAAAGCTACTTTTTGAGTTTCAGTGAGGGCGGAGGCTCCCATGATGTTTTTGTTGTCTGTTCAAAAGGTTCTGTGTTGTGTTCTATTGGACCATAAAAACTACAACACTCACTCCTAGTTGCAACGTAATCCAACCCAGCCCACTACATTTTGGGCCCAATATTGGATCTGTTATAGGCCCACCCAAACGTTATTTTCACCCCTTTTTCTCTAAGTTCTTACCTCAGTTTTTTAATTTCTAAAAAGGAAAACGATTCTTTGACAACCGAAAACAAACAACTGTTAGACAACCGGGGCTAAAAAGAAATTAATTAAAGATAAGGGTTTGATTAGTAAAATTATATGGGTTCAGATATGTAATATTGTAAAAATGGGGGATGTTATAGAAGAATTGCAGGGCTCGTTCTTCCTGGCTTCCAGGCTCCTGCCTTTCCATGAGTTTGTAGAGCAAAGACGGGGCCAGTGAGTGCCACCTAAAGATCCGAAAGTCAAATCGATACCCAGCTGCGTCACACCAAGGGCATAGACGAGAGCGAGTAAGCGCCCAAGCGACCAACGGCATAAAAATTTTCACTCCTTTCGTTTGGTTTCCCGGTAGTAGTCCCGCCAAGAGTGAATAAGAAAGCTCTTGGCGCCTTTGTACGAGCTCATATGAGAAAAAGTAACTCAAGGGTACACTTTTCTCCTTCCGGGATTTGCAGGAGTTTACTTTCGTTTGGTAAAGGTTCAACTGTCGTTGTCGCTCAAGCGATTACATAGTCGCTCGAGCGCGAGGCGACCTTAGATAGCGGTTGGCAAAATAACCGCTATAATAAATGTAGTTTAGATAGCGGTTGGGCAAATAACCGCTATCTAAAGTCATATATGTCATAATGTATAGTTCGGATAGCGGTTGGCCAATTAGCCGCTATCTAAAGTCATATATGTAAAGCTGATCGATTATAATTGGGTAATAATCGATCATAATGCATAGTTCAGATAGCGGTTGGCCAAATAACCGCTATCTAAAGTCATAGATTATGATCGATTATAATTGCATAATAATCGATCATAATGTATAGTTTAGATAGCGGTTGGCCAAATAACCGCTATCTAAATGTTAGAAAAAGGGTCTGGTTCTTTATTACATTGATTTTCGCTTTTCACATTCGCGCTCTTCCTCGCTCGACTTCTTCTCCCTCGACTTAGGGTAAAATTTCTCCATCTCGCTCTTGACGGCGCTCGACTTCCTGTCGCTTGGCTTCGTCCGTGTCGTTGGAGCTGAACATCACTGTGTGTTGCTTGAGTGACCCTGCGGTGGTGAGTGTTCGTTTAACAACATTTGCTTGATTTTGTGTGTATTTTTGATTGGGTTTCCATTGTTGTTTTCTTTTCTGTTTATCTTTGATTGAGTTTGTAATGAAGGTGTTTTTCACGGTTTAGGGTTTATTGAGTTGTGATGCTATATTAATGTCGAACAAGTGTTTGATGAAATGCTATAATGAAGAATTGTATTTGCGCATTGTTGCTTTGTTTTCTATTTATCTTTGATTGGGTTTGTAATGAAAGTATTTTATAGGGTTTAGGGTTAATTGAGTTGTGATGCTATATTAATGTCCAACAAGTGTTTGATGAAATGCTACAATGAAGAATTGTATTTGCATGACAAACATTTTGTATAATATGCACAAGATTTACACCCACGTTTGCATAATTCACAATTTGACCAAAAGTATGTGTAACATGGTTGGACTTAATTTTTTTGTTTGTATTATTTTGTGATTGTAAGTTACAATTTTAATAATTTGTAACAGGATTAGTTTGGGAAAAAATGTCTGCAAAAAGAGACCGTCTTGACGAGAAAAAGGTATGTGCATGTTAATTATAGTTTTTTTATGAAAAGTGATTTACTAAATATTCAATTTGTTATATGTTATGTATGTTATATATGTTATACATGTTATATTTGCGAGATAAGATTAAGACACAAGATTGAGGCAGAGTATATAGGCGATATAAATTCAAAGTTGACCAAACACCAACGAGCAACTATTGAACAAACTCCGTTTAAATGGCTTCTTCAAATAAAAGAGCCATTGCAAATATCAAGCAATATTATAAGAGAACTAGTTAGTCGATGGTCGAGTTAGTGATCATTGTTTTAGAATAAAACAATATCTTGTCCCATTCACCCCTTTAGATGTTTGTTTTTCGTTAGGTTTACGTATAAGGGGGAGGTAGTTGTTTTAGAAGATAGTGGTTCATGTTTAGTAAAAGATTTATTCGACGAAGAGGAACCAATAACGAGTAACAAATATAGTTAGGAAGTCTGAAAGGGAAAAAAATTAAGCATGTTAAATATGTAGTTGACTTTTGTAGGCTTTATATCCTACTTGGGTGGGCGGTTTTTTACTTTCCTCGCACATCCCGCACTGTTCATAGTGTTCCTTTTAGTTTATTAGATGATTTAGAGGCATTAGATAATTATAATTGGGGAAATGTTGTGCACGGTTTATTAGTTAATAGTTTGCATCGTGCTAGTAGAAAGTTAAACGAGGAAAAAATGCTTCTCAATTGTACGTTGCTTTGGTTGTGTGGTCGTCTTACGGGTAACTTTCTTACAAATGATTGATTTATTAGTTGATATGAAATTATTGTGATTGATGACATTTTATTATGTAATAGATCCGGGCGATGGAGCACCTGTCTTTGCCTACTGATCCACCACGAAAGATTTGTTTTCCGCGTTTTGTTGAATGGCCTAAAGTGAACATTCGAAGGTCCAAAATAGAACGTGTATTCATCTCAAACAATGTAAGAAATTTTGTGTACAACATATATAAATTTTCCTTAAAAATGTGGACTTATTATATTATGTTCCTAACATATAAAGTTTTCCTTTATATGTTAGATTGTATGGGATTGGGCACTGTCTGCGGATGATCAGACAATGAAAGTTGTGCAAGAAGCTTTGACGCATTCACAAATTGAGAATACGGACATACCTTCCTCCAGTGGTGCGTCATGTGACTTGCAACAACTTTTATCGGACCAGCGCATATGGAGATCTAAAACAGAAGAAAATCAAAAAAGGATCATTCAGCTTGAACGTGAAGTTAAAATTTTGAAAGAACAAATCGGGATTCACATGAATAAGTCATCGATAAAGGTGAAGGGGATTGGTGAGGATGATGACATGTATCAATTTTATAAGTTTTGCACCACCAACCTTGATAATCCAAACCGGTTAGTATAAAATAAAATTTATTACATTCATTCAATTTAATTAGTATAAAATGCAATGTAATCCATTATTGTATTTCGGTGTTGTATTGGAAGTGCATGGGCGAGATATTGACTATGCGAGAACTTGCACACATTAAAGCCAAGGGGTCATATTGACAATATGGTAAGTTTGTTTATTTAATGAAAAAGTGTGATTCAATATATTTTTAAAAATTATATTTATTAATATCATATGGGTTGTTAGGTGATGCTTGTTTGCAAGTAGTCTAATGATGTATGACCAAATGAATGTCACTGGTGGCGGCATTCAACGTTTTTGTTTCAATCCTTTGTTTGCGGTATGTTTATTGTGCATTTAAAAAGTTAAGTTACACATAGGTTTATTATCATTGATTGTCATTTATTTTTGTGCCTTTTGATAGACACAAGTGATTGAACAAATGTATATTCGCAAAGGGAACACATCGACGTGGACAATGAAAGACTTCTCACTTTTCTATCCAAATACAATTATTCCATTACGTGCAGTTATTAAGTTGTGAATTTGTGAGTATTTATACTTTGCCTTAAATTTATATATTTGTCAAGATAAAATTCAATTAACCAGAGTTTTTTCTATTTCAGATTTTTGCTCCCACTTGTACACAATGGTCATTGGTGGTGTTATGTGCTTGAAATGTAAGGATAGAGAAGCTGTTTATATTAGATTCGTTGGACCATGATAATAGATCACGAAAACCAATTGATAGAGCTATGGTAAATATTTGTTTTAAGTTGTTTACGTAGGTAATATTGTTAATTCAGAGCTATGTTTATTTGGTGAATAATGTAATATTGTGAACAGTTGCAATGTTTTGAACATCTATTGTCGTTGTTGGAAACAAAGTCATCGAGGACCATTGGTGAACTTAAGGTTACAAAGGAGGACTTGCCAATTCAACCAAACATGTTAGTATGTTATTATAGTTGAAATTTTGTTTGCAAAATGTTGTATGTAACGTGTGTAATAACTACATTCAATTGTGCGAGATATGATTGTGGATTGTTTGTTTTAAAATATATGGAGTTGTGGGATGGTGTGAGCAAAGTGAATGGGAGAAGCATGCCTCATTACACATCGGTAAACATTAAAGTCATTGTATTATTGTTTTGTTTTTTATTACTATGAATACAATTTATTATGACATTCTTCATATTGTACGGGAGCAAGTTCAGAAATTTCGAGAAGAATATGTATGCGAGATGGGTACTTCATCCCGAAAATCTCCATCGACAAGTCATGGTTACTGAATCAGGAGTTAACATCCTCATGTAGGAGTAGAAATTTAGATATTGTATTTGATTCTTTGTTTATCTTCATTGATGAATGTTGTACAGTTTAATCATATGTAATATAACTGTTAAGTTGGTTATGGATCATTTAAATGTTAAATATTATGACATTATAAATATTGTCTACAAAGTACATGTAATTACTACCAGATTTATATGTTACAAACATATGAAATGAGGATGCTCCTCTATAGTATTAACTGTTAAAGGGCATGTTGGATTGGCTGATAAGGGTAGAACTATCCTCATACCACATGCTTGGATGATATATGGAGCATGGCCATCACCCACAAAATGGTCATTAATTTCCATTTGAATTTCTGATGGCAAGATGTTGATATGTAATATAAAAGAAGAAATTCAGATTAAAAGAACAAGGGAAGAGAACAATATAAACTAGCATATAGAAATTGTACAAGTGACAAGATTTATTGTAGGAAAGATGTATAGGTTTACGTTGTAAAGAAATTGTACAAGTGACAAGATTCATGCTTAATAGTTGTAAAGAAAGCGAGTACAGCGTCGCTTGAGTTGGTTCACCATATATTGGTTCACCATATATTAGCCCAATAATTTAAGTTGGTTCACCATATATTGGAATCACTTTTCGCTCAAGCGAGTACAGCGTCGCTTGAGCGAGACAGAACCCGAGAGTTCCCATTGTTTGAAGGATTATTCGCTGAAGCGATAACTTTGTCGCTTGAGCGAGATTACAACCAATGAGGAAACATGAAACGCAGTTAGCCCAATAATTTAAGTTGGTTCACCACATATTGGAATAACTTTTCGCTCAAGCGAGTACAGCGTCGCTTGAGCGAATATTGAACCACATACCACACACCTTAGATAGCGGTTACTGAGAACCGTTTTTTAAAAGATATATTAGATAGCGGTTTGCTGTTAACCGCTCTCTAACGAAAGTTTATATGTCAAAGTGATCGACTATATTTGCCTAGTAATCGATCATAATGTTCGATAACCGATTATATTTGAGAATGATGGATTATAGGTGGAGATCAAAGTGATCTCTCGCCGGCGTTCGTGCTTTCTCGGCTCTGGTCCGTCTATGTTTAATTTTGGTGTCTGTTCATTTGGTGTAGGGTTAAATATGGTTGGTGATTTGGGCTTTGAATTTTAATTTGATGGTTCAAGTACCCACTTCAAGTGCCCAAGCTGTGACCACGAAGGAGGTGATAGCCCCAAACTGTGAAGGCGAGGGTCCCCTTTGGTTAAGGTTCCAGCGCTGAAGCGATGTCATCCTCGCTTGAACGTGGTCTTCCTTTCCTTTTAACATGCAACGGGCTACGAATGTCAATGGCAACGTTGTCAACATATAAGCTTTGTGAATCTGTAGGAGTATTACTTTCGCAGATATTGGTATCTATTTCAGTTTGAGAACGTTCAGCAGTATGTGTTGGAGCAAATTTACTCATCATTTCATGCAACATGTCCGTCTGCTCAATTGACTCTGATGCAACTTCAGCAATCTCATAAAATCTTTTGCACAAGTCATCGTATCGTACAATCTGCGGTTGCCTCTCCTTGACATTGTAGGTGGTTTTCATATAAGTATGCTTCCTTCTCACATTTTTACTCCATCTACTTAAAATGTATTTGCAGGGAATCTTTTTAACCCTTTGTTGAGGAAGGATGACCAAACAATGTCGGCAAAGAATACCTTTGAATTCAAATAGCAAGCACGTGCAACTGACATTTTGGTCATCACGGTTGAAACTTACCCTGTACAGGTGTTCTTTAGAATCTTCACCGCAAATACGTTCTTCCATAACGTCATAAAACCAAGCAGATCCAAGGCAAGACACATGCACAACACTTGCAGTTAATTTTTCCTCTAAATTCTGCTTGAACCTCTGCAAATTTTGCATGTGTGTACTCCGACTGAAATTGCCTCTCTATCAAAGACTGTGATCCACAATTAATAATTGTATGCATGGATGCAAAATCAGCTTCATATTCCTTCTCAACCTTGTCTTGTAAGGCATTTTCATACTGCTTGACAAATTGTTGGAGGGATGTCATCGAGTTGATATATCCACCAAAAAATGCATTCATACTTTCACTTCGTTGTGTAGTTGACATCCCAGCCCAAAATTGGTTTTTCAAAAAGCATGGAACCCATCTCTGTTTCTCTTGGAAAAGGCTATTCAACCACTCATTGTCTTGTAAGCCAAAATTTGATATGAAATTAGCCCATTTGGATGTGAATTCAGATATGGTGGAAGACTCATAAACAACCTCCTTCATAGCATACTTCATATTTTTATATTCTGTATAACCTTTCAACTTTTCTGGAATTTTTTTCATTATATGCCATAGACACCACCTATGACGGGCTTCAGGAAAAACTATCTGAATGGCATTTTGCATTGCCTTGCACTGGTCAGTGATAATACCCGTAGGAGCCTTCAATGACATGTAACGTAACCATGATTCAAATAACCAAATAAAAGAAGTGGTGTCTTCACTTGATAACAACCCACACCCTAACAATATGGAGTGTCCATGATGATTTACACCCACAAATGGCGCAAACGGCATGTCATATTTATTGGTCAAGTATGTTGTATCAAATGAAACAACATCGCCAAAGTATTCACAAGCCGCCCTACTTCTAGCGTCAGCCCGGAAAACATTTTTGACCCGATTATCATCATCCAAGTCTATATCAAAATAGAAATCCTTGTTTAAGTCCCTCATTTGTGAAAAATAATTCAATAGAGCTTTCCCGTCACCTTCTTTTCCTAGTGCACGTCTTTGTTTATTGACATAGTTGCGTACATCTCGTTCCACAAATTGGAGGTTTTCATAACCTCCTGCACTACTAACAATCGACCGAAAGCTTTTATTGATCCTCACGCCTGCATCATCATTTATGTCTAGAGTCCTCTTCACATGCAAACTAATGTTCCTATTGCTTCGAAACATTCTGGATTTCTTTGGGCTAAGAGAATGTGAATGTTCATCATTTATCGACATAATATACCATAGTCCTTCCTTTAATCCAAGCTGTTATCCGTGCGGGACATGAATTTGTTTTGGTGGGTTGGGTCCTAATTTCGGTAGGTGTAGCAGAAACATACTTCCCAGCTCTTGCACACACCAACATGAAGTACCGCAATTGGTTATCGGGCCCCTTCTTTGAACTCCTTGTTTTGATGCCAAATCCTTTTTGTATGGCATATTGTCGATAAAATGATTTAACTGCATCTGCAGTTTCAAAAGACATTCCTACACATGGAACAGGACCGTCGTATTCTGTTGTAGTCCTCACATCTGCGTCAGGAGATCCTTCATCATGGCCAACCAACACTTCTTCTTCATGTAAACTTGTGGCATCTGCATTACTGGGTATTTTATCATGTACACCTATCATTTCTTGGTCTACACCTTTGAGAGGACCATCACATTGTTGTACATCCGCATCACTACCTATGTCATCATACACGGCCAAAATGCCTTCATTGACAGCTACATCTCTGTTTTCATTTATATCTCCCATGCTAGATAAACGATGAAGGATACAATTCCTACCATTGCCAACAATATAATAGCAAGTTATATAAGTTCGGAACTTGGACACGAAAATAGTCAATGTAAATGTTCAATCGTTTATCTACCCAAAAAACACAATTTTAGATCACAATGTAGACAAACTCTAAACCCTAAAAATATATAATGCACTAACTCTCAATAAGCGCGGCCTACAACAACAATGGCGAATGGAGACTGGAACGCGAACTTCGCGACACACAAATATATTACAATGTAATATGCTTCAATGTGAGCAAGAGAATCAGAAAGATTGAAAATACAAAGAACGTACCTTAAGCTTAATAGAAGACGCAGACAGCGAGAATGAGAGCGTAGAGAGCGAGAATGAGAGCGCGAGAGCGAGAATGAGAGCGTAGAGAGCGGCAAAAAAACCCGGTCGAAAAGAGCGCGAGGTTGAAGAAAGTAGGAGGGAAGAATGAAAAAGAATATGACTTTAGATAGCGGTTCACTCCTAACCGCTCTTTAAAAGTATCACATTAGATAGCGGTTACTTCTGAACCGCTAACACAACATACTTTAGTGAGCGGTTCACTCACAAACCGCTATAGTATATGTCTTTTTAAAAGCGGTTGTTATTAACCGCTATCTAAAGTGTCGTCGCTTAAGCGAAATTTACATCGCTCGAGCGACGCTACCTGCCACAACTCTTCGCCTTTAATATTTTTTTATTCGATAACACTGTGCATTTAATATTTTTTATTCAGTTGTCGAATAGATGTTTAAAACCGGTTGTCAAAATATCAGTACTCTTCTAAAAATGACACACTTTGTTTGAGATAAGATTGAAAATACCGGTGAATGTATGAATTTTGTAGTATGATGTGTCATAGAAATATTAACAGAAAACAACTATAGATTATGAAGAAAATCACTCTTAAAGTAACTATAAATATCAACAATATTTTCACAGATATTACTTTGTGAATATGAAAATCAGAATATACATATAATATTTATGCTAAAAAAAATTATGCATTAATAAACGTAAACACTTTTGTTTAGCCATGACAGTTTATTGCAAAAGTAAACATAATCTTTTCTCTCTCTCTTTGAAAATCACCACCATGAATGAGAATACATAGAGTATTTCTTTCCAGTGGCACACACATGATACTTCTTGATTGAAATCTCTAAGGAATTGTCTATTTTCATCCATAGTTTCGGTAATTATTCAACCAGATAAGGGACTTAACCAACAACCTCTATTTATTGTCTAACAATGAAAAGAGATCAAAATCATCATCTTTAGTTTGTCCGATATGGAAATATCTGAGATGTAATTGCAAGTGTCTACTACAAAACTTCCAACACTTATAACCATGGACCAGTTGTGTATATATATATTCTCATGATATATTTTTTAGGTGAATGAATGCTTTTGCACATCAATGATAATATATGTATACATATTATTACAGTTTGCTTTCATTTGGCTGTAGACAAATTCACTGCAGAAGCCACTGTAGTTATCACTTGTATTTTTTTTAAATAACAAATTTCATCAATACAAACTTGAGGAAAAAGGAATCATTAGTTCTATAGCTTTTACAGTTTGGAATCATTGGGGCTCTCCAGGAAAAAGGAAGAAAAAGAAAAATCAGACTACAGATGTGAATAATATGCACTTGGAGAAGGACAACTTTTCTAAAACATGTTAGCTATAGCTAGCTAGTTAATGGCAGAACATATCTTGCGAATTTCACCCTCGGTTCCACTCTTCAACTCAATGTTGCTCATCTTCACCATAGCTTTTGCAAATTCCACATTGAAAAGCGAGCCTTTGGTGGCCAAGTAACCCTGTACAAATGACTTGGTGGAAGGATCGTTCCAAAGAGCTTGATCAGACTGCAGAATTCCTCGGCCATTCCTCAAATTAGCAAAGTACGATGTATCAAATCTGTTTTGACTACCCGTATCAAGAGCTACTCGGTTTGAACCATCACTGTTTTGCGGGCACAATGTTCTTAGTTGAGGAAGAAATAAAGGGTTGATGGAAGAGTCAGCACCATTTTCAGTGAAGTTGTACAATCTGTTACTGAAGAACTGGCAAGCTGTAGTACCAATCGTATGTCCACCTGTATATACAGATGTAAATCAGTTTGTTTCAAATCTCTATTGTCAACTCTTTGTATCTTAATTTCATATAAAATTTTCTTTGCATATATAAAAGACAAAATTGCATGCTTGTCAAGTTAAAGTAAATTTGAGTGCTTATTATAATTAGATTTTTTTTGTATACCTGTTGAAAAACGTCTTTTTTAGTTTTTTAAAACAGCCTATAAACAAATATCAAAATCACTTGACAGTGAGAGACAAGTTTTTCAAGAGACAAAAAAATGTTTCCTTCCTGGTTGGTTATAAGAAAAGTGACATCAAAAGGTCAACAGCAAGGTTCATGCGCTTATATATGTTGTCATTCCTAATGATGATCAAGCATGTGTACGTAAACAAAGTTATGTGTGTAATTTACAAACAAGGGTGACAAGGTCCTGAGTGTTGAGACCCTTTGCTGCGAACTTTTGTTTCTGAACATCAACAGAGTCAAAAGGAGCAGGCAAGTTACTAACATCAGAAGCCTGCGATATGCGCCCATCTCTGCGTCCAGTAGGCACTTGCCAACTCAGTCCACCACTCTGCCATGCAAAAAACGCCAAATTTTAATTATTTTAACTCACTAATTACATTTTTACCGCGTAAATTCAAACGTTGAGGCTTTTAAGATAATTACCAGAAATACGGAATCACGAGCAGCAAGAGTAAGGATATCAGCACAAGACACAACACCGGGGCATGCAGCCTCGAGCTGTGTTTTGGCGTCATCAATAACCTCGTATCCTCTTAAACCAAGGTTTGCAAATGCTGTTCTCTCAGTCCCAGCACCGGCAATGAGAACAGAACCGTCACAACCTTGCACAAAGCAATCATGAAAGTGCATCCGAAGCAACCCAGCAGCCAAGGTAGGATCCGACCTAACGTGGGATTGAACTGTGGACCTAACAATGGACTCAGCGGGTGGACATGTTCTAGCATAGAACCCTACGCGTGTCCCTTGGCCATGCACATAATTCACAATGGCCAAAGCAAGCAACAGAAACATTAGCGAGCACAAACTCCGTCCCTCCATTAGTTTTGTGAGGAAAGTGTTTCAAATGCAGCACCCTGTGAGAAATGAAATGCAAAGTTTTAATATTTTAGGCTATTGAATGAGAGAGTAGTGTGTGATATTCTGTGGAGTGCAATGTGATGAGGAGTTGTAGGCATTTATAGGAGTGGTGTGGTCAACTTTTGAAGACTAAAACAAAAAAGTCAGGCATTGGAGATAGAGAGTAAGCAAAGCCGGCTAGTAGAAACTGCATGCAATGCAAGTGTTGAAATGATAAGGCCAAGTTTGGAGGAGTCACGGGTTTGGTTTTGTGAGGGGCAATGTCTATACTGTTATGCAGTGGAAAAATACAAATGATACCGCGTTGGCGTGAGAGTATATACTTAGTCAAACCTTGTTTCTATACCTTTATCCTATTCCAACGAGTGACCACCACCACCTCGGCACACCACTTGCAAAAAAGTATTCATCTCATTTTTCATAACTTCTCAGCCATGCCAAGTACCAACCAAAACTTGAGAAAAATCAAACAGTGGTCCATACAAACATACCAGTCGTATTCTTTACGTCTAATCCAACTCAATATCGTTATCTACATCCATTAAAATTTTCACATACAATATTCGTTATCTTTTTTCCTTGCGCAAATAGCAGTTAACTTCGTGAAATGTAGTAAATTGACAATTGATTACTGAAACTGATGTTCAGTACTTTTAACTTCTTCTTTTTTATTACTTTTGTAATGCTTGAACACATAGTGTTTGAATTTGTCGAGATAAGTTTGCCACAAATGTCAACATCATATTATCTCTCTTTTTGTTTTTTTAAAATCAGCATCTTACGTGAATTATGATTCCATTCCCACGCACACATATGACATTGTCTATGATTGAAATTTCAAAGCAGTTGTCTCTTTACGTCCACTGTTTCCGTTTGGTACTGATTCTCATCAATCTGGTAAGAGATTTAATCATATCAAACTCACCATATTTCAATAATGGAAATTTCTCATTCTATAATATTGCTTATAATGAATGCAAACGTTGGTAGAGAAAACCGCAAAAGAAAGCTATGGACATCGTGTAATTCTGTAGCTTAAATAATATATTAGCTTTCATTTTATTGTAGACAACATAGTTATTGGATTTGACTCATCGAATATAATATGACATCAATAATTACAGACAAGTGTTAATTTACAGCTCAATACATAGCCGAAATATCTACATAGAATTTTAGGAGCGAAATAAGGAAGTGTTAAAATTGAAAAAAAAAAAGCTTAAAGTCAGTATATATATATATATATATTAAACATCTTTCCTAATATTCCTTATTGAATAATATAATAATAATAAACATAAAAAGTTGAAAAAATATTTATATTATATTAATATGGATGTGAATGTATATAATGATGGATTTTGACCATTGATTTTGGAAGAACCAGATAATATATTATTAATAAATAATAAATAAATATAAAAAGTGAAAGAAGATGAAAATGTGAGAGGATAAAATTAATGTATAAATAAATATATTAAATGATCTTTAAGTTTGAGGGACCAAATCGAAGTGATGAAAGGATAAAATTATAAATATATTAAATGATTATTAAAATTTGAGAGGACAAAATCATAAATTACATATGAGTTACAAAAGAGGAGGGTCACAAACCCTCAGTTCCAAGAAGATATGACACTGAATGTATACATTTCATTTTAAATTTACAAGATTGTGAATAACAGAAGCACGAAGTTATCTATTTTTCTGTCGCTATATCACATAATCTATATATTAGCTTTAATGATAACTATTTTTTTTACTACAATTGTTTTGATAAGTTTTAATGGATGTTTATTTTCTTAGTTTTTTTTTTTTAATTTACAATATTTTATTGAAAATTTTGAATTCAATTTACTTTAAATCAGTTCATAAATTTATAATTTTACGTAAAATGGGAACATTTTAATAAATATGGGTATTTCAATTAATAATTAAAAATAATATTTCGCTTAATATATATAATATTGAATCAATAATTAAACGGATTTGATGTTATTTACATAAGAATTATTATGTCGAAGAGACTAAACCAAAATTGATGGAGGCACTCGTTATCAATGAGGAAAATATTTATTGTATCATTTTCTGTAACTTCCAAATATGAAAACATTAATTTGCGAGCAAAAAGCAAATTATACATAATAAAACCAGTTTTACAAGCAATTTATTAATTATGGCTAGTTGATGGCAGAACATATCTTGCGAATTTCACCATCAGTACCAGTCTTCAACCCAATGTTGCCCATCTTCACCATAGATTTGCCAAACTCCACGTCGAATCTTAATCCAAGCAACCCTCTTATTAAGCCCAAGTACCTCTGCACAATTTTCTGTGTGGAATCATCACTCCAAAGCGCTTGATCAGACTGCAGAATTCCACGCCCTTTTCTCAAATTGTTATAGTAAGATAAATCAAATAGCTTTTCACTCCCCGTGTCTAGGGCAACTCGTTTTGAACCGTCACCGTTTTGTGGGCATAGGGATTGTAGTTGGGGAAGAAATGAAGAGTCGATGGAAGGATCAGGACCGTTTGCAGTGAAGTTGTATAATCTGTTACTGAAGAACTGGCAAGCTGCAGTACCAATGGTATGTGCACCTATATATTCACCGAAAACGACAGCACCCTTTATTTTTATATCCATTGGAAAGCATAGTTTACTTTTTTCAAACACTCTATAAAACAATGTCAAATCACTTGGGAACGATGGAAAAAGAATACAGAATATAAAAAGTGTAAAAAAAGTGACGTGAAAAGTCAAATATAAAGACAACGTGAAGTCATTCTACATGCATTTTGGCACTACCTCTGATTAAAACTGAGCTGTCACAATGCAACCGTGATATTATTATATTATACGTGACACACGAGTTCGATTTTCAAAATGTAATTATGATCTATTCATTGATTTGAAGTGTGTAAACAGGCTTATATGTCTAAGAGAGAGATTACCAAGAAGGGTGACAAGGTCTTGAGTGTCCAGGCCCTTGGCTGCGAACTTTTGTTTCTGAACATCAACAGAGTCAAAAGGAGCAGGCAAGTTACTGACATCAGAAGCCTGTGATATGCGTCCATCTCTGCGTCCAGTAGGAACCTGATAACTCAGTCCACCACTCTGCCATGCAAAAATGCCAAAGATTAACTACAAATTCATCACATACAAATATAATATATATAATCTCATCAACTTGTTAGTATAAACTAGTAAAGATCTCAGAACTTAATTCGTCTATGATGGTATTAATATTAATTTATTTGTACCACACAGATTATTCGAACATGCATGGGTTTTGAGTATACTAATTACCAGAACAACGGAATCACGAGCAGCAAGGGCAAGGATATCAGCACAAGACACAACACCGGGGCATGCGGCCTCGAGCTGTGTCTTTGCATCATCAACAACCTCAAATCCTCTCAAACCAAGATTAGCAAATGCTGTTTTCTCAGTGTTGGCACCGGAAATGAGAACAGAACCGTCACAACCTTGCACAAAGCAATCATGGAAGTGCATCCGAAGCAACCCAGCAGCCAAAGTAGGATCAGACTTAACGTGGGATTGAACCGCGGACTTAACAATGGACTCAGCGCGAGGACACGTACTAGAATAAAACCCTTGACGTGTCCCCTGGCCATGCACAGAGTTGACAAAAGCCAAAGCGAGCAAAAGAAACAATAGAGAGTACAAACTACCTCCCTCCATCGGAAAGGGTTGCAAATGCAAATGACTACCCCAAGTGAAGTGAAATGCAGTGTTATATAAAACAGTTGATATCTTTGTTCAGAAAACTCAATGAGAGTGTGTATGGAGTAGAATGTGAGGATGAAGAGGTATTTTATAAGGGTGGTTTTGGTCAACCTTTGGAAAGTGAGTAAGCAAAGTCGGCTTGTACATATAATATTGAAAATGATGATATGGTTAAGAGTGCGTCACGTCCATAGTCTTATGACAGGCATGTAGTGTGATACAGTGATAATGCAGAATGAATGATTCATTCCGCGTGAGGTTGTAGTTTGTCAAAGGGTGATTTACCTTTTTTTTCTACCTTTTGCAACAAGTGGAATCTTTGTTATTGCTTTTGGCTTGTCACCTTCGAAGGCGACGAAAATGGAAGGTGCCAGGAACAGCAAAGTTCTCCACCATGAACAAGTTTTTCTTTTTCTTAAGAATCTCCATGTGTGAATCCTGTTTCTAGCCTACCACCGCACTTCTCTTCTGATTTAAAAAAAAAAAAAAAAGGATCATACTTTCATTTTTTATTCGACACATTTTGTTACCATGGAACAAGTGCCTAAATTCTAACTATAATTAACTACGCAAAGAACCTTAGTGTCGACCATTCATTGCGTTAAATGTTCGCGTTTATAAATAGTTTTATGCAGTAGTGAGGGCTTTCTTTCTCTTTAAATAGCATTTCAGATTTGAATTTTGTGAAGAAAAAGAAAGAGTTGAGAGAGTTATACTTCTTTAAGTGAGTTGGTTATTTTTGACTCATACTATAGTGGGATTTAAAGTGACTCTCCGAAAGCAAAAAACCTAACACAAATGATTGATTAATTATGAATTTCATCACATTCAAAGTATGTTTATGATATAATATTAAACATTTTTAATACATTAATATATTTTTATCATAAAAGAATAATTTTAAAAATTAAAAATGTATTTATCCAACTGATATTTCGTATATTCCCAGCATCGACAACGAAATTTAAATTATTAATAACGGAGACATTGGTTATTATATTTTTATTGAAAAAGAAAGTATGAAAGTATTCATAATTTTCAACGTCAATATTTGTTATCATCTCTCTAATTTATTTTAAAAACAAGTGGAAATAATTGTGTTACATGAACACATACATGACATGCACGTCCAATTAAATTGCAGGTATGAACGAATTGGGGTTTTTTCTTCGTAATTATTAATTAAGTAGTTAGCTAGGGTAACAGGTGGGTCCCGTTTGACAAATCAGTAACTTATCCATTTTCAAACTAATCCTTAATTCACGCCTTATGATAGTGTCGTGTTCTATTCACAGAAAATAAACATCAATAAAATAATCTACACAATCTTATTTTAGAATCTTAGGAAAGGTAAAACCAAACACGATGTTAATTCTCCCTCAAATCTAAATCTTCATTAACATAAATATATATATATATATATATATATATATATATATATATATATATATAAAGTTTCACATTAATCAAGTTTTTAAATATATTATTTTTTTATATGTTTTTTAAACATAAAATCGTGAGAATCAAAACTAAAATTTAAAATGAATAATTTTTTAAACATAAAATTTAACCCTAATTATATTATAATGAAATACTCTTTTTTTCTTACACAGAACATATATATATATATATATATATATATATATATATATATATATATAATTTTTATTTGCTTTTTTGTCATAGTTATTTTTTAATATTGAATGTTGATAATAAAATATATATTTCTCAATTAATTTCTATGGGCTCTAAAACCACTTTTGTTACCATTGATTTGGACGATCTATAAACTACAATTTGCTTTTATTCTTAGGTTTGGTTAGATTTAATTGACAAGAGAGAATAAGATAAAATATTTCAATCAATTATATGTACTACATTAGATGCGTCTCTACATTAACTTATTTTAATGAATTTTACTATATCTTTAAAATATTAATTGTTTTTTGTGTTTGTTTTTCTCTTATGATCTCATAAATCTAGTGCTAATTACAATTATGTCAAAATTATAATTAATAAATAAATTATAATTCTTTGTAGTAATAAATCAGATATCATGATTTAATTATGACTTCACTAACTTAATTGTGTTCTAATGCGGGAAAATTGATGCATGGTAATTTGTTATTAAAAAGTCGTTGTCCAATTACATTATTACATAGCAAATATAAGGAAGAAAGGTTGAAATTCATGTCATGTAATTTCTGTAGTGATTTTTTTTATTATTCATATGATTGACTTTTTAGCTTTGATACAAGTTGTATTTTAAAATACTTCTAACTTAGATGGAATTTATGATATTTTCTATCTTGATCATACTCCATAATAATTATATATATAGTTATAATTATAAATTACTTTTACCTTGTCGATTTTACTATTTAGGACAAATAAAATAATTGACTCAAATATTTAATACTATTGGATATAATACATATCTAAAATAAGAATAAATAATTTTATGATTTTTGGTATTTTTCTATAAAAGGTTTTATATTTTCATGAGTATTTTAAATCTATTATTTACTTATTCATCACTTCTCCGAAGACTAGGGTCACCCCTCCCATAAAAAAAATCTATATATAATAATTATTTCTTAAAAATAAATAATATTATTTTATAAGTATAAGTAATTTTTTATTTTTATTTTTATTTACAATAATTATTATATTTTTTTTCATACACAATTTTTTACTTACACTTTTTTTCTTCTTTTTTTTATCAGAATTTATCTTTTCTTCTTCCACCTCTCCATTTTTCCATTTAAATTTTTTTTTATCACATATTTATTTTATCCTCTCAAATTTTTATATTTCAATGGTTTCATCTCACAGAATAACATAAAAAATTATAATTATTTTTTCTAATTTTTTTTAGTTTTTTTGTTCACATAAGAAAAAAAAGTTAAAAAAAAAATTCTTGAACTAAAGAAACAATAAACAATTTTATTAATTTACTTATTTTTATAAAAAAATTAATATTTATAGTATAATATAAAAATATGAAATATTGATATAGTTTTTTTATTTGTTATAAATTAATTAGTTAATTAGTTATTTAAATGCTTTATGATGTTTTATTTTTATGTTAAAATATGAAAAAAAAAGAGTTTTAAAGATGTATAAAAAAATTATAAACTATTTTTTTAGAGAAAAAAAGAATAAATGATAAAAAAAATGAACCGTACATTAAATATGTTGATAAATATTTTATATAATATATTTACTTTTGTATAATAATTAATTTTTATATATTAATTCTAGATTAACTCATTGAGCTCTTCAAAATTAGGTAAGAAGGTTCTTTAACTCTAATGGACAGATTTACTTTTGTCATTTGAATAAAGAGAAACAAAATACGTTTTATTTTTTAAAATCTCATTTAATTGATTGAATAGATAAAAAGAAATGATTTTAAAGAACAAAATATTCTATTCTCCTTTTTTTCTAAAATTGAAATGTTTTTATTCACTCATTTGCCTTCTCCTTCTGGTTCAGTCTATCAAGACAAAGAAAATATTTTTTATGAACTAAAAATGCAACACCTTTGAATCTTAAAAGACTCATATTTTGTTTAGAGTAAAAACCATCATAATCTATCTGTATTGGAAATATGGCTAGTTCTCCCGTTTGCAACAGCTCACTCATTGCCTCACACTAGGACAATGTTGGCCGTCCTGAGTTTGTGAGTTACGAGAAGAACCACCTTTTTTGAAGGCCATGCTCACATGCAACATTCCAAATCACTTGATACCTCCTATGCCTACACAAATCATCACTGGTTTGCGCTCTGGCTGGAAACATCGAGAAGAATCTTAGTATTCTCAGGAGAATATCAATAATAGATACCCTTGTTATTGTCTGCACTGCAACTAGGACTTGTTCAGGTCCTTAACCTTAACAGTTTCCTAGTTTCATCCATTGGAGAAATCTGTGCATGGTTTCAGCTAGCACTCTAACCTCGTAAAATCCTCACTTTCCAATCTCAATAAGCTTCTCATCTATACCTCCACTCTCATACACCTTCATTAATGAGTATTTCATTTATTATCAATGTGGTTCTTCTGCTTGCAATTATATTGCTGTTGCTGCTTTACTACAACACATCCTCAAAGCTGAATAAAATAGTGAAGGGGCAGATTCCCAGAGTCATAGAAAAAGAGAATGACGTGGAGATTAGTGTTGACAAGAAGATAGAGATAGCAGAGGGGACAGTGATTATGACAGTGGAAGAGAGAAAGGAACTGATATTCTTTAACGATAAGCCAAAATTTCAAATGGCTGAACTTCTTAGAGCTTCTGCTGAGCCACTGGGTCATGGGATCTTGGGAAATAGTTATAAGGCTATGCTGAATAGTGGAACTACCATTGTTGTAAAAAGGTTAAGGGACTTGAAGCCATTCACCAAGGAGGAATTTGAGAAGATATTAAATGTGATTGCTGATATGAAACACCCCAATTTGTTGCCCTTGCTTGCTTACTACCATTCCAGAGACGAGAAGCTCATGCTTTACACATACGCAGAGAATGGAAATCTTTTCTCCCGACTTCATGGTAATTTACATCAACTTAATTGCTCCATTTTTTTAGTTTGCTATTGTGTCTAGTGATATTTAATTAAAAATATCCCAAAACATAAACTTAATAGAAATAATCAAAGATTATTAACAAATTAAAGAGCAAAGGTCAAGGTAAGGTAAGGATCTGAAAATTGACTGATGAGAGCACAATGTTTTCTAACTTTCCTAACTCATCCCCGTTTGGTTAAAATAGAAATAATCACCGTCAAGGTTTCATCTTAAACCTTATTGACATATTTTTTATGGCTTTAGAGCTGGAAATTATGTCGTTCAGTTCGAATTTTAGTAACAAACTGAGTTTTTGTCACACAAAACTTCATAATATTGAGGTGGCAACAAAGCTATACATGCATCTTTATACATCTTGTGCCCTCAAAACCTGACATTTCAGATGGTAGAGGTGGAAACCGAGCTCCATTCAGTTGGAACTCAAGATTGTCAGTCGCAAGAGAAGTGGCTCGAGCATTGGTGTACCTGCACCTCAACCACAAGTTGCACAACATTGTCCCACACGGCAACTTGCGGTCTTCAAACGTACTATTCGATGAAGACGATGCGGTCCTTGTTTCTGACTTCGGTCTTGCCTCCATGATAGCGCAACCAATTGCAGCTCAGCACATGGTTGTTTACAAATCACCTGAATATGGATATGCAAGAAAGGTGACAATGCAATCCGATGTGTGGAGCTATGGTTCCCTTTTGATAGAGCTTCTAACTGGCAAAGTATCTATTAACTCAGCTCCACCAGGAACCAATGGGGTGGACCTATGCAGTTGGGTTCACAGAGCTGTGAGGGAAGAATGGACTGCTGAGATCTTTGACAAAGAAATCTCCGGACAAAAGAGTGCACTTCCTGGGATGCTAAGGTTGTTGCAGATTGCAATGCGTTGCATTGAGAGGTTCCCTGAGAAGCGTCCTGAGATGCGAGAGGTGACGAGAGAAGTGGAGAAAATACAAGCCCACTTGATCTCTGAAGATGATGATGATCTGTCTGGGGATAGGTCTCTAACTGATGATTCCCTTTCAACTAGTACATCTGTGATTGGAGATGAAAGATAGATTATGAGAGCTTGGAAATCTCATCTAGAACACATTTGATTTTTCCTCTTGTTTTGACATGAAGGTAGTGCATTGATCCAATAATAAGTTACTCATTATTGTGCATGTTTGTGTCCCTCTCAATAAACTGTTAAATCCACTTTTATCTATGCAATTTACTAGAGAAGAAATTGCATTTATTTGGTCTAATTAACCTCCTGTATTTGCGTCTTCTCTTTCTTTTGTGCTTTATCACATGGGAAAAGGTGGGTTTATAAAAATTATGGTTTTTATTACTTAATAGAATCGTATAATCTTTGATCCATGTTAAAGGAATTTTGATCATGCTACTATTGAAATGAGTTATTGCAAACATATTTCTGCTAGAGCCGATTAATGGAAACAGAGGGAAAATGTCTGTTTTCTCATTTCCAGGCTCTAAAAACGCTGTTTTCTCACCTGAGACGTGCCAACGTCGAAATAAAAAAACACTTTTTTTTTGGTCGTGAAAAGCAAATACACATTGATTCCCATCGTTTCTCCTCTTGTGTGTGAAGACAAAGTTCCTGCAAATAGCAGAGTGCACGTGTTTATAAGGAACTAATTCCCCAGCTAACAAGCCGCAACCAAAGTATAAAATAGTATTTATCGTGACCTAAAACGAAAATATAGAGAAATCCTTCATCCTATCGTGAGAGAAAATACAAATGGATTGTTAATAATTCCGAAAGGATTGGAACTGGAAGAATCATATGCCAGTTCGCATGAACATGTAACTAAATAGAACTAGGCAATCGAGCATGAAGCAAGTTATCAACCAACTTTCAAGTGAAAAAAATCAAATCTTTCAAAAAAAAATGTTTCAAAATATGTATTTTTAATATTTCTTAATATTAATCAGAAAACTAAAAAGTATTTATAACATATTAAAAACAATACTTATATAATAATATATTTATAATATAGTAAGGATTTCAAATTCATGGCTAAATATTAAAATAAAATAACCTCAACTAAACCAATTTGAAATACAATTGGTTTGGGTATGTCAAATTCCCAAGGAGCACCCAATTACATCGCAACTTTGAAGGGTGGGAGATAGATTTTAAAAGTTGTTATAAGGAGGTTCAGTAATTGGTAATAACCGAGAAGCAAAGAATTAACAGCATATCGAATAATAAAAAATAAAAATAAAAACTGAAAATTACCCCCTGGTTAATTTTCCACATGATTAAAGAAACGCACAAGAACCTTGAATAAGTAAACCTTATAAAAAAAAAATATAGTATTCAAGGTCTTCGCGTCCACCTCTCAGACACATAATCTTATCATTAACACTCGAAAAAGGTTAGTGAAATTATTAATTCCAAAAAAGAAATGGTACAATCAAATGGCGCTAGTTTCAGATTAATTTGATGAGTGAATGGGCTGAGCGTGGTAATTGTGACATTTCGGGTGAAAATAGTTGCGAGCGTGGCACTACTATGAAACATCCTATATGCTACCTTATGACGATTGGCACAAATTTACATCAGTATTGTGGCATTCGATGCAAAAATGAAATTACAAATTAAAAAGGGATCCGAGTAAGCCCGAAATAATTATATATCATCATATAAGACGATGATTGGAAAAGTAAAATTGTACAACGAAATGCGCCAACGCTGGTTTCACTTTCATTAGGCGCTGTTAACCCCTTGAAAATTGCTTTCCATTCCGGTTGAAGAATCTTCCTGACAGACCTGTTTCTCAGTCTTTACTGGTGGATTGATCCCTGATCCATGATGTATCTGTCCATTAAACTAGAAAATGAGGATTTGACCCAGGTGTAGCTTTCTACCAAAATGTCAAAAATTCATGAAAGCATACCGTGGCACTGGATTTGAAAGGTAAAGTTTCGTTAGGAAGCAACATTGACGGATCTGAGGGCCTGTGAAACAGTAAGTGTGCTACAGACCGATCGATGGGATTAGTGTCAGTTTCCATGTCCATTAATCCGGTACACCTGAACGAAGCTATGTGTTATCAAAAACATTAATTCATAAACATGGGAATTTTTAGAAAGATCCAAAAAAAAAACATTGTAATGTATCAGTATGTGAATAAAATAATACATCTTTGGAAACACTACAAAGGCTGCATACGTAGCATACAAAACTACTACATTCTAAATTATGGCATACTACTACCTTGTAGTTAAGAAAACTATAAATCTGAAGGGAAGAAAGTGAGCAATACCTGCTTGCATCCTGCACCGTCATTGTTTTGCAAGCTTCATTGTCGCCAATGCAACCATTTGCACTTGGATTATTATGTCTTTGCTCCGCACTCTTAGCCAAGCGGTATAGACTGTCCCTAATGCACAGTTTGGTTTTAATATCCAACTGCAATCAAGCAAATTTTAGGTGCGACAAAGAAAATTATAATCAATGAATTGACAGATTTCAAGTAATAAATAAATATGCAGGTAAACCTTAGCATAGCATCACAACTTTTAATCTCCAGTTTTTTATTTTCTTGAAAAGGGGTAAACTACTAGTTTCGTAGCATCATGCTATTTTCTCTTGGTATACATATGTGATCAAAATCAAAGATAACCATTACAATACATGTTTAGAGTGCAATGTTGAGGAGATAAAATAATATTCTCTTTTCTCTCAGGATAAAAAATATAAAGAACAAACAGAACCAACTTGAACACCACACAAGATTCAAATACCTGATCCATGATCTGTTGCAGGTGGCAAAAGCTGGTTGCTTCAAGTGAGGTTTGATCCAGAACGGAGCCCATGGATGAGCTTTCATGCACTATTGATGAATCTATTTCTGGTGAAAAGCCTAGGCTAACTCCCTGGACTTCACTATGACCTTCATTTTCATTTTCAAACCGATGACCTACTTGCTGAGCTGAACCTGGACTATGAAGTGGTATTTGATTTGGGATATTTTCATTTTTTAAACTACTACTTAACAGAGGTCCATCACAGCATTGAAACAAATTTTCTCTGTTTTCAAATGTTTTCAAGGCAGCAGCCTCCAAGGAATGACCATGAGAACTTTCCATGTTTGATGCATATGATGATTCTTTAACAGAAGGAGACAGATGTCCATCATGCTCAGATCCAGACAAAGTTGTAAAGAGGGAAGTGTGATTTGGAGTATGACTATAGTCTGGGAGTCTTATAGGAACTTGTGTCTGTATACAGCCTAAAGTATTGGAATCTCTGTTCAGCTTATGTTTCTGGATGCAATCAAGAGATGTAACCCCACTGGAAGACGCTCCAAAAGGCTGCTTTGTATCTGCATATCGCTCTGGAGGAATATAAGGATGAACAGAACCTCTGTTTTCTAGGTAACCATTTTTTCGCCTTCCTGCCGATGGCTTTGGCAGCTTCCTCTGCGGCTGTTAAACAAATATTATAGGTGATGCACTAATTAGGAGTCAACTTAGTTCAATTTAAGTGTTCATCATTTGGAATAGTTCAATCTGGTATTAAACTTACATTGGAAACCAAGTAAATCCAACAAATTACCCTTGAAAGTGAAATGAAACAAGTGAACTGGACTTTTTGTGTATAACATAAAAATCTCAAGCCAACTTTTCATCAGCAAAGCAAAAGAGATATATATCAAGTAGGGGTAATTATTAGACTTCCCTTAATGCACACTCATTATTGGATACAATTCTAATCAAGATAAAATTTATAGGTCATGAATATGTCATAAAAGTATCTTATGAAATGCGTATACTAAAATTTTTAGAAATAAAAAATGACAGCATTTTGCTTGATTTCATAAATTAAAAAACTCTTTTAAATGAGGGAATATATGATTACAGTCAGAAATCAACCGAATCTAACTCAAACATAATTCCAAAATTGTTATCCTTGAAATGTCAAACATAATCAGTTCTGCAGCAGCTCACGACATACTTGTATTACCATATTCAATAATATAATGGCATTAATAACTTTTACCAACCTTTTCTTTGGGTTGCAAGTCAACTACATTACCAGATTTCATATCTGTCTCACTCTTACTGAACATTGATAATGGAATAGGGACACCATCGTCAATAACATCCATTTGAGACCTGAATTTTTCATCAACAGGAGATGACCTGTCATTGGAATCGTTTGAAACACCTATAATATTTTCCTTCGAGTCCATTTTATAATCTGATATACTTTTCAACGGACTCATTTCTGCATATGAAAACTTAAAGTCAGACTTCACTGCATCATCAGAACCTTCGGCACCATGAGAAGATGAGAGCCAGCAGAACTCCTCTTCATTGTTGAGACTTCCCGTTCCAAACGTTAAATCACAACTTCTAAAATTTAAAAAGCGATATTTAGTGATGATTGCAATTAATTGATTAGCAAAACAAAGGAAAAAATGAGGAAATCTCTGTCAAATAGGAGAATTTCTTACAACATCCTGTCAACATCTTCAAAGTTTCCTATATCCAGCCACCCGTCATTATCAAGAAAACTGAGTTCATTGTCAGCTTGGGATGTGTGATTGATTGAATATTGACAGACACTATCATCTTCCACCACACACTTGTCTCCCAAGATAGTATCATCTTCACATAGCTCACATCCACCAGAATCTAAATTGCTGCTCTTGAAACAGTGATCAGACATGCCAGTGTCATCTGATGTGAGCCTTTTGGCTTCTTTACTTGAGTCATTAACCCTAGAAGAAAACACAACTTCAGGTGTCGAATCCTTTTCTAGCATTTTCTCTTTCTGGGTCATACTTTCTAAGTACAATTCCTCTTTACCCTGAGTACCATAGATATTATCGTAATCACTACTTCTGATACCACGTAATTGGTGAAGTGAATCCTTACAGCTATCTCCCTGTATTATAAACTGTTTATTAAGCTTGTCACCAGCATGGGTTACCGTATGATCATCACTTCCACCAAATCCATCCCACACATTTTCTTCAAGCTGTAAGACAAAGGCACATCGTACAAAAATTTCTTGAATAACTTGGCATCACATAGTCTAACAAATTGATGAAAACATATGACATCAAACCTGATAAAGAGAGAAACAAAAAGCAAGACACGTATAAATTTGTTAAAGTGCATAAAAATACAGCCCCCACCAGTCTGTTGGAATCAGCAGGAAAGAGGAAACAAAAAATACGATACAACCCATAACTTCTTTCAGTATTCATAAAAAGGGACCACTTTAACCTCTGCAAGAAGTGTTTCAGAATAACCTTATGATCAAAAGTCCACCTTCCAAAACAAGAACCATGTCATCCAGGATTCTAACTGAAATTCAACTAAGCTTAACTCAAGCCTGATCAGTTAACAGAGTACAAATAAGAAAAAAGGTGGTGCTGATTTAGGAAAAAGAGTAGAAGGAATTTTTTTACAAATTTAGGATTCAATTTACCATTAACAAGTACTTTACACTTCAAGGAAAGGAATTAGGGCTGGTTATATATTATGCATAAATGTAAATAAATATTGGAATTTGAACTAGAGTAAATTAATCCAAGTCATTGTGCTGTACCGGTATAATATGGCACAAGAATATAATTATATCAAATACTGGAATTGAATTTAACTAATAGTTTATACCTCGTACATACAGATGTTTGATATTCCGCCGAGACTTTTTATCCACCACTAAAGATGCATTCCACTGGTTGATCCAATATCATGCTTCTTTAATTATATCTATCATCAAAGTCCAGAGATGACTTAACTGGTTGAGTCATAGGTTTGAAAAATCACTAAAATTGCATCAATACCAATCAGCACTTTTATATCCATGGAGTTTAAAAATTATGAATAGAAATTATCAATAATACCTACAGAGCAACCATTAGTGAATTCTTAATGTTACGCTAACACAATTGCTACAACATTGACAGTCTTAACAAGGTCAGCTAGCACTAGTATCACCACCACAACACATGCAGCATATGCGCCTCTATATCCATCAGAAATTGCCAATACTAATCACCTTATCTCTGTTAACTATAAATATGATAATACCAAATTAGGAAATTCTGAATACAAAAATAATTTGTCAACAGTTTAGAAAAATCTACTATTGCGTTTTTGTGCAAAAAAAAAAAACAAACATTGCTGCCACTACAGCTAAAACTAACATACTTGATCTCAAAATTATAAAACAGGACCCAAAAGGTTCCTGCTTCAAGTTTTAACAGCTTGACAAACATTCTTTTTCTTTTTTATGTTAAACTAGAGCATGGCCAAATCCTTCACCTATTACACACCAGTTTGACAAAAGAACTTATTAGCTAAGGATATTCTTTATTCTTATAATTACTATCTCCTGGGTTGAACGTTTGCTATCCAGAATCTCATTCCCTTAAGGTCCACCTCCCAACTTGTCAATAAGAAACTGTTGTTTTCTTCTTAACTTCAACATTCTTGCATTTTTATCTTATTTAGAACCTAACTACAAACTTAGACAGTCAAATACACCAGAAATCCGGAGTAAATCTGCCAGTGACACAACAAAATATGAAGATCCGGAAAATTGAAATATCCTTTTCACCATTTCTTACTTGGCAAACATTGCACCAAGTCATGCGTAAGTGACAACAACCAGCTCATAGCAGAAAAACAATAATAACAATAATTAAGAATTCTAAATCAGAATATAATAGAGCGATTTAAAACCACTTCCATCAAATTTACCTCCCTATAACTATAAATGAAACCTTTTAGGAGAAGAAGAAAAGCGTGAAGAGGTTCACTTGAGACATATTTCTTTTTCAGGCTTAATTTTGTGATTGATGAAGTAAACCAGTAGAGCATGCAAAGACCAAAGAAGAAAGGGGAAAAAGTTACCAAAACGGGAAATCATACGAAACTAAAGAAATTGAAACTGACCTGAGGACGAAAATCGGTTTGAAATCGCAAAATTTGGGAAAATAAAGAGAAAGAAAACAGAGAGAGATTGGAGAGGGAAGCGTTAGTGGATTGTTCACCTCACGAGTGGGGGGATTCCTTTCCAGACCCTTCTTTACTATCCAACTTCAACTTCCTCGCAGAATTTTCTTCTTTAAAAATAATATTGTTTTTTTAATTAATTAATGTGGCGAAAAGGTATCACCCAAAAACCGACACGTGGCATCCAGATTGATATCAAATTAGGTTCGTGGACGGGAGGTGGGTGCTTAAGATCCGATCAGTTACTATGTTTCTATTGGTCCACGACAAGTTTAACTCTCGCTCCTCTGACACGTGCCGGGTATTAACTTAGAGTGCGCTTGGCACGTGCCAATCGTAGAAACCAACATGTGTGGTTCAATATTTTGGTTTGTGAATATAATAATGGCCACTTGTCTTTTGTTGGCCACTTTGGAACCTCCTCTGTAGAAGTGTTCTCACCTCTTTCACTCATTAGGTGGGATCAAAGGTCAAATTAATTAAAATAATATAAATATATTTGTAGGACACAGTTTAGTTTACCTCTTTCAAACATAGATTTTGCAAACTGCGCGCTTTAACCACTTTTAAATACAACATCTTTTTGTGAGTCATTTAAATTTATATTTAAGACAAAAAGTTTACAATTTTTTTCTATTAAAAAAAAGAATAGGAAATTATACATATGTATGTAGAAAATATTTTTGCAAATTTAAAATTACGCTTAATATCACTAGTTGTTCATTAATTTTGTTATGAGTCTCTAGAATTTTCAAAACAGTCACAAATCGTGATTCTTTAACAAGTTCAACTCATTAAAAATTACGTTCATAAATTTCATTAAATTACACAAAAGTTGTAATATGGAATAGGATCTGACTTTTTTGAGTTTAATGCAGAGCTAGCGATTTAATTGGAAAGTGTATATTCATTTTTATCAAAATCAATGATACGGAAGATTCAATTGGACTTATTGATTCCTTCATACTTCCAGAGAAGGTAATGAGTGTGATAATTGACTAACTAAATAAGAACTCATCTGGTTTGATTTTATGGATAAATTCCGTCCTTAAATATATCTTTTGTTAAATCCTATAGAACTATTTTATTATGAAAATATATTTTTAATAACTAATTTGATAATAAACAAAAAATATTTTAATGTAAAACTATAATGTTAGGAATTGATTTGAATTTCTGACACATTAAAAAACTAAATATTTTTCACTTTCGCAAACTGAATTAATTAACAATGTTCACATATTCAATGACCAAAAACTTAACATATTCAATTACAAGTAGGTTTTTTTTGACAGATTTAGTAATCAATTTCTTCGAGAAGATGCAGTGTATGTCAGGTTTAGATGAATATCCTTTTTTTTATCTTGCCACCTCCATTAATTCTTCCATTGTTGAATTTGCTTGCTATCCGGAAGCAATTTAAAGTCACATACAAACCCAAGAAGGCTTATTAATTTTTTCCAACCCTCCTTTGCATGGTTGGACTAAGTGTAACACTTATGTTCATCCAGAGAAAATCCTTAGCAAGTTGTGGGAGTATCCTTAAAAATCACAAGGATGAGTACCTTGGGGGCGTCTCTATTAATTTGGGTGTCACAGCATTTTTTTTCGCTGAGCTCAATGGAGCTATTACAAAAATTGCCCACAATAAAGAATAGAACAATCTATGACTGGAATGCAATTCTATTAGTCCCATTAAGACTTAATTAACACAAATGGTTAAATTGTATTAATCTAACCAAGAACATGAATTTTGTTGGTCAAATTTACAGGGAGGACAATATTTGTTCAGATATTCTGATGTCTATTCCTTAATTGTATTTTGTTGGTGGAATTGAATTCCGTAGTTAATAACTAGTGACCCCAATAGAAAAAGACATAATTATACAAACTAAAGGTTGAAATAGTTTATTCTAGTTTGGGTTTGGTTTTACCTCCTCTTGCCTTCTGTAGTTTCCTCGATTTGGTTATATACTTTTTTGGCTTACTGTCCTTGCAGAGTGTAGTAAGGGATGCCAACCTAGTTGGAATCGCCTACAACTCTTTGTTGCGATAGCTTGTCTTTCAAAAAATTTTTTTTTGTTCTGCTCTACTTCATCTTGTACCAGCTTGTCTTTTAATTAATAAAGAAAGTTTTGCTTTAATCCATCTTTGTATTCACCTAGGAAAAAACAACCTATCCAGTGGCTGAGAAAGGTGTAGAGTCAACACCTCCGTACTGGAGGAAGAATAACAGGAAATCAAATTCTAAAATTAAGGACAGGAAATTCATAATATAATAATTGTAAATACAAATAAACAACCAGGGTCATTCATTCCCTTGCACACACGACGAGGGAAGTTATTCTGAGAGATTCGTCATAGTATTTTACAGAACAAACAAACGTCCTGACACTATACACTATACATTATCGGGCACGGAGAATACCATAATTAACAGATGATAATAATATCCAAGTAGAGATACAAGACAACATTGTACTTTCAAAAGTCTAAAATTTAAACGGGAGCAAAATTGTCTGTTGCTTTCTTTTTCTATATTTTCCATATATTATCTGAGCAGAAGGATAAGTGTTTACTGACTCCTTTGTATGGTTATTAGCATCCGAACTTACAGTTAAAGAACCATGAAGTGCATTTGTTCTGTGGCAAACTCCAAAATGATTTTTATTGTAGAAGAACAGTACTTGCTAAGGGGTGAATATACATCATTTCTTCAAAAGCTTCTGCGAGAAAATCTTCTTGGAATATGGACTATTCCTTGAAATTGTTTTGTGGGACTCAATTGCTTCAACTAGTGAATTACGGACATGACCCTAGTTTAGAAGTAAAAGGGCAAATGTGAGAAAAGAGATACCAAACAAATAGATCAGAGGAACAAAAATGTTCATTGACAAAGCCCCATAAAGTTTAACACGATTGTGGAAATTTCATGCACTAAGAAGTAGAAATTGGGGTGAGAGGAATATGAAGCAGTCATGTTACAAACCTCAGAATGTCGAAGAGCTGATTGAACAACATAATTTGCATGTGGATCTTGAAGCAACAGTTCAAAGTGTGGAGCAGATAGCAGTTCATGAATGACTCTTGATCGATTCTCATCATTGAATACAACAAGACATTTTTCAACGACATGGCTGCTGAACTTCTGCATTGACAAGTGCACATATTTACCTTCAAATAGCAAACTTAAAGTTGCAGCGGCGGAAGGAATCCTCAAATCCAAGATAAACTGAACAACGTAATTCCTATAGAAGACAAAAAGAATGAATAGATCAAAGAGAGTAGAAAATCAAGAGAGAAACAAAATTTTATTTCGGCTTCAAAGTAAAATATTATTTCTAAAAATCAACAAAACCCTATCTATAGATGACTCTTTTTTTGTTAAAAATGTATTTGTTAATCACAAATCCCAAGCACAAAAGAAAGCAGAAAAATGAAAAAATAAAAATAAAAATAGTACAGGAACAAAAAGAAAAGAAAAAAAACACTCATTTCTAGTGGATTGTGGTGCACCATCTGATTTAAGGAATCTCACAAATGGTTGAATTAAAACATGTGATGGTTACTGATGGATTTCTGTCTCAAATGTAAATATGATATTTGTTAAAAAATTACCAACTTAGTCACAATATTTGACGTTCTCTATTCCACAATTGCACCACACATTGTGATCGACAATCTAGACATGTAACTGTCATGTGCAAAAGGAGTAAACAAAATCATGTTTCATGACTACACCCCTACAAATTCCCAAAAAGTCTGTCCAGTGGTATGGGTTATTTCGTTACCAATTACTGAAGACAATTTACTACAGCTAAGATTCTCTGTCCCACGAAAAAAAAAAAAAATACTTTAGGGAAAGAGGTAGACAGGCTTAACGCAAAAAATATCTTTGCAACGTTTAATATACATTACATTCTAAGTAATATGCTTAAAATTATTACCCATATTGATCTTGAGCTAGCAGAAGTGCATTAGTAGATATTTCTGCAACCAGATTTTCTCTAAGCTTTCCACTTGAATGGCCAATGCATCTTTGTAGAACACAACATCCGTGTTGATGAGTTGCAATGTCAACACAATACTTGGCAGCAGCAACAAATATGAACTGCCCGAAGCAAAGAATGAGAAATGCGAATTTTACGCATCAAAAATATTATATATGTGCAATTTCATCAAACATCAATCTTTTTCAGTGAAGAGAAATTGTGACGAAGTGATATGCCAGAATAATTTAGCAGATATTTGTCATTTATTTTTTGCAACATTTTCATTGCACAAAATACACCTAGCCTTAAACTAACCTATATGCACCACGGCAGACTCCACATCAACCACTGTTCATAAGGCCCTTTTCCACAATATAGACCAACAAAAATTAATTTGATTGGTTGTTGATCTCAAGACTCTCCTCCACTCTTGAAATGTTATTCACGTTTTCAAACAAAGCAATAGACAAGTTCAATTGAATTCTTTTAATTTTAAGTCTTGAGTTCTAACCCATAGCAAGCTATGCTTCAGATGATAATCCATTAGTATCTATGAGCATTTTCATGAAATCATTATTTTAAATATGCTCTTGATAGTCTATGGTACGCAAATATAAACCTAAATTTTAACAAGATTCTACAACCTACTTATACATTGAATTTCCAGTTCTAAGAGAGTTTACAAATCTATCTCAAAAAGTAGACCAGGATGTTAAAGAAAAATAAGGGCAAAGCAAAGAAAGAGCAATTACATTACTGCATTTGTACTCTGAAAATAATAAAATACAAAAACAGAGACATGGTAATGTACAATGAATTATTTAATATTATAGTCTTAGTTTCTTCTGTGCCCAAGAGGAGAAAAACTACGTGATCATAAAAAATCATTTCAAATGCTTTGATACCATGATGTCTAATCTTCTTAATATCAAGTATCCAAAATAGCCATATGAGATAATGAACCTGGTCTTACTACTTGCCTTAAAGTCATAGTCCTTCAGTTAAAAACATAATAATTCTACATAGAGGACCATATCTGAGAGATGAATACACAATTTTTGATTGAATAATCATATCTGTCGGAAAAATAATAAAACAAGTTCGTTATCAGGTTAACATAAGAAAGTTTGAACAATTTGGCCAAGTTGTTCCAATTATCTATCCAACAGAACAGCACATGATCATAATGCTTCCTGTGATCCCTTCCTTTTAAAAAGGACTAACGCTTCGCAAATTTTATTCATAATACATTCAAATTTAGCCATGCGCACAAAAAATGAAATTTCAATTAAAAGAACATGATTGCGCAGTATTGCAAAGTCAAGGCACAAGCAAGATAAACTTTTGAGAACAAAATGAAACTGACAGAAAACAATAGTGCTTTTTCACACAAGATTATCAGTTATCAGCTATTGATCCAAAAAAGAAAATATAGTAACAAGTGATTTGAACAGATAAATTTCTGTTCGCTCATAACTATCATGTATAGGATTTATCCAAATCAATGAACATTTGAAAAAAGTAAGAGTCATACTTTGTTATCTTCATTGCTTAGGCATTGTAAACAATGTTGAACCACATGATTCCCATTAAGATCTTTGATGAGGGCCAAGAATCCAGGTTGCAAAGCTGATACAACTAATGAAATTTGCTGCCTAGTTTTGAGAGTCTCAATCAGCTTTTGTACCACACGAGTGCTGGAAGAAGATAAAAGTAATGTCAAATTCAGCATCGGACAGTCTATATATCATTTCAATGCTACCATAAGTTGCAAAATTACCCATGAGTGTTTAAAGAGATTCTGACAAGCTGCCCGGTCTCCTGTGTAACCACAAGTATGATCTGCATCCTCTGTTCTTCATCACATACATCCAACAACTTTTGCATTAGGTAATTTCCAAAAGGATTCATCATAAGCTCCACTACATGATCAATTATCTCACTAAATATCACTTGAACATCCTCCGGTGCACCCTCATCAAACATTCTTTGCAGGAATCTACAGCCATGTTGATCTTTGGCCATTAAATACAACGACCCTCGAGCTTCTGCTAGGGAATTGTACTTGGGCAGCATAGGGAATGAGCACCCATTCCTAGGACTCCTAGGATTTTCATATCCTCCAAGATGGTGTCGGATGTCTATCTCCGACCGCTGTAGCTGCTTAGCAAAGCCATTTTCGCGCACAGCACGCTGACACCTTGAATGATCCGAACCCCTGCTAACAACATAATTTAAACCTTCCCCCTGTATAATAAAACTCCCCTCACTTGTCATAGCATCTAGATTTCCTCGTGGGATTCTAGAATTCGAAAGTGGCACAATTCTTGCATTAGGCTGATAAAGGCCATACTGCAGCAACTCCTGAACACTCATACAAGGCTTATAATTAGGACAAAAGGAATTATTAGACAGTCTTGACACCCCGCTTTCTTCCAATAAGTTAATTCCATATTTCTGCGCATAAAGTGAAGCAGCATCAACAGTTGAATTTCCGCTCAAGGAACCAACAATCTCCGGCACCACGCTTTCACTACCATTGTAATTACTCATCAGCTGCCTTTCACGCCTAGGAGAATCCATTGAACCACCACTGAATCCATTCAATTGAGAAACCATATCGCGCTCATGCCACCTAGGACTTGACTGCAACGATCCAAATAAATTAGTCATTTTATAATCCTGAGTCAGTCCTGACAATGCTGAATTAATTTCTGCAGCACGGGTGACAGAACTCCTTGTCCTGATTACAGGGGATTGAAACCCCACAGAATCACTAAACCCTCTTCCAAAATTGCCACAGTCCCCACCACCACCAGAACCACCACCACGCATGTGGTGAAGATTATTGACAAAATCACGAAACGGAAGCACATTAGGATTCTGGTGTGTATTATCAGCAATGCACATTTTAGTGAAATTAGAGCAGAGGCCTACTTCATGAACCAACCTATCAGTCTCATTGAGTTTGACAGTGGAATCAGGGATCCTAGAATTGAGGTAGAGGTTGTGGTTGTTGGGGTAACAGGAGCTTCTAGAAACCACGTTGGATTTGAGGTCGTCGAAAGAAGGAGGAGACATTGAGAACAAACTGGAAGAAGAATCGTCAGATTGCAGAGAAAACCCACTCATAGGGGATTTGAAGCCGTCATCGTAATACATACCATAATCATGAGCGTTACCGTTACCATTAACATGACCATGACCATAGTGTGTCCGCTTCATAACGAAAACGCCATCGTCATCGTCATCAGCACCATGTCTATGTCGGTGATGATGATGATGGTGGTGGTCGTGGAGATTGTGCGATGTGGCGTGAGGGATCTCATCCAGCAACATTTTTAACTCCTCCTCTGACTTATTCTATAGTCTCCCTCACCATTTCACGAAAAACAAAAGAAGAAAAGTTGGTCAGTGAGAGGATCGGGGAAAGGGAAAAGGAGAAAGGCGCCATTGAAACGACATCGTTGGGGTAGGGATATGTTGAACAACGGAAGGTGGCATCTATATGATGGGACTCACAATCGCATTTGCATTTGAACCAAAAGAAACAAAAAAAGAATCACATCTGAGTTATTGGGTTTAATCTGTGAGGAGTTGGTGAAGCATGCAAAGATTAAACATTCTCATACGGTTACTGAGGGTGTATGTATACTGTACACACTCGCCGCACTCTCTCTCTCTCTCTCACGCCATTAAACTTGCAGAACAAGAAGAGTCACTGTTCTATTTTCCCTTTAATTTCTCTTTCTCTCTCTCTCTCCATATATCATCAACCCAACACACATATCGAGGACAAACAAATACTCTGTTGTGCAAGTCTTTCTCGCACTGTATTTTAATCTCTCTTTTTTAAATTAAAAATATAATGTACTTTGAAGGTGAAACAACGCGTGTTGTGCACGCTCTTCTATGAGGCATCCAGGGTGGGTCCCATTGCTTGTGAACTCTTCACGGTGGAGTTTGGACGCTGGTGGCGCGAGTGGAACCTGGATTCATTTGTCCTGTTATTAATTAAAATTAAAAAATAAAAGAATTTCTGTTACTCTACTTACGGATTGGAACAAGACAAGCCTCCGAATTTTCTCTGAAGGGATTTTTTGAAATCTCCATATTACCCTTCCTACATGTTTGTATTTCCTTTCTTTGCATGTCGTGTAATCTCATCATACTCCACCTAACACCTTTGCTTATGCTACTGTAATTGCTAAAACTAAAAATACTAAATATGTCTTCTTTTAATTCTTTGTTACAGAATTGATTTTTTAATTTTACTATATATAAAATTCTTTTATAAGAATTTAGATCAGTTTTAAGGTATGCATGTATTTGGATAATGCAATCCAAACACTGTTTTAAGTAATAATCAAAACGAAATAAATTTGATAAAGCGATGGCTGAAAATAAAACATTTGAATGATAATTTGTCTGGTTACATAGATCAACATGAAAATACAAGTTTAAAGCAACGAAAAAACCAAGGAAAATTTGTTATTATTAATACTTGGTATATACTGAAATAGAGCATTTTTTTTCTGTAACCCACAAACAATTTTATCCATGAGCCAAAGCAACTTTACAATAATCTTTACAAAAAAATTATCGGTGTTATGGTTGTAATTATTATTCTGTCCAAAATAATAAAAGTATAAATAAAAGACGCAGAATAAAAAAATATAAAGATGTTATTTGCGCAAATATGACATCGAAACATGATTAAGAGGATTGTGAGAATTAAGTTTTGGTGATGCGGATAAAACTAACCTTTTTTAAAATGAAATATTGTTCATTGATATATTATGAGAGTGGCACGTGTTAGTTAACACGCTATAAAAGAAGGAGGTTTAAAATTTAAAATTTGGTGATGTGGGAATGGCACCAAGAGAGTAATGCATTTTGTAATCAGTGTAAAAGTTGGTTGATTTGATAGGAGGCTTCTTCATGCAAAGTTTTCACCATACTCAACCTCTTCGTTGCTTTTGCTAGAAACTAAAGTGATTAGTGACCAAAAAGAAAAGAAGATTTGAATTAAATTAAAAAAACCCCATATGCATATTTGGATGGGAGATGGTGGAGGTTGAAGGTGGTGGTTTGGTCTCAAAGAATAGGAGCAATTGCAAAGACCAAAAATTGAGGAAGTTTAAGATTAGTATGTTTTGGGGAAAAAGGAGAGGCATGGGAAAGTGGCGAAAATGGTTTGATAGGGTTCCTTAGTGGGAAAGCGAGAAACCGTTCGGACCCACATGTGCTTGTCTGCACCTTATTTCTGAGAATTGGTCAATTACATGTCATAACCAACGTTTTTTCATAGGAAAGCGATGTCCCTACTTTTTTCTCTCTAGGGTTTTTATGTTGGGTCTAATCAAATAGATCTCTTTTTGTTAACTTTTTATGTCTTTAGGCCAATTATTTGTAATTGCATAACAAAACAACACTATTATAGTTTTTTTTTTTTTACAAAAATAGTGCATTTTTTAAAATTTACTGAAATAGATATTTTTTTAAAATTATAAATTGTGCTATAACTTGATTTTACTATTAAGTGATCGTCTTTCCTATCACCGTTTCAATTTTTTATTTTTAGATCGATAAAGAAATCGTTTTAGATAACGTGATTTATATATATATATAGAGAGAGAGAGAGAGAATATTTTATTATCAGATTATAAAAATTATTTTATATTATTTTGTTATTAGAATTAATAATAATAATTTAAATAATTATTATTATTATTAAACTTAATAATTATTATATTATGTTATTATTAATAATATTAAAAAACAATAATAATAAAAATAATAAAATAATATAATTATAATTATTGTATTATTATTATTATATTAATAATATAAAGAATTTTATCATTATTATTTATATTTATAATATATAATTGTCATTGTGATTTATAATAATAAAGTGATAAATTTATAATAATTTAATTATTCTATTTTAATAATTATTATAATTATATTATAAAAAAGTATTATTATAACTTATAATAATAATTTTAATATATTTAATTATTATTTATACATGATAACTTAATCTAAGATCAAATCAAATCTCATATGATAAATTTACGGAATAAACTGAAACCTGAAAACCCAAACCTATTCCTACAAAATTTAATTCACTTATAAAAACATCAACATGCTAGTTTATTTTATTCATATTATTTTAATTATAATTTTTAATAAAATAAATAATGATAAATATGTTTATATTTATTAATATAATTAATAAAAATTATACTAAATAATAAGTCATATATATATATATATATATATATATATATTAATTTATTATTATTATGTACTACTTCTTCCTGAATCTAAATATGTTTTTTTTTAATATGTTAGGTTAATTTTTTTTTAAATTACACCAGTACAAAAGCCACTATTATATTTTAATTTTTAAAATTTACATCCACACACAGAATTTATTGAATATTTCCTCTAGGAATTGAAGTTAAGAAAACTATTTTTTCATACACTTAACCTCACACGCACTGGGCCAAGCCCACAAGTAACCTAATTTTTCTATCTGAAGCAGAAGGTATAATTTAATAAATTAGATCAAATTACACACAAAACTAACTAGAAAATGAAAATAATAGCCTAGTAAAGATGCCCAATTTGATAAAAATAACTACTGTAACAATTGAACTCTTGTCATTAACTCTTCTTAAAAAGTAAACTGTCATTTTGTTTCGTGTGGAATTTCGATTAATTTCGATTTTTAAGAGGTTTTGGTTCTAATCAAAACTCAACTACATAGATTCTTTATACTTAGGCTAGCAACTGAATTTCAATCGAAATGCATATGAGAATCGAAAATACCACTGTATCGAAAATACTAAGATTGACAATCGAAAGTACTATTTTTGGTATTTTGTTTTTGAAATACTCGAAGTAAGGAAAACAGCAAAATGACAAATCGAAAAGCAGGATAAAATATAAAGCTGCGAAGAAATATTAAATTTCAGATAATGTAAAGTACGGAAACCTCAAAATTGCATTAAGTGTAAATGACATGAAATCGAAAGTACAGAAACTTAAATTGCACTAAGATAAATGACATAAAATCGAAAGTACTGAAACTTAATTTGCTAAAGATAAATGACATGAAATCGAAAGTACGAAACTTAAATTGCACTAAGATAATTGACATGAAATCGAAAGTACAGAAACTTAATTTGTTGAACATAAATGACATGAAATCGAAAGTACAAAAACTTAAATTGCTAAAGATAAATGACATGAAATCGAAAGTACAGAAACTTAAATTGCACCAAGATAAATGACATGAAATCGAAAGTACAGAAACTTAATTTGCTGAACATAAACTGCATCAAAGTAAATTACCAGGGAAAATAAAGAAAACAGTAAAGGTACTCAATGAGCGTGGAAATCCAGATCGCCAGAAACTTCATGATGTTCGTCGTTCTCCGATAGACTTCTCACTAGTATTTCTGTTCTCTGCCAATTTTCCACCTCCCTTTTTCATTTCATCTTTTGCTCTATTTATAGGTCATCTTTCAAGTAGTCTCTTAGGAGCAGTTAACGAAAACTGCTACCACGTTCTCTGTGCACGTCTTTTTGCAGTTTTGCTCCTAGCTCTATGGTTTAGAAACTGCATCCATGTTCCCATGCATGAGGTCACTGTTCCCTTGACCTTCGGCCTTTGCCACTGCTTACTATGTTCGATGTATATGTCGACTGTTCTTTTTAGCCAAAATTCCGATATTCGCGTATGTTAGCCTTCCCTTCGATTTAGACTTCGAGAGTTTTGGATTGCTTTTGATTCTCGGTATCCTTAACGTTACATGATTTTGATTTCTTGATTTTCTTCACCAACGGACGTTAAGCGTTATTCCCTTGATTCTCGATTTCAATACTCGATATGTTTTTATCTTTGTGGTCATCAGGTGTCTTGTCAATTTTATCGATTTTTCAATTAATTGTATAGTTCTCAATTTTTGCTTCCCTTCACTTTTTCGATCTTTTTATTGATCTCTTACTAACAAAATGCCCCCTTGGAAGAATATAAATAGTTTCCGTTTATATTCTTTCAACACGATTCCCGCCTTCGCTTATTGGAGGCCCACAATAATCTAGGGTTTAGGGTTTATGGGGTTTTAGGGTTTTTCTACTTTATGTTATCATCACGTCAGTCTGCTGCCTCACCGTACACGCCACATTAATTGCCCTCGCTTCCGTCGTTTCCAACACCCTAGGTAGTTTTCCCTTTTAAACTCTATTGGTTTTTTACCCTGGCTTTTTACGCGAACTTTAACCCTTTGCCACTTCATCTTCTACCTGCGCTTTTGCCTTCATCCTTGCACCTCCCTGTTTTCCTTTAAGCTATCAGTAACTGAAATGGCAACCTCTTCCAAATCTTCTGGTTTTTCGGCCCCACCCCTTCCCTTATTGGCGTCTAGCCTGCTAGAGATTAATAATCAGAAGTTTGCTCCAGTTCCTTTAATGGAGGAAGCTTCTCAGAAAGTCGCTGAGACGCAGGTACTCATCCCTTATTCTGCTGACGGTATAAATTTTGCTTTTGGGGGTCCTATTCGTTCTAGTGATGAAACTTTTTCATCTCTTAACCTCTCGAATAGCCAGGCTCTTGTTCACCAAGTTGAAGTTCAAACTGATTTTTTGAATATGGTTTCTAAAGTATATCGAACGGGCCCCCCTTTCAAAAAACTCTCGTATATTAGGTGGTTTGATCGAGTGCAAACCAAGTTTGGGAACCATTGGAGGGATGTGGGGATTTTTGATTTCTTGCATTTGTCTCGATGCGACTTGTCTCATTTACATATGGCTATATTTTTATCTGTTGTGCATCTATGGAATAAGGACTTGCATGCTTTGGAGTTACCTTGCGGTCCCTATTCCCCCACCCTCTTTGAGATTGCTGCTATTACCGGTTTGAAACCCACCGGGGAAAAGTATTATAAGGGTGTTTACCCTTCGGATAATTCCCTAAGGTCCAAAGTCAATTGGGAATCGAAAGCTTATGGCCACTTTCTCGAGAAACATTTTATCGATGACCCAACAATTGTTGTTTCTGATGAGGAGCACGTGGCCTTCTTGGTCTACTGGTTGTGCACTCATGTTTTCTGTCCCCGATCGATCCAAGTTTCCTCCCACCTCTACCACCTTGCCTACCTTCTTCATACTGGCCAGCCTAGGATATGTCTAGCCAAACTTTTTTTAGCCCATGTATATACTGCACTCGATGAGGCTGTCGAGATTTTGAGTACCCCCAAAGATTCGGGAAATTTTTCTGGCCCTATTTGGTTTATCTAGTTATGGATGAATTCGATTTTTGAGAGTATCCTTCCCCCAACTTCCACCACCCCCCAAGTGTAAATATAAAAGGTGCTCGATTGTCTTCTCGCCACCCTCACCACAAGCCCGACGAAACGGCTTATTGTAGATATCATAAATTTTTGTTAACTAGGTTTAATTTCGATTCAACTTTGGCTCCTCTTACTGTGCATCTTGGAAGAATTAGTGACCAACTTCGGGGGCCAATTTGGTTTAAGTCAAAATTCCCTGCCTTAACTCCTGGGTTATAATCAGAGTTGGTCGATGCATGGAGTAATTATTTAACTCAGGATGTACTAGTATCGGGTTTCCAATCTAAGGATTTTAAGCTTATCACATACTACCCTCAACTTTTTTCGAGACAGTTTGGTTTGAGTCAATCCTTACCCTTCTTCCCCCTTGATACCTCCCCAAGGTCTAAGTTAAGTGAATCGACAATCGGACGGGAGTTGACCAAACTATTACCACAACCCCCCTACTTTTTTATCCATATGCTTTCGAATCAAATTATTTATTCACTGTGGGTTTCTCTCAATGGTGGGCCGATTGGTTCTCGAGTAATCGTTCTACTTTTGACGAAGTCCGACAAAAATTGACTGCTCATCCTTCTCTTGTGTTGCAGGACAAATCGAAAGCGAAGAAAGGTACACATTTCCACTGTCTTCAAATATCTCGATTCGAGAATTTTTATCAAATATGTTACAACCCTTTGAAATTAGAATCGACCTTCTATGATGCTGTTATTTCCTTATCCCATAAAACAACCACCAATCGATCGAACCACAAAATAATCAATCCTTTAGGAAAAACACCTTTTGAAATGTATTGTCTCAATCACCTTCCCACTTTTCCTACAACACCTTTTGGGATCGCCAAATCTTTAACTCATCCCAAATGGGTTCGAGAATTGAGATCCCTGAGGGAAACACTTCGCCCGAAACCCAAAAATAAAGATATTTCTGTATCGAAATTGTCTTATTTTCCTTACCTCCACCTCCCTCAATTTCTCCTGCCTCCCTGGCTTGTACATATCGATCGAGTCATGATTTTGACTCCATCACCTTTTGGTGAGATTTTACTGCCTTTTCATGTTTTTTGATTCTGTATATTGTAAGCTAATCTGTCTTCTCTTTTTGACAGTTTCGAAGTCCTCTAAGACTGTTGTCGCCGAGAAGGAGAAAGACTGGGAGTCCTCGGATGAATCGGACCCATCGTCCTTCGTCAGGAAACGCAAACACTCGGCCACCATTTCTTCATCTTCGAAAAAATTGAAGGTTCTTTTCGATTATTTATTATCTTATCTATCTTTTTGTCTATAGCCGATTCACTTGGATTCTAACTTATTTCTGTTGTTCTTCGATTTCTAATTTCAGAAAAAATCGAAGAGTCATCGATCCGTTCAACCATCTACCATCAATCCATTATCGACGGACTCCAACACAGTCACTAAAGTGGGTCAAGCAACGCCCACCACACATTCGAGTCACGTGAGTCCCTTTTTTACACAATTTTATATTCCTAGGTTTCGATAAGACCTGTTACATGATTTCGAGTCTCAATATTTTTCAGGATCATCCATCGGCGACTATATCGACAAATGTCGATTATCAACTTCAATCATCAACCCCTATTCCTGAGGTACAGCTCTCGACTTTTTTGTGTGTATGTTTATTTGACTTATGCATTTCTTTTTCTGATATTTGTTTCGATTTTACAGCAACCTGAGGCTGTACAGGATCCTCCTTCTGCCTCAACCTCCTTTGCTCCCATTCCCCTTGGTACTTAATTTCTCTTTACTGTTTCATTTTCTTCCATTTTTTATCACGAACTTTCGATTCATCTTTTCGATTTATTTTCTTTTCAGTAAATATCCCTGTAGTCCAAGTCCGGGACTCTCCTTCCCCAGTTTCCACGGAGCAATTGGATTCCCCTCCTTTTGCGATGCCTTCCTTCGAGTTACTCTCGGCAACATTACCCGAGGTAGATGCGCCCGCTCCAGGTAATGTGCCTGAATATCGAGCTGCCATCGAGGAAGACCTTTTCTCGATCCTCGATATTTTGATATCTGATGACGCCATTCCTTCAAGTCACTCCTCTCCACCGCCTACTACTTCAACTGAAGGAGTGTACCAACTAAAACAGCGTTTTAGGACTTTCTTCTACTCTTCGCCTCTGGAAGTTTTGGTAGAATCATTTGAAAAGAAACGACTCTTCAAAGAGATCCTCACATCTATCGAGACATTCTCTGAGAAGGCTCTTCCGAGAGGCTTTGATGCAGAGGTTGCGGCGGCCACCGATTTGTTCAACCGAGCCTATGTTGCACAGAGGAAGAAGCGGTCGATCGTAGCCAAGTTATCTGATATTTCTTCTTTCCAGACTGAGAAATCGAAATTACTGAAGACTCAAAAGCTCAATCTGGAGGAGGCGTCGACGACATTGGCTTCGGTCGACAGTGAAATCGAAGAGTTAGAGAAGAGACCGAATCAGTTGAAGTCGCAGAGGGATTTCCTTACATCAGAGATCGATTTGATCAAAACCTCTGCGAAAGACGTGGCGTTATCTCTTGGGCAGAGCATGGAGCGTAAACATAAATTGATTGCCGAAGACAACTCGATTTCATCTTCCTGGGGACAATTGTTAATAGATTTCGATAATCTTAAGACCCAATATTTGTCTTTGTAGAACATCATTCGAATTAATGCTAAATATTTATTTCCTTTATTTGAGGTTTATATTTCTTCAAATACTTGCCATTTATCGATAGCACTTTATCTTTGTTATACCAATCGATGATCGAATAAGCGTTACTCGATAATACTTTAATAACTTCAAAAGGTCCTTCCCAATTTGGCGACCATTTACCATAACTTTTACATTTCTTGTCCATCGGTAAAATGGTTTTCCACACTAAGTCACCTTTGTTAAACGTTTTCTTTCGAACTCTTTTATTGTAAACTCGAGCAATTTGATTCTTTTGTAAAATCATACTATTCAACGCCTGTAATCTGATTTCATCGAGTTCATTTAATTCATCATACATCAAGTTCCAATAATCACAACTGGGTAAATCATTTTGTCTCTGTATTCGATTCGATTCAATATTTATTTCGATGGGCAAAACTGCATCATGTCCATAGACCAACTTGTATGGGGTATTTTGTAAGGAATCTTTAGGCGAATTTCGATAAGCCCATAAAATTTGCAATAACGTTTCGTGCCATATTCTGGGTCTATTACCAACATGTTTTTTAATTAACCCAATAATTACTTTATTAATTGCTTCGACTTGCCCATTAGCCTGAGCATAATATGGAGTTGATGTTAATAGCTAAATATTTCTCGATTCAGCATATCTAATTATCTTTCTACCGGTAAAAACTGTCCCTCTATCCGTAGTAATGGACTGTGGGATTTCGAATCGATAAACGATGTATTCTTCGATGAAATCGATTACATCTTGTTGATCAACATCTTTTAATGGTATTGCTTCTACCCATTTTGAGAAATAATCGACAGTGACAATTATATATCTATGTCCCTTCGATGATTGTGGAAAGATCTGTCCGATTAAATCTATAGTCCACCCTCTAAAAGGCCAAGGTTTGATTATCGAGTGTAATTCGCTAGCAGGAACCTGTTGTATAGGACTGAATTTCTGACATTCTTCACAGGATTTAGCATACTCGATACAATCTTTTAAAATCGAAGGTCAATAGTAACCTTGTCGAGTTAACGTCCATTTCATTTTCTGACCTATCATATGGGCGCCACATATTCCATTATGTACTTCAGCCATTGCTAAGTAAGTATCATCGTTCCCTAAGCATCTAAGTAATACTCCATCGACTCCTCTTTTATATAACTCATCATTTAACACGACATATTTTACTGCTCGATATTTAATTTTCTTATCAGTTCTCTCATTAGGGTTTTGCAAATAATTTGTAATCGATTTTCTCCAATCTTGGTCATCCAAGTCACTAATATGTAAAATCTCACTTTCTTGAGGTAATTTTTCTTTATTTTGAATCATTTCCTTTAAACTTTCCAAGGATATCTTATACTTAGATGCAATTTGCGCCAAATCATTGGCTTCTTGATTGAATTCTCGAGGAGTGTATTTGAATGTTATATCATCGAACATTCTACTTAAAGTCATTACCCTTTCTAGATATCTGATCAAATTGGTGTTAATACATTTATATTCTTTTCGCACTTGCTTGATTACTAATTGTGAATCACCTCTTATAATTACATGTCGAGCTTTCAGCTTAATTAAAGTTTCGAGACCTGCTATCAAAGCTTCGTACTCGGTTTCATTATTCGAACAAATGGGTTGAACCTCAAATGACAACTTAGTCGGGATATTACTTGGAGAAATGATAAGGACTCCTACTCCAGATTTCTCCGATGTACTCGAGCCATCGAAATACATTATCCATTTACTTATTTCAATAAACAAGTTCTCAGTAGAATCAACTGTATGATCAGCCATGAGATCGGCAATTATTTGTCCTTTTATCGATTTTAAGGATTCAAAGGATAAGGAAAATTTTGTCAAAGCTAATACCCATTTTCCTATTCGATTATGCATAATAGGTTTCGACAAAAGAAACTTCAAAATATTATTTCTGGAATAAACCATTACATCATGAGGCTTCATTACATACTTGAGTTTTGTACAAGAGAAATATAAGCATAATCCTAACTTTTCTATATCACTGTATTGAGTCTCAGCATCGTTCAAAATTCTACTTAGATAATACACAGCACATTTCACACCACTCTCGTCTTCTTGTGCTAATAGACTGGCTATTGTTTGCTCTGATGCTGATACATATAGCTTTAATGGCTTGTTTCTCATCACTGGTATCAAAATCGGAGGATTTATCAGCATCATTTTGATTTGTTCAAAGGCGGCTTCTTGATGTTCCTCCTTTCATTTAAACTCTACTTCTTTCTTCAACTTTAACAAAGATGAAAAAATATGAGTCTTACCAGCCAAGTTAGACATAAATCGTCTCAAATAATTTATTTTTCCTAAGAATGACTGTAGTTGTCTCTTAGTTTTTGGAGCAGAAGTATCTATTATAGCCGTTGCTTTATTTTTATCGATCTCAATACCTTTTCCGTGCACTACGAATCCTAGGAATTCACCAGCAGATACACCAAAGGCACATTTCAAAGGATTCATTTTTAATCCATGTTTTCTCATTCTCTCAAAAGATTTTCTTAAATTGCTCAAGTGTTGACACTTTTCTTTCGATACAACAACAATATCATCTATGTAAATTTGCATAAAATCATTGATCAAATCATGGAAAATTAAATTCATTGCTCTTTGATATGTTGCCCCAGCATTTTTTAATCCAAATGGTATCACTATCCATTCATATGTACCCAATGCCCCCGGGCATCGAAAAGCTGTTTTAGCTATATCATTTTCGGACACAAAAATTTGATTATATCCTAAATAACCATCTAAAAGACTTAACATTTCATTACCAGCTACTGCATCTATTAACATATCGGCTATTGGCATAGGATATTCATCTTTAGGAGTAGCTAAGTTCAAATCTCGATAATCAATACATACTCTCATTTTACCATTCTTTTTAATAACAGGGACAATATTAGAAATCCAATCGACATACCTGGCAGTCCTGATAAATTTTGCTTTCAGAAGTCTTTCGATCTCTTCCTTGATCTTACCCATCACCTCAGGTGCAAATCTTCTCGGTGCTTGTTTTACTGGTTTTCTACCTTTTATGATGGGTAATCTATGTTCGACCAGACTTCGATCCAATCCAGGCATTTCTTCATATTCCCAAGCAAAGCAGTCCTTATATTCTTTTAACAAGGAAATCATGTCTTCCTTCATTTCTTTTTCAAGATATTTGCTGATATACATAGGCTTCTGGTCCTCGATACTCCCCAAGTTAATCTCTTCTAATGGGTCCTGAGCCTCGACTTTTTTGTGATTTGATGTAATGGATTTTTCAAAACCTAACGGAGAATTATCGTAAATACAATCAAGTATAACTTGATCGCTTTTATTTGCAACTAAGGTCGAATGAATCGATTTATTTAGTCCTACCTTACTACTACTACTTTCTTGGCTCTTCTTTTCATCTTCATATTTTCTCAATCGAGCCAAGAACCCTTCGTAATCTCTATTCATCTTCACCAGCCACTTCGAGGTTGGCCCCCTCTTTGATCATAACAAATTCTTTCTTCTCATTCATCTCTAAGAATCGCTCCTCATGTAACTTTGAATTAAAATCTTCGACAGTTTCGAAGGTGAATGGTTGAGCAAGTGTCAGATTCTGTAGTGCCCGACCAGCCTGAGATACGAATGTTACAAATTCGTGCTGATCTCCTGGGATTACTTCGAGATGTCCATCTCGATTCCATATGAATAATTTCTGATGAGTCGTATATGGTACGACCCCTACTCCATGAATTCACTCCCTGCCAAGTAGTGCATTGAAATTGGCATGTGACTGGACAACAACAAACACAGTAGGCCTCGAATAAGTGCCCACTTTCACGTCTAAAGCAATCATGTCTTCTGAGCTCGATGTTTTTCCGCTGAAATCGGAAATCATGATATTGTGCCTGACTAAATCTTTCAGTTCAATACCAAACCTCTTCAACATGGTGATTGGCAATATGTTCACTGCTACACCACCATTGACAAAGACTCTATTCACCATTTGTCCTTGAATCTCGATATTCAGTAATAGGGGCTTCAGGTGGAACCTCATTTCCTCAGATGGAGGATCAATAAAAGCAGCATCTCTATGAGGTATTTCACATGATGTTTGGGCAACCCATGTTACCTTTGGCCTTATGTTTTCTGAATAGAAGTCATCTTCTCGATCAACATCACTCTGTTCTTGGAATTCTTGATATTCATTAACATATTCCGCGGGTAGTATCGATATCACTCCGATTTGATGTTCATCCCAGCTACCCTCATTCTTATCATCGAAATAATCTCTTGCATATTGGCCCCTCATTGATACATTATTCTCTTTAAAGTTTTTGTAATTATTCTAGTAAGGGATCCTTCCTCCTCTTCTCCAGGGCCTTCCACGGAATCGCCTTTGGAATGTTGGGAATCCAGCATTCGATCCCCCGTTGTATGAAAGCCTCTCGAAGACATCATTACTCTGAAGTCTGCTTTCTCCTCTTCGAGAAGGGTACATCTCTCTTTTAACCCACTGTCTTTGGTTCCCACTAACACCAGAACCAACGGATTTCTATTGACTTTCTCCGATCGTTAGTTGGCTTGTTTGATCCACTTTGTCATTTTTCCTTTTTTTCTGACTTTCGATTTTCTTTATCTGCTCCACTCTGAAAGCCTTAGCAGCTGACTTGTCGAATACTGCACTGCATCGCGGACATAACGACACTTCTTCATCTTTTCCTTTCTTTCTATTTAAAAACTCGATGAGAGAATCTCCTGATCGAGGATAAATCTCCCTCTCGAATTCTTTTTCGAATTCACTCAGATCGAATTCCATATCTTCTTCAGATACATCCATTCTGACATGCTTGGGATCAATGTCTTCAGTAACATCGACCATGCCTACAAAAGCAGAATTCGTTACTCGGACATCTTCAGTCATGCCCGTTTGGGATTCAATATATCCCACTTGAACTTCGAATGGACTCATGTCCACTTTCATTGACATCTCTTCAAATTTCAGTCTTCCTTGGTCAATTGCATCTTGGATCGTGTTCCTGAAATGTATACAATTGTTAGTCCAATGTCCATAAACATTATGAAATTTGCAATATTTTTTACCATTCCTTTGTTCTGCAGAGGGCAGTTTATGGTCATCACTCAACTTAATTTGTTTGTCTTTTAATAAAATATCAAAGATTTTATCTGCCTTTGTCACATCGAAAGTATACGTTCGATTTGCCATTTTATCTTTTACTTCATTCTTTTGTAGCAATTTACAGATATATGGAGCCTCTACTTTGAGCTCTACTATATTTACTTTCTCGTCGACAGTTTCTTCAATATCATTTTCTGTCATGGGATCTGTCTCATATACATCATTTATATATGCTACTCTTTCTTTTTTCATGGGTTTCTCATATTTCTTATACCTTTGTTTTTCATACTCAATTTGTTCCACTCTTCTCACCTTATCAGCTAATTGAGCCATGTCATTCAATGGTAAATTGACTAACTTTTTCCTAATTGAGAATTCTAAGCCTGCAGAGGCCAATCTGACTAATTCATATTCAGGAATTTGAGTGAAACATCTCGACTTCATTAGTCTAAATCGATTCAAATAATCATCTATGCTTTCATGATTGTATCTTTTTATATTCATCAAATCGATGAGACTTACTTGAGTTTCTCCTCTAAAGAATTGCTCATGAAAATTTCTTTCCAGTTGCAGCCAATTATTTATCGAATTGGGTGGCAACGAAATAAACCAAGTAAAAGCATTCTTAGTCAAAGAACTAGGGAAATATTTCATCTTTAATTTCTCACTCATCGCTAGGTCCCCACATTCGATCTGATATCGAGCTACATGCTCGATAGTTAATTCACCAACTTCTCCAGCAAATTTGGTGAATTTAGGTACTTTGTATCCTCGAGGTAATTCCGTCTTGAGAATCACATTTGAGAAGGGAGACACAAAGTATGTTTGATCGGGTGGTCTAAATTCCCTCCCTTGGAAATTCATCCTCTGTCCTAACATGTCATTATACTGCATGTTATTCTGATTGTACATATTTTGAAATCCCTCATTCAGGTTCCCATAAATCTCATTCCTCACATGTTGATATTCATTTCCCATATGCTGATATTGATAATTGTTTCGATTTCTCCTCAATAGATACGGGGGATTGATATTAGCATTTTGGTCAATGTTCTGATTGGCATGATTCTTCACTCTTGTTTGTCGAGGTATAGCCAATGCATCCCCGATACGTGACATTTGGTCTGCTAACATCTCAAAACTAGCAGTAGTGTTTTGAACTAATGGATTGAGGACTGTAGTCAACTATTGTGATAACATATTCACCATCTCGAAATTGCTCTCATCCATTTGTTGTCTAAGTATTCCTAACGAGTTACTGGAGATCCCAGTACTAATGTTTTCAATAGTCTCAAAATTGGATCGATGATAATCTCTATCGAACGCATTTCTCCCATGATCCAGATTTATTCTGTGATCTAGATTTGAAGGTGTCTGTTGTGTACCTAAATTCTGCCCATTCCCTGAATTCTGGGGGGTTACTAAATTTTGAAACGCCCCTAAATTTGGAGAGACTCCAAAATTTTGCGGCATACCTAAGTTCTGAGGCATTCCTAGGTTAAATCTCGAATTTCGTTGTATCGAGGAGGTACCAGCCTCATTCATATTATTGGGTGAAAACCCAGGTGGTCTTACGCTAATATACGGCCCTGCATATGTTGTTATGGGGTTCCCCATCATAGTACTAGATCCTACTTGAGTGTTTGCTAATGTGCCTGAACTTTGTTCATTACTCACAGGTATCGACATACTCACAGTCGTCGATATTACAGGCATATTTCCATTATGACCTTGCCCCCCAGTGTTTGGTGTATGTGAACCATTTAGACCCTCACTGTTACTCTGGCTATTTGGTGGGTTTTGACTCATCCTTATAACTCGCCCACTCCTTAATCTCATACACTTTCGAACTAACCAATTTTGTGTTTTTCAACACAAGTTTCCCCTACCTGGTGCGCCAATTTGTTTCTGGTGGAATTTCGATTAATTTTGATTCTTAAGAGGTTTTGGTTCTAATCAAAACTCAACCACGTAGATTCTTTATACTTAGGCTAGCAACTGAATTTCAATCGAAATGCGTATGAGAATCGAAAATACCACTGTATCGAAAATACTAAGATTGACAATCGAAAGTACTATTTTTGGTATTTTGTTTTTGAAATACTCGAAGTAAGGAAAACAGCAAAATGACAAATCGAAAAGCAGGATAAAATATAAAGCTGCGAAGAAATATTAAATTTCAGAGAATGTAAAGTACGGAAACCTCAAAATTGCATTAAGTGTAAATGACATGAAATCGAAAGTACAGAAACTTAAATTGCACTAAGATAAATGACATGAAATCGAAAGTACAGAAACTTAATTTGCTAAAGATAAATGACATGAAATCGAAAGTACAGAAACTTAAATTGCACTAAGATAATTAACATGAAATCGAAAGTACAGAAACTTAATTTGCTGAACATAAATGACATGAAATCGAAAGTACAGAAACTTAAATTGCTAAAGATAAATGACATGAAATCGAAAGTACAAAAACTTAATTTGCTGAACATAAACTGCATCAAAGTAAATTACCAGGGAAAATAAAGAAAACAGTAAAGATACTCAATGAGCGTGGAAATCCAGATCGCCAGAAACTTCATGATGTTCGTCGTTCTCCGATAGACTTCTCACTAGTATTTCTGTTCTCTGCCAATTTTCCACCTCCCTTTTTCATTTCATCTTTTGCTCTATTTATAGGTCATCTTTCAAGTAGTCTCTTAGGAGCAGTTAACAAAAACTGCTACCACGTTCTCTGTGCACGTCTTTTTGCAGTTTTGCTCCTAGCTCTATGGTTTAGAAACTGCATCCACGTTCCCATGCATGAGGTCACTGTTCCCTTGACCTTCGACCTTTGCCAGTGCTTACTATGTTCGATGTATATGTCGACTGTTCTTTTTAGCCAAAATTCCGATATTCGCGTATGTTAGCCTTCCCTTCGATTTAGACTTCGAGACTTCAAAGGTTTTGGATTGCTTTTGATTCTCGGTATCCTTAACGTTACATGATTTTGATTTCTTGATTTTCTTCACCAACGGACGTTAAGCGTTATTCCCTCGATTCTCGATTTCAATACTCGATATGTTTTTATCTTTGTGGTCACCAGGTGTCTTGTCAATTTTATCGATTTTTCAATCAATTGTATAGTTCTCGATTTTTGCTTCCCTTCACTTTTTCAATCTTTTTATTGATCTCTTACTAACACATTTACATCAATCACACTTTTTCAGTTAATTTAATAATTTTGTTATACTTCAATAATATGGAAATGAATTACAAAATATAAGTTTCTTCTGTATATGTTATTGTATAGAGCTGTAAACACAAATTATACAATAATGTTTATTACTAAGACAAATTAACTAATGATAATTTAATTGAATAAGTAACTTATCAAAATTTAGATTGTTAAAAAACATATAATAATAATTTTTTCTTTCTTGTCATGGTTCAATACAAAGAAAGAAAATATAAATAAATATAAAATGAAAAATATAATTATTCGTTGGAAAAAAAAGCATATGAAAATAGTTTTTAAAACAAATAACATAATATTTTTTTAAAATTTACAATTTATATATTTAAATATGAGTAAAAATAAATATATATACATGAAGAAAATTGACACATTTCTTATTACTTTCCTTATTATTGAAATAAAAAATACTTATTTTTAACCTTTTTTTTTCATTAATCACTTTCTATTTTCCATTTTTTTCTACTATCAACATAAGATTTAAAAAAAAATTGTTAAAACGGGAATAATGATCATATAAAACGTCAATGTTTTCATGAAAAAAAAATCATTAAATGTAAAATAATTATGAATCTATATTGACTCATGACAAATCCACGTAAGATTTAAAAAAAATTTCCTAATTGTAAACGAAACAGAAAATTTTATTATTGTATTAACAATTCAAAAGAATATGTAAATATATATATATATACACGAAGGAGAAAAAAAAATTATAGTTGTAAGCTTATACATCAAAATAAATGTGAATGTCTTTATTTCAATTTAACAAGTTCATAATCTATTTGCTTATACATAAAAATAAGCTATTTTTAAATAAATAATGATAAAAAATTTCTTATTTGAATTTTTTTAAAGCATATATGATTTACTTCTTAAAATTCAGTACAACTTGCTTATTTTAAAATAACATAAAAGAACACATTTTTTATATTATTATAAGAATTAAAAAAAGTACAAACAAATTAACGTATAACCTTTATCTGAAAAATGTAAATTAATTAAAATAAATTGTCAAACATAGTTACAAATATTGACAATTGTATTTAATTATTTGTCTGTTTTTTATTAAAAAAAAGTTACTGCAATTTATTCTTTAAATAAAAATGTTATTAATTTTTTATTTTAATATTAATAAGCATAATTTTTTATCACGGTCCAACTAACTTAGTTCGGATTAAGCTCACACAATTTAAAATAAAAAATAAAAAAAATTCTGAACATGTAAGAAAATAACATTAGAAAATTTATATTAATTAATTAGTTAATTATGTAAAAGTAAAGAGGCAAGAAGAGGTGGAAAGGAAAGGGGGAAAACCTCTCCTCCTGTCTTTTGTCTCTTTGCAGAAGCTCAAAGCATTACACTGCTTCTTCTTCGGCAGCATCGATGGCCGCAGAATCATCTCGCAGTAGCGCCAAACGCCCCTTTGTGGAAGAAGATGAAGAATTCAACAAAAAGCCACCGTAATTTATTTCATCTTATTCTCGCTCCCAAACCCTAATTCCATTCATTGTTATTGAGATAATTGCTGTAATCGGTAGAATTGGTTATCGGGGTTAGGTTATCATACATTGATTATGTGTTATTTTGATTCGGGGATTATTATCATGCGCGTCACCTCCAACGCCTGTCAAGTTCAAATATCCGGCATTCTTCGAGGAGAGTTTTCATTTAATCCACTATGCTTGCATATGAATACAGTGTATTAAGTTTGTGTTTTCTGTGAATTCACCCCACTCGTGGTATTATGTTGTGCGTGTATGTGAGCTCCTTTTTTCGTATTTTAGCTTTTGAGATTGTTATGATTAGTTGGTGGAACTAATTTGATATTTTTGCATTGAATTTATAAATTTATATAGAGCAAAAAGGGTTAGGTTTCCAAAGGGTAGGAAAGTGAAGCCAGGAGATGAAGTTGTCGAGAAAGGAAATGTCGAGGAGGGTGATGTTGACTTACTGAATCCCCAGGCTGCTGCCAAAGCCGCTGCCAAAGCTGCCAAAGAGCGGGCAAAACAAAGAAATCAAATTACTGCCGAACTATTTAGTGAGGGTACCGGGGGTATCGTAAACGACTTCTCGGTTGCTGAAGTGACATATGAGGTTTCTTTTAATATTTTTCCTTAACTTTTCGACCTGGATGAACTTTTTATGTAAATTAATGTTTACTATTTCTACAAGTGCTTTTCCATGATCTAGGACCGTAAATAGTATGCGTGTAAAGTTTGTTTCATATAGGCTGTTGTTCGAATGTATTATAGTAGTGTGATTCATTCCTAAATTGGCTGCAATTTTTACAGTAAAGTTATTGTGCATTGATCTGTTATTGGGTCCACGTAAAGATAGGCAAGCAATGATCGGTGATATCTTGTGGCAGGATAACGAAAATTTTGTTGATGATGGGATTCAAATTGAGCCTTTCAACCTAGATAAAGAAAGGGAAGAAGGTTATTTTGATGCAGCAGGAAATTTTGTGGAATATGTGAGAGAGAATGAAATTAAGGTGAGGGATTTATTTTGTTTTATTTGTGATTATTTTGATTGAATTCTGTTAATGAATTAGGGAGCCTTGCAGGATGCGTGGCTTGATAATATTGAAGTTGATCCAAAATATGCTGCATTGAAATCTGTACCAACAAATGATGAAGATGACGAGACCCCTGACCTTTCTTCTAAAGATATTGGAATCATGAAGAGACGCATTGCAGATGTTCTTGAACCTGGGGAAACGGTGAGCGTATTTTTTATCATTCTTAATTTACTGATTTTTAAGCTTTTGTCCTACTGAAGCATCATTGTAAAATAAGTTAGTTATTTGCCAACTCACTCCAGAATATTAGTAGATCATCCATTTATTTAGGCAAACATTGATTTTCTTTATGGCCAAGGAGTTGTGAAATTTCTTGTTGAGGATGTTCATATCCTTAAAATATATTGCTGTTAAATGATATTACTCTCAAATCTCAATGTGAAAATAAAGAATATGTAATTTAAAAATTTTCTTTTTGAAGTTGCAACAAATAAATACAGAAAATGAGACAACTGGAATCTGCCGCTAACTCCTTAGTTACTTATGCAATTTTACTTTTAACTTGGAACGATTCTGGTTTACCTCTTTCTTTCATTGTTAGCAGAGAAAACCTGCTAATTGCCAATATAAAGGGTTACTGGTGTTCTTAAAGATAAAAGTACAATCCACATTTATTTAAAGTTATATTTGGCTTATATAAAGGGTTACTGCAATTATTAATTTTTTATCATGTTAAATTACTTGTTCTCTTTATATCTTTGTAACTCTAAATCTTTATACTTGAGTAGGATGGAATTTATATATAATGTATCTACTTTGTTAAGGGCTGTATTAACAGATAATTCTTCCAATAGGTCTTGCAAGCCTTGAGAAGGTTAAAAGGTAACAATGACAGAAAGGCAAAAATGTCTGCTGAGACTAAGATTGTATTTGACCAGCTAACTGAGGATTCTATGAAGCTGATGGAGAATGGCGAATACAGTTAAGTTATCCTCACTGGGCTTTGTAAATATTAGCCATTGTGTAAACATGTAATCCTTTAGATAGCCAGATGAGTCTCTAAGTCTTGCAACTTATTTTGCTTCGTTGGTTTTTTAGTTGCATATTTGTACATGATGCTTAATTTTGGTTCCTTTACTTTTTTCTTTTCCCCAGATGTTTATCACGAAAAGCGAGAGGTTTTTGATCGTGAAGCAGGTCAGTGTTATACACAATGCTTTATTCTATTTATATTATGTTTTATTGTTTTTTTCACACCCTTGGTTCATGGTTTGTCATTACATTACATTAACAATTGAAATAGCTTGATTTTCTAACTTAATTGCTATAATTATTTGGTTTTTACTCATATAGTTCTGCTCAACCTATGTTTTTATTATGGTCATGATACAGGATAAAACTCCCGGTTCTATTATCAATATCACAGTGTTTATCATTCTTAGGGTTTGGGACAACTATTTTTGGGACTCCATATTAAGCTTGGATTTTGGGGCAGTATATGCAATCTCTATTTTTTAATTGGCTCGTTATTGTTCTTTCTATGATGATGTGGATATGTAGGTTTATGAAAAGGAATGAAGGGTACCTGTTTCCTGGTATTAATTGCTTAATACTTATGCCTTCTATAATCTCCCTTTTTCAGAAGGATATGAGAAACTAGCCCAGGCAAAAGAAGGCACATCAAATCAACATTTGACTAGTGGGGAAGCTTCTAATGATGGAGATGATTATGATATGTTTGCCGATGATGATGAACATAATACCAGTAAGCCATCTACAGATCAAAGTAATGCAGTTAGTCAATCTTCATCAGATGCCATAAATTCTTGTACTGAGGGTAAAGACATTGCATTGGATTTGGCCTCTGAAATTTTCGTAACTGATTTTTATCTGAGAAGTATTTATTTAACATGATCGTACTTTTCTTTCAGGCGGAGCAATGCAAAATGATTATGTATATGATGAATCTTCTGGGTATGGCTGTTGTTCTCTTCCATCTTTTCGGAAATGATATGATATATATGACATTATTTATCTTTGTTGTAATATAAAGATAAAATATAATCATTAAGTATGGTAAAGGTGACAAAAGTTGATGTTTGTACCCATTTCTTCTTTCTTTTAGTGAATTCTTTTATCAAAAAGTTCTATTATAAACTTGATCTGATATCATTTTATTTGATGGTCCAGGTACTATTACAGCAGCAGTTTGGGCTATTATTATGATCCAAATACAGGGCTTTATTGTTCTGCAGCATCAGGGCAATGGTATAGCATTTTTCTTTATCATCTTAGCATGTGTGGTTTGTCAATTTTTATTCTGGTATATTTTTAGCCTTTGTTTATCAGCGAGGGCTCCCAAACATGGATATGCATTTGGATGTGTCTTCTTTCTTGTTTGTTTAAATTTTATTATTGATTTATAGATATTTTTTGTTGGACTCTATCAAAAACGTGCATGGTGATTGGTACATTTCTATAGTTAACACCTTGTTTGGTTGAGAGGATGGGGGAGGATGGAAATAACAATGTATGTTTTGGTGGAAGAGGAAAAGAGAGGAAATATCTTTTAAAAACGGAGGTACTTGATATACTATTTCTTAGCTATTTCTACTTATCTTTCTATCTTTGTTCTCTGGACGGATTTAGAAATGGTTTAAAAACGGAAAAAAGAAGAAGTAAACTTCGATAATAAATATTAAATAAAATATATAAAAAAAATTCTTTTTTTCTTTTTTTACTATTTCTAATATAAATTTTTTATAATATATAAATAAAATAATATATATATATATATATATATATATAATTTGAAAGAGGAAGGGCCGTGACCTATGCTCATCCCCCTTTGTATCCGATCCTGTTCTCATCTCTAACCTTTTTTTTTTTTTTAATAAAACATCTTTAACCTTTTGTATTTTTCATGTATTTTTACTCTGCTAGCTTATTTCCATCTAACCAATTTCTCTCTTCTATATTAAATAAAGCATAAAGTAAAGGAATAACCTAAGAAGAGAATGAGGTGGTGAGTTTAATTGTATCTATAATTTAGGTTTCTTACAAATTGGGTGGATGCCATGGTGGATGGACCTTGCAATGGTAGCCATATATTGTTCACACAATTTGATGTTTGTCTTTCGGCAAATCATGTTTCTAGCTCACGGAGAATGTTTCTTTTTTGTTTTAATACAGGTACTCATTTAACGAGGAGACTAGCACATATGAAGAAGTTGACGAGGTTGCATCTAATGTGAATTGAGGGACAACAGGCTATTTATAGCATAGCCACAATCATTGTCTATCAGTGGCTCATGTACAGACCAAAGTGCTCTTGATCTTTTTGTTCGTTACGAGGGACTGCTACCACTGCCAACAGTTGTGCTTTTATCTCTTATAAGGTTGTTGTTCTATAGTAGCTAAACTTTTCGTGTAAAAATCACTTAGAATATCCCATTAAAGTTAGAAGCAATACAAATTATACAATGTTCACTCTTACCAATTTGTGAGATTTGCAATTATGCCCACAAACTGCAAATCACTTCGCTTGGGCAAATAGTTAAATATTTTTGGCGTCTTAATTTTTTTGGTGTAGTGGCGTCATATTAGCACCTTGGCAATGCGTTGCTATGAGTACTAGGCCATTCTTTATTCGTGAAAGATATTTTTACAGTAGAGGATTATATTCTGCAATGTTATGTTGCGTTTTTCTTATTCTGTTAATCGTATTTCTCTTATGCAGCTTTTAATTGTAATTAAAAATGTAGAATCCAGGCATGTGACATCAAATCTGTTATTAAATATTATGTTCACCCTCAACTCAAGTTTCTTTAATGTGCAACAACCATATGAAGTCCTGCTATTCGTATCAGCATCTACAAACAATTTCAAACCTTTTTCATTCTGCTTCGTTTGTTGTTTTTATCTATTAAAAGTTTATTCACTTTAACGAACCCTGATTTCTCAATTGATTAAAGCGTAAATCTCAAAATTATGCGTGTCATCTGTTGGCTTGCTTTGGCATGCAACGGAAGTTTAAATTTACGTATATTGGTTTATATATATATATATATATATATATATATATATATATATATATATATATATATATATATTCTTTTTGTAATATTTTTTTAATTATTTTTCAGAAAAAGAAAATAAAAATATTATAATTTAAAAAAGAAAAAATGGATATATTTAAAAAGTGAAGAAAGAAAATAAAATAACAAAGGTTAAAAAATTAAAATAATTTTTTTAAAATTAATTATATACAAAATATAGACAGACGCTTTAGCTCTTTCCATTAGTTATTATATAAACCACGCATATTGTATTGAAACACTGTTGCATCCCTAAAAAATCACTGTTGTAGTTCTAAACCTTTTCGATTTCACACTTCAAAGGCCTATTCTTTGTATCTCATTCGTGCAATATGCATACTTACACGTATTTGCAACATGAATTAGTGGTAGTAAACAGTAAAAAATTTATGACCTAGTTGGATTTTCTTTAGGACTTATCACTTCACTTATTTATTTATATTAAAAATAAAAATAAAATTATCAACAGGAAGATTCTTGAAGATGGTTTGAATTTATCATTACAAATAAACAGAATAATGTCAAAACAGGAACTTTCTCTGAATCAAGCATTTAAGGGTGATGATGGACAGTGTTTGGCCATATAGCTTAGACATTGAGACGATGAATTGAATAAAAATGGAGCTCAACGAAGCTGTGTTTTTGCCCATATACCTCTTCATAATTAAAATATTATTCATGATTCCCCTATTGTATCTCATAATTAAAATATAAACGTAATTCCCAATCTATCAATTATTACTACCATCCACCAACCAACTACACTCACCCTACCGAAACTATTTCACAACAATGATTGAATATTCTAAACTATTATTACATGCAACTTATTATAACTCAACTCTAATGCTATATTGAATTAAAATTAGTATATGTAAGATAATTTCTTTATTTTTTTATGACAATTATTCAAAAATCCATCTATCTACTTATTTATTTATTTTATTTCTAAACCACAAAATAACTTTTTATTTTCGTTTTTTTACAATATATATCTTCAATAATGTGATTAGATAATTAGAATTTTCTCGATCTTACGAAGCCCCTACACAATTAGTTTCCTTGCTTCGGTCGCATTCTTTGTAACGCTTTAAGACGGCCAAATCCGAAAAAACTGCTTCTTCTTGATGTGAATATTACAGCTTATAATAAGAAAATTTTCAACCTTTTTTTTATTACACTAATAAATTAAGACATCAAATGAAATATAATGATAGGATAAAATTAATAAATAAATAAATTTATTTATTTATTTATTTATTTAAAATGGTAGCTCATTCTTTGAATTAAAAAAATAAATAAATGGTAAGATAATAATAATTTTTATTACAGTATTATTTTGTTTTTTATTTTTATTTTTAATTTAAAAAATATAAACAATTGAAAGGTGATTTCAGAAATCCAAACAGGCCCTGCGCCCCATAGAAATGCTGACAGATGCAGTTTTGCATTGGTACGAGACTCTCACTCTCATTCACTCACGCGTGATCAGCACCACCTTGTGTAGTTGTAGAAAAGAATGGAATACAGGCTCCACTCGTTCATACCTTTATGCTATGTTCAATCCATGCCAAAACCCTCTTCCTGAGATTCACTCATTTCTCTATGTGAAACCCTAACCTCCATTTTCCGTCTCACGCTAACCACATGGCCGACGAGATCAATGGCGGAACATCCATGGACTCCACCGAATCGCGCTGGGTTTTCCATGACGACGACGACAATGACGACTCGGATTTGGAGAACTTCGATGCGGATTTGAGATGTGGACGCCACGCGGCCATCGTCGATTCCGAGGAGGAAGAGGACAACGCGGAGCAAAGACTCATCCGCACTGGTCCTCGCATCGATTCCTTCGACGTGGAGGCTCTTGAAATTCCCGGTGCTCACAGAAGTGACTATGAGGTCTCTCTTTCTTTTCTCTGTTTTTTTATTGTTATCTTTTAATAATTCAGAGGAAGTTCAGATTCTAAGTGCAGGATTCTGTCGCTTGAAGTGACCATGTCAGGTTATTTCTTAATTGTGTAGTTTGACATTTTTTTTGTCTATAAGTTCAAATTTCTAATTGAAAAATATTTAAATTGACCTTTGAGTTTCTGTCTACCTGGTATGTGTGGGACCTTCTGAATTGTGATTGTTAATTTAGAAATATGACCTGCTCCACAAATGGAAAATAAGAGGAAGGAAATTGGGTATGGAACACATGATTCTAGCTGCCGACTACATTCACGGACAAGAAAGAGTGAAAGTTTAAGGGGGATGATGAAAATTAAACCACGTAGCTCCTGGAATCCCGATACAACCAAATGCTTGTGTGCATTGCAGCCTGAATGATGATCTTACAATATATAGCATTTAGTGTCGAGGAGATGTTTATATTTGTTTTTCTTCTTTTTCTTCTTCTTTAATAGATATGGTTGTTGTTTCTCTTGTTGGGTTTCTGGATTCTGTGAATTTTAGTCCTTTATAGCTTTGAGTATTGTTCCTTTTGTTGAGTGTCTGGATTCTCGGAATTTTATTCTGTAATTGATGTATTCTACTTGTACACTTGCTTGTGGTTCTTTCCCTTAAAATGTCTTAATACTCACCATGAGATAATATATATTAATAATGTGTGCTTGCTGTCTTTGTTATATTTAATTGCAGGACATCAGTGTGGGTAAGAAAATTGTATTGGCTTTTCAGACACTTGGTGTTGTCTTTGGTGATGTTGGAACAAGTCCTTTGTATACCTTCAGTGTTATGTTTAGAAAAGCCCCTATTAATGGAAATGAAGACATTATTGGAGCTTTATCGCTCGTCTTGTACACCTTAATCTTGATTCCTTTATTGAAGTATGTCCTGGTGGTTCTGTGGGCCAATGATGATGGTGAAGGTATATTAAATTAAATGTTCTAAAATAAAGCTTCTGGCACTTACGTTCTCAAAATCATACTTGTTCTGAAACCACTGCAGGTGGTACTTTTGCCTTGTACTCCTTGATCTGTCGTCATGCCAATGTGAGTCGACTCCCCAATCAGTTACCATCAGATGCACGAATATCAAGCTTTAGACTGAAGGTGCCATCCCCTGAGCTTGAAAGGTCATTAAAAATCAAGGAAAGACTTGAGAATTCTCTGACTCTGAAGAAGACTCTACTAATATTAGTTCTTGCTGGTACTTCTATGGTGATTGCTAATGGTGTTGTTACACCGGCAATGTCAGGTTATTTACTGCTGTTACTTCATGTACACCTGTAATTTCTTCAGACTTGCTCCGGTCACAATGTTTTCAGGATGATGTCAATTCCATACATCTATTGATGTTGCTTGTATTCATGACCGAGTATTGTCTTCGTTAACTCTTTCTACTCTTTAGTTTACAATAATTATCTTTCTATCTTTGCTTTGCTGCAGTACTGTCATCTGTTGGCGGTTTAAAAGTTGGGGTAGATGCAATCAAGAAAGGTATTATGTAACCTATTAATGAACACTGTTATTTGCAATAGTTATTAACTACTAGATTGAGTGTTGATATCCACAGACATACCCACAGAATTTCAGTCCAGACCTTTTATCTTTTCTTTTTTCTTTGGCTAATCATGTAAACTTAAGATAATATCACTAGTGCTGTCTATTGACTTGGTTTGAGAGAAAAACATTTTTTTGAAATACGTAGTCTTGTCTGAGATGTATCATGAATCACTAATACTATGAGATGTGTCGGGTGGTGGGTATAGTTAAGAGAGTAAAGAGAGTGAAAAGAAGATTTCTAATTTAGTGGGATGTGTTACTCCACTCTATGATCTCATATATATATAGGATTACAACATTTAAAACAACAACTACCAACTACTAACAACCACCAACCACCAACTACTAACTACTAACCACTAACCACTAACCACTAACTAATAATAATTCTAACATTCCCCCTCAAACTTGGAACAAATAAATTAAATTCGAGATCCTCTTAAAGACTTTGTCAACACATCTGCAAGTTGATCATTGGACCCGACAAATTCAGTGCAAATTTCTTTAGACAACAATTTTTCACGAATAAAATGACAATCAAGTTCTATATGTTTGGTCCTTTCATGGAACACCAGATTAGAGGTAATGTGGAGAGTTGCTTGATTGTCACAATACATCTTCATCTGTTGGATCTCACAAATGTAGTAGAGCGTCTGTCCATAGGGGATCCAGCCCAATCAACATCACAATATCCAGATATTTGGGTACCCTCTTTATCTTCATACAACAGACCTTGTCCTGGAGCTTTTTTGAGATATTTTAGGATGTGAAAGACAGCATTCCAATGATTAGTACACGGATTTTGCATAAATTGACTCACAACTCCAACGGCAAAAGATAGGTCAGGTCTGGTAATGGTGAGATAAATGAGTTTCCCAACAAGTCTTCTATATCTCTTAGGATCAGAGAGCAGTTCACCCTGATCCGCCATTAATTTCTGATTTGGATCCATAGGGCTGTTTACAGGTCTACAATCAATTATGTCTATTTCTTTTAGGATATCTAAAGCATACTTTCTTTGGGAGACTACGATGCCTTCTTTTGATTGAGCCACTTCAATCCCTAGAAAGTATTTGAGACAACCAAGATCCTTAGTTTGGAAGTGATTGCATAAATGTTTCTTTAGCAGAGAAATTTTATCAACATCATCCCCTGTAATGACTATATCATCTACATATACAATGAAATAAACACATTTTCCTGAAGCAATATAATAAAAAACAGAATGATCTATTTCACTTCGTTTTAATCCAAATCTTTGAACAATGTGACTAAACTTTCCAAACCAAGCATGTGGAGATTGTTTGAGACCATAGAGAGAACAATGTAACTTACAAACCAAACTAGACTCCCCCTGAGCAACAAAACCAGGAGGTTGCTTCATATAAATTTCCTCCTCAAGATCACCATGCAAGAACGCATTCTTGATATCTAATTGATGAAGAGGCCAATGACGGATAGCTGCCATTACAAAGAAAAGTCGAACAGTAGTCATTTTGGCCACAGGAGAAAAAGTATCACTGTAGTCAAGGCCATAGATCTGAGTGTAACCTTTTGCTACTAATCTAGCTTTGAGTCGATCAACTTCACCTTTTGGTCCAACTTTAATGGCATAGACCCAACGACAACCAACAGTCTTCTTCCCATGTGGAAGAGGAATTAAGTTTCATGTATCATTGTGCTCAAGAGCCTGCATTTCATCAATCATGGCTTGTCGCCATCCAGGATGATCAAGTGCCTCTTTCACATTTTTTGGAATAGTAATGTGGATACAGAAGAAACAAAAGAAAAATAGGAAGGAGACAATCTATGGTAGTTAAGAAAATTGTAAATGGGATGTGGATTACGAGTAGAGCGAGTACCTTTGCGAATGGCAATGGGCCAACTTGAGTCATCATTATCAGGAATCGTGGTATCAGGAGATGATTGAGAAGGATCTGCTGAGGAAGACTCATCTTGGGACGTGGGGCTGATCATTTGGCTCCTGTGTTGATAGGTAATAAGAGGCAGTAATGAGGATTCCGGTGTATTTTGTGTGGAATTTTGGGTGTCAGGAGGAGGAGGTACAAATGGCTCCACTAAGGGTATAGGTAGGACATTTTAGACCGAACTAATATCCTGCATAGAAGGGAAGAAAGGAGTTGACTCAAAAAAAGTGACATTAGCAGACATATAGTACCTCTTGGTTTCAGGAGAATAACATCGATATCCTTTTTGAAGACGAGAATATCCCAAGAAGACACATTTGATGGCTCTAGCTGATAGTTTATCTAAATCTGGAGACATATCATGAACAAAACATACGCAATCAAATACACAAGGAGAAACATGAAAGAGTGGGGCCTTTGGCAATAGAAGAGAGTGTGAAACTTTATTGTTAAGAGAAGAAGATGACATTCTATTAATGAGAAAACACAGTAAGAATAGCATCTCCCCAATAATGAACGGGCATATTTTCACCAAGTAATAAGGTACAAGCAGTTTCAATCAAATGTCTATTTTTTTGTTCTGTTATACCATTTTGTTGTGGTGTGTGAGGACAAGTAGACTGGTGTAAAATGCCTTGGGAGCTTAAGAGAGTGGAGAAATCAGTAGAAAAGTATTCCTTGGCATTATCATTTCGTAAAACTTTGATTACTTTTCCAAATTGATTTTTGATTTCGTTAAGGAAAGACTTTAAGATAGGTAATAATTCAGAACGGTCTTTCATTAGATAAATCCAAGTACACCTAGAAAACTCATCAATGAAGGTAACAAAATATCTATAGCCAAAGGATGAGACACGACTAGGACCCCAAATATCAGAATGAACAAGAGAAAAGACAGAGTCACATCTAGATTCAGAACGTTTAGGAAAAGAGGACCTAGTATGTTTCCCTAGTTGACATGATTCACATTCTAAATCTTGAAGAGTCTGAAGTTCAGGAACCATTTTTTTTAATCTTGATAAGTGAGGGTGTCCTAAACGTTCGTGTAATAGTTTTGGAGACAAGGATGCAGCACAAGATATAGATGATTTAGTCCCAAGGTAGTATAAGCCTCCAGATTCATGTCCTTCGCCAATCTGTCGACCCGTACCACGTTCTTGTATAACAAAAGAGTTGGCATTAAAGGTTACTGAACAATTCAATAATTTGGTTAATTGACTTAGGGAAATGAGACTGAAGGGACATAAAGGAATAAAAAGAACATATTTTAAGTTTAAAGACAGAGAAATGGAGACTTGACTAGTTCCTTTAGAGGCTACTTTAGATCCGTTGGCTAAGGTTATGAGATGAGGAGTTTTAGGAAATGAGAGAGAAGAGAACAAAGAGGCATTACCAGACATGTGATCAGAAGCACCTGAGTCAATAATCTATGGACTTTTGACTTTCCACAGATTGTGAAATGCAAGCTGTTGATGAATTTGGGGTTATTGATGACTGTGCTAGATTACTGGATTTCAACCTCAAATATTCCTGATATTCTTCGTTAGAGAACTTGGGTTCAATCATTTCAGATTTGGAAAAATTGACAACCGTGCAAAGAGTAGCAATTTTCCATTGTATGACCCATTCTCTTGCAATGAGTGCACTGAGGACGTCCTCTATCTCCACGTCCTCCTCTAGTGTCGCGACTTCCTCTTCCACGAGTAGAAATCATAGCAGAAGATTCAACAAGTTCTTGATTATTTTTTCCTTTGAGAGTTGGAACACGAAGCAGTCTTGTAGTCAAACTTTCCATAGAAGGAACTTCTTGTCCAGTTAAAATTTGATCTCTAACATGATCAAATTCTGAATTCATAGCCCGGAGAGTCATAACCATATAGAATTTATCCAACTTTTGCTTTATCTCCTCTAACGAATCCACCTCTAGGAACATCTTGAATTCTTCAACTGCTGATTGAGCTTCAACAATAAAGGTCATCATATCTTTATCCACTTGCTTAAGAGAGGCTAATCAATTAGCGGAAGCATAGAGGCGTTAGATATCATTTGCGAAGATATTCTGAGTTTTTTTCTAGAAAGAGTTACATGTTTTGAAGGATTTGAGAGTGTTCAAAATATTTGGTTCTACTGATTGCCACAGTAGATCACAGAGTTGATAATCAAGTTTTTTCCATTGTTGAGCCTGATCTTCTGGTATCTTACTTTCGTCTTCTTCTAGATGATCGTGAAACCCTTGTCCAAGGAACCAAAGTTCTACTGAAGAGGACCAAGACATGTAATTTTTTCCATTTAATTTCTCAGCCGTTATCGTGAGAGTTCCGGAAAAGGAGGTTGTGGGCCCTGACGACATGTTTTAAATAATGTAGATGTAAGATGGAGACAATGGAACCTGTAAGAAAGAAAACACCCAAGATAGCCGGAAGGTTATTGGAAGGTGGTCGGAAAGTCGTCGAACGGCAGCAAAAAAAGGTGATTGGACGGGGGACTGACGGTTGCCGAAAAGTGACCGGAAAGTGGCCAGACGATGACCGGAAAATGGTCGGCCGGTGACCGGAAATGGCCGGACGGTGGCCGGACAGGCAGAGCAGGACCAACCTGTTCTAATACCAAGTTAAGAGAGTAAAGAGAGTGAAAAGAAGATTTCTAATTTAGTGGGATGCGCTACTCCACTCTATGATCTCATATATATATATATATATATATATATATATATATATATATATATATAGGATTACAACATTTAAAACAACAACTACTAACCACTAACTAATAATAATTCTAACAGGTATAATATTAAGCTAATTTATGTCCTTATGTTGTAGTCATTTGTATGGTTGCTTGAATCTTTGTTTCATTTTCGTCTATGCAGATGAAGTGGTGATGATTTCAGTTGCCTGCCTTATCATTTTGTTCAGTGTACAGAAGTATGGGACAAGTAAAGTGGGACTTGCAGTAGGACCTGCTTTGTTCTTATGGTTTTGTTCTCTTGCGGGCATTGGGGTATACAATCTTTTGAAGTATGACAATAGTGTCTTAAGGGCATTTAATCCAATTCATATCTACTATTTCTTCAAGAGGAACTCAACTAAAGCATGGTATTCTCTTGGGGGTTGCCTACTGAGTGCAACTGGTAAACACATTATTGCAAGATCTTGATATTGGGAATGCAATAATATTGTACACTTTGTCTAGTCATTTATGTAAATTTGGTTCTACCAGTCTTTTTTTATTTGTTTTAAAGACAATGTATTGCCAGCAATTGTGATGATCAGTGCATAGTTTTTCATTTAGTGTTTGCTGCTATATGAGGAGAAATTGTCTGCATTTTGAGGTTATTGATAAACTTGTTCTATCACTGTAATCCCTACTGGCCCATGGTAAAATGTGGTAAATTTGCAATACAGATGTAACTATTGCTAGCATATGCACAACCAATTCAACTATCGATTGACATATTGAATGGCGTATCATCTTGCAGGTTCTGAGGCCATGTTTGCTGATCTTTGCTACTTTTCTGTACGATCAGTTCAGGTAATAAATTTTGTCTTCGTCATATTCATTTGTTTGACATGCTTTTTTTGTTACTGTGTCCTTGGCCAACTAGTTTGTTAGTGAAGCTGATGTTCTAATTTGCAGCTTTCATTTGTCTTCCTTGTTTTGCCATGCCTGCTATTGGGTTATTTGGGTCAAGCTGCATACCTTATGGAAAACCATGCTGATGCTGGTCAAGCCTTTTTTTCTTCCGTTCCAAGTAAGTGTTAATAATATCACTCTTTACAGTATGTTGTCTCTGCAATTTACAAGACATTCAATTAATGGTTTTCCCTGCCTGCAGGTGGTGCATTCTGGCCAATTTTCCTTATTGCCAACGTTGCTGCACTTATTGCTAGCCGGGCTATGACAACAGCAACATTTTCATGTATAAAGCAATCAACTGCACTGGGTTGTTTCCCCCGTCTTAAAATCATTCATACTTCTCGGAAATTTATGGGCCAGATTTATATCCCTGTTATAAACTGGTTTCTCTTGGTGCTTTCCCTGGTGCTTGTCTGCACAATATCTAGCATTGACGAGATTGGAAATGCCTATGGTAATGAACATATTTCAATTGTTTTATTTTTGGTAAAACATATCAGCAATTTTTACTTAACAGTCAAATTGCAACTTGGTGATCCCATATTTTATCGACTATCACAATAGAATAATTTGCATCTGTAGCTTATATTGTTGTAATCATTTGGAAAGGCATTAAACTACTCACCTAATATTTTTTTTTTTAATAATCCTTAATATTTCTTTTAAATATCTTCAACTATAATTGAGAAATACTAATACAACTGGAGCCTTGTATAAGTTGACCCAATTTGCCTAGAGGAACCCACGACCCTAAACCTCATCATTGCACTGTTCTTTAAATGGTAGCTGTAAACTTGGAACACATTTTGTGTATATACGGTTTCCATCATCATGACTTATAAGAAGTGCTGGTTATCTTTTTCTATTTTATTACAAATGGCTGTGGACATGTAGTTTTGTAGAATTTGAGAAAGCTCATTCGAGGTTTTTTTTTTTTTTTTTAATAAATTGCCTGATTGATAATAATTTGATTTCTGAAGGTAGATAGGGCGATGTTGCTTTTAGGCACTAAACTTAGTTCATTGTCATTATATGATAATAATGCATTTGTATTCAGCTTGCTCCTTATCCCCTTTCAGGCATTGCCGAGCTCGGGGTGATGATGATGACCACTGTTTTAGTAACCCTTGTTATGCTTCTTATATGGCAGATACACATCATCATAGTGCTGTGTTTTGTGGTAGTCTTCTTGGGATTGGAATTAACTTTTTTTTCATCTGTCCTGTGGAGTGTGACGGATGGAAGTTGGATTATATTGGTCTTTGCCATAATAATGTTTCTTATAATGTATGTATGGAATTATGGAAGCAATCTCAAATATGAAACTGAAGTCAAGCGAAAGCTGTCAACGGATTTGATGAGAGAATTAGGTTGTAATCTTGGGACAATACGAGCTCCTGGGATTGGTTTGCTTTATAATGAGTTGGTCAAAGGAATACCGGCAATTTTTGGCCATTTCCTGACCACACTTCCTGCAATACATTCTATGATCATATTTGTGAGTATCAAGTATGTTCCAGTTCCTATGGTGCCGCAAAGTGAAAGGTTCCTTTTTCGGCGAGTCTGTCCCAAAAACTACCATATATTTCGTTGTATTGCCAGGTAACTAGCTTTGTTGTTTTACATTTGTGAAAAGTTGTTGTCTAGGGAAAAGTTAAATGGATTATAAAATTCGGTCCTAGGTATTACTTTTAAAAATACTTTCAGTGAGCATCTTAAGATAATTTAGTGAAATAATATATTTTATCCTCTTGCTAAGAAGTGTCTATTTGTCTGAATTTTTGTCACAGGTACGGTTACAAAGATGTTCGGAAAGAAAATCACCAGACTTTTGAGCAGCTGCTGATTGAGAGCCTAGAGAAGTTTATACGTCGTGAAGCTCAGGAGAGGTCACTGGAAAGTGATGGGGATGATGATTCAGATTCAGAGGATCAGCGTCCTGTTTCTAGGGTTCTCATAGGTCCTAACGGGAGTGTTTACTCACTTGGTGTTCCTCTTCTCGCAGATTTTAAGGACACAACCAACCCCGTTTTAGAAGCAAGCACATCAGAGGTGATAAGCTCAGTATCCCCTGATCCCAGTGTGTGTGATGCGGAGCAGAGCCTTGAGAGTGAGTTATCTTTTATTCACAAGGCTAAAGAAAGTGGTGTTGTTTATCTTCTGGGTCATGGGGATATAAGAGCAAGGAAGGACTCATGGTTCATCAAAAAGTTAACAATAAACTATTTCTATGCATTTTTGAGAAAGAACTGCAGAAGGGGGATCACGACTTTAAGTGTACCACACTCAAATCTTATGCAAGTTAGCATGACTTACATGGTGTGAAAATCAATTTTGCAGCCCAAATAAAAAGAATGATAATTTACTTGAAAATAGAGTTTGATAGCAGTGAGTGGGCATTGAAGGTCATCTTGGAATATTTATTGTCTTTCTGTCCGTCAATCCGGAAGTTGGGCAGATGTTTGTTTTGGTTGTGGGATCGCCATCCTTACACATAAATTCCACCTATTGTACAGTTGCTTTCTTATTCTATCAGCCTTAATTTGTTCTCCACCTTCCCAGCTCTGATGGCACAAATCACTTCATATATTTTTTCTTATTTCAAATCTATCATTAATGTACTAAATTCACAATATAAATTAAAAAAATCATATATTTTGTGTCATTGTGCTTTTCATCAAATTTAATTTTATCCTTATATTTTAAAAATGGATTTTTTTTTCTGTTTTTAAACTGTAAAAATGTGAATTTACTTATTTTATTATTTTCATGATTCTAAAATTTGTTATAAAATATCAAATTTAAGTATCAAAGTACTAAGATTATATATTATATTAATTTATTTATTTTTATTAATTTTGTGTAGGGAAAAGAATTTAGGATGAGAAAAATTAATTTCGTGTCCAAAGCCAACTTCTCTCAAGTCTCAAGTCCATAATCTAAGTAGTCATGTAAGAAGGAAAGAAATAGAGAGGAAAGAAGAAATTTAAAGAAAAAAAAAAGTAAAAAGAATGAGACACACCACATATGAAGTAAGGATTATTCTTATAATTAGGCAAACATAAATAACCGATCCTGAATAATTTAATAATCACTCTCTTCATATTCCACACCTCTAATAGTCCATTTTCACTTAGCCTAAATCAATATGACTGAGTATAAATACAATCTAAAAATGATACCTGAATATGGATTAAAAATAATTAATAACGTCAAAAATAAAATTTGTGATATTAGATAAATATTTTTACAAATAATAAAACTTTCTTATCTCTTACAAAAGAAATTCAAATTTTGAGTGTTTATTTTCTAAGAAATAATTACAAATTCTAATAAAAAACATAATTTTGACATATAAAATGATGATAGTACATTTATTGTTCAACTAACAATTAATTCACAAGACTAAAATTTATAAATAAATTTATATACTTTTAATAAATTTAAATATTTAGGAATAAAATAAAATTACGTCACCCTTGAGACAGAGAATGGTATGCTATGAAATGAGAAAACAGCGGAGAGAGAGAGGTAAGCCATGAATTAAAAGGAGTTGCCACACCTCATAAATGTCCTCATCCGTGCTATCATAATCTTTACCTTCACCTTTTCAAATAAAAGTACAGTAGTAACATCAACACATCAAAACAAAAGTAAGGAAAAAAATACAATAAAAGTGTTCCTTCAAACTCTGGTAATATACTATGCTGCTGCACTGCCTATACCTTCCTCCATTTTTTTAAACCTAATATGATGTCAACAAAGCACTTCAAGAAAATAATTAAACAAATAGATCAAAATTCCTATAAATTTCAAAGACTCAATTAGGAAGGGGAACTTTTTTCTAAAATTGAGTGAAAAAGAGTTTTTTTTTTTTTTTCATTGAGAAATCAGAAGAAGTGGGGAGTGAAAATGAAAAATTGAAGATAAGCTTGCATGGAATACCAATGCTTAACCGTCTTTGAAATCAGAATATAATGTATTTTCCTTCTCAGTTATTTATTTATTTATTTGTTTTTAATTCCTTGACCTCATCCCCGATCCTTTTATTCAATTAACTCCATCACCCCTTTCCTTTTCTTTCCTTTTTGTTATGTTGTTGTTTGTCATTGTGTCTCTTGTGGTTCTTCTTCAACTGTTCTACCCCTTTTATCTGGTGCTTTTTGAATGGACAATTAAGATAAATAATTAATTTATAAGCAACAATGATTTTTATTTTCAATTATTTGAAAAACAAAACATAAGGAAACGTGTGCAGAAAGCATGTGTGATGGTTTCAACTATCTATATAAGTAAGAACAAGGATTAATATTTTCATTAAATAACTTTATAATAATTTTTTGTTGCATATATAAGTAGTATTAACCCTTTTTCCTTTAATAATAACAATACAATTCAGTCTTCATTGAAATAATATAAGATGCATATATTAAATCAATAATGTTTTGTTGTGAGTTTTAGTTAATTGAGGGGGTAAAATACACAATTTTGTAAATAATTTATTTTTTACACATTTGGTCTGAGATAAATCACCTTAAGACCAACCTCACATGGTGTAAATATCTTCCTAATGTAATGACTTTTGAATTCAAATTTAATTTAAAAGATTCTGTTTTATCAAAAAAAATATTCCAATGTGTTAATTAATAAATCTGGGTGGGTCTCGACACATGTTTTCAAGAAAAACTTTTTGCGTCCCACCATGATCCTATTTGTGACAGACTTGGTTATTTTCAAAGTATAGAAAACCATTTGTCAGAAAATGTCGCATGTATCATACCCAAATCCCAACCAACTTAGCATGAATGAGTCCTTGAAATTGTGAATAGCTACAGGATTTTAGATTTGTGCATGGGCAAATTCTACAACATATACAGGGCACCAGCACAGACAGTACTCAAATTATCACCATCAAGCGGTTGCAGAAACTTACCTATTGACGATCAGGGGAAATTATAACATAGTAGTTGTTATAAACCTATCTTATATATCTGAGAATGGAGGATATAAGATTTGATAACGGCGTAGTCTGTTAAAGAGATACTGGTCCAGATAACCACTCTTCTGTCATTGAGTCCAGATGGCCACTCTTCTGCATTTACACGCTGAAGAAATAACTGCTTCAGTTGCTATCTTCTTGATCTGCCACTTAGCCCACCAAGGCATGTAAATCATTTTATAGTTTTGAAAAATGCATAATGACTCCCAAATGAAGAACAAGCAGACTAAGGGGAGTAAATGTCCAGCATCATATTTCAGATTTAAGTTCTTTTATGTGTTATTCATATTTTAAGTGCAAGTATCTTATCTAACAATTCAAAGGTATAACTATTTGCAACAACATCGCAATTAGTAAACAATTCTATTAGAGATGCAAAATTGAGTTTTGAGTGAGATAAACACTTAAGTCTCAAACTGTCCTCTAATATTTTAGTTCTTGTGTATTAGGCGTGGACATCATTTTACAATGAATCCTTACTAACAATCCTATTGAATTGAAAAGAAGAATGACCAACGAAGCATACAATTCAGGTAACAATAGGTAAAAAGCCACTAACATAGAAGGATTTTCAAATTCTCATTTATTCATTTTATAAATATCAATAAATCCGGTGTATTGAGTGGTAGATTAAGGAGAAAAGAATGCAAGCAGTGTACATGAAAGGAAATTACACATGCACCTCTCTCGCACTTTCCCCATCATCCTTCATTTTTTTCTGTTGGGGAGAGAGGGTGTGGAGTTCAACTCCACTATGTGGGCATGAGAGAATTTTAGTATAAGTCCAAGGTTAGGTAAGGTTTCAAAAAGCATCAGCACAACATGCTTATGATGTCTGCAATACACCCAATGGATTTTTCATTTTTTCCTTATCTCTTCCTGATTTTCAATCACGTTTTTTGTCCATCTATGGATTTTTCTCTCTTCCTCAATTTTTGTTCTCTCTATCTCACTCTTACTTTCAATCATACAGCTAAAACTAGGGTGTGTACTTTTTTCTTTCTTTAAACTCAGGCATCACTACGTTAGACGTTACCTTTCTTCTATATTGCATAAAAATCCACAAAACAAATACATGTCAGCGACATTTGTAACATTGAGCCCCATAATGAAGACAAATAGAAGCAACAATATAGAAAACCAAACCTCGAAGGGTAGAAGTAAAACCACATGTAGTTAAATGCTGTGCAAGTTCCTCCCCTAATTGCTTTAGATAATTTGGTGCAGTTTTTTCTTCAGGTGCAGGCGAAACAATTGCTGTCTCGGATGCCAAATTTACATGTGCAGATAACACTTGAGGCTGTCCACTCCATTAATCATTGAACACAAATGAACACATAATAAGAACATGAACTTAGGTTACATTCAAAGTTATAACATAGAATATTGTTTAGCAATTGTAACATATGGAAAAATTGAAATTGGTACAACATAATATTACTATTACTATCACTTACTCGGCTTTCTAAAAGTTTTTTGACGCTATTAGCGCAACCTTCGCACATCATTCCCTGGATAGAGAGAAAGAATGAGAAGTGAATTTAAATTTCTCATTTGATTCCGCCAGACAAAATTATAAAATCTGGAAGTGAGGAGGTCAAACTCAAACAAACCCCAACGTGGAGAGTGATGACGGCGTCGTTCGCAGCGGAAGAGCACCGAAAGGGCGTAACGGAGTTGAGGCGGCTATGAAGCTGTCTGACTCTGCCTCTGACCAAAGGACGGTGGTGCTTCAGAGGTTTGGAAAGTGCCAGCTGCGCGACCGTCACACACGACGGAGAATCCATTGCGAACGGAATTGGAATCGGCAACGAAAGAGACGAAGACATGACCACCTCACAACCAAATTATTCTCCAAATAAAGAAAACAAAAGAATCGAAATTATAATGAAAATTATAGGGTGATTTTTTATTTTTATGAAAAAATGCGATGTATTCGTCTTTTGGTAATGATAATGAAATAATATAAACAAAATATTTAATTTTCCTGAAAATAAAATATATAACTTTTTAATAGATATAAGAATGTACTTTTAATTTTCATATTTCGACAATGTAAAAACATTAGCGTCTACTTGTGTAATCGTGAATTTCGATATTATTTCTTGTTGTTTTTCAAATTCTAAAATGAATAATAAATATTATAATAATACGTATAAAAAATAGATACTCTCATATTTATTAATAAACTTCACCAAATCAATCTCATAAATAATATATCTAAAAATAATTAATTAAATATTTGTTTTAAGTTTATTTAATCATAAAAAAATAAAAAAATAGTAAATATTTATTTTAAGTTTATTTAATTATGAAAAGAGAAAATTAAAAAAAATAAAGAGAAAAAATAAATATATTATATCTTACGAATTTATTTTCCTTTATTAAAATTTATTTATGAACAATAAATAGCTATAGTTATGTAAATAAACTTAGAAATATTCTATTTACACTCTCATCTATTTATGAAGCGAAAAAAAATGAGGTAAGAAAAAAAAATTAATTATATTATATTAAAAGAATTTATTTTTTCTTATTGAAGTTTATTTATCAACAATAAAAATTTAGTTGGGTAAATAAACTTAGAAAAATTATATTTTTTTTGTTATATGTATTTATTTTTCTCTATTTCTTCTTTTGTTCTTCTTTTACTGTATCTTATTTTTCAATTAAAAATAGTATATTGAAATTTGACAAAGTAAGTTTGTTATTGTTACTAAAAATAAAAAGTAGTTAAATAATCCAAAAATATTATAATTTAATATATTATATTTTAAAAAATTATGTAAGAATTGAGACTTTTTATTTAATGAGAAACAATGGTTAAATGGAGTAGAATTTAAAAGTTTACCTTTGATATAAAAATAGTTTAAATAAATAAAAAACTTTATTTGTAAATAATTATCATTTCTCTAAATTCTAAATCTTTTTATTTCTTTTTAAAACTTATTTACTCAATTATTTTTCATTTCCTAAATTCTAGTACATCAAGTGTGCTCTTAGTGGCGAGAGGAACATTTACATCAGATCAAAATCTTAAATAGAGTAAGTTTTTCTTTCCCCAATTTTAGAGTTTTTAAAAATTTGCGACTAAGATTTGCATATGTGCATTTGAGTCTTGCATGTGATCTTGGTGGGGTAAAAATGAATATTGACTAGTTTAGAAATATTGTAATAGGTTCGATTTGTTAATTGAGTTTTTTTATGACCAGAATTTAACTCCCTAAAAAATTTGGGATTTAGAGCTTTCAAGTTTGAACACACTAAAATTAAAAGGTAAGGGAAGTTAGTTATTCCTTGATTTTTATTATATTCTAAGTTAGAAGATCTAGATTGTGGAGGTGACTTCGTCACATTATTTGATTTTCAGGAAATTGATTGGTTGTTTTGTATCTAAAATTATGTTTGAATGGGTTAAGTTAGATTAATGATGTGTATAAACTAGCAGGGTATAATAACTATAGATGGACTAAGTATGATATATTTTAAAAAGAATTTGAGTAATAGAGTCTTATAGAATAGTGTTTGATGTTTAGAGTGTAGTTTAACATGAGTTTAACAAGTTTGTGATTTGCATATTTCGCTCAAATGATAAATGGTCATTTAGTAGAATTATGCAAAAAGAAAGAAATTACTCATTTGGATGCATTTTCGTTAAAGAAAAATATCTCGTTCAAGCAAAAATACACTTAATGGAAAAGACTTGTCTATGGTGTATTTTGGCTCAAGCGAAAGTGATTATTGCTTAAACTATACAATTTTCATTCAAGCTAAATATCTTATAATTTTTCTGTCCAAACTTCTAAAAATAATAAAAAAGAGCTCATAATTTCAAATCTAATGTTCCATGTATGCAAATCGAAACCATGGAAATAAGGAATCCAATGAAATAAGAATTGGAAAAAATATGATATTTGTAGAAAAATTTATAACCAAAAGAATAGACATAAGTCAATTCCTATAAATTTATTCTTTCATTGAAATGTGAGAAATGATATAAATATGAAATAATGCATGTTAGGTACTAATATATGTATAGGAAAAATATATCGTTATAATATGAGAAATAATATGAATTATTCTTATATGTATGCTATTTTTGTGATAAATTAATGAAGTTAACACAATAGTTTTCAAGGAAGATATATTATGTTGAGATATAGGTAATGTATTAAATTTGATATTCTGAATGAGATATTATAACTTTACAAATATTGAATTCACGTAGAAAAAAGGATCAAGTGGTGATAATTGAAAGAGGTTTGTATGACTTATCATATGATGTAAAAAAAAATATGTCTAGCAAGTCACAAAAATTTACCTTGTCACACAAGGGAACACATCTAATTATGTACATATGTTAGAGATATCAACTTAGGGAAGGTAACATGATATATGCAAAATCTCTGAGTCTAATTCAATGCATGAGAGTATTCCAAAAATAAAGTAAAGTGTTTATGATTGTGAAAATAAGTGTATGATGACATGAGATATAACTTACATGTTGAGATGTTAGACACTTGATTTATTATAGTGATGCTTGATTTATTTATTCGGACGTAAATATTGAGAATATTTTGTAATACAATATGAATAAATAATTTTATTAGTAACTTACTCTAATTTATATGATGTGTTAATCTATATTGCAAATGTGTTGTTACAAATTAGTAAATAATATTTGATATGGTTAATCTTAACATTAAGCTAAAAAAAATATTACATTTAATTTATTTTGTTTTGAAAATAAATATATATAAAAAACTTATGTAATATAATAATATTTATTTTGAAATACTTAGATGTGATGGAAATTACTTAATGTAATTATATCTTTGGTATTTTTTAATCTTGTGATGTTACAAATTATATAATATATTTGAAAGGTTTCCAATATTATTATTATTATTATTATTATTAAAAATGAAATATTTATTTTAAGGTCATTTTAATAAATAATCTTTTAAAATTATCTAATTTAACTAATTATTATAATTCAATTTAATTATAATTATATTAAATTATTAAATAAAAAATATATTTAATTTTTAAATATTTAATATTTTTTTAATTAGATGAGTAATTATTTATTATAATAAAATAATTTTAAATTAATTATTTATTGTTAAAATAAAAAAAATTATTTATTTTAATTATAATTTTAAATAATTACTTAATATTTTTTTAGTTTTATTGTTAATTTTAAAATATTTATTTTAATATATTTCTATTAAATTTTAATATAATAGTTTAATTAGAAGAATAAATGAGAGAGAAAAAAGAATCTAAAATAAAAAAGTAAGAAGTAAATAAAAAAAGAAAAAAAATTGAGAAAATAAAAGAACAACATAAAAATAATAAACAAATATTGGATACATAAATTGATAAAGATTTTATTTGAAAAATATTTATTTTAAAATTCATTTTAAACTTCACGCTTACATTCGAGATCTATTTAATTAATTATGTATGACTCTTAAAAATGTTTAATCCAACCCATTTTACTCTTAAAAAAATTTATAATTTTGTTATTTTATAATTACTTTAATTGATGGTTATTTTTGTCTAAAAATTTGATTGATTGTTTTTGGTGTTATTTCTAGTCACTGTAATGCTATTATATCTTTTAGATATTTATTTATTTTGACGTAATTATCTTCTATAAATCGGATTAAGATATTAAACTTTAACATTTTACGTGTAAAAGAGAGTAGAATAAATCTTCAATTTTATTCCGCGGAAACTTTGTTATGAATTATCGTAGATTAGTTTTATTAGTTTTTATTATTATTTATTGCTCTTTGATTTCAAGAAAATTTATATAAGTATTTATAATATATTTTAATTATAATTTTCATTTTTTTCACTATTGAACTTATTAAACCTTCATTTATTTAACGATAAATTTATTATTTTATAATTGTGTGACTTATACTTTCATAAAAGTAATTAAAAAGTACTCGATTAAAACATAGTTTTGATCTTGCTTTTATTTTTGTATATTATTTTGATATTTGGTTTTTTAAAAATCCACGATCTTTGTTCAATAATAATTTTTGAATACGTTTTTTTTAATATTTTAATGATTGAATTACTTGTAATATCACCTTAAAATAACATGTTAAGATTTTATTACTGGAAAACAAAACAAATAAACATATAAAATTTATATTTTATGTTGAAAAAAAATAACGAAATCAAAATCACATAAAAAAATAGTTTTAGGTTGAACTAAAATTCAGTCAATTTGTTTTGTTTCAAAGTTTTTAAATCCACGACTAAGAGAACAAAACAATCATATATTACACGTAATAGTTATTACAACATGTTACTTTATTTTTAAAAGTAGTTTACCTAAGATATTTATTATTAGAGTAATAATTATTATTTAAATTAGAATTAAATATAGATAGTTTATACGTTTATTTTAAATAATATTTATAATTAATTTACCTGTCCATAACGCGTTATTCAACTACTGGTCTCAAACGAGTCAAGCCTCATTTGCAAAAAATAACTACATATTACAAAATTCTTATTTTTTTAATTTTTCTTTACATTACTTATTTTATTAAACACGATTTTTCTCTTTCACTTGTGATCTCTCTACGTCAATAATTCACTAATATTTATGCAGAAATATCTTTATTCTTTTGCAAATATATTTTTCTTATTATTTTATTTTCCAGAAAATCTAAAATAAAAAAAGAAATTCATAAGAGAAAAATTGAGATAAACATTTATGATTTTAAATTAATAATAAAAGTTATACTAAAAAAATGTGTAAGAGACTACGTTACTCTGTATAATATAAATACTAAATATACAGTATCAGTTTTTCACTTTATCACGTCACTTGAGAGTTGAAGGGGAAAGAAAAAAAGAAAAAGAAAAGAAAAAAGTCTGTCTCTCTCTCGTCCTTCGTCGTTCGCGTTGATCTCAGATTCAGTCTTCGCCATGGCGGAGGGTTCTTCTTACGGATTGCGTCGTCCATTAGGTCATTTTCTAGTTGCCTTTTTCTTTTGCTACTTAATTTTTCGTGGAATGCTTCGATCCTGTAGATTTAATTGTTTTTTCGACGCGATTTCTTGCTGCTGAGCTTCAGCTGTTGAACTCTGTTTCTTTTGTTGAGTGGATTCCTGTTATTGGTCTAAGTGTCTGGTACTGTCAATGGGTTGACTAATGAATGGACCTAAAGTTTGGCCCTTACTGAAGTTGACAAAAATTGTGCTCAATTGATTTGGGGAAATAACCATTTTGGTACTTTTTTGGGTCAAATTACGCTTTTATAGGTGTTAGAGCGTCTTTGGAACTAGGTTCGAATGATATGAACTATTGATAGGTATTGCTTCACTGCATCGATTTTATACTTTTTCGGATTCTGAGTGCTGAAACTAACTAATAATCAGCTTCAATTCTCCCAAATTAACTAACCTAGTAGTATTTTCAAATTTGTAACTATTTCAAAATGGTTTTATTAGAGAAAGCACATGCATTGAAGGAATTTTCCTTGTAAAAGAACTAAAGACAGCTAAAAAGAGCATTATGGTTCTCTCTCATCATTTTGTGTTTTCCAATAAATTTTACCAATAAGGAAGAGTGTGTTCTAAAGGGCGTGTTGCTAGCACTCCTGTACAGATTAATATAAGTATAATGAAAATTACCCACATAAATGTATGAATATAAATTTTAAGTTCAAGTTTAGTTCAACGTCACCGTTTACAAAATACTTACGTTATCACATAGATATGTTTATCGAAAACCTTTCTTCATTTGGTTGGATCTTTCAATTTATGATTTTCTTATAGCCCTCCCAATCTCCTGTAAGATCTTGATTCTGACAACATTGCTCAAAAAATTATTTGGTCAAAAGCTCGCATTTTGATTTTAACTAGTTTGAACACAAAATAGGCTATTCCAAATAATCACATAAAAAATCGAATAGATCTGAAGAAATTAATATGTATGGTAGATTAATTGATTCTGTCTTTTTTTTTTTGGGGGGCGGGGGGGGACAAATTTACGTACTAGATACTTTGTATATTGCACACATGACTTGCAGTGGCTGTTATTTTTATATATCAGTTTATCTTTCTTTTTTATTCTATTAGAACTATATTCTTATTGATGCATGTGACTTTTGTGACCATGATTTGATTTTATAAACTTGCTTGAAAGTTGTGTATGTGTTCTAATTTAAAAATCAAATTTTTACCAAATTCTTTGATATCAATCGGCAGATATTCAGCAATTACAATTTGAAGCCCAGCACCGGTGGTTGCGACCTGCAGAAATTTGTGAAATTCTTCGTAATTATCGGATGTTTCATATCACTTCAGAACCTCATAACAGGCCACCAAGTATGGTTACTTCATGTTACTGATAAGTTAATTGGCACCTGTATATACTTTACATGTATGGATCGGATGAATTGCCCAAGAAGCTTTGACTAACTTATTTTCCATGACTTGTTTGGTGCAACTTGGCGTTAATGAAAATTTTAGGCCAGAATTATCATTTCTTTATAGGTGCTGAACAATGCGCTTCAGCATGGAAGTATTGCCATCCTTGAGTTCATTTAACTGAATTTAGTTCCCTTTAAAACAGTATGAAGTTTTTTTATTGTAAATTATCTGAATTTAAGTTATTTTCATGTTCCAAAAGATCCTTTATATTTCAGGTTAAAGAATACAGGCACATTGGGTAATGCAGTAAAAAAAAAATCATGAAGTTTGGTAGCGAAAAAGCACCTTTAGGAATTATTTGTAGTATTTTGTTGTTTTGCTTTAACTTGCTTTGTTGCTAACTTCATTCTAACTTTTAGTTCCTAATCTTATTCCTATCATTACTTCATACTTACATAGATGTCACTTTTATTTCATTGATTTCAGGTGGTTCGCTTTTTCTTTTTGATAGAAAGGTTTTGAGATACTTTAGAAAGGATGGACATAATTGGAGAAAGAAAAAGGATGGAAAAACTGTGAAAGAAGCTCATGAAAAGTTGAAGGTAATCTTATAATTTGCTTCATTTTTTTAGTTTATACTTATAATCAAATTTGTGTAAGGTTAGCTTATACATAAGATGATTGGATTTTTTTACTTAGTCTTCTCTAACTGCAAAGCAAGTCTTTAAGCATTATATAATTATTCACTGGGGTTGTAACATCATTTAAGCAAATTTAGGTTGGAAGTGTTGATGTGTTGCACTGCTACTATGCCCATGGAGAAGAAAATGAAAATTTTCAAAGGCGAAGCTACTGGATGCTTGAACCGTGAGTATGAATTAACTTACAAGATTTTGTGTAATATGTCTTGGAAATTAAAGTATATTCATATTTCACATGTTTGTTGCTTTGTAAGCTTCTTGGAAAGTACTGCATTAGTTCATTTGGTATCATATCTCATGTCAATTTATGGACGAAAGTTTTTAAGGGTGTTTCATTACCCTCAAACTTAGTGAATAGAGCATTGGAGTTACATTTAGTGCTTTCTTTTTGGTGTTTATTTACTTCAATGGAGTTGCTAGCTTAGACGAGTTGGTTGAGAAGATTTACTGCATTCCTCTTCCCTTTTTTGGTTTGTTTTTAATGTTTTGAAAGATTTGTTATCCTACCCTCAGTTGCGATCCACTTATCAGCCCATTTCTCCCTAATGTAATTTCTTTGTTATCTACAAATTGTAGATAGCATTTTTTAATCTTATTGGGTTTTAAATATTTTGCTGCATCTTAACTAATTTGAGTTTTCAATGTGCATCCACTGAGATATTTCATGTCTTATAATTAGTCAGAACATGGTTTTCTTGCTAATTTTCATTTATTGCAGGGAGATGATGCACATTGTATTTGTCCATTACTTGGAAGTTAAGGTATTTTGGTCATTTCTTTATATACTTTGCTGTTATTACTCTTGTTATTTCCTTCTAATGGCTGTGTTTTTATCATTTATATCTCTTTCATTTCTACCTTCTAATGCACATAATATTTGTTGAAACAATTTACCTCCATAACTAGAGTTTTGATGTTTTACAAAATATGATGATGCGTTTGAAGGAAGAAAGAATGAAACAGCTGCAGTTCTTGTTGTCTATGCTAAGCCATCATGAATGATTGATGATATCATCGGTACTCATTTTGGTTCGTTTTATTATCTAATTACCATGGCTCTAACAGTGTTGCTAAAGGAATTAGTTAAAGTATTTGCAGGATGAGTTTTTTTTGTAATGTGAAAACTTGAGTGGGACACAGCCACTAAGCCATTTTTAGATATGATTTGTATGACATCTATATTTAGTTCAATTTGATCAATTGCCAATGTTAATTTTTTAGTACTATCAGTATCACCTACTTGCATGTTAATGTGCCATCAAAATACATCCAGACTATACTCCAATTTTTAAATTAGGACATTGTTTGTATTTGTGTAAGCACTTATAGGAGATGAGAATAAGATGAAAAAATGAAACAAGCTTCTCACATGAGTTAAAATTACTTTTTATAACAGTTAAAATGAGAGAGTTTCTACAGATTATGTATAGTCTAATTTTGTCAAACGAGAGAAATTTATTTCATTTTTCATTTTTTTTAGTGCTTATAGAAAAAATTATCCAAATAGGGTCAAGTTACTTCTTTTGTAGGATTGCAAGTAGTTTTCTTGTTCAAGGGTGAGGATGAGGGAATAACATTCAGTCATACCCATGGAAGGTTGGTGTAGTGGCCGTAGCAGACAGACCAAATAACAGGCTGAATAGTGGCCATAGTGGGTGTTATACTGGCACTATGTTGATTCCAAAAATCCATCTGAACAGAGACATTAGGGCTATTATGGTATTTAATTTTTGAGAGGGAGGGGATGATATGCCGAAAGGGTCATAAAGTATATGTTGGGTTTGGGGATTGGATTCAAGCCGGTGAATCTCTTAAATGGGAAAGTGCTCGTGTTTAACCCAGTATTATGAGTCAAGAGTTGCACCTCTCCCAAAATCTCAAGCTTTTGGCATGGTGATAAAAGCACAATTGGTCATATCATACTTTATCCTTTTTTATAAACACACTTGGTCAAATCTATTTCTTTCATATTCTTAAGTGAAATCAGGCAGAAGGAATTTGAAGCTGTTCAATATAGAAGAATCTGTGTTTTGGAGTTCTGGTCTTAATTGACTTGAGTGCATGAGTGATTTTTATTCATAGATTATTCTGGTTTATTTCTCAGGGTAACAAAAATATTGTAGTAAATACTGAAGGTGATGAGGTCCCATCAGATTCCCAAAAGGTAACTTCTCCATCATCTAGCCTTCCCACACATCATAGCGGTGTTACTTCACTTAGCACAGATTCTGTCAGCCCATCAAACAGTTTGATGTCTTTACGTGAAGATGCTGATTCTGGTAATTCTGCTAAATTTATTTCAATAGGGTTCAAAAATTTTACGTGGTCTGTGAAGTGAATGAACGTGTTAGGGATTTGTTTGAATAAATCTCTCCACAAACATTTTTTAAGAAGAAAACAGGAAGGATCAATGAAATGAGTTTTCCCATAAGTTAAAATTAGTTTATATTTGTAAATTAATTTGTAGAAATTAATTTTAGCATATAGAGAAACTGTCTTTTTTGCTTTCTTATTTTCTTGTCCTATAATGGAGAAATTTATATAAACATACCCATAGTCTTTAACTATCTTGGTGTACTAAAGCTACAAATATTTGTTTAATACTTTGGCCCATTCGATTACCCTTAAATTTTTTAATTATTATTCTTTCCAGAGGATCTTCACCAAGCTAGTTCTGGGTTGCGCCCATTACACAATTCACAACATATGACGAATGGTCCTTTGACGGAAAAGACTGATGCTGGTTTGAACAGTTCATATCATATGCATCCCTTTTCAGGTTAGCTTTTCTCCTTTTTCTTCATTTTGTTGTCTCACGCATTCTATGACTTCTATTAGGCAACCTCTAACATGTGTTTTGCCCCGTATAACTTACAATGTTTTTAGGTGATCATGGACAGTCATCAATTTCTGGAACAGATTATATCCCAGTTGTTCATGGGGATGAATTTAGAGGAAATGACACAGCTTATTTTGATGGTGAGAGAACACATGTCTCGGCTCCATGGGACACCGACTTGCAAAGCACTGCCAAATTGCATAATGATCCTTCTCTTCAATCATTTCCTTCCATCCCATCTAGTTCAATGGGTAACGCCTTTGAACAAGAACATACCAATTTTGGTGTCCTTTTGACGTGCAAAAGAGGTCTCACTGAGGAAGAAGAGAGCTCTCACGGTTTCCAATCAAGTTGGCAGGTACATACTATTATCTGCACAGTATATCTATCAGTAGTATTATCTCCATCTGCAACTATTAGGGCCTGTTTGTTTACTTTCATCATTTTCTGTTTTCATTGAAAATGAAAACAGAAAATATGTTTGGTTTAATATATTCATTTTCAATTTCGGAAAACAAATTCAATATCTTCAAAAATACTAAAAACAAAAAAGTCGTTTTCTGCTTTTTTTGCTGATCAGGCAATGAGATTTTTGAAATTTTCTTTACTTTCTATTCATTACTTTTTCTCTCTTGGAAACTTGGGACCGTGCATTTCCAATAAGGCTATAATTAGATCATGCGATTCAGGTTGTGCATTCTCTCCCGAACCATCTTCTGAAATGATATTGTTGACCAATAACACTGCCTTGTAATTGAATTAGTTAGATGAATTTTTGTTTTGATATACATGTAAGTTAGGATGAATGTCCAACATCAATATAAATGTTTCAGACCACAAGCTGCAAGTTAAGAGGAGGAAATCATTCAATAGATAAAAAATTCAAATTACAGAGTGACAAAGATTTGTTGAAGAAAACCAGAAAATGAAAAGCGGATCTAAACAAACATATTTTCAAATTGATGAAAACTTGAAAATGAAAGAAATTTTTAGAAAATGAAAAAGATAACATTTTCTCCAACCAAATACCCTTTTTTGGGATGGACAAGACATAATGTGACAGTTTTATGGGACTATCTGGCACTGGACTGCATGTGTCATATTAAAAGGTTGTGAATTGTTTCTGAATCTTTAGAAATGCTATAATTCCAGATTACAGTTTCTTCAGATGTAACTATATTCAACCTTTTGTCAAGATGACTACTTTATTAGCTAGAACTCTTCCTAAATAACTTATTGGGTGGCCATGACTAGGTGTTGGCTTGATGTCTGTTCTATCTTTTGATTGCTTAATGTTTAACTTCGGTGTCTCTTTAATGTAATTCCAAACTACGAATTAATAGATTTAGCCAAAAAATACAACTATTCATTTTGTTATTTGATTAGATGCAGATTCCTTTTGAAGACAATTTAGGAGACATGCCAATGTTAACCCAAACCCAAACCCAATCATTTGATTTGCAATTTGGATCTGATTATGACACCGGTATACTGGGGAATGAAACTCATAATGCAAGTTCTGGAATTTCTCCGATCATATACAGTTTTCATGGTGAACCAAAAGAGCAGCTTATTCAGAAACACTATCCACAAGAGCATGCAGATGGACAATCTCAACATGCTCTAAAATCCAATTCTGCAAATAAAGTTTTTGATGAAGAAACTATCAATTATGGCTTAACTGTGAAGCGCACATTATTGGACAAAGATGAGAGCTTGAAGAAGGTTGATAGCTTCTCTCGGTGGGTTACTAAAGAACTTGGAGAGGTGGCTGATTTGAATATGCAGTCCACACCTGGTATCTCATGGAGTACGGATGAATGCCAGCATGTGATAGATGATGCTTCATTGAGCCCATCAGTCTCTCAGGACCAATTGTTTAGCATCAATGATTTTTCTCCTAAATGGGCTTATGCTGAGTCAGATATTGAGGTACTCATCTTTTTGAAAATCTTTATTATATATTATAATTCAGGATTCTCCCTCCAGTTTGGTTTTTTCAATCCTACTTTCCTTCTGATATTATCAGATCATATATTATATCATTATCTATATTATTATTATTATTATTATTATTATTTTTATTTGATTATTATCGTGTATTGATACATTATTGTATTAATATTTTCTATATGTAAAATATTTTATTACATACATATAATAATATAGATACTAAATGATATAGTTGTACACATTATAATACAATAAAATAATATATTATAATGTAATATAATAATAAGTGATGTAATATGTGTAGTTTGTATTCCAGTCTATTTGTCTGCCAATTTAAATTAATCTTCTCTTGCTCATTTTCAGTTTTTTTTTTTTGCCTATTTGCATGATATTTTTTTTTTCCACTTTTTTGCTTTTTTTTTTTCCTTTCCCATTGAAATGATTATTTTGTTCTACTTTTCCACTCATTTGCATGTTTTTTCCCCTATTCATTTTAATGAATTTCCCCCTCTATTCTCGGTGTTTGCAATTTGCATTTTTTTTCATTCGTATTCTTGCTCAATTTTACCTTTTGTATTTCATTTGTTTAAATACTTTTTTTTGTTCATTTATATGGTTTTTTTTTTACTCATTTGAATTTCTTTTGATTGCATTTTGGCTCATTATCATAATTTCCCTACTTATACTCACTCATTTGCACCATTTTTTATTTCACGTTTTTTATGTAATAATTAAAATAAAACTGTTTTGATAATAATTTTGTATGCACATGAAATTTAGGTCATTGGATTAAAATTATATGTATATTTAGTTAATGTTATTTGTAAAAAATTATAAATATTTTCTATGTTTTGTATTAAGTATTTTATAACGTAAAATAATTACAAAATCTTGTATGTATGGCTGGGCAAGTTGAACTAGTACTCTCAATACCAAAGAAAGAAACAACATTTAAAATATGCAGATTCCACTAGAATCGTGTTTTATTTTTTCTTTCCTGCCAACCATGTACTAGTTATTGTCTCCTTCTTTTCTCTTTTTCTATTATTTATTATATGAATAAGTACTCAGACAAGGCTTTTCATCGATCATCAGAACTTGTTCTTTTCTCCTAAAATGTCAAATGCTCATGTCCTAGTTAGATTTTATCTGTTGTTGTGCTTAATTTGCAATGCTCTCGATTTTGTTTTTATTTTTGTGTTTCTTTAACGCATCTGACAACCTTCCTTTATTTTCTCCACCCGTTTGGTATGTTATATATGATTATTGGTTTTACTCCTCTTTTTTTATTAGAGATTGATTGTCTTTTGCAAGATAAAATGAACACGAACCGGATGTAGTTTGATTGATATCTTATCCTGTTTAAAACTTTACAGGTATTGATTATTGGATCATTTTTGAAGAGTCAACCAGAGGTGACAACATGTAACTGGTCCTGTATGTTTGGGGAAGTTGAGGTTACTGCTGAGGTTTTAGCTGATGGAATTTTGTGCTGTCAAGCTCCGCGTCATAAAGTTGGACGGGTTCCATTCTATGTAACATGTTCCAATAGGTTAGCTTGCAGTGAAGTGCGGGAATTCGATTTCAGAGAAGGCTTTGCTGGAAATGTAGATTTTGCTGATTTTTATGACAGTTCCACTGAAATGCTGCTTCATTTGCGACTGGAGGATTTTCTTACTTTAAAGCCAGTGGACCCTTCAAAACATTCTTTTGAGGGTGATATGGAGAAAAGGAACTTAATTTTCAAGCTTATTTCACTGAGAGAGGAAGAGGAATATTCCATTAAGGATGAAGCAACTACAGAATTGGATATATCCCAACACATGGTGAAGGAGCATCTGTTTCACAGGCAAGTTAAAGAGAAGCTGTACTCATGGCTTCTTCACAAAGTAACTGAGAGTGGTAAAGGACCAAATGTATTAGATGAGGTTGGGCAAGGTGTGCTACATTTAGCAGCTTTTCTTGGTTATGATTGGGCCATAAATCCAATTATATCTGCCGGAGTAAATATCAATTTCCGAGATGTGAATGGATGGACAGCTCTTCATTGGGCTGCATTCTGTGGCAGGTAAAGGTCCTTGAGATTTCCCCCCTCTTTATTGAGTCCAGATGGTTGACCATAAGTTACGTCTTGTAATCTGGTTGAACCTTCTATATCTGCTATGATATTCTTCATATTTTCAGACTTTTATCAGGGGTGAAATTGTTCACAAAATTGTTTGTCCTAGAATATGAAGCGAATTTAAGTTTCTGTTTATTAGCTAAAATATGTTATGCCTAGAGCAATTGCTTTGATCAGTTAAAGGCAAATAACAGAAGGCTTTCTATTTTTTATTATGCTTTCATCGTTGTTTCTCAAATATGTTATGTTCTGCATAACACAATTTTTTTCTTGTTATTCTTTGTCCTCCTTTTCTCAGAGAGCGGACAGTTGCTTTCCTGGTCTCCATGGGAGCAGATTGTGGAGCACTGACAGATCCATCTCCTGCATTTCCGTCTGGTAGAACAGCTGCAGATCTTGCCTCTGGGAATGGGCACAAAGGAATCTCTGGTTTTCTTGCTGAATCTTCATTAACCCACCATCTTGAAACCCTCAGAATGGATGATCAAAAAGGTGGTCGGGAAGAAATTCCAGGAATGAAAGTGGTGCAGACAGTTTCAGAACGAACTGCAACACCTTTGCTCTTTGGTGATATGCCAGATGCCCTCTGCCTCAAGGATTCGCTTACTGCTGTGCGGAATGCAACACAAGCTGCTGATCGTATACATCAAGTATTCAGAATGCAGTCATTTCAGAGGAAGCAGTTAACTCAGTATGAAGCTGATGATGAGTTTGGATTGTCAGATCAGCAAGCTCTTTCCCTTCTAGCTTCTAGGGCATGCAAATCTAGACAAGGAGATGGTTTAGCCAATGCTGCTGCAATACAGATACAGAAAAAGTTTCGTGGTTGGAAGAAGAGAAAAGAATTCTTGATGATTCGGCAAAGAATTGTTAAAATCCAGGTTCATTGATCTGCTCTTTTAACTTATTTTTCATCTTTAATATTTCACATTTTTTTTTAAATAATCCGAATATTGTTAGATGTTCTTAGTTTCCGATCAAATCATCTTATCAATTATTCTGATATTTTGGAAACTAAAGGTGGAAAATTAATTACATTGGAGATTTTGATTGATAAAATCTCAGGAAAAGAATGGAAAGATGCTCCTATAAACTGTTGCATCTCTTTGTTCTATAACCTTTGTATACATGTGGATCACACATTGGAATTGTAAAAAGGTGGAGAAACAATCCAAAATGTGAACATGCATTATAATATTCTTTATATTGGGTTCATCCATCCATGCATTTACTTGGTGCGTTGGTGTTTTAACATTCACCAAATCATGAGCTTGAAGCTTTAGCCTGTTGGGCCTTAAAGGCAGTCATATGTTGTTACAGATTTAATGACAATTAAGAACCCTTGAAATAGGGAGTATTTAACTCCCATGAAAGTATACTAAAGGATATCATTTATCGAACTATTGCCTACCTGTAAAGGAGTAAATTCAATTTGATGACAACTAAGAGACTTTCTTTCGTTGCTCTTTTTTCCGCTTGACACATGCTACTTCCACTGACTGCTGAATTCTGTTGTGTCAAGGCCCATGTAAGAGGTCACCAGGTACGGAAACAGTATAAAACATTCATCTGGTCGGTGGGAATCCTAGAGAAGGTCATATTACGTTGGAGGCGCAAGGGTAGTGGTTTACGTGGATTTCGACCAGATGCCCTTAATAAAGTCCCCAGTCAAGAAAATGATTCTCAGAAAGAGGATGATTATGATTATCTCAAGGAGGGACGGAAACAAAAGGAAGAGAAGATCCAAAAGGCCTTATCGAGGGTGAAGTCCATGGTTCAGTATCCAGAGGCACGCGCCCAATACCGGCGTCTGCTAAATGTTGTCGAGGACATCCGTCAAACCAAGGTATTTTTTATCTTCTGGCAGGGTCTAGAGTCATAAAGAATAAATATTTGGTTTAATGATATGCTTATAATCATTTAATATCTGGCAGCCATCTAACGAGGGTTTGACCAATTCTGAAGAGACAGCTGATGGTGTGGAGGATTTGATTGATATTGATATGCTTTTAGACGATGACAATTTCATTCCTATAGCATTTAACTGATCCTGCTGTCGCAACTCCAATCTTCCCACTGTAAATATATGGCGCCAGTTTGGCTTTATTTCGCATTGGGGAGTCCTAACATCGTCTTGATGTATATATTTCTAGTCAAAATTACTTGGATCCAAGGCTATATATATATATAGGTCATGGTTTGTCAGTACTAGTCTAATGAAAACGTGGTTTTGATTTTATTTATGGTTATTTTAGTACGACAGGATAATTCTGTTTATAGATGGTTGGGGTTATAACATAATGATGTAACTTGCTAAACTACCAAACTGCAATTTGTACAAAAGTCGACTGCGCCCAGGGATTATATTTATATACTTAGTGCTAATTCTTATCAAGCCTGTTTTATTCTTTCAATTCTCCAACTTGCCATTTTACTTTTAAGACAATTCTTTTTTATTGGATATAAATTTTAAAGATAAATTAACGTTTTGTTCTCTCTCTCTCTCTCTCTCTCTCTCGTTATCTTTCTTACTTTTCTTTATTCTATCTTCCTTTTATTCTCTCCTTTTGCTCCTCCCATTTTTTTCTCTGAACTAACAATTTGAAATTAAAAAAGAAATATATTTTTTCAACTAATTATTTAAAAAAAAATGTCAAACATTCCAATTTTTCAAAAAATTTAATGTTGATCATAAAAGAACAACATTGAAGCTTCCACTCTTATTCCTGAATATTGGCAATTTCCTGGGTTTTTTGTTTGTGATTATCACATGAATAGGAGTTTAGCAATGCAAAGACCTCGGGGCACGTGCTTGAATTTTTTTTCATTTTTAATTGTAATTTTGTCATTCAAATTCGTTTTTATATATCAACATATAATATTTTGTTTATTTTAAAATTTAAATTTATTTTTTTATGAATTTATCAATAATATATATATACCAATGAATTAAAAAAATAGTGCATAGTCAGTAATATTGAATTTTTTAACATATCCACGTATTTATGTAATAATAAATAATTTACAAACAATTTATTTTAATAATACTACTGCATTCTTAAAATCATAAATATAAATATACTAATTAAACTAAAATAATCTCCCAATGATCCACTTTATGCTTACAAAAAATGTTTATTATTACATGATAATATAATGTGATTACAATTACATCCACATTTATAATAGTATAAAAAAACAGTGGCAAATTTGTTGTGTAATATGGTTTCCCCATGAATGTTGGTTGTAAGCTAATTGATAGCAGGCAGTTACTCAGCTCTTGAGTAACAGTGCAACAAAAACTGATGGGAGGAGACATCAGTACAAGGTTGTACACGTGGCAAAACCCCACCTCGTACACATAGGTCACTGTTTGTTTCCACGGGTTTGAAGTGGTAGCATGTCATGATGGCAATGGCAACATTAAGAAAGTAGTAAGAACAACTTTTCCTTGTTGTTTTGTAGCATAAAATCTGAATGGGATTTGACTTAGCTTTATACTATTCATTCATTCCACCAAACACTGCACAGAATAATGCATGCTATACAACTGAGGAGAGTTGACCCATTCATGCTGTGATTATAACCACGTCCACTACCATTTACCATTTATTATTATTATATTATCTTTAATTCTCTTTTTCAAAGTGTTGGGCACCAGGCTTTTATCATGAATCTAGTTTTTATCAAATTAAATAAATTATTCACATTAAAGGAAAGAGACCAATAATTTATTTATAATTTTAACTACTTTTAAAAAAAATATTAAACATGAAATTTTAAAGTTTAAATATATTTTTAATATAGGTAAACTTATTTTATTAATTTTAAATTTATGATATTTTTTATTTTTTATCATTAATTATAATTACTTTAATACTAAAACTAGAATTTATTAATAAGCATAATTAAAACAAAAATCACTACTTTTTTTTCTATCTTTGCATAATGCAAAACTAATATAAGTTTTTTAACATAAGATAATAGCCTTTACACATTTCCTGTTACTTATTAATTCTAAACTTTTGTTAATATTTTTTTTATCCTTTTATTATTAACTATAATTAATTTAATATAAAATATTTTGAAACATTTACATTATTTTTATGTATCTAATTAAATTAAACAATATGTTTAACACTTAGATAATGATATATATATATATATATATATATATATATATATTTATATATAATATGAATATAATAGCTCTTATATTATTTTTAAAATAATAATAAAATTTTATTTAAAAAACATTATCAAAAAGAAAATCTGGAAATATTTTTTATAATTATAAATTTATTATTTTTTGCATAAAGAATAATTAGTTACAAAATATATTAATACAGTATGAATAAAATTATTTTATATTAATATTAACTTGCATAAAATATAAAAAAGAATAATAGTAATAATAATAATAATAAATATTTAATACTATGTATAATTTTGATATATTTTAACTAAATTGTTATAAAATATATAACATTTTCTATTACCTTTTGTTTTTAGAGATTAAATTACCGTTTATAGAATATAAATGATTTTACTGTTGTTAAATTTATAATATTAAAATTTATATGTACAAAATAATTATAAAAGTGTCTGATAAAATTATAATTATTTTTAACAAAATTTAAATACTAAGTAATGAATATACTATATGATAAAGTATGTTCTTAAAAATATAATTATTTTAATGTAAAATAATCGTTATTATCTTAATTATGTTAATTGATATTTTTCATTTTAATATAAAACTAACATTAATTAAAGAACATGAATTTAAAAAAAATTTGTTAGATAAAAGGTCAATAATTTTGAAAGTTACAAATATTTTGTATATTTTTCGTAGAGTGAAATAAGATGAAATCATATTTGTAGAATTTTTAATCGTATTTAAAATTTAACATAATTATAAAAAATAGTTATTCTTATTATTTTATGATGATTAAACAAAATGATTTAAACTTCTTATTGTAAACCCAGGTCATACAATTTATTTGAGTAATAAAAAGGTATTTTTAAATTGTAATTTGTATCCTTCTATCTTATTATTGAATCTGCAATTTTAATTATCTTCCTTAAAATTGATAAACTTATTTTCTTACTTTAGAAAATTTATAATTGTAGTCCAATTTTTTTATTATTTTTTTTATTTCATTTTCAATCAATTAAATCATATTGTGGTACTTTATATATAAGGTTCAATTCAACCATCATAATAATAATAAAAAGTATATAAATTTATAATTAGGTAGAAATTACATATATTTTAAAATAAAAACAAATGATTGTATTCTAAAATAGAGGAACAACATTAGAAAATTGAATAAAACAGGAAGATTAAAATTGTATTCAAAATGTTTTGAAAAAAAAAATTACTGGTGAAGGGGTGAAAAAAAAATTATTATTATTATTAAAGTTTAAATTAAAAGTGAAATAGGATTAATTTGACCATTCAACTTTAATTCAGAACAAGAAAACAAAAAATACTTTCTCAGATATTGTCATCACTGTCTGTTATCATCCACCCTAATCCTAATTCTAACCCTAACCCTAACCCTAACCCTCTCAACTTGATCTGAAATTAACCCTAAGCCCCACCCAGCAGACACATTCCTGTCTTCAAAGTTGCAACTTCTGATCCATTTGGCATTTAATATGTTGTTTGAAAAAAATAAGTTATTAAAGCCATCACCTTTCTTGTCCTCAATTGGCCATTTTACTGTTTCTAAGCTCAGACCATAATCTAACCTGCAGGTTGACTTCTTTAATGCTTTTTTTTTTATTATATTATTTACTCTGTCTTATTGTAAAACATAATAATAAATTATTTTATACAAATTAAAATCGTAATAAATATGTTATATTGTTAAATAATTTTACTAAAATAATCTCATCCTTTTAATAAATATATTATTATTAAGAATAATTAATTAAAAATAAATGTTTTATTAAAAGTTTAAATATAAGTCAGCTTATTTGTTTGTGGGACATTATTACATTATATAAGAAAATAGTAATATAACTCCTTTATTTTATACTGATTGAAGTTTTCTTTGTAGAATTTAAGAAAAATAATTAATAAAATTAATTAGTATTTATCAAGTATTAAATTTCTAAAAATATTTATTAATGTATCATTAAATATTGCAGGACTATTATTTATGAAGAGGAAAAATGGAATTGACATTTAACATTTTGTTGAAAACCGTTAGTAATATAAATATTTTTTTAAAATGACAGTAATATAAAAACACAATTATATACTAATTTTTATATATTGTGAATTTTAATGAAAAAATTTATATTTTTAATTAAAAAAAATAATGATTGATATATCTCTTCTATACTCGATTACAAAAAGAGAAAATTATTTGAGATAATCAAATATTAATTTTTTTTCCGATATCATTTTTTAAATATATTTTATTTAATTAGTTTTTATTAACTTTTTTCTGTATCAAATTTCAAGGGAAGACAAAATTATATTTTAACTATGGTTATTAGAGTTAAACGGTAATACTAAATAACTTTCTTAATTAATACAAGAATGAGTTACTTTTGAAAAAAATTATAGCCAAAAGAGATTGATTTATTTATTTATAAATTATTAGTGAGAAAATATATTCAGTAAAAAGCTGTCATATGATAAAGTTATTTATCTTTTACTAAAAACTACCATAAAAATTAATTCGTTTTATAGTTTTTTATTGGTTGATGGTAATGAAACTCTTTACAGTGATAAAGTTAACAACTTTATTACTGTATATGATATTTTATATTACTTGGTTTGGAGAGTAAGAATATAAAAAAGAATTGCTAGGATTGTAAAATAAATTTGTTTGTGTTATCCTTTTGGGACAAGAGCTATCTTAGGGAAATGGGAGAATTGTTAGGACTGAGAGAGATTGAGAGGGTAGAAAGTGTTGCTGACTTTTGAAGTCTTTCTCAAGTCCCCACCCAGCACAAGGCACGCAGCCAAGGTTGGGAGAGAGTTTAGAGAAGAAGAATGAAAAATGAAAAATGAAATGAAACCTCAAAACAGCTGGATGTAATAATCAAACAAAGTGTGTCAGCATAGCAATACCAATTTCAATAGCATTCCCAATAAACCAACAATACACAACTGCAAAGTCAATAAGGGCAACCTCTGCCTTTTCGCACCCATTGCAGACCTGACTTTCTCAACAAAACCAGACGGTTACCTTACCTTACCACCCCTCCATCTTCTTTTCTATTCTTTCTTATTAATAATCTCTTTTTCATCAACAAGGGGCGTTTTGCTATAAGCTTTTGGTGTTCCTCAGTTATTGCTTTCTCTCTTTTTCTTCATTTCCTATAGAGGATACTACCCTCTTCCCTTGTCGATCTCTCCTCTCTTTTTCTGCCAAAAATTTCAAATTTTTTGACCGGTTGTGAATTTTTTAGCCTGTTCATCATCTGGGTATTGGATTTTTTCCTTTTTGCCCCCTCTTTTTTGGGGAGGGTTGTTAGAATTGCTTGCTTCAGTGATCGGAATGTTTTGCTGATAATTCACAGTTCTTGGAGAGTTTTGGAGTTTCTCTGACGTCAAGTTTTTGTGAAATTTTCGGTTTTCAAGATTTGCAGAAGAGTTTGATGTTGAGTAAGAGAGGGGGAAGGTGACGCGGGGCTGAATTATTTCATGGATTGTTTCTGTTGCTTCAATAAGGTGAGAATTGTGGCCTCTTTATTATTATTCTTCTAAAGTTTTGCCTGTGGAATAATCAATCTTCTTGCATATGGAATTTCTTAACGTTTTAGGAGATTTCCTTGTATTTTAGAGGGGCCTTATGCTGCGTTTGTCTATCTGAGGATTGGGTTTTGCTGGGGCAATGAATGGCTGAGGACTGTCCCAAATTTTATTTTTCTAAGGTTACTTGTCAATGAAAATTGAAACATAAGATTGCTTTTGTGCTTTTTCATCTGTAGCCCTCAGAAAAGTAGCATTCTGCAGTAAGGTAACTTTGTGAGAAAAGGCTCATTTCAAATAGTTGCTTTAACCAAAGCTGTCTATTCAATCTAATTTTGAATTTTAGATGTTGGTAAGTTTTTTTGGGTCTACTTATGAGCAAGGTTTGAAATTCATGGTCACAATCTTGGCACGGTCGAGAAACAAGAGTGCCCGGAACTCGGTTATGACAGCATTGTTAAGACAATTTTTATGTCCTATACGGAGTTTTATTTCGTTAAAATTTTATCTTTAAAAGACACCATGGTAGATTAAGAGGGAAGAAAGTATTAAGTTATTCTTGACCTCAACTATTAAGGAATGTGAGAGTTTTAAGCATACCGAAATAAGCACGATTCTTGATGTTGTGCAGAATTGCAAATGCGGTTGATGCGCCACAATTGTAGTCGTGATGTTGGGGTCACTGATCCCAAAAACCTTGGCCCAGTATAAGAAATTGCAGTCAGACCATTTTTTCAAAACCCTGCTTATGAGCCATGTTTTATTTATAACTCATTTGGTTGTTGGTGATGGCTGATAAATACTTAGTATTCTACGGCATTTTAAGTCTGGCAGTCAACCTGATATAATTAGATTAATGTGTGTTCTCTGTTTATGTCTGGATGTTGTGTGTATTGATAACTTCCTAGTTCCTCGCATAACATATATGCTATGCTCCCTTCGATAATCAATAATGTTCCATTGTCTTTTTAATAATTTTTTTAATATGTCAATCATGTTCCATGCATTGCATTTTATGTTAAACAGTAGATTCTTTTGTTATTGTATTTTAACTTCCATAGTTGTAGGGTGCTGGAGGACGCCCTTCATGTAGCTCTGGTAAGGGCAGGAGTCATCTGTGCCCAGTTAAATATGGTTTTAGCCTAGTTAAAGGGAAAGCAAACCACCCAATGGAGGACTATCATGTAGCAAAATTTGTCAAGTGCAGAGGGCATGAGTTAGGACTCTTTGCTATATATGATGGACACTTGGGAGATAGTGTACCCGCCTATTTACAAAAGCATCTCTTTTGTAATATCTTGAAGGAGGTAAGTTATTGAATCAAATTAAAATGTATCACGTATTGATTTATCACATTTGATTCTTACGAAAAAGTTTCCACCCTTTTTCTCCTAGCTTCCCCTACTTTTTTTTTGCTCTTCCGTTTCATGATCCATATATTGATAATAAGAAATATAATCTGGTTGAAATGTGCATAACCTCTAGTGTCTGAAAATCTTGAAGTTTGGCCTAATTTTCTTTTTCAAACTTTTTCATGCCTCTTGGCATAATTTTATTTTGGCATTACAAATTATACTCTTAAATATGATGGATTATTCCAGGAGGAGTTCTGGACTGATCCTGCCAGTTCTATCGTTAAAGCTTACGAGACAACAGATCAGGCCATTCTTTCTCACAGTTCTGATTTGGGGCGAGGAGGATCGACTGCTGTGACTGCAATTCTTATCAATAATCAGAAGTTATGGGTAGCGAATGTTGGAGATTCACGAGCAGTTCTGTCAAGGAAGGGGGTGGCCATACCGATGACTATTGATCATGAGCCAAATACTGAGAGGGGCTTCATCGAGAACAAAGGCGGTTTTGTCTCAAACATGCCAGGTTCTTTAATAAACCTTAGTTAGTTAATATATTGCTTACTTGTTCAATGCGGGTTTTATTTTGTCATTCTGATAATATGAAGTGTTTGTGAAAAGTATTTATGCATCACAACACAACTCCATATTCGAAGAGGAAGGGACAGACAAAGAGACATACATGTTACTTTGTTTACAAAAACAATTTGCTAACATCAGGTTGAAGGCTCATGCCTCAATAGAGATTTAATTTCCTCTTTTGATCAAAATTTGTGAATGTGTTTTTTGAAATTCATTATTTCTACCTCTTTCTGGTCCTAAAGGCAAGTATATATACAACAATTCATATTCTTGTATTTTATTTTTGAAAGCTTTTGTCAGTGATGATATGCCTTAAATTGAGTGCTGTTGTATATTAATTTGTTTCACATTATTTCCCACTGTAGCCTACAAAAGAAGCGACAATAAATGAGTTTTTTGTAACTTAATGTGTTGGAAAACTACTTTAATTTCTGACATCTCTAGCACACCTTAATTGCATCCTCTTTTTGGGATGCTTTAATTTCAACCTTAAATTATGATTCAAGTGGTGCTTATAAGACTCACAATTTTTACCTTAGAAGTTACTTTTGTGGGATTGAGTTAGACTCTAAACTATAATTCCAAGACAAGGACTGATTTTGATATATATTAGTTAAATATTAAGTGAAGGGTTAAATTACAAACAATGATGATAGTTTAAATTTTTTAGGGAGATCTCATTTTTTAAGCTTGTAATTAAAGATCATAATGATGATAATACAATTTCTAATATTTGTCGACCACTGAGTCTGTCATAACTTTGGGAATGAAATATCTTATCTCTCCTAATTATAAAACTCCAACTTTTACTTAATTGTCTCAGTAACTTTATTTCTGAGAAGTTGTTGACTTTTACTCTTTGACTAGTCTGCAACTGTTCATATCTGTTAGCTACGTGCCTTTATCAGCCATGATAGCACATACAGATGCAGTCTCAAGTGTTAATAACTCACTCATCAGATTGGGACTGTCCTCAGTGCCAGAAAGTGATGATAACTAGATAGATACTGAATTAAGCATGATTTTAAGCCTTGCTTTTTGTTCTCTTCCAGAAAGCTTTTGCTTGTCCTCTGCAAGAACAATCTTCTTGCGCGTGTCCTATGGTAGACCACAATACTGCACCACTTTAATACTTTTAGGTGTTCAGTGTTTAATTCTTTAAATTTGATTGAAATTTCAGAAGCTGTAATCGAGTCCCTCTCAATAGACATGGTGATGAATAATAGAAAATAAGTCATTGAAACATTAGGAAATATATTGCATGTGACCAATCAGTCTGATTTTTGTGGAATCATTTGTTTCTGTGAGAAACGTTTCTGATTATATTGAGAGAAGTCATGGACCAATTACTATCATTCAATTTAGTTCTGAGTCATGATATCTGCTCAATTTCTGGAATAAGACTGAGCTTCACTCATATAGGGTATAGACATTGTTCTTCAATGAGAATCTGATGCCTCACGAATCCTAATCAGTGATCACTGTATGCTAGCACTGTCACCTACACAACCATATGTCTCATTCTATCCCCGTAACTTTTTCAAAATTAGATTACACAAAAAAATGTTGGTTAGTCTTAGAAGTAACAACTTCACAAAAACTAGAACTCTTTTGTTCACTTATGGGTGGTTTATATCAGGAGATGTTGCTAGAGTGAATGGGCAGCTTGCAGTTTCTCGAGCATTTGGAGACAAAAACCTAAAATCACACTTACGATCTGATCCTGATGTTCATCATGTTGATATTGACCCAGATGCTGAGCTTTTGATACTTGCTAGTGATGGTCTTTGGAAGGTTATCCATCACTCTAATAGTTTGTTTTTTATCAGTTGACAGTATAAATGTTTTTACAGCAACATTGTCTAGAAATTGCATTTAAAAATATTATGATCGATTTGATTGCAATGCATTGCAGGTAATGGCAAACCAAGAGGCAGTTGATATTGCAAGAAGAACAAAAGATCCACAAAAGGCAGCAAAACAACTAGTTGCCGAGGCATTGGACAAAGACAGCAAGGATGATATTTCGTGCATTGTAGTTCGTTTCAAGGGATGATGATTGATGAAAAAGGGATCACAACACAACTATTCCCTATATTTTCTTGGTATATATTTCATAAATCTTAGATTTCCATTTGTTTGGATATCTCATGAAATCCATTTTCTACAACATAGGTTTTGCTCATTCCTCTGTAAAATTGAAGTTCTTCAAATTAGTTCGTGCCATTTAGTATTCTCATGATTTGTATTGTGTAGATTAATTATTACCATCATTTTTTCTTGTAATTTTCATTATTACATGGACCAGTGTGAAGATGAACATAGCTTTTAAATTTGAATGAGGGGGTCATGCTTAAATATATAAACTCTGTTCTTACAATTTTCTTTAAAAGATTTGATTTTTAACCGGTTATTGAATCTTCAACTAATAATTTTCATCCTCTACGTATAGTTTTTATCTCTTATTTTAATTAAAAATTCCCAGTTAATATATATATATATATATATATATATATATTTTTTTTTCTTTATAAGCTAAAGAAGAATTAACATAAATAACTTGAAAGTGATGACGTATATATAAAACTCAATATTACTTACATCTTCACTTTCTTTCTCATTTTAAAAGTTGTTTGAGATATTTGCTTAAAGTGAGTTCTCAACCTTATTTTTTCCATTTTTTTATTACAACTTGATATGTCTTTTTATTGGAAAATTCAACAGGGTTGCAGTATTCACAATCTTATCATGAACCAAAGTCTACGATTGAGTTATAATATGATTTTCATCATCAAGATATTCAAATTAAGTTCATTTACTTAGTCCAACATGAGAACATCAAAGCCTCTGACAAATCAAGGTTCAAAGATGCCGTGAATGAACAAACTAAAGTGACACATTTGTTCATTAAAAACTATAAAAAGCCAAAAATTTTAGACAACTTTTAAAATTGTATTGATCGAACTCAATGTAAGTGTTTCTAAAAAGAATTTCTTGGAAGGACCCAGTTCAATGTAAATGTAAGAAAGAGTATTAATTTCGTGAAAGTTTATTAAATATCTTATATAATATGATTTTTTAAAAATTACTTAAATAAAATCTACATTAATTTATTTTTATTTCTAATAAATTGTTTATATGTATTCTTTTTTTTTCTTATTCACTTTTTGTTTTTCTCATTTTTTACATCAGAATTTTTGTTTCTCTCTCTCATCTTCTATATATTCTTCTAATTAAAATTATTATATTAAAATTTAACAAAAATATGTCAAAATAATCTTTTTAAAATCAATATCATTGAAACTAAAAAAATATTAATTAATTATTAAAAATTATGATGATTATAAATAAATTTAGTTATGATGACATAAATAATTAATTAAAAATTATTTTATTATAATAAATCAATTATTCATCTAATTAAAAAAATATTAAATATTTATGAGTTAAATATATTTTATTTAATAATTTAATCTAATTATAATTACGTTGAAATATGATCATAAGTCAGTAAATTAAAAAAATATTTATTAAAAAGTTATTTCAAAATAAATATATTTTTTAATAATTATAAAGTCACAATAATATTTTGAATAGATAGAATTTATTATATAATATTTTTTAAATATAATATATTAACTTATAATATTTTTGAAAAAGTTGAATATTTTTTTAAAATAATAAAAGACTTATTTTATTAAATCTTAATATAGTATTTTTAATTAGAAAAATAGAATAACGTAAGAGAAAAATAAAAAAATATAAAAGAAAACAAATACTAAAAGAGGATAAAGAAAAATAATAATAATAATACAATATAAAAAGAGAAAAAAATTATTATATTAGACTAGTTTATTTTTTTATTATTAAATTTTATATATGGATAATAAATATATATGAAAAAATTTATAAAAATTTATTCAATTGATATTTGAAATGTATTATCAATAAAATTATTCATATTTTAATTTTTTTGAGTTATTTATTCCAAAATATATATATATATATATATATATATATATAACTAATAATATCCTTCCCATGAAAAATAGATGTTTGTTTTTTGAAAAGTTACAAATATTTTCTTTTGAATTTATATTAATTAAATGTTTCCTAATTAATACGAAATAATTTAAAAGAGTATTATTTTTAAACAAAAGGAATTGGATAAGCTTTAAATTATCTCCAATAATTGTAAAGAAAAAGGAAAAGAAGAAATAAGTGAAAAATAAGCGAATGATTAGAGTATGCTAGATTCGCGCGAATCTACGTTTGTCGAAAATTTATTTGGGAGCGGCGCATGATAGCGGCGACATTCCCTCCTTTCCCTTAAACCCTTTCTTTCGGTGTCCTCTGTTTCATCACATCACATTCACGATCATGTCTAAATCGTTGAAGCTCAATGCCTCCAACCCTAAACTCTGGCTCCTCCTCGGAATAGGACTCGCCGGCGCCGTCGTTCTAGCCGAGACCCGGCGGAGACGACGCCGGAAGCTTCCCAAAGAGGACTTCGGTGCATTCGTAGAGCGGTTCGAACTTCTCCCCATTCCTCAGCCCGACCAAACGCAAGCGCTCTCTGCCCTAACCTTCGCCATCAAAGACATGTTCGTTTCGTCCTTCATTTCATTAGTTCTCTCTGCTTCAAATTTGTGTACTAATTTTGAACGAGTTGTAGTGATTGTGTCCTTGCGGCAGATTCGATGTTAAGGGGTATGTGACGGGATTTGGGAACCCTCATTGGAAGAGGACGCACGCTGAGGCTGAGAAGACTGCGATTGTCATCACTGCTCTCCTCTCCAACGGTTCTACTTGTGTCGGCAAGACTGTTATGGATGAATTCTCTTTTGGGTATGTAATAAGTGTAAGTGTGTACCCATTGATTACCATTGAGAGTTTGATTCTGAACTTGTTTGCTTTACTCGATTGTTGGTGGCATTCGTCGTCGGCATTGCAGGATTTTCGGCGAGAACAAGTTTTATGGAACGCCAACCAATCCTTACTTGCCCTCATCTATCCCTGGCGGTTCTTCCAGTGGTTCAGCTGTTGCTGTTGCTGCTCGCCTCGTTGACTTTGCTATTGGTGAGTTTAGTTTACTTGCTTCTCAAGTTATCATTCATTTGAGAATGCTATTCTCTCATATGTGTCCGTGTATGTATTCTCAATTAACTTGCGTATTCAATGTGCTAAACAATCATCAATTTCATTTTGTTCAGGACATTGGGATTGTTCTTGTGTTTAACTGTAGTCCTGGAAAGTTGAAAGTGTACATTTTTGTGTATTATTTGGTATTCTACACTGATGAAATGAGTTTTAATTTGCTGACACTAATTAAAATTTCAGTTCCATGGTTGTGGGGATCTATGCATGCATAATTTCAGGATTCCAGCTCTTTTAGTTTATTATTGTGATCTCATTCATGTTTAGTTGCAGCATGGCTTGCCATGCATAGTCTTTCTCTTTCTTATCCATGTAAAGGTTAATGAAGACATACAAATTGCAATTACTTTGTGCTGATAAATGTCATTTGCTATAGTTTTATCTCTCAAGTATTGTGCCTTTTTAGGTACCGATACAACAGGATGTGTGAGAATTCCAGCAGCATTCTGTGGTATTTTTGGGTTTCGACCATCTCATGGGCTTGTATCCACCATTGGAGTTCTTCCAAATGCACAAAGCTTGGACACTGTTGGTATGATGCTTAATTGTGTGATTTTGCGACTATGATTTTGATTTTGTCATATATTATGAGGTTTTATTTCTTTGAAATATCACATATACCTTTAATCTCATTCAAATCATTGAATTCTGTATCAAATTTCCACGTGACTAGTATTATGTGTGGAAAATTGAGAAATTAGATTCATGGTTTAATAAATTTACAGACGATACCTATATAACAAAATATGAAGGTTGGTACTGGGTAGTACATTCCAGTTTTTATAGTGACACTGTCTTGGTCTGACTTCCTGGTGTAATATATGATTTCCTTAATTAGAAATTACTGCTCAATGTGTTGAATTGGGACTCCACTGTTGTTTCTTATTTTGTACACAAATTTTTTAATATTTTCTTCCTTAATTGTTTATTGCCTCATTGCATTGTAGGATGGTTTGCTCGGGATGCTTCTGTCCTACGTCGTGTTGGACTTGTTTTACTTTCAATGAATTTGGTGGAGCTCAAAAGGACAAGGCGTATTATCTTTGCTAATGATCTTTTTCAATTATCTAAAGTTCCTTCACAGAAGACGGTGTATGTTATTGGCAAAGCAATTGAGAATTTGTCTGGTTGTAAGTTTCCTTACCTTTGAAGACCAATTTATGATTCCTTTATAGATATTAATATAATTTTCATGGTTAATTCACTTTGATTGTTAATAATTAGTGGAAAAACTTTTGTTGTAGTTGTATGGTTGATTTTTAATACAGTGAGTAAAAAAAACTTTGAATGTCTTGACAAGATGAAAAGGAAATTTGTATGTATTATGAACAACGAAGTCTTTTGGTCCAATTGGTTTTGCAGATCAATCTCCGCAACATATGAATATTTGCCAGTATATTGCCTCTAATGTTCCCAGTTTAAAGGGGTTTCACGATAAATTGCCACACCTACAAAATGGAGTATCTATATTGAAAGCTCTCACTTCGGTTATGTTTTCTTTACAAGGGTATCCTAATTTATCCTTTAATATTTCACCATTCAATTTATGTTTATGTTATACTTTATGTTTCCATGTGGTTGATGAATCATTTCCCTCTTTTAATAAATACATTGAATTTTAGATTTTGTTGAGGATCTTATATAACCCTGTATTGCAATTTTGCATCTTCTCTTCAGATATGAATTCAGAACCAATCATGAAGAATGGGTTAAATCAGTCAAACCCAGGTTTGGGCGTGCTGTGTCTGAGCGTGTTATTGCGGCCATGAATACTACACATGATAATGTGAAAACCTTGTATAAAGTAAGAACTGAAATGCGGGTTGCTTTCCAACGTTTGTTAAAGGTACTGTAATATCTAGAGTAATTTTGTCAGTAATGTTCTAGCTTAATATTGTCAAGTTTCAAATGATGTTGAAACTAGCATGGTGAAGTGTGCAATGCATAGAGATAGAGTCGTATTACATATAATTTAAAAATATAAAAAAAAATAAAAACTGTAAAACTAAAAAAGATTTTATTTTCATGATTTATTTTATCATGGAAGTATTTTGTTTATATGTAAAGCTTTTTACTGTTAATAATACTATTCATGTTCAAATATAAATTAAAAAGAAATTAAATAAATGAAATATTTATGAATGAATCACAATATTATATATGATTATGAAGTCATCATTTTCTCTCTTTGCAATTATGGTGGCTACATAAGAAAATAATCATGGTAGGATAAATACTCATGGAAAAATATTAAAATATGAACATTTTGAATGAAATAGTTGTAAAAATGAAAATATTATAAATTAAAAATGATTATAAAAAAGTTAAAGAAATTATAGAATGATAGATTAATATTGAAGTAAATCCATAATATATATGAAAAATATATTTTTAAAATATGTATTTATCGATGTAATTTAAATACTTATATAGTTTCGTATAATGTTTTAATCTAGTATGATGTCGTTGTTTTTCATCACTGTAAGTAAACTTTCCAAATTATAGTCTTTAAATGTATATCTTATAGATATAGATAGACTATTACACCCAAACAAAAAGAAAAATAAAAAGAAAGACTAGTATGTTGTTGTTTACCTCGTTTCCCATTTTGGATTTTTGGGCATTGAAATTGACTTTTCTTAACTTGCTATAACAAGAATAGGGGAAAATGGGGAATTAATTAGCAGTCTAATATAGCATTTTCATATCAATGGTTGGAAAGAGTAGTATGTCTTAAAATTATTACATCGGAAAGATATTTTATTCTTATTATGAAATGACCGATAATATTTTTTAATGTTACTGTATTTGTCCAGGCTATGCCCTTATCTCCTGTTTTGATTGTTCTACAGGATGATGGAATACTAGTTATTCCCACTGTTCCAGATGATCCATTAAAGCTTGATACGGAGAAAGGATTTTCTTCTGAGTTTCATGAGAGAGCTTTTGCACTATCTAGCATTGCTAGTATCTCCGGATGTTGTCAGGTATTTTGATATCATTAAGACTCTGAAGAATGAATGTTTTCCCTCTTCTCAATTTTTATTTATTTTGATGGAACTTCGATCGATTTTCATATTTGCTTATGCATCATTTATAGGTTGCAATTCCATTAGGATATCATGATTGTTGTGCTTCTGTCTCGTTCATCTCAGCACATGGAGCTGATAAATTTCTTCTTAATACGGTTTTGGATATGTATACAACTCTTCAGAAGCAAGTCAGTGTCGCTTATGCTTTGCCTCTGCCGGAGACAAACGGTGGTATGGAAAGTTCTGAGCTTCTAAAGGAGAAGGTTAGTTCTATTTCATTATTTATATTCGTATCCTGATAAAAATACCCATCAGACTTGATTAATAATGAATGTGAGATTGAACGTTGGGTTCTCATAGTATAATTTAAGAACATCTTTTGTGTAAAATTTTGGCTGGCTAATTAAATATAACTGTGTTATAGCTTCTCAAGAAGGGTCAATTGTTTTATATTGGGAAAAGGTGTTGGAATAGTGGTAGGTTTTCAATATGTGGCATGGGTCACTATAAGGCATTTTTTTCAGGGAAATGCAGCCTTTAAAGGAAGGCTGTGGAATAAGGCAGTCGATTACTACAGCAAGGCTATTAACTTGAATGGGACAAATGCAACTTACTTCAGCAACCGCGCAGCTGCTTACCTAGAATTAGGATGGTATGTGGTTTCTTCTGTTTTTACAATCGGTACTTTCACCATTTCTCTGTTTAATTGGTGTATACTGTGAAATTATGCAGCTTTCAGGAAGCTGAAGAGGACTGCAATAAGGCCATATTACATGATAAGAAGGTGAGAAGCTGAGCACGTGTCAGTGACTAAATCATGAAAAACTTGTATTATAAAATCTGCCATGTATAATAATAACAATGATTAGTGAACTCTAATGACTATAAATCATAGATAGGTATTCCTAGTATAATGCTAAGTGTTTATCTTCTATGACCTTAAAATGCTGGATGACTATCATCTTACTTGATGGGTATCCATCTTAGGACCAGCTTAAGAGTGTACCAATTATCATTTATTTTAGCAATTTACATTGAACATATCCCTTTATTTCGTAGTACTTTAGATTATGACATCTGAATCAGAAAAATATCACGGCACATATGGATGTCATTCAGGATTGTTGTGTATTGTTATTTACTGCAGAATGTGAAGGCATACCTGAGGCGTGGAACTGCTAGAGAATTACTACTTCGTTATAAGGAAGCTCTAAAAGGTTCGTGTTAATTTTCAAAAACTGTCTTGCATCCGATTTGGAACGATAGAGGATACTTCTGGACAATGACATATGTCATAGAAGAGTCATTACTATTCTTTTTAGATCTTTTAAACTTTGAGAAACTGGCATACTAGACAAAGTAATACAGTTTGGTGAAAAAGGTTTTGTTTGAGGTAGAGCTCTTAATTGTTAGATATTTGGATGTGTTAGTTAGTTGTACTCAAATCTTGTATTCTTGTAGGATGAGTTATTTATTGTGTCCTGTAATAGCCGTTTTTGCTTTACTTTGACAACCGATTCTTGGCTCATTGTCTGACCATTACCATTGACTATTATCAGACTAACTGGGTCTATTTGATCGTTTTTCTGGACCATCTACCTCTTTTTATTCTTAATGCTGTTCCCTTTCCTTTGTCATTTTCTCATGTTTTATGCAGATTTCCAGCATGCTCTCGTTCTTGAGCCGCAGAACAAGACTGCTAGTCTTGCAGAGAAGAGACTCAGAAAATCGAGGAGTTGACGATACAAGCTGTTCTTTCAACACTGACCTTCTCAGAAAATCGTGTATGATTTTGGCTCCTTTCTTGCACTTTATACGAAGTGAAGAAGGCAAGTCGAAGTCAAGGGGAAGACTAGTCTGTGTTGGTGGGATGCTGCATTTTTTTATCTCGTGCGAAATTTGTTATAAAACTTTTTATTCAGTAACGCATATAAGTTTGGACCCAAGTATTTACTGGCTCACTTCTCCTTCTCTTCCTCCCTCTTTTTTTGTGCTCTTGTTTAAACGCCAAAGCTTTGTCTACATAAGAGTTTGGCCTAACAGCCTCCAGTAAATTTTAAATTTTAAATGTTACTCTAAAATGTTCTGCATTTCTGATTGTGCGGAAAATAACTAGTTTCTGTTTTAGACTCATTTTGAGAGTCAATCTGTATACGAGGTTATCTTGATCCAAATGCTACATCGACCCAAACTGTAAATGTTGACTTGGAGCAAAGTTACTCTTTCATTTCTCTCAAGATGCTTAGGGTCTCGTACTTACTAGAAATCCAAACCATTCCATACTTCTATAATATACAAGAAAGGTCACTGCGACAAGCAAATATTTATTATGAGCGTGTTTGGATAAGTTTACTTGTAAGAAAAAAACATGAGATGAGTTTTTTTCGTAAGTTACATATAATTTATAAAAGCTTTCATATACTTTCTTTAAATTTTTTTTTATTAATTTGTATATCAACTAATTTTAATTTATGAAGAAATTTATATTGTTTTTTCTTATTTCACTTTTTTTGATGTGGTTGTGACAAAGCTTGGTCAAACATGTCTCATATCATAGTCAATTTAATAGAATTTGCTGTGCTGACTTTTTTGTGACTTTCATAGGAATTCATTTATTTTTTACGGGGTCTTTATCTTGTCGAAGAGATTACTGATTTAAATGGTTTCCGTTGTTAATGTTCTCAATTTAAATGAAATTGCCTAATATAGAGAATACTAAAGAAAACTCCAATGGGTTTTTCTTTTCTTCCTTGACCTGAGGGTTAATTATAGAATTTAAAATTGATCATTTTATTAATTGTAAGCAAATATATAACTAACAAATACCATTCCCAGCAATAACAAATGGTTAATTGAAGAGGAATAAGAAAACATTTTGGACGAGTAAGAAAGTGTTCTTTTCCAACTGTCCCAACACTGACAGCATTGTTTTGTTCTGAGGTGGCGAATTCAGTTATAGAAAAATAAAAAAGGGTGCGTGTTGTGTTTTATGTTTTGCTTCGATGGTGAAACCAAAAAAAGTTGAATTGCATGTGTGTCACATGAAACGGCAGTCCGCGTTTGTTGCATCGCAGTTTGAGCTGATGTCGTGTTGGGCTGCCATTACCTCGTATTCTCCGCACTGTTCTTCACTAAATTTCCAAAAACAAACCTCGGATCCTTCCAAAATAACCACACCACAAAAACTCCACAACGTTCTTGTTTGTTACCCACGTCCTTCATCCTCTTCCCCTTCGCAACTTTCATTATCATCCTCTCATTCCATTCATCAAATTCATCAACCAACGGTTTCCATGTTGCCAAAACTTTCCAAATGCTTCAGCTTCACCGCTTCTCGGGACTGGCTCTACCGCCACCTGTTCGCCTCCGCCGGGCTCCGCTCGGTGGCCACGGACCTCGGGGAGGGGACCACCATGCACTGCTGGGTGCCGAAGCTACCCAAGCCATGCAAACCGAGCCTGGTTCTTGTGCATGGTTTTGGCGCGAACGCGATGTGGCAATACGGGGAACACGTGCGGCACTTCACAGGGAACTTCAACGTGTACGTGCCGGACCTGGTGTTCTTCGGGGAGTCGTTCACGTCGCGGAGTGAGAGGAGCGAGTCGTTCCAGGCGAAGTGCTTGGTGAAGATGATGGAGGCTCATGGGGTGCAACGAATGAGCCTGGTGGGGATCAGCTACGGTGGGTTTGTAGGGTACAGTGTGGGTGCTCAGTTCCCTGAGGTGGTGGAGAAGCTTGTGCTGTGCTGTGCTGGGGTGTGCTTGGAGGAGGTTGACATGGCGAATGGCTTGTTTAGGGTTTCCAGTTTGGATGAGGCTTCCAACATCTTGTTGCCACAGACACCTGATAAGCTGAGGGAGTTGATGAAGCTCTCCTTTGTCAGACCCGCCAGGGGCGTCCCTACCTGGTTCCTTCAAGATTTCATTGAGGTATGTATCTCTTCCTTTCCTATCCTATACCCCTTTCATACTTTCATATATATCATTATCTGGAATTAATTTAATTCTCCCACAAGATACCCTTAAAAATGTGAATCCTGCATTAGCATTCAATTCTGGATGGTTGTATAGAATCTCTTAAGATTTGTAGCTTACATTCTTTTCTGTATGTCGAAGTTGACTTGAAAATTGACCTGAGCTTTGAAGTTTGATTGTCTTATGGTAACCCTTATGGTAATTAGTACTGTACTCTCTCTCTATCTTTGAATTTACAAATTTTGCTCGGTTGTCATGTCAAGTGAAGCAAACAGTTTTCATCAATGATCTTGCTGGTATCAAGATCAAATGATTTAGGACATTACACCTCTAATATTAATGATGGTTGTGTTTATTATTTGGACAGGTAATGTGTACAGACTACATTGAAGAAAAGAGAGAATTGCTTGAGTCAATACTAAAAGGCAGGCAACTTTCGGATCTTCCTAAGATCCAACTGGTATTTATTCTTTCTTTATATTATTATGTCTTTAGTTTTCTGAATCTGGTGGGATTTTATTGATTATCATTTTTGTTATACTTTCAGATTTTATAATACAGTGTTCTATGTGTCTGTCTCTATAAACTTTTTTCCTTGATCACAGACGAACCTTGTAGCTTGTTGATGTTGTTTTCATCATCTATTTTTTATTTTACTATTAGAATCCATCCAACACACTACACAAATAAAAGAGCAAGGAGGAGAGGATATCTTCAACAATAAAAATTCCTATCCACCTGTTACATGGGCTATTAAACAAACCTCACTATTTCCCAAATAAATGTCATCTTCTAATGTTGTGATGCATTGATTTGTAGTTATCTCAGAGAGAAAAATTCCAAGCAACTAGATTATTCGCTTTACCTCTTTCAAATACATAATTATCTGAATATTCACAACATTGTTGGTTTACATTGGAGCAGCCCACTTTAATTATATGGGGAGAGCAAGATCAGATATTCCCTCTGGAGTTAGGCCATAGATTAAAAGGGTGAGATTTCAATTCAGTGGAAGTTCATGTTGTTGCTCATGACTTGCATTCAAACATCATCTAGAATGGTAACTGTGGATGTTTCTTTCGAGCAGGCATATAGGGGAAAATTCTCAAATGGTAGTCATCAAGAATGCAGGGCATGCAGTGAACCTAGAAAAGCCAAAAGAGTTTGGCAAGCACTTGAAAGCATTTCTTATAGATAATAATATTACAAAGTCCTGTCCCACCTCACCACTTGGGTCTGAAGAGAATATCCATTTTTAACTTCATATCAATTAGAAGCTAGAACAAAATTCCTTGCCGGAGATTTCAGCTTCCTACAGATCCAATTTTGGATGTATTCTTGGGGACGGAGGGATTATTTTATATTTTATTTTCTTCATTTAATGCAAACAAAGGCTTAGCATGCTAGTTTCTTCCATTTTTGTTTTTCAGAACATATTGTACACTTGGACGATAAATCTCAATACATATATTACTTTATTTTGACCATCAAATGCTGCTGCACAATGACCAGAACTAACACATACATAATAATTTAGTAAACATAACAAAATACCAAGTAGCCACGTGAAACATTTCCACTATAAGCCGGAGACAGAGAGGCATTTTTTTCTTTTTTTCACGAGTAAGGCAGTCGTACTAGCAGAGTGCTTCCCCTGTTTTCAGCAATCAGCATCCTTTCATCAGTCTCTTTCCAACCTGACATTATTATTTACTCCAACAAGACTAACTCTGTTTCGAGCATGTTAATACACTATAAATGTATAGCTTTAAGTTATAAACCATATAGCTTTATGTCATAAACCATATCCATGATGTGTAACTAAATATGCTTTAATCTCACATGTTCCGATATGTGAGATTGACTATGGAGAGATAAGTTGTGGGTTCGAATTTCTCCATTATCAAAAACGAATTTGACGATTAAGGAAAAACAACCTCACATGTTCCTCTTGGTTTCTTTTCTTTTTTCAGTGCACTACCAGTTATGTGTCAAATTACAATTGTCTTTGAATAAATTTCAAACATCTCAGAAGACGACAGTTGTGGCTCCTGCAAACAAAACCCAATAAAATCAACTTGGCATCAAGTACAATATTTTAGGAATATATATAGGAGAAGGGAATGAATGAAGCACATACATGAACATACTGCAGGCGAGTGTTCATGGAAAACTGTCGATCGGTTGGACCAAACGTTCTCTCTTTAGCCCCACGGATTGTAGAGCGCATGGAATTAAGCAAGTTGCCATAAGTCAAATTAGATTGATTTTGCATGGCTTGGATGAAACTGAAAGTCAAAGCACCAGTGCTTTCCACACCGCTAAAGGCCTAATCAACCAAACAAAGCCTTGGAGGTTATCATAAACTCTGTTCTATAAATAGTCCTATTCTAATTTACAAAAACCATGGGAAAAGGGAAAAAATATGCATGCATAACTAACCGATGTATCTGCTGCACTTCCATCATCATCACAAGCTGAAATGCAAACTGCTAACCCTCCTCTGGTGCCTTTGTAAGTTCTGCGATTTCTATGATCTTGCCAGCCATAATGACCTTTTCTGTTTGTAATCAAGAAAAAGAAGTATGATTCAGGACAAGATATAAAGCATTCTTTGGTTAAAAGTTGAGAGAAACATGTGAACTAACCGGTTCATTCTGCACATGAATGGTAAATCAAGAATTGTGCCACTAAAGCAAGTATCAACAAGGGCATGAAGTTTGGCACCATGGGGGAGAGGCCTAACGATTGTGGCGTTGATTTCATCGTCAATTATCTTACCCTCATGCACGTAATCAACGGGGCATATTGCTTCATCATATCCATCAAGCTCATCCATGTCGGTGTCTTCTTCCTGCGATCCATGTCCAGAGTAGTAAAACCACAACGAGTCCCCTGATCTGCAACCCTCAACCAACCACCTCATTGCCATTCGAATGTTATATCTTGTCGGAATTCTCATTGGGTTTCTCTCCCCCGGGTGATCTGCACCTCGTATCTCACTCTTATAACATCAATGTTTTTCTTAACTCAAAAAAAGAAAAAACATGCATGTGTATAGAACATTGAAGCATCACTACTCAATATGGCATGATAGTTAAAAGAGGTAGCAGTAGTACCTGTGAGGATCCACATGGAATCAGTAGGGAAAGCCTTGCTAATGAGAAAGTTCTTCACGCACTGAGCGTCATTCAGAGAACCTTTGATACTGTTAGTCTGATGGCCATAGCTGATGCCAATTATCACAGCCCTCTTGTTGCCAAAGGAAGAAGGAGGGGTCAATGGAGGTGGTGGTGGTGGAGTCATGAGTTGCAAAGGCTGAGGATAAGAGCATTGGTTATATGTCCTACATCCATAGGCAGCAGGAGGAGGAGGAGGAGGAGGGTAATTAGATGCATTATAACCATTATGGTTGGCAAAATAGTAGTTTTGTGGAACCGTAGTTGGACCTTGGCCTTGGCATGAATAACAGACAAAGGGCATGCTATAGGCAGCTTCCATTGGCACTACCATTGGCCTTGGACAGTGCATGCATCTTACTGTTCGACTCGCCATCTCTTTTGTTAGATTGGACCTTCGAACCCAGGGTTTTGTTTTTCAACCAACATACAGTTTATAATAACTCAGGAATTGAATGCTTGGTTTGATTTTGATGTGAGATGGTGTGCATGTTTTGGGACGTGACAATGAATGTGGTGCACAGAATCACATTCTATTTGTCTTTTCTAATATGGGACGGCGAATATATTTATCAATAACCCACTTTCTATCCGTGGATAGAATGCTTTTAGTTATTTCGATAGAGAATAAAAATCCATCTCTTTCTCTCACTGCGTCATTCTGGAGCTCCATGGCAGTCGAAAAAAGGAAAGCATAATCCCTGTGCCAAGAGATGTAGTAATAGTGGTGATGATCCAATGGATGCTCTCCATGTTGTTCATTGGAATCCGAACCTTTCAAGTGAAAAACTGATGCAAAACTTGAATCAGTTCCAAGTGTTCACATTTGTTCTCCTACATCTTTCTCCTGAAATTAATTGAAGCTAAAAAACAATACTTTGAATCAAATGTTATTTGTATTATGCCCCCTAAATTCCATGAACACATCCTTAGCAAATTCTTTCACCTCTGAGATTCTTCAGCTCCAAGTAGAAGCACAGAATACAGTCTTTGAGATCTCCATTTCAGATGATAAAGGATTTTCATCAGCTACTTTAGTTCCCACTTTTGGCTCCTTTCCAAAACCTAAAAGCACTTACTTTTGGTATTAACCCTAATAATATTTTTTCTAGAGTTAAACGAGTTTAAATTATGATCAATTCTTTTGTACAATTATATTTTGTTTGTTTACCAGTTTCTTTCAATATATAATCTGTGTAAAGGCTTGATTTTTCTATTAGGACCTCTCATCTGAAACACAATTTTTTCTAGCTAGAAAATTATTTAAAAACCCATGTTATACAACAATTACATAAATAAAAAATATATTTTATATTATTATCTAATTATATTAAAAGTTATATTTACCAATATTTTTTATCCGTTACCAATATATTTTTTTCCGCTAATAGTATATATAAATTAAACTCTACTCATCCACCACATCACATGCAAAAAAAAATAAAAATAAATATAAAATATGTTAAATTATACATTGACTTATAAATTTAATAGAGATTGTATTATTCTAAACATTTTTAATAACACGTACTTGTAATAAAAACAATTTAATTAAGATAAGTTAGTAATTATAAAGTTATTTGAAAGCATGTAAATATTAATTATTTCAAAATGAATACGTTATATTAGATTAAACATAAAAATTCATAAGTTAATATTTAAACTCCTTAGAAATCAAGTTTAGAGAAAAACTATCAAGATAAAGTTTGCTTAGATTTTTATTTTAATTGTTAAATTATAAAAAACTGAATAATAAAGAAAATAAATCTCACTACATTATCAAGAACTAGATTCTCCTGACTGTTTTGAATTGCCCAAAACAGCATCCACTTTTCATATTCTTTTTATAAATAATCTACAGATATATCCCGTAGCATATACAAAAATTATAATTCAAGTGGTATTTAAATGAACAATTAATCAACACAATAAAAAAAAATTGAAGGTTTAATATTTAATAGTTTAAAACTACTGAAAACTAAACCATTTACTGAATTTATTTTTCTGAAAAAAATAATAATAACATAAGATACTATTTCAAAACCACAAAAATTGTTTGTGGGTTTTTATTTATTTTATTTTATTTTCACAACACCAATTTCAACATATATTTATTTTGTTCACATGAGATTCCATTACCATGCATATTTAGTGTTGGGATTTATTTATTTATTTTTACTCTGTTTATAAAATATCATTGTAAAGATGGTATATTATTTTAGGATTTTGTATAATTGTAAAATATTTTAATTGTCTAATAACCTAATTAAGTAAATATATTTTGTGTCTTATAAATAAGTTATATATATATATATATATATATATATATATATATTATTTTATAATAGAGAATAAATATATTTCAGTTTATATTTTTCAACTTGGTATCTAAATGATGATGAACATTTAGATCTTGAATCCTTTGAAACCTCCAAATTGATGGAAGTTCATTTGATATATTTGGAGTGAAATCTGTTTATTCTTGTTTAAACTCAATAAGTTTCCAATATTCTTTCTAAAGCATGTTAGAATAGTAGGAAGAAGATATAAATATGTGAGTTGGAAAAAGAGGTATTTAATGTCAAACAAAATAAAATGGTATTTACAGTAAAAACAACTAGCAATAATCTTGTTAAAACTGTTAATAATTTTAATAATATATGAACTATTGATACTTGAGTAACAAATTATATGATATTTGATCTTATTAAGATGACCAAAATTAAATCATTTACACAAAAATATGTTTTTACAACAAATGAAAATAAAACCCAAATTATTAGGGAAAACTATTTAAATCTTAGTAGTATTTTAAATCTTGATTTTATCTTGATTATTCTTTCTTTAAATTTTAATTTTTTACCTATTTCTCAAGTAACAAGCTGATTTATCTTGTATGATAATTCTTTATACTAACACTTGTGTTCTTAAATATATCAAAATAAAATAATCAATTGATTATGATATTACTAGAGAAAACTTATATATTACCTAGATCTTAAAAAAAAAATTAATAAGTCACAACAATCATTAACAGCTAACAACTCTAAAGGAGAAAATAAAAAATAAGAAATTTAATTATGGCATCAAAGTCTTGATCATGCCTTTGGGTATTTAAAAAAATATATTTTCTACTTTATTTAAAAAAAATGATATTTATAGTTTTCATTGTGATGTTTATGAATTTGTTAAGAGTCATATAACCTTATTTTCATTAATTTTAAATAAAATTCTTCAACATTTTATGGTGATATATTCGGTTGTGTGACGTCCATCTAAAACCCAAACTTTAAGTGAATTTCACTGATTTGTCACTTTAATTGATGATTGTACGAAAATGACTTAGTTATACTTAATGAAATAAAAAAAATAAGGTAAGTTTATTGTTTAAAAATTTTCATAAATGATATAAACTTAATATAATGCTAAAATGTAGGTTTTGCATAATGATAATGACGAGAGAATATAAAATTTTTGAACTGTAACAATATTTAGAAGTTAATGAAATTATTAATCAAACTATTTGTCTTAATACATCTCAACAAATGAGGTTGCTGAAAAAAAAATCGACATTTGTTAGAAGTTGTTCGCGTTTGGTTAATTGAGACACACATGTCATTGTGTTATTGAGGAAAAACTCTTACTTTAGCAGTATATTTGATAAATCAGACTCCTTTAAATTATATTGAGTTTAAGACACCTTTTGAAACTTTACATAATTTAAATATTACTCCAATAGTTTATAATTTACCCTTATATGTTTGGATGTAGAGCATTTCTCCATCTTCATAAGCATCAACGCAATAACTTAGCCCCATAGGTCATTCAATGTGTTTTTATTGGATATGTCATACATAAAAAAAGTTATAAGTGTTATCATCCTCCTACTCATCCTATGTATATACAACAAAAGTGATTTCTCTGGAAGATACAATATACTTTACTTTTGGGTATGATTTTTAGGGAGGGAACCAACAAGAAACCAAGAAATTCAGATTTTAGAGTATATGGATTTAAGTGATATAACTTCATATCATTATCCTTCAAGATATGAAGAAGGATCTGACATTGAAGCATCACAATAATCTCTTACTAGAGATAACATTGAAGCATCACAAAAAATTTCGAATAAAGATAATATTTAAGCACCACAAGAACCCCTTAATCGAAATAACATTGAAGAGCAATGTGAATCTTTACATAGAGATGAAATGAAGTACCACATCAAACTCTTGATGAGATGTTACCTATCATTTGTTGGTCAGGAAACAATTGTTAAATCGTCTTACTAGAGATATTCCTATACTTATTTATGAACTTAAACTCCTATGAGTAATTATGTATTTAGTCATAGATTCTCAAAATCAAATAAAATATTTATGAATCAGTTATCTACTGTAGCTATTTCTAACAATATACAAGAAGCATTATGGAAGACCACTATGAATGAGGAGATGAACTCATTTCAAAAGAATAAAACTTAGACCCTTATTGATTGTCTACAAAAAAAAAAAAAACCAGTATGATGTTGATGGATTTACTTTGTCAAAAACAAAGCAAATAGTATAGTAGAATGATTTAAAATAAGATTGGTGACAAAAAGATGTACTCAAATATATAGGATTGATTACACATAAATATTTGTTTTTGTAGCAAAAATTAATATTGTTTGAGTATTATTATCTTTAGCACCAAATCTAGATTGGTCATTAAAGCAGTTTGATATAAAGAATGCATTTTTACACGAGGAATTAAATGAAGAAGTATACATGAAACTCCCACCAAGATGCATGATACTTGAAAAATACAAATGAATGCAAATTTGAAAAATCTTTGTATGGGATGAAACAATCCCCACAAGCATGGTTTGAAAGTTTTACAAAATTTATGATAATATTTAGACATTATCAAAGTAATTCAAATCATACATTATTCTTGAAGAAACAAGAATGTAAGATAATTGCACTTATTGTATATATAAGTGATATGATTGTTAGTGTAAATGTTCAAAAGAAAAATAAAACGTTACAAGGCTATTTATCAAAAGAGTTTCAAATGAAAGAAAATATGTCTTGGACTTATTACAAGAAACAAGTGGAAGAAGGTTTGGAATTATTTATTACATTAGATAAAGTCTCAGTTCATAAATTAAAATACATTGCAAGGAGATTAACTTACTTAACACACACAATATCGTATCTCATCTACACATTAAATATTATTAGTCAATTTACCTATAATTATGGAGAGCAACAAATGAATGCAATTATGCATATTTTAAGATATATAAAGTCAACATCTGGAAAATGATTATTGTTTACCAAAAATACAAATTATCAACAAATCAATATATATATTAATGTTGTTTGAGTTGGATTACTAGAAGATAGACAATCAACATCATGTTACTTTACATTTATTGGTGGTAACCTTTTTATATGAAGAAGTAACAAACAAAGTGTCTCTCACTTAAACATAAAAGTTGAATTTAGAGGTTTTGACATAATCATAAAATATTTTAGTTTTCTATTAACATAATTAGATACACATATTTTGCATCTTTTAAATAGATTTTACATATTTTATTTCATAATAGAGAATACATATATTTTAATTTAGACTTTTCAAGTTTTAGTTCAAAATTCAATACCATCCATATCCACACTTTATATACATGTAATAATCCATCATGAGTCTTCTTTAATCTTGTTTTCATTTTTTTAGTATGAATCTTCTAAGCTTAACGCTTATTGTTTCCTCTCTTACCTCACCACCTTCACTGGCGTCCAGGTCTATGAATCATTATATTAATTCATGAATCAAGAAGAGAAGAAAAATGAAAAAGAAAGAGAAGGAGAGAACAAAGGAAAGAAAATGGAGATTGAAGAAAAAATTAATTCAAATCACTTCTTTTTTCTTTCCTTAAAGAATTAACCAAAATTTTATTTTGTGGAGAAAAACTATAACAATGCACTTCCGTACACACATTTTAAACAAAACATTAAGTAGACAAATAGACAAAATGATGAACCAGGAGTAACACAAACGTATATATGATCACAAACCCATTCTCTTTGTGCTTGACGTTTAAGTTTTTGTAGATTTAGTATATTCAGCACCAATTACTAGCCGAGAAGAGCACATTTTTTTTAGTTAGAAAATTTTTGGATTATTTTATGTAATTTGTTAAGAAATTGGTATAATAATGTTAGTTAATTGAAAAAAAAAAAAAAACTATATTTAAACAAAGTAATAAAGCTAGTTAATCTAAACTTCAACTCCAGTTAAAACACCTAATAAACCTGGTTGAAATATGACATTAATATCAATAACAAAAAATAATGATTAGCATAATACCTTGAGAGTGAGAAATCAAAATCATGAAAACCTGTTTATATTATTTATTTTAGAAGTAAAACTCTATTACATGCTTTATAGAATTCACTATTACACCTTTTACATTCAATTTACAAAGAAATTGGTAGAGTGAAACAACCATAAACAAGCCTAAAGTCCTGCACTATCTTCATTTGTTGTAGAAACAAGCTCATCTCCACTAACACAGTAAGGACAGACTTTATTCTATCAGAAGAATCTAATTTCGTCGTGAATTATTTCTTCTGTCATGAGAAAGCTATGAGGAATAGCCAATAATATTTTATGCAGAGACCTTATCAACCAATTAACAAATGAGAGAATTTATTTTATTCCAGGGTACATGTTCACAAATTAAATTGTATTGTAGTAATATCAAATTTCTCTGATGATGATAAAATAGGGACCTGCAATGCACCAAATAAAAGAATCCAAATTCATCATTAAAATTCATTCAGGAACTGTCCAACTATGATTTATAACGGATTTTGGATGAGTTGGATGCTCAAAGAAAAGTTTATATAAATTCTTGATGCTGCTTCAAGGAGATAACATTCACCTCCTTTCATATTATGTAATTTTGGGCTAAAATAAATTCAGAGATAAAATAAGATTGTGTGCTTTAAAAATTGAAAAACAAGATCACTGATTTTAAAATGATTCATACTGATATACCCTTGCTAAAATATGCAGATAACAATGTTCGGATGCAAGAAAACCAGATAAATTTCTAGAATGGTTTGAGTTTATCTTATACAGGGAAGGATAAAATCTACTAAAAACATGGTGAATGAAGATTAGGCTACTGTATTAGGGACAGAAAAAGGTATTTATATGAGGTAACATAATGTTATGAGCAATAATGATGGATGGCTGCTACTGAAGACAATTGGATAAATGGTAAACAAAATCTTGGATTCAAAACACTTCAAAAGCAATGGCAACTAAAGAAGATGAAAGCCTACCTGCTCAATTTTACGATGAAAAATACGTCTCAAGAAGCAGTTACGGAATTTGCTTTGGCGAATCTGTTCAATTTCCTCATGTATCTTTTCTAGTAAAATGGCATATGTTATTTGAGGATGCCCTCTGATTATTTTTGAGAAAAGATAGGTCATAATACCGTTATATTTTCCATCAAAAGCCTGCAAAGGTGGTGAAAATTCACAATTCAAGATGTGAAAGTAGATTAGTTTTATGTTATCAAAGATTCTTACTGCGGTATCAACAGCCATCTGACTATCTTCACAAGCACTGAGGCAAATAGCAACTCCACCACTTGTTTGTTTTTCCTTACAATGGAGTGGTCTGTGTTCCTCACATTTCCAGTTCCTTCTGCAAGCATGCAAAAGAGACCAAAGAGTGAGTTGAGAACAGAACAGAAGCACAAAATCAAATGAAAGAAAGCATTGGATATGTACTTACTTTTCTTTTTTCCACAGATACACAAGATCAAGCGTTGTTCCACTATGACAAGCATCAATAATAGCATGAAGTGTGACACCTTTCTTGAGTGGTTGAACAATGATAGAATTTATTTCATTGTCAGTGATCATTCCCTCTCTCAGAAAATCAACGGGACAAAGAGTTTCATCTAACCCGTCAATTTTACCCCCTTTCTGTTGTTCTGGTTGTTGAAAACCATGTCCAGAGAAGTAGAACACTAATGAGCCCTCTGACTGGCAGTCACTCACGAGCCAATTTAAGGAATCCATTATGTTCTTCTTTGTTGGAATTAAATTGGGATCCTGCTCTTCTTCTGAAATTTACAAGTTTTGGAATAAAATTAATCTGTATCTTTCATTACACTAGTAAAGCTACCACTTTCTATTCTTGCTAAACACCCATGCACAAGGAAAGTTCTAGATCTGATGAAAGTGGATATGGCTGAGATATTATATGTTAACAAAAACAATAACTACCTAATCACTGGCAAATGTGGTTCAACAAAAATCCAGGCAATAGCTAGCATAATACTCAGGCTTTCAATACAGATATTGTTCATCATCATCATCTACTACAATATATTTCTATTATAGTTTTTTATGCATTCAAGCAAAAAGAAGCATAAAAAATAAATAAAATTGAAATGAATCCGGATTACCAATTAGACAGGACTGAAGGAGATACCTGTGAGGACACGTATGCACTCATTTGGGAATTTAAATTTATCACGCAGTAGATTTATCATGGTATTAACATCGTTAATGGTTCCTTCGAGCTTGAATGTCCTTTTCCTGTATGTAACACCGCATAAAACTGCCCGCTTGTGACCTGGGGTGGAGAAGGAGAAGGAAGTAGACGATGGAGATAATCTTCTGGGTGAAGTTCCATTTGTGTTATTGTTATAATCATTCTGTTGATGATCTCGTTTGAAAGATCCACGTTGTTTGGTTGATTGCTCAGAAACTAAAGAAGGTGAATTGCTTGCTTTTTCACATTTGTAGCAACGGGGTGCATTTGAAATTGTAGGTGATACAAACACGTTTTTGCAATCACTGCAGATAAGTCTTCCTTCCCCAACAAGCTTTGAAATAGGGCAACGAGGTGCAGTGTTTGAGGCAAAAGGACCACCCTTTAATCTTCCTCTACTCTTATTTTTACCATCCATGGTTTGAAAACATGATTTCTCTCTAGTCCAAACATGCAACCATGTATATTCGTGCGTAATTTTAGGTTATGGGTACGTGCATTTCTTATTTATATATATATATATATACTTATATATTTTATTTATAAATATAATATAATATAATACAACACAATACAATATGATAAAATATCACATGTTAATAATATTTTTAATAATAACTTTTAAATTAAAATAATATTTTTTTTTCAAAATAATAAAATCTTTTAATATCTACTCAAATATAATAAATCATATATTCAAAGCAAAGGATATATATAATCCAGTTCAGAATTGAAGGTGTGAGACACCGCTATTGCAAAACAAAAGTTGAATTGAAAATAAGATTAATGATGTAAAAGAAGAAAGACAGGAAAATATAACTCTAAGCCACAACTGTTTTGCGTCCCACGTACGCCTTTATCCATTATTCTCGTTAAACATCATCAAGAACCAGATTCTATTAGGGATGGCGCGGCCCGACGATCATTCCGCAGTTATATGGGTTGGTATTTTTAGTACATTAATCTGTTTTGATTTGTTAAGTTTTTTAACTTGTCAGCAGCTAGTATGTAACCCGTTTAATTAATAAAAAATAATTTTTTATTGTAATAAAATTAAATGTAACCCGTTTAATTAATAAAAAATAATTTTTTATTGTAATAAAATTAATTATAAAGATAATATATCCTTGTTGAAACACAACATTCTCTCTTCATGTTCTCCTTGTTCATCTTAAACACTGATCATTTTTATTCTTATGACTTGAATTAAAGGTAGAAGAGTTACTTAACCAAGAATAATGTCAAATTTTATCAAATAAAAAAGATATAAGTATTTGAATTTTTTAATATAAAAAATATAAATTTTAACGTTATATATATATATATTTGTTATTATTTATTATTTTGTATATTTTATTATTGTTCTAAATTATAATTTCTTAAAACAATGTATTGATTTATATTATTAAATTGAAATAATATATATATATATATATTGAATTATTGACAAACAAATAATAATCTTATTATTAAATTTATTAAAAAAATTATTTTAAAAAATAAATTATTTTTTTCTAAATTATGGTGAGTCGACCCACCCTTAACAGGCGGGCTAATGTTTACAACCCGTCATGACTATAATAGGTCAGTCTGCACCGCCCCGCTTTTGGCGGGTCAAAGGCCGGACGGGCCAAAACGGGGCGGGCTAACCCGTTTTACCATCCCTAGATTCTACTAACTGTTTCTTTAGTTATCGACAATTCTTTTTATACTTGCACTAAGCCCTAGTTTGCTTCGACGACTAGAATATGTGTTACTTAAACGGAGAGTATTGTAAAATCTCTCTGGTCGTAACGTGCTTCACTCTTTTTTTCGTGGTTTCAGAGAGCACTCACTTCAAAAAAATATGGTTTGTGAACATGAGTGGGTCTCAAGCACAAGACTCGTGCAAATGAACGTGTGAGTTTCTTTTGCATGTGTTGGCATGCGGACATCGCTTTCTTAATCATACCACACCTATAAATATATTATTCTACATTTCTCTAAAATACACATTTTACTCATTTTCTCTTTTTTTATTTTCTTATTCTTTCATTATCCCGAGTTTATATATTCTTTTAAGAATTATTTGCTAGATTCTGAGTTCCTTGAAAAATCTAGAAAGTTCTTGTTGTATCATAGAAGACTTGTGTAATACACTGCAGATAAATCCTTAAGGACAGTAATTATACATGTCTCATGAATCAAGTTTTGTTCGTATTTTTGTCAGCATTTACAACAATCATAAGGATTTATGGTTGACAATAAAACCACCACCAACAACTCTATACCAAAGAAGACAAAACTTCTGACACTGGCAATAACACATTTTCACTCTCCTAGACATGTATGGAGTATATTCTGCCCTTACAACTATCAAACCTGACTCTAGTACTCCTACTAAACAGATTGAAGACTGGACTCATTCGAACAAGATATGTCAACACACTTTGCTTAATGCATTATCTATGTCGACACACTTTGCTTAGTGTATTGTCTAATGATTTGTTTGATGTGTATTGTTCCTATAAGGAAACCAAGGATATATGAGATTTTTTTATTCTTGTTGAGTATTTATTAGATTAGTTGTATCTAACTATTGACCTAGTTCCTAGAATGTATTTGTTTATCTTCTCTAGGTTTAATCATTTCCCATATTTATTGTATCTCATAATTTGTATCTTTATCCCCTATAAATAAGAGAACACAAAAGAAAAAGATAAGCTCTCAAAAACATCTTTTTATTTTCCTATTATCTATTTCAAGTTGGTTTCAGAGCGGGTTCATCCCGCGCTGCTTGTCTCTCCATTTTCTCCAACGTCCACAGCCGGTGTCACCGTCTACCGCTGGCGTCGTCGTCTCTCGGCGCTGTTTCACTCACTGTACTTGGGTTAGGATCGCCTTAAGGAGCGCAACCCAACCTCGATGGTCGCTTCAGCCATCTTTGTTAGACGCACCGCCACACATCGCCTTCGTCCGTTGCTTCCTCAACGCGTGTGGTTCACGCGCCACCTTCCCGATGGTCATTTTGCTCCAGACCACCACCATCTGGCTCGCCTTGTCGTCTGAAGCCGGATCTACCCTTTGTTTTATGTTAAAAAAGTTTGGTAAACTCTTTCGTATACACTGTCATAGAACGCTAGTTATTCTGTGTTCAAGCAAAGCGAAACTGTTTCTTGGTACTCTATTATGGCAATCAGTTGAACCAAATATTTTGAGCACTCTCCGATCCTTCAAGACATGTAATTCCTTCTGGAAAAAGGCCCAAAATATCTTTGCTAATGATATTCAATAACTCTATGATTCTGCTAATAAACTAGTATCCCTTAAGTAAGAGGATAATGATATGATGTCCTTTGTTGCTGAAGCTCAATCAACAGTTGAAGAATTAAAAATGTTCCTTGAGGAAGATTCATTAGAGGAGAAAAAAACGAAGCTAGACAAATTCTATATGGTTATAATTCTTAAGGCTATGAATCCATAATTTAATCATGTTAGAGATCAAATTTTAACTGGACAAGAAGTTCCTTCTATGGAGAGTTTGATCTAAAAGCTACTTCGTGTTCCATCTATCAAAGGTAAAAATAGTCAATAACTTGCTAAATCTTCCTCCATGATTTCTGCTCGTGGAAGAGGTAATCACGGCAATAGAGGACGTGGTGGTAGAGGACGTCCTCAGTGCACTCATTGCAAAAGAATGAGTCATACTAAGGAAAATTACTTTGCTCTGCATGGCTATCCTGATAAGACAATCAATACTTCAAAATCTGAAGTTGTTGAGCCCAAGTTCTCTCATGAAGAATATCAAGAATATTTAAGGATGAAATCAACTAGTCTGGCTCAAGCATCTACAACTCCAAATTCGTCAACCGCTTGCATTTTGTAATCTATGAAAAGTCAAAATCTGTGGATTATTGACTCAAGTGTTTCTGACCACATGTCTGATAATACCTCTTTATTCTCCTCTCTATCATTTCCGAAAACCTCCCATCGCATATCTTTAGCCAATGGATCTAAAGTAGTCTCTAATGAGATTGGTCAAGTATCCATCTCTCCTTCTTTAAACTTACAAAATGTTCTTTGTGTTTCTTCTTTTTCATTTAGTTTTGTTTCCGTAAGCCAATTAACCAAATCATTGAATTGCTCAATAACCTTTAATGTCAATTATTTTGTTATACAGGAACGTGGTACGGGTTGACTGATTGGAGAAGGACATGAATCTGGAGTCTTATACTACCTTGGGACTAATTCATCTGTATCTTGTATTGCATCCTTATCCCCAAAACTGTTACATGAGCGATTAGGGCATCCTCACTTAGCAAAATTGAAAAAAATGGTTCCTGAACTTCAGAAACTTCAAACTTTTGAATGTGAATCATGTCAACTAGGGAAACATACTAGGTTATCTTTCCCAAATCATTCTGAATCTAAATGTGATTCTACTTTTAGTATCGTTCATTCAGATATCTGGGGACCTAGTCGTATTTCATCTTTTGGTTTTAGATATTTTGTTACTTTTATTAATGGGTTTTTTAGATGTACTTGGGTTTATCTAATGAAAGATCACTCAGAACTATTGCCTATCTTTAAGTCTTTCCTTAAGGAAATCAAAACTCAATTTGGAAAAGTAATCAAAGTTTTACGAAGTGATAATACCAAAGAATACTTTTCTAATTATTTCTCTGACGTCCTAAGTTATCAAGGAATTTTACGCCAGTCAACTTGTCCTCACACACCACAGCAAAATGGTATAATAGAACGGAAAAATAGACATTTGATTGAAACTGCTTGTACCTTATTGCTTGGTGCCAATATGCCTATTCATCATTGGGGAGATGTTATTCTAACTGCATGCTTTCTCATTAATAGAATGTCATCTTCTTCTCTTGATAATTAAGTTCCACACTCTATTCTATTTCCAAAGGAACCACTCTTTCATGTTTCTCCTAGGGTATTTGGATGTATTTGTTTTGTTCATGATATGTCTTCAAGCTTAGATAAACTCTCAACTAGAACTATCAAATGTGTTTTCTTGGGATATTCTCGTCTTTAAAAAGGATATCGGTGTTATTCTCTTGAAACCAAGAGATACTACATGTCTGCTAATGTTACTTTTTTTTAATCATCCCCTTTCCTCCTTCTTCTGTGCAAGATATTGATTTTATCCAACATGTTCTTCTTATCCCCTTAGTTGATTCATTTGTACCTCTTATTTCTAACACCCCAAATCCCAACCAAAATACTCCAGAATCATCATCACACCCTCTCATCACCTATCAACGCAGGAACCAGGTAAGTAATCTCATTCCCTAAGATGAGCCGCCCATAACAAGTCCTTCTCAATCATCTTCTAATACCACGACTTCTGATAATGATGACTCCAGTTGGTCCATTGTTATTCGCAAAGGTACTCGTTTTACTCGTAATTCTCATCCCGTTTACAATTTTCTTAGCTATCATAGATTGTTTCCTTTCTATTTTTATTTTATTTCTTCTGTATTCTCTATTACGATCTCCAAAAATGTGATAGAAGTAATTTATCATCCTGGATGGCGACAAGCCATGATTTTTGAAATGCAGACTCTTGATCACAGTAAAACATGGGAGCTAGTTCCTCTCCCTTCGAGGAAGGAAACAATTGGTTGTCGTTGGATCTATGCTATTAAAGTTGAACCTAATGGTCAAGTTGATCATCTCAAAGCCAGGTTAGTGGCTAAAGGGTACACTCAGATATATGGACTTGATTATTGTGATATGTTTTCTCCTGTAACCAAAATGACCATTATCCGCCTGTTCCTTGCCATGACCGTCATTCATCGTTGGCCTCTTCACCAATTGAATATTAAAAATGTTATTTTTGCACGGTGACTTAGAAGAAGAAGTTTACATGGAGCAACCTCCTAGATTTATTGCTCAAGGGGAGTTTGGTTTGGTTTGTAAATTACATCGATCTTTCTATGGCCTAAAACAATCTTCATGTGCTTGATTTGGAAAGTTTAGCTCTATTGTTCAAGCTTTTAGATTAAAATGAAGCGAAGTAGATCATTCAATATTTTATTATCACATTACCCCTGACAAACATGTTTATTTAATTGTGTATGTTGATGATGTTGTCATCATAGGAAATGATGCTGCTAGAATATCTCAGCTAAAAGAGCACTTCTGTAGTCATTTTTAGACCAAAGATCTTGTAAATCTAAAATATTTCTTAGGTATTGAAGTTGCTCAATCAAGAGAAGGTGTTGTAATTTCTATAAGGAAATATGCTCTAGATATTCTAAAAGAGACAGGTATGATTGATTGCAAAACTGTGAACAACCTTATGGATCCAAATTTAAAATTAATGGCAGGACAAGGTGAAGTTTTCTCTGACCCAGAAAGATATAGAAGACTGATTGGGAAACTTATCTATCTAACTATTACTAGACTTGATTTGTCATTTGCAGTTGGTGTTGTCAGCCAATTTATGCAAGACCTTGTGTTGATCATTGGAATATTATCATTCGAATCCTAAGATACATTAAAAGAGTTCCAGGACAAGGTTTGTTATATGAAGATAAGGGAAATACCCAAATTTGTGGGTATTGTGATGCTGACTGGGATGAATCTTCTATGGACAGGTGATCCACTGCAGGCTAATGTATTTTCCTTGAAGGTAATATCATTTCATGGAAAAGCAAAAAGCAAAACGTAGTTGTTCGATCCTCTACTGAAGTTGAATATAGAGCAATGACGTCTCTCATTTGTGAACTTGTATGGGTAAAATAGTTCTTGCAATAACTAAACTTCTGTGAGATTCAACCTATGAAGATGTATTGTGATAATCAAATTGCTCTCCACATTGCTTTCAACCCAGTATTTCATGAGAGGACTAAACATATTGAGATTGACTGTCACTTTGTTTGGGAGAAGTTGTTGTCTAAAGAAATTTGTACTGAGTTTGTTGGTTCTAATTATCATCTTGCAGACGCATTAACAAAATCTTTAAGAGGGTCTCGAATAGAATTCATTTGTTCCAAGTTTGGTACATACAATTTGTATGTTCCAGCTTGAGGGAGAGTATTGAGTATTTATTATATTAATTGTATCTAACTATTGACCTAGTTCCTAGAATGTATCTATTTTTCTTCTCTAGGTTTAATCATTTCTCCCTATTTATTGTATCTTAGAATCTGTATTTTTATCCCCTATAAATAAGAAAAAATGATAAGCTCTCAAAAACATTTTTTTTATTTTCCTATTATCTATTTCAAGTATTCTCAAATATATTGTTGAAGATGTCATAAGACAAAGATTCGTTATCGAAAATTACTACCATTGAGAGATGCTAGAAGACAAAAATATCAAGATCTAGACCAATGAGTACCACAAGTTGCTTGAAGATATTAAAGCAGAAAACATAGTCCTACTATGAGTTTGTTTCAAAACTTCTAATCGAAAAGCTTTTGAAATCCTGGATAGACTACAAACAACAATTGAAGCATAGACATAAACAAATGTCACTATCAGATCTCATTACGCACATAATCATCGAAGACACCAATCGGAAAGAGATTGTGTTGCTGAAAAGGCTAAGACATTATCAATTAAGGTTAATATAGTAGAAGACAAAGCAACTCCAAAAAGGTACAAAAAAGAAACTTGATTATAAGAAGAAAAATAATTTTAAAAATTCTCATCCTAATGGATCTAACCTCACATTCAAGAAGAGAAATTATTTTGTCAGTAGAAAATCAGGTCATCATGCACCTGAGTGCAAACATAGAATAAGAAATGACAAATTGTGGTTATTTTCTAAATAAGTCTTGTGACAAATTGAGCAAATGAGTGGTAGACTCTGGTACTACCAGACACATCTGTGCAAACATAGGTGTTTTTACCTCTTATACTAGTGTGGGGATGGATAAGAACATGTTTATCTCAGTGATTCCAGGAAAATTCTTGTACTAGGAAAAGGAAAAGTTCTTCTAAAACTCATATCTGGGAAGACTTTAGTCTTGAGGGATGTGTTACATGTGTCATCAGTAAGAGTTAATCAAATCTCTGTAACACTGCTGGGAAAAGTTGAGGTTAAAGTGTCATTTGAATATGATAAGATTGTTATGACAAAAAATAATATTTTTATGGGGAAGTGATATTGTGGTTAATGTCTTTTTGTACTCAACATCTTGTTAATGAATGTGATTCTTTTACTTATATTGTTGATTCATATGATATGTTGCATGCTAAACTAGGACATGTGAATTCCTTGTATGTTATGATATTGCAATGATTAGGATTAATTAATATGTTTGATAAACAAAGTAAGAAATGTGATATATGTGTATAATCTAAAATAACCAAGAAAAAATGTCAATATGTAGAATGTCAAATTGAACTTCTAGGATTAATTTATACTGATCTAGCTTATCTAAAACAAACCATGTTTAGAGGTGGTAAAAATTATTTTATAACATTTATAGATGACTACTCTAGATACATTAAAATATACTTAATCAAACATAAAGATGAAGTGTTTGACATGTTCTTAATTTATAAGAAAATTAAAAGGATTAGATCATATAGAAGTGGTGATATGTATTATTTAGTTATTATTATTATGTTAAATAAGGTATTGTTCATGAAGTTATCACACCATATTCACTTGAGTTTAATGGAAAATAACTAAGAGAAAAAATAGAACTCTTAAATAAATGATGAATGTCATGTTTATTAGTTCTAATGCACCTGATAACCTTTAGGGAGAAGCTTTACTTATAACATGTTTTTTACAAAATAGGATATCACATCAGAAAACTGGTAAAACTCCCTATGAGTTATAGATAGATTATCAACATAATCTTAAATACCTAAGAGTGTGGGGTATCTAACTAAGGTAATGTTTCCTGATCTTAAGAAAGGAAAAGTAAGTTCTAAAACTTTTGATTGTATGTTCTTAGACTATGCGGAACATAGTACTGCTTATAGGTTTTTTGTCCTTAAACGTGGTGTAATTGAGCATAATACTATAGTGAAGAAAAAAAAATGTTGAGTTTTTTGAACATATTTTCTTTTAAATGTTAGTGAGACACCTGAACAACCTATAAATATTAATAGTGATGACATGTATGGGGACTTGAGAAGAAGTAAAAGATAGATAAGGAAACCTCCTTTGGATATGATTTTTACACGTATCTAGTTGAAAATGATCCAACGAGCTTTTCAGAAGTAGTTAGTGCTCTTGATGCAACACATTGTGATAAGGTCATTAAGATTGAAATTGACTCAATTAAGAAAAATAATACTTAGACTTTAGTATATTCACCTAAAGGAGAAAAACCCATTGGTTGCAAGTGGATCTTTAAGAAAAAGTAGCATCCCAATGGATCCATAGATAATAAACATAAGGCACGATTAGTAGCAAAGAGTTTTACTCAAAAACCTAACATTGATTATTTTGATACCTTTGCCCCTATGATTAGGATTTCCTTTATTCGAGTTTTATTAGCTCTAGCAGTTATCTATAAGCTAGTTATACACCAAATGGATGTTTAGATAACCTTTTTGAATGGTGAATTAGAGGAAGAAATTTATATGACTCAACTTGAAGGGTGTGTTGTCCCTGGTCAAGAGAAAAAAGTGTGCAAACTTTTAAAATATTTGTATGGATTAAAACAGGTACCAAAATAATGACATGAAAAACTTAATAGTGTTCTACTTTGTGATGACTTTTCAACTAATGATGTTGATAAATGTATGTACTCTAAATGTGAAAGTGGTGAATATGTCATTATATGTTTATATGTAAATGACCTACTAATATGTGGTACATGCATTGACATAATATCTAGAACTAAGTTGTTTCTGGGATCTAAATTTGACATGAAAGACATGGGTGAAGCCAATGTGATTTTGAGAGTTAGAATCATAAAGAATGGAGATGGTATTTTACTATCCCAAGAACAATACATTGAGAAACTTCTTAGGAAATTTAGGTATTATGACGGTAAACTAGTGAGTATCCATTATGATACTAACTCTAAATTAAAGAAAAATAGAGGAAGTTCTATCTTTCAACCTCAATATTTCTAGATAATTTAGAGTTTACTACATTTAAGGAGTTTTTCTAGACCTGACATTGCTTATACAATAGGTAGACTGAGTAGGGACACTCAATGTCCTAACCAAGAACATTGATATGCACTTGCAAAGCTGATGAGATACTTAAGAGGTTCAATGAATTATGTCATTGAATATAGTGGATTTCCTGTTGTATTAGAAGAGTACAATGATGCTAACTAAATCTCTGATTCAGATGAGACAAAATCTACTAATGGTCATGTTTTTATGCTTGGGGTGGTGCAATGTCATGGAGATCAGTTAGACAAACAATTATTGCAATATCAACAATGAGATCAAAATTTGTTGCTCTTTAAATGGTTAATAGTGAAGCTGAGTGATTGAAAAATTCTTTAGCAAATATTCCATTAGGAATGAAACTAACCACGTCTGTGTCAATATATTGTGATTGTCAATCGATAATAGCTATAACTAAAAACAAGAATTACAGTGGAAAGAACACTCATATACAATTGAGACACAATTTGGTGAAATAACTGCTAAAGAGTGGAATAATTTCCATTGACTATGTGAAGTTAAAACGGAATCTAACAGATCCTCTGACAACACCCCTAGGAAGAAACATGATTTTAGAAACATTGAGAGAAATATGACTCAAGCCCCTTTGAAATAAACAAGTGATGGTAACCTAACCTTTGTGATTGGAGATCCCATGAATAAGGTCCATATAGGCAAAACCAAGTTACTTGTTAGTTTGTTAGCACTAAAATTGATTAAAATCAATTATGTTCATTTCTATGGTGCATATGAAAGTTCTAGATACTACATTATTGAGAGGTTAAACTTTATAATTAAAATTCTATGTGGTGTTACAACTAATATATGGTTGATGAAATCTCTTATATAAGTGTCGAGTGAGACTGCTTGTATGAGATCTTGGTAAGATTTCTAGAATACTCATGAATACCGAACTCGCACATTGTTTCCTCTCTTACCTCACCACCACCTTCAATCTCATCTAGGTCTATGAATCATTATATTAATTCAAGAATCAAGAAGAGAAGAAAAATGAAAAAGGAAGAGAAGAGAGTACAAAGGAAAGAAAATGGAGATTGAAGAAAAAATTAATTCAAATCACTTCTTTTTTCTTTCCTTAGAGAATTAACCAAAATTTTATTTTGTGGAGAAAAACTATAAAAATACACTTCCTTAGACACATTTTAAACATAACATTAAATAGACAAAATGATGAACCAGGAGTACCACAAACTTATGATCACAAACACATTCTCTATTTGTGCATGATGTTCAAGCTTTCGAAGATTTAGTATATTCAGCACCAATTACTAGCCGAGAAGAGCACATTTTTTTTAGTTAAAAAATTGTTGGATTATTTTGTGTAATTTGTAAAGAAATTGGTATAATAATGTTAGTTAATTGGAAAAATAAAATAATAACTATATTTAAACAAAGTAATAAAGCTAGTTAAACCAAACTTCAACTCCAGTTAAAACACCTAATAAACCTGGTTGAAATATGACATTAATATCAATAACAAAAAATAATTATTAGCAATACCTTGAGAGAGTGAGAAATCAAAATCATGAAAACCTGTTTATATTATTTATTTTAGAAGTAAAACTCTATTACATGCTTTATAGAATTCACTATTACACCTTTTACATTCAATTTACATAGAAATTGGTAGAGTGAAACAACCTTAAAAGCTTAACATAAACAAGCCTAAAGTCCTGCACTATCTTCATTTGTTGTAGAAACAAGTTCATCTCCACTAACACAGTAAGGACAGACTTTATACTATCTGAAGAATCTAATTTCGTCGTGAATTATTTCTTCTGTCATGAGAAAGCTATGAGGAACAGCCAATAATATTTTGTGCAGAGACCTTACCAACCAATTAACAAATGAGAGAATTTGTTTTATTCCAAGCTACATGTTCACAATTTAAATTTTCTTGTAGTAATATCAAATTTCTCTGATGATGATAAAATAGGGACCTGCAATGCACCAAATAAAAGAATCCAAATTCATCATTAAAATTCATTCAGGAACTATCCAACTATGATTTATAACGGATTTTGGATGAGTTGGATGCTCAGAGAAAAGTTTATATAAATTCTTGATCCTGCTTCAAGGAGATAACATTCACCTCCTTTTATATATCATAGATTATGTAATTTTGGGCATAAAATAAATTATCAGTGATAAAATAAGATTGTGTGCTTTAAAAATTGAAAAACAAGATCATTGATTTTAGAGTGATTCATACTTCATACTGATATGCCCTTGCTGTAATGTGCTAACAATGTTCGAATGCAAGAAAACCAGACAAATTTCTAGAATGGTTTGAGTTTATCTTATACACAAGAAGGATAAAATCTACTAAAAACATGGTTAATGAAGATAAGGCTACTATATTAGGGACAGAAAAATGTATTTGTATGAAGTAACATAATGTTATGAGCAATAATGATGGGTGGCTGCTACTGAAGACAATTGGATAAATGCTAAACAAAATCTTGGATTCAAAACACTTCAAAAGCAATGGCAACTAAAGAAGATGAAAGCCTACCTGGTCGATTTTACGATGGAAAATACGTCTCAAGAAGCAGTTATGTAATTTGCTTTGGCGAATCTGTTCAATTTCCTCATGTATCTTTTCTAGTAAAATGGCATATGTTATTTGAGGATGCCCTCTGATTATTTTTGAGAAAAGATAGGTCATAATACCGTTATATTTTCCATCAAAACCCTGAAAAGGTTGGTGAAAATTCACAATTCATGATGTGAAAGTAGATTAGTTTTATTTCATCAAAGATTCTTACTGCGGTATCAACAGCCATCTGACTATCTTCACAAGCACTGAGGCAAATAGCAACTCCACCACTTGTTTGTTTTTCCTTACAATGGGGTGGTCTGTGTTCTTCACATTTCCAGTTGCTTCTGCAAGCATGCAAAGGAGACCAAAGAGTGAGTTTGGAAGAGAACAGAAGCATAAAATCAAATGAAAGAAAGCATTGGATATGTACTTACTTTTCTTTTTTCCACAGATACACAAGATCAAGTGTTGTTCCACTATGACAAGCATCAATAATAGCATGAAGTGTGACACCTTTCTTGAGTGGTTGAACAATGATAGAATTTATTTCGTTGTCAGTGATCATTCCCTCTCTCAGAAAATCAACAGGACAAAGAGTTTCATCAAGCCCGTCAATTTCATCTCCTTTCTGTTGTTCTGGTTGTTGAAAACCATGTCCAGAGAAGTAGAACACTAATGAGCCCTCTGACTGGCAGTCACTCACGAGCCAGTTTAAGGAATCCAGTATGTTCTTCTTTGTTGGAATTAAATTGGGGTCCTGCTCTTCTTCTGAAATTTACAAGTTTTGGAATAAAATTAATCTGTCTCTTTCATTAAACTAGTAAAGCTACCACTTTCTATTCTTGCTAAACACTCATACACAAGGAAAGTTATAGATCTGATGAAAGTGGATATGGCTGAGATATTATTTGTTAACAAAAACAATAACTACCTAATCATTGGCAAATGTGGTTCAACAAAAATCCAGGCAATAGCTAGCATAATACTCAGGCTTTCAATACAGATATTGTTCATTATTATCTACTAAAATATATTTCTATTATAGTTTTTTATGCATTCAAGCAAAAAGAAGCATAAAAGTTAAATAAAATTGAAATGAATCCGGATTACCAATTAGACAAGGACTGAAGGAGATACCTGTGAGGACACGTATGCACTCATTTGGGAATTTAAATTTATCACGCAGTAGAGTTATCATGGTATCAACATCGTTAATGGTTCCTTCGAGCTTGAATGTCCTTTTCCTGTATGTAACACCGCATAAAACTGCGCGCTTGTGACCTGGGGTGGAGAAGGAGAAGGAAGAAGTAGAGGATGGAGATAATCTTCTGGGTGAAGCTCCATTTGTGTTATTGTTATAATCATTCGGTTGATGATCTCGTTTGAAAGATCCACGTTGTTTGGTTGATTGCTCAGAAGCTAAAGAAGGTGAATTGCTTACTTTTTCACATTTGTAGCAACGGTATGCATTTGAAATTGTAGGTAATACAAACTCGTATTTGCAACCACTGCAGATAAGTTTTCCTTCCCCAACACGCTTTGAAATAGGGCAACGAGGTGTAGTAGTGTTCGAGTGAAAAGGAGCACCCTTTCTCCTTCCTCTACTCTTATTTTTACCATCCATGGTTTGAAACCTTGATTTCTCTATAGATCAAGCATGCAACCAATATATACATATTCAAAGCAGAGGATGTATAAGCAATCTTAGCACCAACATTACAGAGTTTTTAATTGATGAAAAGAAGTCAAATGAGGAATCCATTCCCACTGTCTGTCGAAAATGCTGAGTGCTGACCATTTTTCACGGTTCAGATTTGAAGGTGTGATGTACTCTATTGTCAAAACAAAAGTTGAATAGAAAATAAGATCAATGATGTAAAAGAAGAAAGACAGCAAAATATAACTCTACCCCACAACAACTCTTTTGCGTCCCATATACGCCTTTATCCATTATTCTCGTTAAACATCATCAAGAACCAGATTCTACTCACTGTTTCTTTAGCTGCCCATAATTCTTTTTATACTTGCATTAAGCCCTGGTTTGCTTCTGCGGCTGGAATGTTCCTACCGAAAGAAGTGATTTGAAGGAGATTGAGTGATTTGCATCAAGACAAAGAGGAGAAGATGATTTCAGAGGATTCACTGTTTGTCAAACTGCTGGAAAAATGTAAATGAAATTATAAAGAAAAAAATTATTTTGACACCCACTCTTAAAAACACTTTAATATAATATTTTTTTTAGTATTATTTATTATTATTTTAATTTTTTTTTAGTTGTTGATTGAGTGTATGGAGTGTTAAATACTAACTTATGCCTCTTTCCAATACCATGCACATCAACCCTAAATAATTTGTAATAACGAAAAAAAAAATTTCACCATATTACACGATATTGAAAAATAACATAAAAAATTTACTAACTTACACAAAGATCAAGGTCTTTCGCGTCTAATCATTCAAAAAGATTTGAATATTATTGAATTATGTTTTGAGCATGATATTTGAAAGATAAAATTTCAATTTTTAAAGATGTGGAGTTGTAAATTTTTTCTTTTTTAAATGAGAGAATTTGAAGCACAGGATATAATTATTAAATCAACTGTTAATTGGTTTATCCTATTTTTTTATGTTTTATTTATTAATTTATATTTGTTTTTATAGTTAGGTTATGTGATTAAATTTTTTATTTTTAATAATTTTTTAAATATGTAATTAAAGTTTTAAAATGTTAAAAAAATCTTAATATGAAATGTTTAATTCTTTTTTTTGTCATATTATTCAGGATTGTAATTTTTTATTTATTTTAGATTTAACACAATTTTTAATACTTTTTAAATATGGCATTATAATTATAATATTTTGAAATAATTTTTTATATACTTTTTAAAATGATTCAAAATTTATTTTTAAATAAATTTTAATATATTTTAAATTATAAAAAATAATTATTTCATATTTAATCATATTCTATTTTAAATATATGTTCATTCTTATTAAATTTTACGTATAAATATTTTGATCATTTATTAAACCATACAATTAATATATTTATTTTATTATTTTAAATCAATCAAATCATTTATAAATTTTTTTAGCTTTCTTTCTCAATCTTTGAAACTTTTTATTAGAATTTAATTTTATATAAAAAATTATATAGATATATATTATCTAATCATATTTATTTGTTCATTAATATCAAGTGATAACAAGGTAAATTCTTTTTAATACCAATATAAAAATATTTTATATAGTTTATATTAATTGAATTTTTTTTCATTTATACCTATTTAAATTGAAAATCAGAATCTTAAGTTTAACTTTTCTAAAAATTAGTTATGCACAGAATATTTAAGAAAATAAATACAAAACATTTCTATGTATTAAGCTAAAAATGGCTTAAACAAGTATTTGTATTTACAATATACATGACCATCAATAACATTGATAACATAACACAATATTATCAATGATAAATACATATTAAGAAAAATAAGAAACTTAACAATAAAAGAATATCTAATCTTTATGAGCATTTATTTTATTCATATATATTACATGTATTATTCTTTGGAAGTAATAATCTTTGAGGAAAATTATTATTGGTTGTAACAAAAATTTCCGCTATGTTTTTATACCATTAATCTCTATACAACAAATTAAATTGAAACAATTCTCGGCAAATTTATTCACCACGCATTCGTGATATCTTGGTGAACAGATCATCCAAAGGAATAGTGCAAAGGTTACTATTGGAACGATGTTTAATTTAAAATAAAAAATAAAAAACTTATGACAAACAAACAAATGGTTGAAAAATATAATCTTCAAATGCGGTTTAATTAAAAAAAACTAATAACAACCACATAAATCATTAAAGGTCTCAGGTCAATTTGAGATAAAACCATGAGTGCCAATCTTAATACAAAGCATACAAAACAATTTAAAAAATAAAAGGAAACACTAATTGTATTAGTAAAATAAAAAAGGAAAGTCTCTTAATTTTAAGCTTTACCATTAGACTACTATCTTACAATAATTCAATCTTCCATTATATAATTAACACAGGTTTTAATCTAATTTGTATAGATATATGTACATCCAAGAATTGATCAATTTCAAATTCTTCAATGATATATAAATTGCAGCAGAGGTGTGGATATGAGAAAACAATATCAATATTGGTTCTCTTGCGAACAAACAGGGCAATGTTCGAAAGTCCAACATACTAGAAGAAATTAATAAAAAATACAATACAATAAAATATGAAGTATTCCATCAACACCCGAACGCTGATTTTATCTTCTTGTTAATCACATCTTTCTACCGTCTTTCGAAGATCATTCAGCACCCATAGTTAAAAGGCTTTGTGTCCACACGAATTATCATACAAGGTTGCCTGACACTACAGCTGTCATAAGTACACCACGATAACAAGAGTAAATCATATTCATTATAGATTTCTTCTGAAAAGTGTAAACCATATTGGAATCTCTTCCCTCCCCCTAATAGCTGCAATTTATTTTGTTTTATGTATTTTGATCTCTGTAGTAAGAACTTTTTTTTTTTTTTGCTCACCACTTAGTTCTTGAGTAACTGTAAAATCAAATTAGCAAGTTTAAAATACTAGAATAGTGCTCTCACCTTCGAATTAAGTGAATACAGTATCTCTCAGTTAGACAAGATCATAATTGGGAGATAGGATAACGGAACCATTCTAATCGAACCATGCATCTGTAGAGAGATAGAAATTACCAGTCTATAGACAACCAGCATTTGGCGATCCACAGTCCAACACGTTGATTTGACCAGAGATTTTTGCTTTACAAGCTGGACACATGAATCCAACAGAATCTGGTTGTATTTCAGAATTAACAGCATCATGTTTAAACTCTATTCCACACCATACACACATAGTTGTAAGCTGATTTCTGCCGCCAATATTCAGCATATTCTCCTGTGATTCAAACTGAACTGAGGATGCGTACGTCTGTTCCATCACTGTGTTATTAGCCAATTCAGTTGGTACCGCAGGCAGAGAAGAAGAATCTTGAACCCTTGCAAAATCATAATCAACAGTATCTAATTCATCAAACCTCAATTCCTGGAAACCCTTCACATTATCATGTTCATGGTCAAGACTGCATAACACTTTTCCTCCCTGTCAATGAGCAACAACAACAATTTTTCAAGGTAAAGTTCAGCACTACCAACCAGTCGAGACGTATCATGGCTGGGTAGTAGCTAATTGCTCATAAGAGATTTATAGTTATTATGCTAGATTCTAATAATCATCACAAGTAGATGTTAGCAAGAGTTCAGCTGAAGAAAGAGCAAAACATCCAGAAATGTACTATACAAAGATTGTTTCAAGTGCACAAGCACTGGTCATCACCTGGCAATTAGAACTCCTCGAATCTACTACGACACACTAAATTTAAGAAAAGCACAAGATTGGCAAGCTAAAGACTGGGCAAGGGCAAGTAAGATAATCAAGCCTTTTTATTATGTGGAATTAAAGGCAGGTTAGACCCATGACTTCTTCATTTCCCCAAAAACAAAATAATCAAAATAAATAAACTAGTTTATTTCTCTATGTAACATACATGGAAGGCCAGGATGATGAGAAAGAATAATAAATTCAACTACATGGAAGGCCAGCATTGAATTCAGACACATGGATTTGTTGCTCAATCAACAATTGAAAAAAAAAATGAAAGAATGCTTCTATAATTCATGTAAACTTTAGACACAAATGCTGAAAGAGCAAATGACAGATTTTGCTTAGTATAGCAATATAGCAGGTTAAAGTGAAATGATTGCGGATGAAAAAAAAACTACACCGAATGTTGCATAGAAAAGCATTAACAATTGTGTGAAAACCACACCAAATGATCACTATGGAACAATAATTTCTCAGAGATTAAAACTGGTTCTTAAAACCATGTTGAAAATTAGGAATGTATGCCACGAGCTTCGTAAATAACAAGAAATTACAGAACTGGTTCAATACAAAATGAAACCAGAATACATTCAGAGACACAAATGAAGATAAGCAAAATAGTCCACATGCCATGCATTTGCATGGACATAAAGAAGACCTCATATCAATCACTTTCTAAGAGGACCTTGGTATATATAATATATGTAAGGACTATTCCCCGAGTTTTTCAACATATATGGAACCCTGAAAATAAAGGCATCCATAGGTTATGCCTTATACCTTATCAGAGCCGAATGCAGGTAAACAATCCAAAGATTGTTCTGTGGATATAGAGGAGTTAAAAACCCTAGAATGTACCACATTTTCTTCAGACGCTGCCATTACCATCTCTTGGACATTAGTGCTAACAGTAACTGGTACATCCTTCAAGCCATTTAAACCAAATTTCAACTCACTCTTGTTACTAACGTCTTCATCAAGTTTAAACCGAACCTTAGTATTAGAACATCCAGAATTTTCACTCTTTTCTAATTCCGGTATCATGTTCTGTTCAGATAAAGGAAGTAAACGGATTTCAGAAACACAATCTAAATCAATCCCAGATTGATCCAGTTCCTCGATAGTCAATTCTACATCCTCTTTTAAGTCAGAAGTTTCAGATGCTTTAACATCTTGCTTATTTACAGATAACAAACCCATGTTATCCAGAAAAGTAACCATTTTTACATCTATCACATGGTTATCATCATCACCATCATCAATTTCCTCTACTTTTCCATCCATATCATGATCCCCATTTTTTTCAGCCACGGGATCTTCCATCTGCTTTTCACTGGTTGGAGACTCTGAGTTTCCGTCCTGATCCAAGCCACCAACAGAAATGTCTGGGGCAGGAATCACATTCAGTTTAAGTGAATGATGGGGTTCCGTGACAGAATCCTCCATAATAGAGTTTTGGGCAATTTCAATGAGGGCATCCATCTTAGATATTCTTAAAGGCACATCCTCCTTGACTGGAGACGTGTCTTCTGTCCTCTGGATATTTGCCTGAACTGGTGAATCTTCGACCCTCCTCACATAATTCCTAACATGGATTCCCACATGACCATTGTAGCGACGCCTTTCCAGAAACACCTTATGGCAGAACTGGCACTCAAACTTCCCATCTTTAATTATAACTCCATCTCCAACAGATGAACCAAGCCGGTATCGCCTTGTAGTCCTCTGGTGAACCGACAACAGGTGCTGCAAGTATGGATCCTTCTCTTCAAAACTCATGTTGCACTTGCGACATTCAAACAGATCATGAATCTGCACATCTGCGAGATTTTCAATCCCCAACAAGGCAACCTCCTTTACTCTTTCATTACCAGCCGCAGACAAACCAGACACATCCGAGTTCACGGCAATAATCTGTCTCTGATCTTGATGCTCAGGGGTGACACCAGCAGACTGCAGCACAAGCACACACCCCATAAATCCCACGATAACATTTAAAAAACAGATTGACCACTTCTAAAGTGAGGACGCACATTTCAGAGGATAAAGTGCAATAATAATAATAATCATTAATTAGAAATCAACCATTAAGATTGTAATTAATTCTAAGGTTTATTACACATGTATTTGGTTTCATCACTAATCTTAACCATTGATTTTCCAGTCAATAATTGTAAGTGCACTCTATCTAGAAATGCTCAAAGAGCCACATCCCTAACAAAATCAACAATGGCAACATGTGTACTTACATTTTCAGCAGGCACTCTCTGTTCCTGCACTACATTTTCACTCCTACGACTAATTTGGGACTGTGCATCACCATTACCCAGAAGAGACTGTAAATACGAAGAAACCTCTTTGCAAGATACAAAGTGTTGTCCACTGGGGCTGCGTGGCGGAATATCAAATAAACAATGAGCCCTAAGGAACAATAGCGTTATAGCGAAAAAGAAAGTCACCAAGTGATAAAGGAAGAAGAAACAAAACCTAATGTATCTGCGGCAATAGATCCACGCACGACCGTCCTTCCTCTTCAAACCAAGAAGAATCTTCCAACTAAGCGGCAAAACATCGCCAAAATCCGCAGCATCAACAATCCTGCGCTTCTTCCTACGGCTCCCCCACTGGCCAGGTAAATCCCTCAAAAACCCTAACAGCTCCTCTTCGTTGCGCAAACCCTGGGTGCGTCTCTTCAGCTCGTCAGCGAAGGGGTCTTGGGAGGTAGCCAACTGCGAGAGATCGACGGCGACGCCGTTTCGGTTAAGAATGTCGATTCCGCGGTAGCAATGTTCCAGGTGGAGTTTGAGCTTGGGCTTGCGGCCTCGCTTACGCTTGACGGTGGGTTGGGGAAGGGAAGGGGGAGCGAGGTGGACCTGGTCGAACTTGGGGTCCTCTCTGATCAGATGTTTCAGGTAGTCGATGATGAGGCGGTTCTCGGCGTTCTCGGGGTCATGGGCGGGGAGGGGAGGAAGCTTGGGAGCAGGGAGGAGGCCAGCGAGTCGGCGTCGGCGCCCCGTCGGGGAGGACTGGGGGCGGGAGTAGGTCTGGCGGCGGGAGCCGGCACTCTCGTTGAAGAGCGCGGGGTCGATCTTGGGAGTGACGAGGTCATTGGTGGCGCGAAGGTCGAAGGTGCAGAAAGAGGAGAGAGAAAGGGCGAGAAGCTCGGAGTGAGAGAGAGTGGTGGAGTCTATGCACGCAAGGGACTCCAATTTCAACGCTGCAGCTTCCATTTTAGGAGTGATTGGTGAGTACTTCTACATGACCCTGCAACCTCGTTTCTTCTTCTCTTCTTTCGCCGCAGATTTTCTCTTTAAGGAATAAATAGTCAATGTTGTTCCCAGTGCGTGTTCGTGTTAGTTTAAGGATTACAAATTTATTTTTATTCTTACCCGAAACTTATTATGAGATTTTTGTTTACCTATATGTTAATTATTTCCTTGTATATATTTAATTCCATGGTGTAAATATGATTAATTTCTCACAGTCCATTATTAAATATTTTTAAACTTTATACTAATTATTTCTTTTTCTATACTCCTCATTAATTATTTTTGTGAATCAATATTACTTGTTATTAAACAATGTTATACTAACCTTATTAGGTTATTAATACTATATCAATTATTTCACGCAATCATGTTCATTTACTTCGAAGTATTTATAAAACTAAATTAATATAACTAATGTCAAAATAAGTAAATACATTTAAACATATAATTATTAGTGACGGTAAGGGTTTTTTTTTTACAATTCTCAAATTAACATACATTTTTTATTATTTATTTACTTAGTAGATCTAATTAGAGCAATATTTTATGGTACACAACACTCCTAATAGTTATGTGACTTTTAATGAAAAATTGAATAATAAAAACACTCTTGCCTCCTTTATTAAACTCATATTATTTATATTCACTTTTTTATATTATTATCATTTATTGTGTTTTGATTAACCTATTAAATGAATTTGCAGATTATTTTAAGCTTAACTTTTGAATGAGTTTATTGTTCGAGTTTTTTACTAAACAAGTGTAGTTTAATTAGAATATTACTATATTAATGTAATTTTTTTCAAAATTAGAGAAATCGTGTAATTTGTACGCAAAAGTCATACCATAATCTTTTAAATATTTTGAAGTCGTGTCATCTAGTATATTTTGAATTTTTTTATTCGTGTTTTGTTGTATTTTTTTATTTTTAAATTTTAATTTAATTATAACATAATTTTATTTTATAATTTTATTTATTTATCATATTTTAATTAAAAATTTTAAAAATATAAGAATAATTAATAAAATGACATATATTAATATTAATAGAAATAATTTCATAATGCAAAATAATATAATATAAAGTTAAACAAAAAAGAATTTAATGTTGAGAGCATATTTTATAAGGTGATTTTCTTCTATTTCATTTACGTCTTTCATTTTGTTGAGAAACATTTGTTTGTTGTGCTTTAGTATCATTATCATCTTTTCTTGAGTTAGATAATGAGAAATAGGTATTGTTGGCCAATAAAAATTCATAGATTCAACTTGATGATATATGTTAAATGTGGTATTATAGAGGAGGTGACAAAAATATTTGATCCAGAAGACATCATATTAAATATGTAAGGGACATGTCCTTCGAAATGACTTTTCTCAACTAGATTTTGAAGATGATTTATATAACTATAAAATATAACATGGTGAGAAGTAAATTGACAAACTTGTTGATAAGTTGATGAATGAGGCTACTGGTAACTAAATAGACCAACTTACCGATAACTTGACTGAGCGAATTACTGGTAACTAGATGAACCAACATGTAAATAGGTTGGTTGAAGTGTTTGATGTTATTGTTCCTCCTATGGTGTATCATACTGATGAAAAAAATATATAATTAATATTTATGAGCAAAATATAACTAATTAAAATAATATTTCATATTTACTTCATCTCGGTATATTGTGCTTGTTGAATAAAAATACATCGTATAGTGAGTTAAAAATACCATTGCATATAAAATATATTTTCCCATAAATGTTTATTTTCATTGAATTATTGACCTTGAATTAGTCGATTATGTCAGTCTTTTCATAACATAATCCGTTATTGATAATACTGTGACAAAAATGTGTTTGTTTTGTCCATTATATCTATTTTATAAAGTTCACCTAGGTTCATTGGATCATGAGAAATGTTTTGTCATAGAACAAATTGTCTTATGACTCGATCAACATGATGAAACTCAACTGTTGCAAAACAAATGAAATGAAAGGTAAAATAGCACGTGAAGCAGGAAAAACTTCAACATTTATTAATTGTTCACTTATACGGTAAGGAGTCATGTAATGTGCAGATTAAATTAAAAATATATTATTTAAAAATAAAACATGTATGTAGGAATAATAAATATATTATTGTATAATATCTTTTTGGTGATAATTGATCCAACATGTATTGTACTACATATATGATGTATGGAAAGGTATTTGACCTCTAACCAAGTCGAGACCACCTAAGATAAAAAATAATTTTGTAAAGAAATGCATAAAAATATGTTAATATGAAGGTAAATCACAAATTATATCTTCTTGCTAAAAGAAAACTATATCATGCATCAACCTCTTGATTAGTTAAATCTTCAATAGGTAAACAAGGACATGTAATTAGATAACATGTCCAACATCGAAGAAGTAACATACAACCTTCAATATTTTTTTGACGGGGGTCAACTCCATGGTCCAAAGTTCAATAAAAATAAGCAAGTACAATAGATCCCCAACTGACTGTAGTTAGGCACAATAGTTAGGTTTTATAAAAATAAAATATATATCAAGTGAACTCAATAAGTTAATGTATCCGACATCCAACTCCCTATGATGCATAAAATGTGTCACGTGCATATTGAGTAATAACATCGTTTGTACCATAAAAAAGGTGTTGGAAGATTGTATTCAACAAAAAAAGTTTAATTGAATTCCTTTCGTCACTTCTTCTAGTGGAGTTGACCCTAATGTAGGTTTATAAAAGGAGGTCAAATCATCACTGTTGATACCAATAACACACCTTTCATCAATGAGAATACCAAGTCGCAAGACCAAGTTGTAGACATTTTTTAATATTATAGTTGTTTCACCCATAAAAAAGTGAAAAGTACGAGTTTGTGATCTATATCTTTCTCCTAATATTGTTATAAAATGGTAGTTGATATTAATATTTAAATTTTTTAATAAGGTTGAAAACCTTTTATTGTATCAAATTCAATATTCATTTATCAAGCATGTGAAAATGTTTAATTAAGCATGTTATATAATAAATAATTTTATAATAAATATTAGTATACAAAATATTATAAATACTATAAAATAAATAATATAAATAATTAATATAATACAGTAATAATATTATATTTAAATAAAATATTATAATATACCATAATAATTTTATAATAAATATATAATAAAATAATAATTTTATAATCAATTATAATATATTACATCCAAATAAAATATTATAATATTATATTATACTCTAAGGAATTAAATATTATAATATTATATTATACCGTAAGTAATTTTATAATAAATATTGTTATACTAAATATAATATTAACAAATAATATACTACAATAAATATTATTAATAAATATTATAATATAATTAATATAATACAGTAATAATATTATAAAAAATATTACATACCAAATAATATATACTACATATTATAATAGAGTATCGTAAATAATTTTATAATAATTATTACCATATAATAACATGAAACTAAATAATATAATAAATAATATTAATGTAAAACTAAAAACTAGAATTTAATGGAATTGTGGCTATAACTTGTGATTGGTCGATAATGGAAGAAATGATAGATGTCAAGTAGATTATCTAGAATGAAAGAGAAGAAAATAAAAAATGTGATGAAAAAAATGAAGAAAATAGATGTAACATGAAAACCAGTTTAAATAAAATGAGTTATTCTCCTCCATACATTAAGTTAATCTTCATTTCAATCGTCATAATTAATTGTGCAAAAAAAAAATATAATATTAGATTACACAAAAATCGTATTAGATAGCACTACTCTTCTTTAAAATAGTATAAAAAAAAAGACAATTTAAAATCGTCTTATATAAAACTAATTGTAAAGATCTCAATATAAAATTGTGCTATTTATAAAAAATTTAAATTAGACCAAGGTTAAAAATCCTTTCTGTTCACGTTATGATATGTTGTGTAATGTGATTGAATTTTAATGCATTTTTATTTTAATAATATTATGTGGGAAACGTTTATGCACCATCTTTATCATTTAAATTAAAAAAAAAACAATTAAACGTAAGAGGTGTGTGTAATATGTATTAAAATGCCACGGTAAAATGTAGAATTAAAATATTATATAAAAAATTAATAAAAATGTAATAATAAATTGTCAACTAACAGATTTAGAATATGGTACCAAGGTAATGGTTCTAAAGAGAAGGAACATACATGGAATACGAGAAAAAGTAAAGGATGTCGTTGTAATTATATATTTACACTATTACAACCTTCAACGTCGACCGACGTTATATCAAACGATGTTGAAAGTCCATAACTTTCAACGTCGGTTCTAATAAACCGACGATGAAAATTATGGATTTTTAACGTCGGTTTATTAGAATCGACGTTGAAAGTATAATTTTTTAAATTAATAATTTTTATTTATTTATAAATCCCTTTACCCCTTTATTTATTTAGAAGTCTCCCTCTCTTTATATTATATTTTTTAGAAGTTTATTAATTTTTTAAGAGAATTGTCATTGGTAGGATTCGAACCAGATACTTTAGAGTTGAAGGCTGATACTCCAACCACTAAACTACTGAAATTTTTTGATAATAACTTACAAATAAATTATATTTATATACAAATAAATATATATCCGTGTAAATATATAAATATATAAATACAAATATATTTATATATTTTGATATATTTATATAGTTATATATTTATATGTTGAATGTGAGGGTACACTCGAAAGTGAAAGTGTGTGTCGAGTAGGTTTTCAAAATTTGATGCTAAATTTGTGAGCATGTATCTTTATATGAGTTTGTAATTTAATGACATAATATAATCTTTATAATTTTATTTATATAATAATATAAAATAAATTTGGGAAACGCGTTATTCGCTCTCAAGCGAAAAATACCAATTTTCGCTCAAGCGAGACTTGAGTGAGTGAATTTCCGTGAGCTTTAACATATTTTCACTCAAGCGAGAGTCAATCACACTTTCACCATCGGTCAAAAAATACCAATATAATTTATTTGTAAGTTATTATCAAAAAATTGTAGTAGTTTAGTGGTTGGGATATTAACTTACAACCCTAAAATACTGGGTTCAAATGCTCGTCAGTGACAATTCATTAACTTAAGTGAATTTTTGGCTGAAAAAAAAATAAAAATACTTTCCAGAAAATATATACAAATAAATATATATTTACATGGATATATATTTATTTGTATATAAATATAATTTATTTGTAAGTTATTATCGAGAAAATTATAATAGTTTAGTGGTTAGAGTATTAGTTTCCAATTCTAAAATCTTGAGTTCGAATCCTGGTAGTGACAATTTTCAAATTTTTGGGTGAAAAAAATAAAAAAAAAATGACTTTCCACGTCGATGTCAATAACTTAAAAAAATAAAAAAAAAGACTTTCAACGTCGGTTCATATGGGAACCGACGTAAAAGATACTTTCTACGCTCGGTTGACTAAGAACCGACGTAAAAGTACTTTCTACGTCGGTTGACTAAGAACCGACGTAGAATGTGTTTAATATTCAACTTTCAACGTCGGTTCATCTGGAACCGACGTGGAAAGTACTTTCTATGTCGTCTAAGCTATAACCGACGTTAAATGACGACGTATATTTTGCAGTAGTGATTAATTCTTAACTATATATTTCTAGTCCCTATAAAATTGATGAATTTTGATTTTCTCTCTAATTTTTTTTTATTCTCTAATATTAAAATGATAAACAGAAGATTAAATAACTATTTTAAGTTATGTATAATAGTGTTATGAAATATTCTCTACGTTTAAAGAATAATGACATTTTGAATAAAAGATTTTATTTCTAAATTGTATTAATTATTTTTTATTAATTATATTTTTTTAATTATATTCATTATTATAAAAAAATAATAAATTATTTAAAATATTTTTATCAAGAAGAATATTAAAATAATAAATATATTAATCATAAATTAATAAATTTATTAAAAAAACAATTAAGTAATTTAATTTTAAACTTCGGATATTTTAAAATTGATGAATAATATTAACATCTCTTTATTAAAAATTAACTTTTAAGATTTATAAAATAAATATGATTAATTTTTATGGATTATAAATGATAATTTAAATTTTTGAAATAATAAGAAATAAACAAATATATTTTACAGAAATCAAAACTACTAGTCACACATCTTATAAATACTAAAAACAATTGTTTCAAATTTTGTAGGAATATAAAATAAAGAAAATTTTCATAGAAACCCAAACTGAAATTCATATATTTATGGAAATAAGAACGTATTTTTAAGTCTAAATATTTGTATAGAAAATTAATCATTCTTTTACTAATCATAATTATGTTCAAACGTTTTTTTATTTCATAATTAAAATGATGACAACGTTATTGTTTTTACTAAATTAAAAATGGAACGTAAACATGAACAACAATTCGTGTATAATGTATAAATCTTTCTATTTATGTAAAATAAACTTTTATGGATATGAATTTAAAATAAGCGAACAATTTGTGAAAATTGCATACCTCGGAATCTGTTACTGTTTTGTTCATAATCAATAAAAACATTAATAGTTAATTTGCGATCAAATGTGTTGTTTTAATTAAAAAACTTAATTATAATTATAATTAATTTAATTACTTACAATTAAAAAAATGTAAATGTTTATTTAAAAAAATGATTTTTTTTTCGATTTTTCTTTTTAATTCTTTTAATATTTTATCATTAAATCAACCTCATTCATTAGGGTATAAATCAATATTTATGCATAATTAAAATAATAAAGTTTATCTATTTTAGACGTACAATTTTTTTGTGCTGAAACTAACTTTGATTCTTTTATTTATAAAAAAATAAACACGTATTTAATAATTAATATATTATTTAAATAATCCATCTTTATTAAATTATTTTACTTTTAACAAATCATTTTATTTTCATTTATATTTACTTAACTAAGTAATTAATATTTTATTTTATGTTTTTACCTATTTCCTTATATAAACTTTTTTCTACTCACCTTTTTTAAAGTTTTGTACAAATAATAAAAAAACTAGTTGAATCCTCTTTAAATCAACTTTCATAAGTTTCTTAATGAAATCCAACCTTAATTTTTATAAATAATTATAATTTTTATTTCTATTGCCAAATATAATAAAATACTTTTAGTTTTATTAAAATTTCCATAAATATTTTTAAATAAAATATAATACTATCATTAATATTTATGAAATAAAAGTAGTTCGTATATTTTTCATCGTTATTTTTTTCTTATAATTTTTAGATTATTAATTTTTATTTCATAATTTTAATATTATTATTTATTAATAAAAAATTAAATATTTTGTCAAAATTTACCTAGTAATAGGTGATTCAGAATTATTGAAAAAAAATTATACGAGCATAAAATCCATTACAAATACTAAATAGATATATTAAATAAATATCTACCAATAGATACGAATATTTTAATTATTTATTGGTTATTAGAATGAATAGGAGTATTATGATATTTAGTCGTAGATATTTATTACTTATTAAAAAATATTTAATAATTTTTAAAATAAAATTATCAAAAATAAGATTATTAATAAAAAAATACTAAATATTAAAATTATTTAAAAATAAAATTTATAAATTCATATTTTTATCTAAATTTATGAAATTAAATTTATTTTAAAAAAATAATATTATTAATTTTTTATTATAATTTATTAAAATTAATATTTATAAAGATTAATTTTATTTATATTAATATTTTATTATTTTATTTTATTTAAATATATTTTTAATAAAACATTATTAAAATATATTTTTTAAAATAATGATATTTAAAATAAAAATAAAAAATATGTGTGAGTATTAATAATATATATATATATATATATATATATATATATATATATATAAAATAATCATAAATATTTGTTAAATGAATACTCGACCGGAAGTCGGACGCGGGAGCGAATACTTTTCTGGCAAAACGGTAATCAGTGTCGTACCCGCCGGACCGTTGCCATCCTGGTTCGGATGTGAAATTGACGTGAATAAATGCGGGTGACAGACTGATTTATGGATATAATTTATATTTAATATTATAATAATAATAATAAACAAAATAATAATTAATTAGAATTATAATATTAATTACTAAATATATTTATAAAATTAAAATATTTTAATCCATTTTTAAATTTATTATTTCCTGTCTAATTTTATCTAATAACACTTTTTATGGAAAATTAAATCATTTTCTTCAATTAGCTGAGAGCATATATTTCTCGATATTCGCTTTAACATATTTTAGTGAGAATAACTTAGATCTTATATAAATTGATTAACAATTTCAATACTTAAGGTCTTGTACTTATAAGATAACAAAGACTTCCCACTAAATTTTGATATATGCTCGAATAAACTTAATCTTTACCATCAAAATTTGAAAGTTTAGTTCATGGTTCCATGAGGTTAAGATTAAATTACAACCAACTATCTTGAACTTATTCAAAATCTCATTTGCATAGCTTATTGGAACACAAATATCCTTGATTTCTCCTTTCTAACCTCTAAGCCAAGAAAAAACTTCAACATACTAAGATCAGTCATCTCAAATTCAATCTCTTAAACTCTTTAATAATTTCATAATTATTTCCCATAAAAATGAGATCATCAACATATAGCACAACAAACATCATATGACCTTCATTCTTCTTCACATATATACAAGGCATGTTCATAAGGATATTGTACAAATTCATCCTCTTTGAGATAGGTGTCTATTAGATTGTTCCATGTCCGAGGAGTTTGCTTTAGTCCATAAGGAACCTTCTTTAGCCTCAAAATTGTTTCCTCCTTTTCTTTCTTCATGTTATTCAATATATGCCTCCTCTTTGAGCACAACATTCAAAAATGCTGACTTAACATCTATTTGCATGATAAGTCATTTATAATGTGTTGTTAGAGAGATTAGCATGCAAACATCTCATCATAGCGGTTTATAGCCCTTTACAACAAACCAAACTTTATATCTTTCCACCTCTCCTCATGCATTCATCTTCTTCTTAAATACCTACTTTATATTGATTGATTGTGAGTGGATCGACAACTCAATCATCATCCATGTGTCATTCCATTCTAATACTTGAATCTCATCATTCATAACAGTTCGCCACTTCTCATCATGCATTGTCTCCTTAAATCTGATGTCCTCGAAATCTGTTAAAAGACATACAACATGTACTTTATTCATCGAGTTGTACAAGTCTTGTAGACACTACATTATGGGTTATGGTTTTTCCTCCTCCTTCTCAATTTTCAAACTAGTTATAACTGGTGATATAACAACTCGACTCACTCTAATATCCTCCAATGAGTCTCCCTCTCCCTAGTTTCACTCACTCATTTTATCAACTTAGACATCATGATTTATAACCACCCTCTTGATGATCGGATCTATAAGCTTATAAGCTTTCATATTTTCATCATATCCAATGAATACATACTTCATGCTCCTATCTTCAAGCTTCGTTCTTTGTTGAGAAGACACCACTCCATAAACAATACTTTTGAACACTTTAAGATGAGACACAATTGGTTTTTTACCGCTTCATGCCTCTTACAGTGTTACATCATTCAACTTTGCATGTGGACATCTATTTTGTATATAGATGACACACTGCATTACTTCAATAAAAAACTCCTTTAGCGTATTTTTTATCTTAAACATTGATCGAACCATATCTAGAACAATTTGATTATTCCTCTTAGCCACACCCACCATTTTATTATAGTGAGTACGGAGACATTTGAAGTATCTCCAAACAACACACTACCAACCTTTACCTTCTTTAGTTCTTTAAAGAGATGTTCATCCACACATATATGATTACTTGTGCCCGTGTCTAGATACCATACCGAACCTTACGAGTTGTAATCTTCTTCCATATGTATTGTCTAGTTATGATTGACCATCAACAATAAAGGTTCTCTAGCTTTTGTCTCCCTTACAAATAGGTCTCTTCCACATTTTTTTTCAACTTAACATTCTTTCGTAAAATGTCATACCTCACCATAATTATAACACTTGTCCAAGTAACAATCTTTTTCATAGTAGTCATATTTGTTACACTTGAAATACTCAACATTTGAATGACTTGTCAACCAATCTCCTCTCTAACCATGTCCTCTATTATACCAATTTCGTTGATTTCCTTCTTTCTTCTCATGACCTCTCCCACCTCGGCCACCTCGATCTCGGCCATTATGTTCTCGTCCTCTACCTCAAGTGTTTTGATAGCAAAAAGCTTTCTCACATATCTCACTTAAGAACGCTTGAATTATTGCCTTCCCCTTGTTTTTCTTCTTTTGGTGCTCGTAAGCTTTAAGAGAACTAACCAACTCTTTTACCATTATCTCAAATGAGTTCTTTGATTGCTCTATCACTCACACTGCATTCTTAAAGTCATCCATTATCGACGTCAACATCTTCTCCACAATACAATATTCAGAAAATGTCTCTCTAATATGATAAAAACGATTTGCCACGATTTCAACATGCATAACGTATTCAAAAATTCGTTTTTACTCCTTCATTCTCATGCTCTCCATCTTGTTACATAGTATTTGTTGCCGAATTCATTTGACTCAATCATCATCCTTGTATGTTCTATCCAATGCATCCCACGCTTTTTTTAAGGTTTCAACACTTGTTATCTTCTCAAAGATGGATTCATCAACAACTCGGTACAATATGTACAAGGCTGCATTATCCTTTTCAAGCTTATCTCTCAATGCTTTGGTCACAGCGGCTGAAAATCCTTTGTTACTTCCTTCAAAATCATTCTTGACTTTCTCTCAAATACTTTGGAACCTCAGAGGGGCCTTCATCTAGAGACTTCAACTCTCATACTTGTTTTTGTTAATCGGCACATGCCACATTGGTTGTTAGACTAGTCATCACTCTCTTCAAGTTCTCTCACGCTCAAACACTCAGACCCTAGCTTTTGATACAAATTTGATATTAAAGAATTTTTGAATACTGAATTTATTTATTCTCTGTCATACGAAATAAAGATTTACATTTGGATATTTAAAAATTGTAACTTTGGTTTTCTAAAACCCTAGCATTAACTCATCATAATCACAATAATAATTGCCTATAATAGTATATTAACTACTCAAAGTATATGCAAAATCAAAATATTTCAACTAACTTTTAAAGTTATTATTTTCTATTAATTTTATCCAATATTGTTAAGAAGACACTACTCCATAAGCAATATTTCTGAACAGTCTGAGATAGTTTTTAACCATTCCATGTCTCTTGTGGTATTACATTATCCAACTTTGCATGTGAACTTATTTTGTAGACAGATGATACACTCTACTGCTTCTGTTCATAACTCCTTTGACATATTCTTGGTCTTCCACTACAAGAAAAACACCAAATAGTGACCGAAATTAGTGACTGAAAAATTCAGTCACTGATAGTAACTGAATCAGTGACTGATTCCCCTTTTTATATTTAGTGACTGATTTAGTGACTAAAATTTCGATCACGAGATATCGGTCATCGATTCGATCCATCGAATCGGTCATCTGATTCGATCACTACTAGAAAAATGGTTAATAGTGACCGAAAATGGTGACTGAATTTTTTTATATTTAGTAAGCTGATTTAGTGACTAAATTTTCAATCACTTAAAAAATAATTTTTAAATTGATAACTATTTTTCATTTATATAAATATTTTATTTAAAATATTTTAAATATAAATCTACTTAATAATTTAAAATAAGTGATAACATTGTTAATAACATTATAAAAATTTTAAAAAAATAGTTTACTAACTTATTAAATAATTTAGTAATATAATTATTTAATTTTATTTTTTAATTTAGCATGTGAATAAAAAAATTAAAATTGATTATTAAATTAGTCACCAGAATCGGTCACTGATTCGATCATCGAATCGGTCACTAAATCAATAATTAAATTAATTATTAATTTAGTCTCTTTTATATATATATATATATATATATATATATATATATATATATATATATATATATTACTTGTTTGTTAATAAAAATGTATTTATAAAAAATTAAAATTATTTTAATTACTGAATTGATATTTTAAATTTATATTAATATCTTGGATAATTTAATAGTTGGATATATATTTTAAGTTTATATTAGTCATTTTTATATAAAAGTGTAAAAATAAAGTGAACTTATTTTAAAATTTAATTAAACATAATAATATAATATAGTATTAACCATAAATATGTGAAGATTTAGTTAGAAATTAATTTTAAGTTTTATTGTTTTTATTTAAAAAAAATCGTTAAAAAAATTTAAAATAATTAATTAAAGTAAAGAATTTTAATTTAATAAATGTGTTAATATTATTAGAAGAATTAAATTTATATTAATAATTATATAAAATTATAGATATATTAAAATTTAAATTATTGGTAATTTTTTTAATTATTAAGCTAAAATTTGATAATATTAATAAATTAAAAATAATATATATATATATATATATATCACTTTAATTTTTTTAATTAAAATTAATTTCATAAAAAAATTAATATTTGAAAATTAAAATGCAAAAGTATATATATTTATCTTTTATTTAATTATACTTTTACACCTAAAAAAGAAAAAAATAATAAAATTTTCTTTTATTAATCATTTTTATAAAATAAAAAAATATATAATAATTACTTTTATAAAAAAAATTTAACGTTCTTGATTCTTTAACAGATTTGTTTTAACGTTTATATCAATTAAAACACTTTACAAAAAATCTTCTAAGTTGATTTAATCGATTGTTTCAGCGATTCAATCGATTGAAATACTACAAAACTTTCTCGTAAAACTTTTCAAGTTATTTTAAATGATAAAAATAAGTTTTAATCGATTAAAACGCTGTGCAGAAATTGTTTTAATCGATTGAAACGAGATTTAATCGATTAAAATAGTTCTGATCAGTCATAATCGCATTCTGATCGATCATAATTGAAACGATATAATAGCGGTTCCAGGTTAACCGCTATCTAAGTGAGCTTTTAAGAGCGGTTCTGTGTAACCGCTATCTAAAATGTATCTCGCTTGAGCGACACTATTCTCGCTCGAACGAAACGCCCCTGCACAAAATTAGCATTCTCGGGTTGTATTTCGCTTGAGCGACACTACTCGCTCGAGCGAAATATCGATTCTGATCGATCATAACTTGAAATGATCGATCATAATTAGAGGATATAATAGCGGTTTCCTTATAACCGCTATCTAAAGTGTATATTAGATAGCGGTTAAGGCTTATACGATATCTGAAGTGTATTTCGCTTGAGCGAGAGCGAAATCCGATTCTGATCGATTATATTTTCAAAATGATCGATCATATTTGATAATTTTTTCAAATAATTAATTATAATCGATTAGTTTTCTAAATTATTGATTAGAATTGATTAGTTTTTCAAATAATAGATTAGAATTGATTAATTTCAAAATATATACTAAAAAATTATAATTAAAAATATAAATTAGTTAAGAATATTGACTATTGTAAAGATAAAGTAGAACATGGGAGGAGATGAGGATGATAATATAATGATAGAACTTACAAAAATGTAGAATTGAGAAGTTTGAAACAAATAAAATTAAGAAAATAGATATTTAATTACACTTTTAATAAATTTAAGATAATACTAGTTTTGATTTTTATTTTTAAATATTTATTTTAATTATTTAAAACAGAGAAACTATAATTTTAGTTTCTAGCTACTGAATTTAAAGAATTAAATTTATTATTATTTAATCTTTTAATTTGTAGAATTAAACTCAATATAATTAATTGTTAAAAATACTTTGTAGAGGCATTTGAGAAAGCTTTTGTCAAAATACTTTGTTTTTAATTGTTAAAAACATTTGTAGAGGCATTTTGCAAAATCTTTTAAGTGAAGAAACCTCATGCAACGTAAATCTTTTAATTTTAGTATTAAAAGTTTAAATTATATTTTATTAAATTAAACTAGTTACAATATATTTTTTTACTTTGAGAATGAACAATATAATTAAACTCAAAATTGACAATATTATAATACATTTTTGAACTCTTTTGGATTAATTTTTTTTCCTAATTTTTGATAAATTTAATTTTAATATTTAAAAGTATTTAACATTTTGAATTCTGAAAGGTTTTCTCTAATAGCAAATTTAAAAACATAATATTCAAAAACATAATTGAGAAGATATGATAGCGGTTCCACGTTAACCGCTATCTAAAGTATAATTTAGATAGCGATTAATGGTTAACTGCTATTAGAAGTGCACTTTTAAGAGCGGTTCTTGTGGAACCGCTATCTAAAATGAATTTCGCTTGAGCGACAATATTCTCGCTCGAGCGAAACACCCCCTGCACAAAATTAGCATTCTCGGGTTGTATTTCGCTTGAGCGACACTACTCTCGCTCGAGCGAAATACGTTTCTGATCGATCATAACTTGAAATGATCGATCATAATTAGAGGATATAATAGCGGTTCCCTCATAACCGCTATCTAAAGTGTATATTAGATAGCGGTTAAGGCTTATACGATATCTGAAGTGTATTTCGCTGAGCGAGACTACTCTCGCTCAAGTGAAATCCGATTCTGATCGATTATATTTTCAAAATGATCGATCATATTTGATAATTTTTTCAAATAATTAATTATAATCGATTAGTTTTCTAAATTATTGATTAGTTTTTCAAATAATAGATTAGAATTGATTAATTTCTGAAATATATACTAAAAAATTATAATTAAAACTATAAATTAGTTAAGAATATTGACTATTGTAAAGATAAAGTAGAACATGGGAGGAGATGAGAATGATAATATAATGATAGAACTTACAAAAATGTAGAATTGAGAAGTTTGAAACAAATAAAATTAAGAAAATAGATATTTAATTACACTTTTAATAAATTTAAGATAATACTAGTTTTGATTTATATTTTTAAATATTTATTTTAATTATTTAAAACAGAGAAACTATAATTTTAGTTTCTAACTACTGAATTTAAAGAATTAAATTTATTATTATTTAATCTTTTAATTTTAGTATTAAATTAAAATAATTACAATATATTTTTCTACTTTGAGAATGAACAATATAATTAAACTCAAAATTGACAATATTATAATATATTTTTGAACTCTTTTGGATTAATTTTTTTTCCTAATTTTTGATAAAGTTAATTTTAATATTTAAAAGTATTTAACATTTTGATATAATGAGCATGATAATATAATGATAGAATTTACAAAAATGTAGAATTGAGAAGTTTAAAATTTTTTTTAAAGAAAATAGAGATTTAATTATACTTTTAATAAATTTAAGATAATACTAGTTTTTAAACCTTTTTCTAATATTTGTTTTTAAAAATATAATATCATTTTTAATATTTTATAGATTTTATATTTATATATTTATAAAAGTAATTGGATTAAATTTATTATCCTCTCATATATTATTATACATTTAGCGTAATTTTAGTTTATTTAAAAATTAGAATACAAATATACTATACCAATATACCATTATATTATTTTCATTGTATATAAATTACAAAATTAATAATTTGTATACTATACTATACTAACATATTATTTGTATACTATACTAATAGTATAATATACTATATTATAATATTATTTGTATACAAAACTAATATCTTTATATATAAATATATAAATATGGAAACATATAAATATATGTAAAAATATAAACATATAAATATATATAAATATGTAAAGATATAAACATATATCTTTAATATTTTGTAAATGTAAATATAATTTATATATATTTTTAAATCTTTTTCTAATATTTATTTTTAAAAATATAATATTATTTTTAAAATTTAATATTTTTTTTCAAATATATAAATATATAAAGATATAAATGTATAAGGATATATATAAATATATAAATATATCAATATATAAATATATCAAAATATAAAAATATAAAAATATAAATATATAAATATATAAATATATAAATATATTAATATATAAATATATCAATATATAAATATATAAATATATAAATATATATATATATATATATATATACAAATATATCAATATATCAATATTATCCCCTCATATATTAATATACATTATGCTATATAAATATATCAATATATAAATATATCAATATTTAAATATATATTAAAATATATAAATATATTTTTATTTATAGATTTTATATTTATATATTTATACGGATATACATTTATTTGTATATAAATATAATTTATTTGTAAGTTATTATTAAAAAATCCTAGTAGCTCGATGGTTGGAGTTTCAACCTCCAACTCTAAGGTACTAGGTTGAATCCTGACAATGACAATAAACCACCTAATAATAAGTTAAACTAAATAAATATAAATAAAAACTTAAATAAGCAAAATATCTTATAATTAAGAGATAGGGAAAATAAATAATAGATATAATAAAAATAATTAAATTTGTTATTGATTAACTTTTTCATTGATTTAGTGACCGATTCCAGGTTGGTCACTATTTTGAGTCACTATTTTAATTAGTAACCGATTTTGCACATTTAGTGACCGAATTTTCGGTCACTATTTGGTGTTTTTCTTGTAGTGTTCAATATTGATTGAACCATATGAAGAACAATTTGATTCTTCCTCTCAGCCACACTATTTTGTTATAGTGAGTACAGAGTTGTCAAAAATCTCCTTATACCTTCATCTTCACAATATTTCGTGAAAGTTTTTTATATAAACTCTCCACCTCTATAAAATCGGATTGACCTGATCTGTCTCCTAATTGTCTTTTCCACCATTACTAAACTTTTTGAACACCTCAAATTTCTCTATCATAAAATATACTCATGTCTTTTTAGAAAAATCATTAACAAAAGTCATAAAATACATTCAGGGGTAATTTGCCCACACGGATCAATATGAATCATTGTACTCAACATTTTTTTTGAAATAGGGTCCTTACCTGTTTATCGAGCACACATTCTTTGCAAAATCTCCCCTCATACTCTTTTTTGACAATTTGGCTAGACCACTAAAATTCAAGTGATCAAATCGATGATGCCACATTCACACTGTGTTCTCTATGTTAAGTTTCAAACTCCTGTCCCAAATATATGTTTCTGAATGACAGCTTATATATTCTATTTTTTTTCATCTCAACTTAGGTGATCAAGCACTCGAACTTATTGTAGTGTTCGATCTTTCATAAATACTGATACTGAATATCCTTTTTTTATCAGTTGTCTTATACTCAAAATGTTACTTTTGAAGATAGAAGCATAATGCACATCGGATCGATCCGACTAGATTATTTCTCTATAAATAATAGATTGTACATTGATCTTTTATTAAGACCTTTAAAATATCTCTAAATAATACATTACTAATGATAGATTTTGACTATTGATCTTAAGAGGTCAAATAATATATTATTAATAAATAATAAATATATAAAAATATAAAAAAACAAGTGGTAAAATTTGTAAATATATAAAAATGTATATTTAATAATATAAAAATATTTTCATGCATGATTAGTTGCATTTGTCTCTAGCTACCGAATTCAAGTTATAATATGCTACCGTAACCCTCATTCAACACTAAATATTAATTTTATCTCACATGTTCACTCTAGAATTTATATTTAATATAATAATAAAAAAAAACATATAAATTTAATGGGCTGTCAAAAAATATCTGTCTTTTTGCTATGTAGATGACGGTGGACACTTATCCGTGCTGTTGATGTGTGTGTGTGCGCGCTACATTTATAGACGTTGAGCAGAGGCTTGTCTGTCCATTATCTCTTTCCCACGTCTTCACAGAAGAAAAGAAAAGCGAAGATGAGCACCATTGCAGAGAGAAAGCCTCACGCTGTGTTTACTCCATATCCAGCACAAGGCCATGTGAACCCCTTGTTAAAACTAGCCAAGCTGCTTCACGTCAGAGGCTTTTACATAACCTTTGTCCACACACATTACAACTACAAACGCTTGCTCAAATCAAGGGGTCCCAATGCCCTTCATGGCCTGCCAGATTTTCGCTTTGAGACCATCCCAGATGGACTTCCTCCCTCGGATGATGATGATGTTACTCAGCACATACCCTCTCTTTGTGACGCTATCCGAAACAACTTCCTCCAACCCTTTTGCGACCTTCTTCATACTCTTAGCCGTTCTGCCTCTGAGGGTCTCATTCCGCCAGTTACTTGCTTAGTTTCTGACGGTTGTTGCCTTCCCTTTATTTCACAAGCTGCTCAACAATTTGCACTCCCTAACGTTACCTGTTGGCCCGCTAGTGCCTGTTCATTATTGTCTATCTTGAACTATCCCACGCTGGTCGAGAAAGGTGTCATACCACTCAAAGGTTGGTACTGTTCCTTCTTCCTAAACTTTGGGCTCTCTTTAGATAAACTTATCTATAATTTATAAACACGTGTAGGGGAAAAAGAACAAAAAGTTAAAAATGAATTGAATGTTTTTAGTCAAATAAAATCAATTTATACAACCCGTTTTCGGAAAAGTTATATATTCATATACATGGAACTTTAAGAAATGGCTGATGTGTTTATGATACGCAGATGAGAGTTATCTGACAAATGGGTATTTGGACTCCAAAGTGGACTGGATTCCTGGAATGCAGAACTTTCGGCTGAAGGACATGGTTGACTTCATAAGGACAACGGATCCAAATGATACTATGTTGCAGTTTTTCATTGAAGTTGCAAATAGAATTGAAAGAAACTCTCCAATTCTTTTGAACACTTTTGAGAGGCTTGAGGGTGATGTACTGAAGGCTCTATCCTCTATGTTCCCTTCTCTTTATACCATTGGTCCTTTCCCTTTACTTTTGAATCAAAGTCCGCAAAACCACTTGGGATCTTTAGGTTCCAATCTTTGGAAGGAAAACACGGAGTGTCTTGATTGGCTAGAATCCAAGGAATCTGGATCCGTTGTTTATGTGAACTATGGCAGCACCACTGTTATGTCTGCAGAACAACTGTTGGAGTTTGCTTGGGGTTTGGCCAACAGCAAGAAACCGTTTCTGTGGATCATAAGGCCTGACCTTGTGAGTGGAGGATCTGTGATTTTGTCATCAGAGTTTGTGAATGAAACAAGAGACAGAAGTCTTATAGCAAGCTGGTGTCCACAGGAGGAAGTGTTGAACCATCGTTCAGTTGGTGGTTTCTTGACTCATTGTGGATGGAACTCAACCACTGAAAGTATTTGTGCTGGAGTGCCAATGTTGTGTTGGCCATTTTTTGCAGATCAGCCAACAAACTGTAGATATATGTGCAATGAGTGGGAGATTGGGATTGAGATTGATAATAATGTGAAGAGAGAGGAGGTGGAGAAGCTGGTGAATGAATTGATGGTGGGAGAAAAGGGAGAGAAGATGAAAGAAAAGATCATGGAGTTGAAGAACAAGGCAGAGGAGGTTACCAGGCCCGGTGGCTGTTCAAGCCTGAACTTGGACAAGTTTATTAAGAAGTTGCTCAAACAATATTAGATTGTGTTTTCTGTCATATATTGTACGTGCTGTAAGTGTACTTTAGGTTCCTATAAGTGTGGTATGGTGTGTGACCCCGTTGTCTACCGTTTCTTTCACAACTTTGCTTTTCCCTGTCGCTAGGGACAAATAAAAAACCATTGTCTTCCAATAATTGCTACTACTAGTACATGCTATCATAAGGTTTAATTAATTTAGTTACAATTTATTCTATTCAAAATTTGCGTTTCGGTAGCTATTTTACCAATCTTACATGTATATTATACAAATTCAGCGACTTCCTAAGAAACTGATGCAAATTTTTTGCTATAAAAAAAACTAAGAAACTTTAATCTTTAAAAACTAATTTATTAGCAATTAAGAAAATTATAAGGATATACTAATTATAGAGAGCATAATTAGTAGTTTATTCAAACTAAATTAATTAATTAGTCAAATCTTTTGGAATAATTAAAGCTTTTTCTGTGTGGATTAATTGTTTTGAAAAGAGGGTATGCTTATACATATTCAGAGTGTTATTTGATCTCAATAATTTCTATGTTGGTCGAACTGATTGTTAAATATATGTATGATAGGTAATGTATAATGAGAAAAAAAAAAAAAAATTATAAATGCTAATGAAGATGTTAGGTGTTCCACTTTCCGGTAGTATTAAATGATTTGATGGCAGATACGGGTTGAAGTAAAGTAGTGTACACGGAAGAAACTCTGTTATGTTACATAACTAGTCTCATAACCCGCGCAACGCAAGGGATTTTTTAAATTTTTATATTAATAATAAATAATATTTTAATATTAATAATTTAAATTAATAAGAAAAAAAATCTTATAAACGATTTTCAAATTGTAAAATTTTTAAATAAAAAATTATATTGAAAAAGATTGTATAAAATAAAAAAAACCTTACAATAAATACAAAATATAATAATAGTATGACTAAGATACTAAAATAAGTTAATGGTTATAAATTGCAGTAATCATTTTATTTGATATTTTGAAAAAGGTAAAAAGTAAAGTCAACTTTAAACATTGTACTTCAATTTATGATTCACAAATAAGGTAATTCTGTGTGAACATAAATTTCTCATAAGATATAATTTATTTTCTTTATGCATCTATTACAATAGGTATAATATTTTTTTCTTTTCTAGGCACTCTGTTATTTGACACTATGTCTTTTTTATTCTAGAGCAGTTGACTAAATTTTGTGAAAAACAGCAAAATGAAAAGGTAATTGAGTATTGAAATAGATAACATGAGAGTTTGATACTAAAATTATTATGTTGCAGATGGTTGATAAAATATAAATTGTCTCGTAAACATTATTCATATTCATCTATAACATGTATATGTTTATTGTTTTTTTGAGACACTCAATGTGTAACTTTTCTTCTATTAATTTGTATACAAAATTACTGCAACATAGCTTCATAATTTTCCAGTAATGTCACCTACCCTAATTTGACAATGTATTTCAATTTTGTTTGTTTTGACATATTTAAGGAAAATTTCAACCAAAAACATCTATATCTCATATAGTAGCAATTATGACAATAATTTTATGTATATAATATTATATGTTCTAGTCATGACAAAAGAGGACATAGATTGGAAGGAGAGAGTATATATTTATTTTGTGTAAAAGTAGGAAATTTAACATTTAAGATTCAAAATACAAGAAACAATTATCAATCAAAAGGTCATGATAGACATATTACAAAAGAAAATCCTAAAACAATAACTTAACTATATTACAAAGAGAATGTCTATTACATAAGTCATATTATCATATCCAAAACCAAATTTTGACTATATATTTTGGATTGTTGCCAGCTTGAAATATCACTTTATGACCTTCCTTCAATCCATTTTCATGACAAAATTGCTTCCATCATTTTCCAATTTTGGAGGATTTTTTTGGTTGGTCTCTAATCAGAAGTTTACAACAAACATGATTTACTTCTCCACAGAGTAATAAAGTTTTGAATCTACCTCTACGAACATAAGTTGCAAAATCCAGTGACAAATCCTGTTAGACAAATGACATCTAGAGGGAGTGAATAGATGCACAAATTAAAATAGATGCCAAATTAAAAATTTATTTTAAGATGTCCAATATTTATTAATTCAATTTTAATTATCAAATTGAACAAAGATAAAGCAGATGCGATTTGAGAGATAAAATATCAACAAGATAGAGATAAAAAATAAGGGGTGTAAGGAGAATAATGCAGTGAAAAAAAGATAAGGGAAAGAGAAGAACACACAGTGATTTATATTGGTTCGGGTATAGTCAATCCTACATCTAGTTCCCAATCAACTCTTAACACAAGAGTGACCCCAATTCACTATCTTTTAAATTCAATTCACAAATTACAATCAACTCAGCAAAAAACAAACTAATTCAAAAGACAATCATCTCCTTAGAAACTCACTAAGGATGAACACCTCCCTAGAATCCTACTAAGGATGAACACTTCCTCTTAATAAATCAAAGGATGAACACACCTCCTTAGAATCTCACTAAGGATGAACACCTCCCTAGAATTCCACTAGGGATAAACACCCATCTGAACAAATTAAAGGATGAAAACACTTCTCTGAACAAATCAAAGGATGAACAGTTTTCACACAGGAAACCCTAAAAAAATATAACAGAATGACAGTGACTACTTAAACCCTAAACAGAGAATTTAACAAACAACCACTTAAGCCCACAAAGAATGAAAGTAATAAAATAAGAACAGTCACACCTGGGTAATAGAGACAACAAATTGTAGAAGCTTGTAGAATGTCAACCTCCAAGAACAAGTGTAATTAACAATGAAAGCACAGTAGACAATGAAGAAGAGGGTTTTCTCAAAACATGTAAAATATCATTGTTGTCTTGCTCATAATTCTTTTCTTAAGACTGATTGAATGTAAATTGTATTTTCGAATTTTGTAATTGTGTATTTTTTATTTTCCATCAAAACTTAATTAAATAGAAAAATAACATCAGAAAATGGTTATTGGACATTAATATTTTCGTGGATACAAATTAGGATATATTCAAAAATATTTATTCTTCAAAACATATATATTTTTGAATTTCGAACTGTCATAATTGATTATGTTACCAGTATAATCAATTATAATAGAGAAAATCATTTTTCCATTTTTGATGCATTATAATTAATTATGATAGTGAAAAATGTCATGTTACGAAATGTTATCACACTTGTGCTTTGGAGGCTTATGCATAATACCACTTCATCAACTTGTACCTCCATATCCAATATTCTAAGACTTTATCTAGTCTTCAGGAATCATCTTGGACTTGCTTGAATCTTGAATAGAATCTTTATCAAATCATATCTTGGGCTTGCTTGAGTCTTGAATGTTGTTTACTTATCATCATCAAAATCATCTCTTGGAAATGTAGGGACATGTTTCACATTGTTATCAATCTCCCCCTCATTGCTTTCAAATCCTATTAAAGATTGAATGCTAAAATTAAAATATCACTATAATGATAAAAAGTAGTTAAACAATTAATATAAGGATGAGAATAAGAATAGAAATCAAACCAAATGATTTCCTTTGCTTTGGGATTTAGTCAGTGTTACTGGAAAATAAACTAAACCTTCCCACCATGCAAGGTGATCCTTAAAGTTCTTCACAGTTGAAAATGTAGAAGTACCTTTAAATATTGTTATTCGAAAAATAGAATGTCCAGCATATTAAAACAAAATGAAATGGTTCTCAGTCATGTTGTAGAACCTTCTTAACTCAACCCATCCTTGTGTGAGTAAAGGCCTATCTAAGTCCATGTTGTAAGTGACAACATTTAAGTTACCCTTGTCATCATGCAAACTCCATTGATCACCAAGCTCATGTGCAAACGTTATAGCAAACTCACGATCAACATATCCAAAATCCTACACGAAAAATTAAAAAAATTATGATTTTACTTATATAGAAATAAATAGATGGAACAATAGTGTACAAAAGAAATTTATAGGAAGGCATTCCATTACTTAAAAAACTATAAAAAGATATAATAAGAATACTTTCCAATACTTAAATTAAGTGGGCATTCCATTACTCCATAAAATCATTGGGCCTAAAAAAATATAGAACCGTGTTGTAGAAAAAATATGTGTAAATATGAGTAAATAAATGCAAAGGATGAATCTTTGAAAATATCAATGGTAATGAATGTTACCATCAGAGTTGTATGTTTCATGTAAATCATAATTGTAAATAATGAAAAAAATAATAAAAGAAATAAACAAACGATGGAATGAGATTAGATGAGTAGATTTGTCACAAAGTAAAGTTGAATGATGGGACGAGATGAAAAAAAAAGAATGATGATTTCTCTTCCTTCGATGTATGTTTCCAACATGTATTGGAAATAGAGTAATGACTTATCTTTTCACCTGCTTATCAAAAGAATCAAGACAATAATAATAAATAAATGCAGGTAAATGCTTGAATACAATTTGAAGATTTAAAAGATAAAAATACTTACAAATAGTTACATTAAGTGGACTTCCATTGCTCCATCAAATGATTGAGCCTCAGAAAATGTAAAAGAGGCTTGTATAAAAAGATATAATATATAAGAATACTTCCCTATACTTAAACTAAGTGGGCATTCCATTACTCCATGAAATCATTAGGCCTCAAAAAATATAGAATCATGCTATAGAAAAAAATGTGTAAATATGAGTAAATAAATGCAAATGATGTTTGAGGAAAGACATACAACTTATCCAATCTCACCAAACTAACATAAATATTATAAAAGAGTTCATTATATTGATAATATAACACATCATAATGCATTTCATCAAAACTACCACAACAAAATATTCAAAAAATTTTGCAGATCATAATGCAGTTCATCAAAAGTACCACAACAAAATATTCATATTGATAATACAACACATCATAATGCAGTTCATCAGATCTATTAAGTTACTTAATTTTTCTCCGCCTTGATATTTTTCTTCAATATTTTTAAAGGTATATCTTCATCTTTTGTGTCCAAGTTTGTTATATTGTGTCGTTTAAGATTTTTCATGACCAAGTCATTGCGAAGACCAATATCAGATGCTAAAACAGCTGGTTCAGAGTCAACATCATTAGATGCATTGGAGAATTTTGTTAACAAACCCTGTAAAATAAGTTGACATACTTTAGACTAATTTGTTTTAATGTTATATTTGTAATAATGAAGAGAAATCCATTAAATACCTCGGCAACAATAATAGAAGTATTTTCAAAATTTGATTGTTTGCTATTGAATATTGCATTTTCTGAATTGACATCCTATTAAACTTCATTTGGTCAGTATAAAAGTAGAATATCATGAATAACAAATTTTCTTGACTCTGAAAGTTTGTTCAAACCTAAAACTCTGACCACATGTAGACTTAACTTTAGAGAGAAACGTCGTATTTACCAATTATTCAATCTCATTCGGGAAATTCCCATTAACAACATTCTATAAACAAACCATATTAAACATTCAATGCAACGTAATAAATAGATAAATAATACATAATATATTTAATAAATATAGAAAAAAACCTTATCCTGCCAATCAAACATATCTACGCATGATTTTTTTTAACAATGTAGCAGCATCCCTATAAAAAATTACAAAGGTTGTTGAGTCTGTTTTGTCAATGACCCTCACCTTAAGCTTGTACCTGAAATTCATAAATAATAAAATATTATTTGAAAGAATTTCATAAAAAAGTTGAAATATGATGCCAAAAAAATAGCATTGAATAGTACCTAGGCATGACTTTCATGACATGTTTATTATATTTTTCACAGCAAAACATTTTGGAATCTGGATATACTGCTTTGTTGCACACACAAGTTGTATACCACCAATCATCATCATGAATTATATGTTTTATAGTGCCTAGAATTATAAAACTTGTTTCCTGTAAAAACAAATATGAACAATAGTAATTAAAACTAAAATGAATAGACAATAACCACAATGAACATCACTAATTAATAGGAATGGAGTAATGAATAGACTAATAATGACTATGATACTTATTTACACTCTTTTAAACCCTCTATTGTATTTCTAGGAGTAGATTGAAGGAATTCATCTTCACTGGTTTGTTTAGAAGAGTCAGAAAGCTGGTTTAAACCCTGGGCAAGTGACTCCATACTCTGAGACATCCTGCATTCAACAAAACATGAAAATTTAAATGGACATTTTAGTTGGTTAACACTTAAAGTGAAATTTATTATTTACACCTTTTTTGAAGTTGTCTAGCTTCTTCGTACTGAGCATTGAAAATAATCCTTGTACAATCCATACAATTTTGCACATATACTTTATCTGTAAATAACATATAAAGATATAAAACTATAATATAATGTCAATAATTGTAACTAACTGTAACTAATTATAACACCAATATATTAGTTACCGTGGAAGATTTTGACTTTGCCAAATTGTATGATTATGACAGGATTTTGGATATCTCCAGATGCAAGGAATGCATTTAGGTCATTAACATATTGGCCAAACAACGTACACTCAACTCTAAAACTAAGTTTGAAAAAAAAAACACATGTTAAAAGAAAACTAAACTATACTATAGTAAATCCTTAAGCATTGATAAATGGGTTAAAGAACTTTACCCATGAGCCTCTAAGCATATCATGTTTAGTTTTGTTTTTTTTTTCATTCTTGTCTAAAATGAAATCACAAATGAGTGTTATTTAAAATGTATTGAAGGCATGGTAGTGCAACTGACCTTCATATCTTGCATGACAAAACTCATGGAAAATGACAATTTGTGTTTAGTGAAATATGAGACAAACCACAGGCGTATGACCTTTGCCAATATATTCCAATTTTCTTTTTCAGCATTGAGTTCTAAAATAGAGTGAAACTTTTTTTTTACAAATTGGACATATTACAAACTAAATGTAAAAAACAGATAGAGAATAACCCACTCAACTAGAAATATTATCATCACAGATGTATATTTATAAACATGATGGAAAGAGGGAAATGTTCCTTGTATTCTAGAATTTGAAATTTGAAATGTTGACAATATCAAAGTAATCTGAATTCAAACTTTTGTAAAGTGAAGATATTACCATTTTCATGTATTTAACTTCCTGTATTTCCGTCATGATCTAAAAAACTACAATTTTTATCCCTCCAGCTTGGGCTAACCCTTAAGTAAATGCAAATCAGTAAGCAAAATTACATAAAACTATACTGAAACAGGTATAAACAAATCTACAACCCTAATGACGGTCAAAGAAGACAATATTGAACCCTAATCATGATAAAAAAACAAACTTTTTTAGGGAAAAAATTTTCAACTTCGCTATTGAAGGTAAACAGCATAAAGATTGAAAATCAGTAATTTTTAAATTAAAAAACCTTAGATCAAAGCTAATCAGTAACATTTTTTCCGAAATCAGTAACTTTTAAATTCAAAAACTTTAAATCAAAGCAAATCAATAACTTTTTTTACAAAATCGATAACGTTTAAATGCAAAACCTTAGATCAAAGCAAATCAGTAACCTTTTTTACGAAATCAGTAACCTTTGAATAAAAAAAGTTTAGATTTAAAAGTAAATCGATAAGAAAGATAACATAATCTATCTGAAAGTGCATATGAAAATACTACTTGAGGAAAGACGTGCAACAAAAGAGTTTTGATGCTTCTTTTGAGATACCGATCTTGTATAAAAAAGAAAAGATTACAGTGAAAAAGACGTGCAGAGCGAAGAGAATGTGTAGAACAAAGAAGGCTTACAGTAGACTGATTGGAGCATATGAGAGATTGAGAGAGTATTTGGGCTGAGAAGGATTATTTGGACTTGCAGTATTATTGTAGCCTAAAGAAGTGGTTTGTTTTTTTCTACAAATAGGTATTGTTTTGTACAAATTTTGTTTTTGACTTTTTATGAAAAAAAGTGTGGTGGTGGTACATATAGAAAGTTGCTATTTATTTTAGCTAGATTTGTATATAGTTATAGATTGTCTGTAAGAACTCAACCAATGTAAAAAAAATGGTTCTGCGGATCAAAACAACGGATAACATATTAACCAAATCGATGCAATTCAATTCTCAAGAGTGTTGTTTAGAAATGGACAAAATGGAATAAGAAAAATTTAATAAGAAAAATTTAATATCTCAATATTTTAGGTTAATATCGTTGTCGTCTTGCACTTCAAGTACTGACCCAAATGTCGCCCACGAAATCAAACAGTTTACGCAAGATCCGATGGCCCTACACAAAATCCTTTTTGTAAGTACTGTTTAACTTTGGCATATGAAATGCTAAATGTCTTTATGCGTGTTCTGATAACTATTTGTGCATGATTGCTATTTATAATTTGGTTTACTTTATTGTCTCTAACTTAGCTTCACAAAAGACAAATGCTGTGCATGTCATTAACATTAGGTCCGGCTCCATTTGTCAATGATCCAAAACTAACATGTTCTTCGGATCTAACGCCCGATTCAACAATATAATAATAATAATAATAATAATATAGATTCTTCGTCACTGATTGAAAATAATGAATCCTATAAAACATGGTCTCGCGGACACTTAAATGGCAACTTCTGTTTGAACTAGATTTCAATTTCGTTTCAAACACTGAGGCATCAAAAGATCAAGCATGAGTTACTTTGCAGAGAGAAAGCCACACGCTGTGTTCACTCCATATCCTCTTCAAGGCCATATCAACCCCTTGTTCAAACTCGCGAAGCTGCTTCATCTCAGAGGCTTTCACGTAACCTTTGTCCACACTGAATACAACCACAAACGCTACCTCAAATCAAGGGGTCCTAATGCCCTCGATGGCCTACCAGATTTTCGCTTTGAAGCCATCCCAGATGGCCTTCCTCCCTTGGATGATGATGATGACGGTGATGTTAGTCAACACATACCCTCCCTTTGTGACTCTATCAGGAAAAACTTCCTCCAACCCTTTCGCCAACTTCTTGCTAGACTTAACCACTCTGCCACTGCTGGTCTCAACCCCCCAGTTACCTGCTTGGTTTCTGACTGTTTCGTGACTTTTCCTATACAAGCAGCTGAAGAACTTGGACTTCCTATCCTTCTCCTTTCCCCACTCAGTGCTGGTGCGTGTTGGTCTTTTATGCACTATCGTACTCTGGTCGAAAGAGGAATCGTACCCCTCAAAGGTATGGAGTTATGTTCTTGCATCCGTAGGTAGGATAAAAATTGTTTTAACTTCTTCAAGATTTACTCAGAAATAATCTTAGGACCCGTATTTTGGAAACGATAATTTTAGTCCACGTAGTTTTGAAATGTGGTGAATTTTGTGACCGTGTATATCATTTTGACCGGACGAGGAATAATGTTTATCATATTTCGGAAAAAACAAAGACCAAGATTCTCTTTTTAGAATACAGGGATTAAAACCTTTTTCTTTTTTAGAATCTTAAGGAACTTAAAACAGTTCTTACGTTTTTGAACGTGCTACGAAGTATGTGTGTTGTTCATGTATGGATCTATGACAGCTATTGACTTTTGTGATTATTATGAAATGCAGATGAAAGTTATCTGACAAATGGATATTTGGACACCAAAGTAGACTGTATTCCAGGTTTGCCAGATTTTCGGCTGAAGGACTTGCCTGACTTTATGAGGACAACAGATCCAAATGATGTAATGTTGAACTTTTTCATTGAAGAAACTGATAAAATTTCCAGAGCCTCTGCGGTTGTTTTTAATACTTTTGATGAACTTGAGAGAGATGTAATCAATGCTCTCTCCTCTTCCTTTATATTCCGTTCTCTTTACACCATTGGTCCTTTCCCTTTACTTTTGAATCAAAGTCCGCAAAACCACTTGGGATCTTTAGGTTCCAGTCTTTGGAAGGAAAACACGGAGTGTCTTGATTGGCTTGAATCCAAGGAATCTGGATCCGTTGTTTATGTGAACTTTGGCAGCATCACTGTTATGTCTGCAGCACAAATATTGGAGTTTGCTTGGGGTTTGGCCAACAGCAGGAAACCGTTTTTGTGGATCATTAGGCCTGATCTTGTGAATGGAGGATCTGTGATTTTGTCATCAGAGTTTGTGAATGAAACAAGAGACAGAAGCCTTATCGCAAGCTGGTGTCCGCAGGAGGAAGTGTTGAACCATCGTTCAGTTGGTGGTTTCTTGACTCATTGTGGATGGAACTCAACCACTGAAAGTATCTGTGCTGGAGTGCCAATGGTGTGTTGGCCATTTTTTGCAGATCAGCCAACAAACTGTAGATATATGTGCAATGAGTGGGAGATTGGGATTGAGATTGATAAGAACGTGAAAAGAGAGGAGGTGGAGAAGGTGGTAAAAGAATTGATGGTTGGGGAGAAGGGAAAGGAGATGAGAGAAAAGACTGTGGAGTTGAAGAAGAAAGCAGAGGAGGTGACCAAACCAGGTGGTTCTTCATACATAAACTTGGACAAAGTAATTAAGGAGGTGTTGCTTAAGCAGACATTATTGGATTGAAGGGCTTTTCTCGTTAACTATGTTATACTGTAGTAATAATTGGGAGATGATTGTTTAAAAGTTTAAATATTAATAGATACTCAAAATAACACTATATAACAGTAAAAGACTCCCAAAATAACATCATATAAGAATATGTAGTATTATGTATGTAATATTATTTTGTATGGTCCAGTGGTTGTTTACACTATTAAATAATTATATTTAATAATATTCTGTTCCTTGTTCTTCCGAGATTGGATGTAATGTAATAGAATTCACGACAAATAATTATAAAATTTTAATTTATAATATTCTATATTAAATAATTATATTTAACATATTTTCATTAGAAAAAAAACATTTTTATTAAAAATATAATATCTTATATAAAAAAAAATCTTAACATAAGAAATCCGCCATGTTACATAATTTCAATAAATTATTTTCTTAAAAAAAACAATTTTTTAACTTAAAAAAAATAAAAAAAATGTTTTCTATGTGTAATTAATTTCTTTAAAAGTATTTTTTTAAAATTTATTTTATTTGTTTCTCCTCTCCTATTAAATACACCCACTCTTTTCTCCACTAATTATATATTATATGTTATATATATATTACTAATTTTTAAATATATAATAATAACTATTTTTTAAAATTATGATGTTTTTATATTTCTATCTAATAACATAGAAAGCGGTTATAATAGAAAATGTCTACAGATTATATAAAGAGATACATTATTATCATAATAATTATTGTTATTATAAAAAATTCTTAGCAGCCATTGTTAATGACATGATCTTTATCTAGGTTGATGGATGAATATAATCAATATAATTCTATTATAACATAATAACAAAAATATATTATAAAAATGATTATTACTACTATTATTATTAATTAATATTATGAAAAGCTCTTAGCAGCCCTCCTTAATGACCTAGTCCTTGTATAGGTTCATGCATGAAGAATCACCAAATCTTGTTTTTATCTCCCCCATCATGAAGTATCAATGTCCCCTTCATTTGAAAACTTATGTCAATGGTATTCATTTCTCATTCAAACATAAAAAATTAACACCATTTGACATTGAAATTTTCAGGTGAATTGTTGCAATCTATAAGTTATTTTAGTTTGTTTGGATTTCAATGTAAAAAATAAAATAAAAAAATAATTATGTAATATTGAAAGTATATTCCAACTTTAATATTAATATTTATCTTTTATGTAAAAAGATATAATTAAACATGTGCTTACCCACACCGAATTCTAGTGCACTGTGCCACTGACAAAGCTTGACTTTCTCTTTCGCCTTATAGGAGGTGCAGTTTTCTCTGTGGACGAGTAAACTTTATTCGCTGCCAATGGATATAAAGAAACCATATAATCAACTATTCATCGTTCTAATTCTTTGTCCACCTTGCAATTCATAGAAACAAACAAGAACTTAAGTAAAGCCAGAAGCATCTATGACTAAAAAAATTTACAAACACACGGTTAACATACTTAAAATATTTGTTTTTATTGATTAAAAAAATATAAAATAGAGTAAATAAATAATAATATAAAAATCTAAACTTGGACTTGTTTTAAACATTTCTACCTAACCCATTTATTTATTTATTTATTGGGTGTTTAGATTGCCTTCTGCATCAGAACCATATTCATCTGCACGAATCCCACCAAAATTGACATGGAAACACTGACCTGTTCAAGGAAAATGCTAGAAAGGACCAATCCTTATCCTACCCCATCTATTATCTATATATTATCTTAAGTATGAAGAAATGAGGTGAATCAATTCCCTTCCTTTATAAAGATATTAGCAATTATCTTCCTCTCCCATGTGCTATCATGTGAGAAACTTATCGGTGTGAGATTCATTGTGCTATATTTATTGAGGTGAGGCGGATTGTAGAGGCATATGCATTGCTTCATTTTCACTTTGGAAAGGAAAATCCAAGATGAGCTACATTGCTGAGACAAAGCCCCACGCTGTGTTGATTCCATTTCCACTTCAAGGCCATATCAACCCCTTGTTCAAACTAGCAAAGCTGCTTCATCTCAGAGGCTTTCACATAACTTTTGTTCACACTCACTACAACCACAAACGCTATCTCAAATCAAGGGGTCCTAATGCCCTTGATGGCCTACCAGATTTTCGCTTTGAAACCATCCCAGATGGCCTTTCTCCATTGGATGATGATGCTGATGGTGATGTTAGTCAAGACATATCCTCTCTTTGTCACTCTATCAGAAACAACTTCCTCCAACCCTTTCGTGACCTCCTTGCTAGACTTAACCACTCTGCCATTGCTGGTCTCATCCCCCCAGTTTCCTGCTTAGTCTCTGATTGTTTCATGAGTTTTCCTATACAAGCTGCTGAAGAACTTGCAGTCCCTGTTATTCTCCTTTCCCCGGTCGGTGCAGGTGCATTCTTGTGTTTTATGCACTTTCGTACTCTGGTGGAGACAGGAATCGTACCTCTCAAAGGTACCAGTTTATATGTATAGTTATTATCTGTATGTATTTTGTAGTGCATGTGTTGGTGTATGGATCTGTCAGTCATTGGCTTTTGTGATTATGATATGCAGATGAGAGTCATCTGACAAACGGATTTTTGGACACCACCCAAGTAGAATGTATTCCAGGTTTGCAAAATTTTCGCATGAGGGACATGCCTAGCTTTGTAAAGACAACTGATCCAAATGATTTCATCCTAGAATATTTCATTGAAGTAGCTGGTAGAATTCCTAGAGTGTCAGCTATTGTTTTTAATACTTTTGATGAACTTGAGAGAGATGCCATGAGTGCTCTCTCCTCAATGCTCCCTTCTCTTTATACCATTGGTCCTTTCCCTTCGTTTTTAGATCGAAGTCCGAATAACCACGTGGCTTCTTTAGGTTCCAATCTTTGGAATGAAGATCCCAGATGTCTTGAGTGGCTTGAATCCCAGGAACCTAGATCCGTAGTTTATGTGAACTTTGGCAGCATTACTGTTATGTCTTCAGAGCAAATGTTGGAGTTTGCTTGGGGTTTGGCTAACAGCAAGAAACCATTTTTGTGGATCATTAGGCCTGACCTTGTCATTGGAGGTTCCGTGATTTTGTCAGCCGAGTTTGTGAATGAAACCGGAGACAGAAGCCTAATAGCAAGCTGGTGTCCACAGGAGCAAGTGCTGAACCATTCTTCAATTGGTGGATTCTTGACTCATTGTGGATGGAACTCAACCACTGAAAGTGTTTGTGCTGGAGTGCCAATGTTGTGCTGGCCATTTTTTGCAGATCAGCCAACAAACTGTAGATATATTTGTAATGAGTGGGAAATTGGTATTGAAATTGATAGCAATGTAAAGAGAGACGATGTGGAAAAGCTAGTGAATGATTTGATGGTAGGGGAGAACGGAAAGAAGATGAGAGAAAAGAGCATGGAGTTGAAAAATAAGGCAGAGGAGGTTAACAGGCCCGGTGGTTCTTCATACATAAACTTTGACAAATTCACGAAGGAGGTGTTGTTGAAGCAGACAACACTATAATGCTTTATTGTGATGATTCATTGATCTTCTCCTCTAGAATTTGCTGCAATGCGACAGAAAGAAGTGATTACTAGTTTGTGTTTTATTTGATCTTATTCACATTTCACGCTGCCATTCATTCCTGTCTTAAAGGATGTTTGGGTTCATAGCATCACTGATTCTTTCTATGAATTGATTTAATGAATTTACAAACGAGAGTGATACCTTGACACCTTCGTATAACCCGTTTTTATTAATATAATAATAGAAAAAACTTAATAAAAATAATTTAAAATTATTATTATAATATTATAATCAGTTGTATATTATCGAATGTTTGTTGGAATCTGCGTCAAAATAGTTTTTTCCTTTACAAAAACTTTGTTTTCAATTAATTAATCTTGAGGTTTTATACTAGCTACGAGTTGAATGCATGTCACATCTTGTGGGTAGTAAGTAGAACTTAAATCTATTTAATTATTATAGTTTAATCTTGTAAACTGCACCAGAGACTTAAATATATGTGTACAATATTACAGCGATTGATTGCCTTTATTAAATTTAAACGCCGTATGTTTGGTGAAGATGAGAAAAATGTAAAACTATAATCACTGTCAATGGGGAATTTGGGTGAAAATGTAAGGATTAGATCATCAAAAGTTAGAGGAAGAGACAAAATATTGATATGGATAATTTTGGGTATAGATGCTTCACCTGATTTACCCGAAGTATGATTTGCAACATTTCACTTGGAAATTTCAATATCAAAATATGGTGTTATTAATTTTATTCTTTTCAAATAAGAACCCAATAGTAGTCACCATTTTTCTAATGAACGGGGCCTTGACTCTAATGTGAAGAGAACGTGGGGGTGGAGAAACCAGTCCATGAATTTGGTGATGGGGAAGAGAGAAAAACAGCTCGAGACAAATGATCATGGAGATGACATAACTAGATTCGGTGGTTTTTCAGGTATGAACTAGACTAGATGATTAAGGGGGACCTGCTAAAACTAAACTAAATTGGTTTCTTTTCTTTTCATTTCAGTGTTGTTCAAGGTGAATAAATGTTGTAACTAGATTTGGTTATTTCTTTTTAAATTTTTCCTGTAGTAAACTAAGATGGTAACATTGCATATTTCTCCAGATGAATCAATGTGAAAGCGAAATTTTTATTATGAACTTTGATCTGAAACTGACACACTTCCTGTTATTCCAAGCCACAACCGATGTACAGAATTTTAGCTTGACAATCTATTTGAAGCTTTTCTGTATTATAAGTTGAGCCCCTTGAACTAGCTCCTTTACCACTTCAGCAGCAGGTAAAATTTTCTTGATGAGACTAACACCTTCGCCAGCATACATCACCATGCTCTCGAGATCTCCTGTAGTTGTCATGTTCGGGACAGCACCTGCAAAACGTGGAATATCTTTGTCCTGTTTCATGCCAAAAGTATAGTCAAACACAAACGTTGTAGACATAACAGTTGCATACAAGGATGGTAGCTTTGTTACATACCACGCCGTTGATTGTTGTATGGCCAATGACAGGTTGGTTGGTTTCATTTTCATGTGCAGGAAGCGATCTCCATTCCTTATAGAAAGGTGTCTGCAAGACACGATGAGGGGCACCAGGCCACCTTGCTCTCCCAAATACATCCGTGTATGCAGTCTCATCAAATTCAACTAATTTCCTTTTGTATGTAGGATGAGCATTGCTTTCCTCAGTTGCCACAAACCTGCAAACAAGACTCATGGCTTGAAAACATCTATGAAAAGTTGTAATAGTGTCACAAATAATCTAATTTAAGACCTAGTGCCTAGACAGACTCCTTGAGCACCAAGTGCTAGAGCAGCAACATAACCCCTACTATCCACAATTCCTCCAGCTGCAATAACTGGTATATCTCGGTCACCAACAAGATCGACCACCCTTGGCACCAATGTAATTATACCATCCTGCAATTAGATCAAGGGCAAAGCATTATCTCAGTGGCAGAAATGGAATGCATTATTTTCTTCCTTTTTATGGTTGAAGTCACCGATAAAATTAACAATTATTATACTCTACATATCCATATACATCATGATTATGACAAGAATGCATACCTGACCGATTACATGCCCACCAGCTTCAACTCCTTGTACAATTATCCCATCGACACCTGCTTCAATTGCCTGTTTCGCACCTTCAATGTCCCCGATCTGCAATAGGATTAAAAATTTTAGCTAGACAATAAAATGAAAATAACATCTTGGTATGCAGCAATAACCTACAATTAGCTTTCAACATGCCTCATGAAAGAGACTGCATATCACTTAAGCCAGACAACCTATCTATTACCAACAATCATCTCATTGCTATTTTGAAAGCATCTTAACCCTACTTGGATAAGTTTCTCCATAAAAACTCCCAAAAAAAATGAATTTTTTGAAGAAGCTAAATCTTGAGTACTTGCTGAAAATAAACAGAACCTAAGGCAGGAGAATCATGAAATATAAACTCAGCAATGGTAGACTTTTTATCTGAACTTAGTATGTCAAGGAAAAAGAGTTAGAGCAGGCTTAGAGGTTCACTGACTCGAACCACACTTCGAGTTTAATTATCTTTAATTTGAGAATAAAACGGGCTAAGTCTAAATTGAGCTATGCACCAGACAATACAAGAACGGAATCAATAATTCGCAGAGCAAATAAAAGGAACACCAAAATTAGAATATCATTGTCTTGTGGGATTTGCGTATAGTTAGTGACCTAGTACTATTAATAAATGGGCAGAACACTCACTTGAGGAACAACTTTGACCCCAGCGGAATGAGCCTTATTTACCAATTCTCTTGTACAATCACCCCAGGAAATTTGCAAGACTGCAACTTTTTCTTCCAAAATGACCTTCAAATTCTCCTCAAAAGGAAAGGCTAGAACGACACCAACCCCGAAAGGTTTATCAGTTAAGGTCCTGGTCGTCTTTATGAGTCCCCTCAAGTAATCCGGCGATTCCTGTTACATTCAAATCAACAAATAATATGCTTTCACTTCATAACAATGAACTTGTACAAAAAGATTCTTAATTAGCACTGTATATGATACTCCTAGACAATTAACAATGAATTGAAGAACAGAAGGCAATGAAAGCAACATAGGGAAACGTGAAATTAGCATGAGCATACCAAATCAGGGGCCCTAAGAAGCCCAAGAGCACCAGCATTGGCAACTGCAGCTACAAGGTGAGGACCAGAAATATCAGGGCCTAATGGAGCCTGAACTATACCGTATTCAAAACCCAGAATCCCTCTCCAACCCATCTTGCTCCGCAAGTTGATCAATCTTTATCTTCTTTTACCTGTAAGCAATCACGTCGTGGCAGGACTTTTTTTAAGGTTAAATAACCAGCAGACACAGTTTCCTTTAACCCATTTACACTATTTTTATAATGCTCATAAGAATTGTAGTTGAACTTGAACTCTTTTTAATTTGAAATAACTAGTGACGTAAGCTTAATACTCACTATACAAATCATAAACGACCTTCTCAAACAATTTTAAACTTTCCTCTTTCTTACTTGAACAATTTTCTGTACATACAAGTATCATTTCTCGAAGAATTTCAGAGTAAAATTGAAGTAGGAGCATCAGAATTTCACAGTAACCAGTTCTATTAACCTGTGTAATTGCGTTCATCCAAATGTTCAAAATTTGGAGGAGCTAGATTTATTGTTTTATTGCATTTTAACAAGTTTAAATTTTTAGTTTTTATGTTGTAATATACACGAAATTATATTAAAATTTAATTCATTAAAGCTAATTATACTTTTCAAAAGAGAGACCAGAATGATTCTGACATTTATTTGAAATACTTATCCAAACGGAAAGATAAATCTTACATTAAAGAAGCAAAAGTCAAATGAAACTCAAACATTTACTCTTAAATTTTATTTCAAGATTTAATTTTGTAAATAATAATATTTAAGTGCTACTTTTATATCTCTTTATAATAATTGTTAAAACAATAATACTTTATTCTTTTTAGAAAATATTATATTTCTCTTATATAATCTACATTGGGAAAACAATGATATTTCTATTGGTTTTTCCTTTATATTAATTTGATTTTACAGTTCAATTTTTTTATTAACCTTTGCAAAAAAAAAAAAAAACTCAAGTTTATAGCACGAATTCATGATGATAGATATAATAGATTTGTCAGTATTGGTTACTTTCCGACATTTTGATAGTGTTTTTTTTAACAGTATTCAACTACATTTGTTATAAAATATAAACAGTAAATAACATATTAGTTATAATTTAATATACTTTTAGAACATACTTAACAGACCTCTTCGTAAAATAAAATTAAAATTTAAAAAATATATAATAAATATTAATTTTTATTATCAACTCATAAAAGTTTTTTTTCATTATTGTTTGAAATGACAATTTTTTTTTATTAATGTTGAGTTTAAAAAATGTTTAATTTATCTTCTTAGCTTTCCACAATAGTTACGCTGTAACGTATCTATAGGCTACTTATTTCTGATAATATGTAGTGTATTTAACCATCTCGAAAAAATATATTTAATTTGTATTTATGATGTTTTGAATGGTTAAATTTAAAATATTTGTTTAAAATATAAATTTAAAAATAAGTTTCTAATAGATTCGAAATATATTTTTGAAATGTATTTTTTAATCAATTCTCTAAAATATATTTTTAAAAAATTTAATTTGAAAATATGTTCCAGTCCAGAATTCATTTTGAGAAAAGGAGCTTTTCCCATATTTATATTAGAGATAATAATGTAATTTTAAATAAATATGAGGGTGCGAAAAGAAAATGTGGGGTACAGTACAGAGCGAAACAGCATTTTATTTGATGATTCTAATAATAATTAATTAATTAATTAAGTTTTAAATAGTATTTTTTTCATTTGGGCCACAATTTCTGAATTGAAAAATGGCCCAGCCCACTTCCATGCTCCTTTCTTTCTCACTCTATCACTGCTGAGTCCCAACGTATCCATCTATTAATAATCTTTGAAAAAGTTTCCGTTAAATAATATGATCGAAATACTTACTTATAATTACTTGAATAATTTTTTATCCATTTCTGAAGTTAAATTTTGGTTTTTTTTTCTTATACATTT